>JAZHFQ010000541.1:719452-1438905 GCA_038387885.1 Spodoptera picta
ATAAAACATCAAAAGAAAAGATCTATGATATTCCAGAAATGTCGTCGTCGACTGAGAGTCATTTAAAACACGTTACGGACGCTTTGCACCGGCGTAATTTGCTCAGAAGTGAATTTGAAGACTTTTATGCATTTTTTCCCACATTTGCACCAAATTTTTCTCGAATTCATAATCCGGAATGCAGGCGTCACGGGCAGATTGTGTTGAGGCAATTACGAGGCACAAAACTATGGGCCCTGAATAGTAAGTATACATTACTTGTATTGCTTCATTCTTTACATGATCCAAGAAACAAAGTTTAGAAATGCAACAATCGTATTTTGAGATTTATATCCGTTAACCGAAATAATTACTTTAACGTACAACTATTTATATTGGCAATGTTTCAGATATTTCCACAACAGATGTTGTGCGGAAAAAAATATATAAATAACGAGTTATTGCAACTCCTTAATCCAGGGGTTTTACTGTATAATTGAAGGACATTTTTATTTTACGTGTTGGCTATTAAACGCGAAATGTTTGGTTTATACAAGTCCAAGGTTGAGGCCGAGAATAATACACAAAGGGATTATAAAGAGGAGTAAACATTGACTTGGCCTTGACGCGTTTGTGTTAGCCTCAGGTGTTCCCAAGGGTTTTGCATAGTTGAACGAAACAGGAATTTTTCATTACAGTGCTTGACGCTACGGCGAAGATTCCCTCGGGTATCCTGCAAGGTAATGGAATCCAGCTCGGTGACTTTGACCAGTGCGTGGGGAGCCGAGCGAGGGTTCAGTTGGAGAGTGGCAGTGTTGTCAAGGTCCAAGGGAAGTACTGTTTGGCTCGGCTGGACGTGAAGGCAGAACACCCAGAGCTGGAGACGCCCGTGCATCTGGCGCAAGCCAAGAACTTGATCAGGAGTCGGATCGATGATGTGAGTTTCAGTTATAAATATTTTTAAGTTTTTATTTGAAAAATCCATTGCCATCCATTTTTTTTATTTTTCCTGTGTCGTGGGTGCGTTTACTAACATACAATTTCACACACACGTTTCACCCAGACCCTAAACAACATTATGTGGATCCTACAAAAAGTTGCTCTGTGCGGTAATCGAATTCGCTACCCGTGCACGGTAGCAAGGTGCCGAGCCACCGCACCAACTATGTAGTCAATTAAATTACATTTTCCTTACATTTCTACCGACGGTCTAGTTTATTTTTTAATTCAAACGTACTATTTGAACAAATAAACTGCATTGCAGTCCATTAAATTGAGAGGTTATTGTTTATTCATACGATTTTATTTTTTGTAGCTTACTATAATACACGTAACGTTGATGTTTGTTTTGTTTTTTTCTTTCTTTTCTTTAATATCTAAAGCATTGAAATTGTGAATGGTTATGAAGTATGAAGATTGGACTGGACTAGATATAATTTGTTACAGTCTTTTCAAAACGATGTAAATTATATCAACGAGTAACAAAATAGGCAGGCATTTCTGGATGAACTTTTCATAATATTTATATTGCATCTTATGAAATTGATGAATTCCAGACTCCATAGTATGTAGCTAAGTCGAAATATTAAAACTAGTACTTAAAAAGCACTTTGAGAGTTTTTTAAAACTGGCCACGTACTCAGTTTTAGGAAATCTAAAGACATGGAAGAAATCAAACTCCAATTTAGGATTTGGAAATTGGAAAACGATTTAAGGATCGTTTTCTAAAACTTATTTTTCTCTGCTTTGTGCTTATTCAGTTTGTGTTACAATAAAATACTTTAATTTCGTTTGAGCCCTTTTTAAAATAAACTACATTTTTAAAGAGGGGCGTGTAATTTGATCTATTTATTGGTGTTGAACTCAACCTTTTCGAACGTTGGTTTCATTTCTGGCATTAGCTGGTTCCACGCAGAACAAAGACTTCACCATTACCATAAGCTCATTTTCGTTCACTGCTGGATACAGACCTCACTCACTGAGTTCGATTGTCAACCCTTCACATCCAGACTTTGCCATATCGAGATTCTGTCAATTCTGATATCCAAAAAGGAACATTGAAACCCCTTGTCTTATATTTATGTACGGCCATGCGGTTGGCTGCAGTTGCATCATCTGTCTGTCAAACGCATCGTGCATGTATCGGTGCCAACCTTACTAGACGAGTCACTGGTCACTGTCTGCCTATAAAAATATATGACGAAACGAATCGTGATCATATTTCTTGATGCTGACGATGAAGGTTCAATGGCGCAGTTTCTTGATTCGTTTACACCTGAAAGTGTGTAGAGGCCATGCTTCGGCACGAATGGGCCGGCTCGACCGGATTGATACCACGGCCTTACAGAAAACCGACGTGAAACAACTCTTGCGTTGTTTGTGAATAAGGTTACCGGAGGCCCAATTACCATCTTCCCAATCGTCCCAATCCCTGAATCAAAAGGCCGGTAACGCACTTGTGACGCTTCTGGTGTTCCGGGTGTCCATGGGCGGCGTTGATTGCTTACCATCAGGTGATCCGTCTGCTCGTTTACCGGCTAATCCCATAATTAAAAAGAGGTTTGTTAATAGTGTATGTAGTTTTCGGACTTCCGTCAGATACAAAATTCCCTTGTGTTCGGATCACGGGTCGGGCAATCCATTTTTAAGTATTTAACTTTTAGGATTTCACAGTCATCTAAATAATAGTCTAGTAACACTTTCTTTAGATACTAAAAAAATCTTTTTATTTCCGACTTTGAATTACTTTTCTTGTTACTATATTTTTTTAAACGGTGCCCCACACTAGGATTTTCTCCTGTGTCGTGGGTGCGTTTACAAACATACAAGTTCACATACACATGACACCCAGACCCGGAACAACAATTTGTGGATCACATAAAGTGTTGTTCCGTGCGGGAATCGAACCCGTGACACGTTGCACGGCAGCCGGGTGCCCAGCCACTGCAGCAACCGTACAGTCTTTTTTCAGTTTTTTTTTGTTCAGCTTATTATAGTTCGTACATACACTTAATATTGTTATATGTAGCTTTTACATAATTATATGATATCATGTTCAATTCATATGGGAATAAACTGAGCAGGGTTATTCTGATTCACTCACAAAAGCTATTTCAAATGCTATATTTAGAAAATGTTTCATTCCATTAATGTATTATTATATGTAAGTATTCATCATTATTATAGTGGCATTATAAATAGACTATTGTATTCTATTAGTATTTCGTTTAGATACATTTTATCTTTTCATTACATTAAATTAATAGAGATGATTATTGAGGTTTGCTTTATGAATAGTTATTTTTACGAATAGATTTTCAGGTTTTCAAAAGATTCCCAATTATAGTAAGAAGTCTAGAATTGTGCCTACATAATTACAAGGGATTCATGGGATAAAAGTGAATGTTAGTTTTATTTGAGTAAGTACCTAAGTATTTAACGGTAGGTACTTATAAGATAAAAAAGATAAAAGTAAACCATTTATAATTACTGAACAATATGTTAGTGACCAAACAGTATCACAGATGTCACTATCGACGAAATTGTATGAAAATTGTCCGTCGTTTTTGTTTACTAAGTAATTAAAGAAACTGCTGCTTTTAAATTATTGATTAAACATGACGAGTGATTCTGAAATTTTAAAAAAAAATTAAGAACACTTTATTCCTTTATACATTTGCTTCCTATTCAATCAAATTATACGTCTTTTTGTACAAAAAAGTTGGCAACCCTACCTTTAGGTTAGGTAGGTAAGGGGTAGTTAATCTCCTAAGGCTTAGGAGATGACAAGACTTTACAATTCTACATTTCCTATTTGTGGTAATTAAAAAATTAATGTAATTAAAGAAACTATTGCTTTTAAAATAATGCTTAAACATTACGAGTGTTGCGGAGAACCTAACGGGTAACCGGGGCTCCGGCTCGAAGTGCAGAAGAAGGAACGGGGTGGTTTTTAGTCAGTAAGACTCTGACTCTCCCTCCCGCCTCACCCAGCCGGGAGAAGTCATTCGATGATTTTCCCCCTTTAAAAAGAAAAAAAAACATTACGAGTGATTCTGAAATTGAAAATAAAAGTGAAGAACACTTTTTCCTTATAAACACTTTTTTCTTGTTCAGATTTTTATACGTTTTTTTCGTAAAAAAGTGTGAAACCCGGGAAGGGTTAGTTAATCTCCTAAGGTTTTTTTTAAGGGCTTAGTATATTAAAAGACATTATGTTATTATTTTATCTCATGAAATTGACTTCATCCCCAAGCGGTCAACGGTGACCGCTCTCCACTAACATTATACCTCTAGACCTTACTTCCAATGTTTAGTGACTACTTTTGTATGAACAAATTTAGGGGATGATATTTCAACAGGTGTTCCTAGTTATTCTACTTTGCTTATTTGTAATTATTGTACATGAACTTAAAACACTAAGCGTCCCCATGCTTTGTTTAGCCAGGTCACTTTGTGCCGCGATTTTCAACGTTGAGTTGGGGAGTCTGCGTGCCAGCCGCCTGCAACCCTGAGGATGTGGAGGTGGTCATCAAGGATGCCGTCAAGCACTACCAGCACACCAGCGGAGTGGTTGTTCGCGTCAAGGTGGACGAAGAGGACTGTCATGTTGAAGAAGGGGAGTACTGGGACGAGTGGACGGAACTGCCGACACTCTTGACATTGTGAGTATTGGTTCAGTTAAAAAGTTGACCTCTATGACTTCTTCCCGCTGGTGTACCAACACTATAAAGGTAAACCCATAATTATTATATAAACAACATTTAGAAAAACCGATTTTACCCCTCTATTTTTGAAGTCGGTTAATTAATATACTGAAACGTCCAAAGTGTAACAAACACATTTCTGAAAACAGCATCAAAATCAGTTCAGCCAATCGCGAGATAATTGCACAACGCGCACAAACGTACATACATACAAACATGCAGAGATACGTACAGGTCAACGCAGAGGTGTACATTATGCCACTGTACAAAGTAACACCCACTTTTCACAATTTATGTTATGAGTCCCATGCACGTCCCATGTAATAGGGGGTAAAACCTATTGCCATATACCGGGCACAATTCCAGACTCCGTGCTACTACTGTGAATTTTTGATGAAAACCCAGTAATACTTTGCCCGACCCGGGAATCCGAGACCCCTTGCCCGTCAGTCGCACTTGCGACCACTCGGCCAACGAGGCAGTCATTTTAAATGAATTTTGGAATAATGAGACTAGCCCCAATGTTTCTTTTTAATGAGTCGTTTTCCGCGAGGATAATGAGAGTGACTAAAATAATATATTTTTTAATGAAGCTTCCGAAGATAATTTTAACAAAATTGTATCAATAAATCTTTAAAAGCTATCAAATCTGGATAAACAAGAATAAATTTAATGCGAGTTAGAATAGAATTCATTTTTACATAACATCACGCCTTTTATCCGCAAATGAGTAGGCAAAGGTGCGCATTACGGCACTTAATATCACTGTACAATGTAACACCCACTTTTCACTATTTATGTTATGAATCTTATGTAATAGAGGGTGAGCCTGTTGCCATATACCGGGCACAATCCCAAATTCCATGATACCACTGAGATTTAAAAACAAACCCAGTAATACTTTCCCCCACCGGAGAATCGAACCCGAGACTCCTTGCCCGGCAGTCGCACTTGCGACTTCACTGACTTGGAGCCCACGAGGTAAAATTCATTTTTAACCAACTTCAAAAAAAGGACTGCCTCGTTGGCCGAGTGGTCGCAAGTGCGACTGCCGGGCAAGGGGTCTCGGGTCCGAATCCCGGGTCGGGCAAAGTATTACTGGGTTTTTAAAAATTCTCAGTAATAGCACGGAGTCTGGAAATGTGCCCGGTATATGGCAATAGGCTCACCCCCTATTACATGGGACTCGTAACATAAATAGTGAAAAGTGGGTGTTACATTGTACAGTGGCATTAAGTGCCGTAATGTGCACCTCTGCCTACCCCTTCGGGGATAAAAAGGCGTGATGTTATGTTATGTAAAAAAAGGAGGAGGTTCTCAATTCGCCCGTATAGGTATATTATGCTTTTTAAAGTAATATTTTTTGCTAATTCGGATGATTGTAATGTTTCCAGATCGTTCTATGGTGTCATCCTTCTGCTGGTACTTGTGGCGACTGTTCAAGACTTTCTTGCAAGAAGATCAGAGAGTCAGAGTGAAGACTCTGATGAAAAGGCGGAGGGCAATGAGGAAGAAACTCAAGATGAAGAAAAGGGAGCGACTGGTAGTAAGAAAACAGGTACAAAGGATTATTTGGAAAGAACTATGTCAATTAGTTTAGGAAGGGTTACTTTACAGTGTAAGAATAATCGTGATCATGACTGTGACTGTGATATTCCTCACCTTAGTCCCTCTGGAGCCACGGAGAACCTAACGTTTTACCGGGGCTCCGGCTCGAAGTGCACTAGTAGAAACGGGGTGGTTTTTAGTCAGTAAGAGTCTGACACTCCCTCCCGCCTCACCCGGGCGGGAGAAGTCATTCGATGATTATTCCCCACTTAAAAATACTTAGTTCCTCTATTATGGCTCATGCCTTTGTCCTCATCTGTTTAACTTCTATAGCTATTACCCAGTCTGTCTCGTTGGCCACGTGGTCGCAAGTGTGACTGTCAGACAAGGTGGTCTCGGGTTCGATGCCCGGGTCGGGCAAAGTATTACTGGTTCAAAAATTCTTAGGACGGAGTCTATAATTAGGCCCGGTATATGGCAATAGGCTCACCTCTTATTACATGGGACTCATAACATAAATAGTGAAAAGAGGGTGTTATATTATACAGTGGCATTAAGTGCCGTAATGTGCTCCTCTGCCTACCCCTTTGGGGATAAAAGGCATAATGCTATAATGGGACATTGGAAATAATGGAGGATTCCAATGGCATTCTCCTAGAATATGCCATGGTATGGATTTCGTGGTCAGATATAATATTAACATTGTAATTCGAAATGAGAATTTTAATATTTGTTTGCTTAGTTTTTGTGCACTCGTATTTACCCCCTTGATGAAACTGTAGTGACTTAATACCGTTACAATAAATAAAAGCGGCTGTTAAAAATAAGATGACCTGAATAATATTACAAAAGTCTAGGGAAAGATTTATGCAGCACATCTGTTTAGGATATAAAATCTTTAAGCGCTTGGCATTCTGGTGATACAAGGTTAGCCCAGATATTTTTGATTATTTCGTGTATAACGGTGTATAATTGATTTGTTATGAGTCAGACTTACATGATCTTTTTGTTTGTTCTCGTATGAATCATAATCATAAGTGTAGGGTTTGCTGAAGTTTTGTTTTGTTGTTACTTATATTATTCTCATTAGCAGGAAGAAGTCTGTGACCATACATAAATCAACTAGGTTATTATGTAACTGTTAGGTACATACATCGAACTCGACTGCCTCGTTGGCCGAGTGGTCATAAGTGCGACTGCCGGGCAAGGGGTCTCGGGTTCGATTCCCTGGTCGGGCAAAGTATTACTGGTTATTTTTAAATCTCAGTAGTAGCGCTGAGCTGGAATTGTACCCAGTATATGGCAACAGGCTCATACCCTATTGCATGGGACTAATAACGTAAATAGTGGGTGTAACATTGTACATTGGCATAATGTGCACCTCTGCCTACCCCTTCAGGGGTAAAAAGCGTGATGTTATGTATCGAACTTTCTAAATGAGCTCGTTCGTATTCTCACCAGTCATTGGTCGAGATTATTCTCACAACCAATGACATGGCGGTCAGCGAACGAGTACACTTCGATCCTTCGAATTGAAAGTGCAGTAGGTATTATTATAGCCCAGCAGATCTGTGTGTTCAGAGAATTTTCCAATTACACTTCACCCGTTTGGGGAAAATAATTATAAATTCATTTTGCTTATTATCATTTTAACCTTTACAGCCAACAAAAATGATATAGCCTAATTATTATGTTCATAATATAGCAGTTACTGCAGTTCTACAGTTTTTTTTACTCATAATAAATCTACCTCTCTTCTCTCCCTTCCACAGGTGGTTTGCTAAACTCCTTCTCGCTTTACTACACGATAAACAAGCTGACGGCTCCAGGTACTGATGATGAGATCTCCTGCATCCATGGTGTTAGAGGCATCGCCACCATCGCTTTACTTATCGCCCACAAGTTCCTGCCGGTTGCTGTGATGCCGTATACTAATAGGATTAGGATAACAGAGGTACCTAGAACAAATACATAGATTTTTTTTTGGAATCGGAGGTGCAGGAAGAGGAATATCCATGGGTTTGAAAGATAGGAAGGTAGGCGTAGGTAAAGTAACATTTACAGTTGACAGGTAGTTTAATGTTTTCTACTGAGGATCTGATGGACGATGTCTGATGGATGATGGTTTGATCTGAGTGATGAGACAAATAAATTCATATTTCGCTTAATAGTTGGGTTAATCATAAATAAATTATTTCGACTGTTCAATGCAATAAAATATTAAAAAATAATCACACTTTCATTAATTGATTCTGGTTGGCAAGTACCCAGTTATTGTAGCCTATGAACGTCTGTAACACCGGAGCATCGCTTGCGCTTTTACTAATAGGAACAAAAGAGCATTGTTGTGTTTGAAAAAAAGGAGGAAATTTTTTATGACCTACAAGAGACAGAGACGTTGGCCGAGTGGTCGCAAGGGGTCTGGGGTTCGATTGTATCGACAGTAGTAGCACGAAGTCTGGAAATGTGCCCGGTATATGGCAAAAGGCTCACCCCCTATTACATGGGACTCGTAACATAATTAGTGAAAAGTGGGTGTTAGTTCTGTGTGGACCTCTGCCTACCCCTTCAGGGATAAAAGGCGTGATGGTGGTATGTTAAGAATACAAAACCAACACAGTATACATAAGTTTTAATCTTCATTTAGTTCAAAATATTAGTACCTACTGTTAACCATAGTTATAACTCTGGTCTCGATGCCATTGTCATGTATTAAGAAAATTGACATTAAATTTAAGTAAAACTACACATCTTCTGTATTTTGAATATGAGAAATAGAATTTCAATATGAGTGTGAATTTTTTCTTTTATGGCATAAGCCGGTAAACGAGCACACGGATCACCTGATGGTAAGCAATCGACGTCGCCCATGGACACCTGAAACACCAGATGCGTGACAAGTGCGTTACCGGCCTTTTGGGGATTAGGAGTTTGAGGATCGTTGGGGATTCAGGAATTGGGGAAGGGGAGTTTAATTGGGCCTCCGGTAATTTCACTTACACGACGAAACACAACGCAAGCGTTGCTTCACGTCGGTTTTCTGTGAGGCCGTAGTTTCACTCCGGTCGAGCCGGCCCATTCGTGCCGAAGCATGGCTCTCCAACACTTATTATTATAATTATATATTATTGAATTCTCCGTTTATTATCTTTAGTGACCTTCAAGTGCTTAACCTTGCCATGGAATGTTATTTGGAGCATCTGCATGAAAAGCATGACTGTAAAATAAATAGCCATAGTGCTGGGAGGTATCGGTATTTAGTTGTGATCGTTTGTCGATGGTGTGTAACATTGAATAATGTTTTGATCAGAACTAAACTTTAACTGTTTTTATTGCGTTAGGTCTGACCATTTTGTTCATCTGTTGGGGTATCAATATTAATTGAAAATGCAACTATCTTTAATTCATGTATGTTACATGCAATTGATACATTATTAAACACGTTCATTGAATAAAATTTGTATGCCTTAATTTTAAATACATACTAAACTATGATTGACGAATATATTTGATATATACATTAATACAAATTGTACGAAGACATACGACAATGCTAAAATTTTGAAATCGATTAGAACTTCCGTATTTCCACAGTCAAAATATCGACAAACGCTTTCCCTGCACTGCGTATTTCACGACATTCTTATTACCATGATAGAAGGGTTATATTTGTGTAACAAATATTCTTCAGAGCATGTTATTGTTGGCAACTTGCCATGTTTGTTAGTGTAGGCGTTAGGTATATGCGACAATATTTTGGGCGATACCATTGCGAAATTACTAATACCTTGATATTTAATTAAGCGATTGTCCTTGATTTGTTAGTTTAGTGGTTGCAAGTGGTAGTGTCCAGCAAAGGAACTGAGTACAAATTACTGGGCTAGACGAATTTTACAATATTTTAAGTGTGGGAGAGCCATGCATCGGAATGAATGGGCCGGCTCGACCGGAGTGATACCACGGCCGCACAGAAAATCGACGTGAAGCAACGCTTGCGTTGTGTTTCGACGTATGAGTGAGGTTACCGGAGGCCCAATTACCCTCCCCTTCCCCAACATCCCCCATCCCTGAATGCCCAACAATCCTCAAACTCCTAATCCTCAGAAGGCCGGTAACGTACTTGTACCGCCTCTGGTGTTCTAGGTGTCCATGGGCGACACCGATTGCTTACTATCAGGTGATCCGTCTACTCGTTTACCGGCTAATGCCATAAAAAATAAATCATTTTTTAAAAACATTGCCCCTCACTAGGATATTTTCCTGTGTCGTGAGTGCGTTTACAAACATACAAATTCACACACACATGACATGTGATATATGTATTTCTATGTAGTATGAACTATTGATGAAAATAAAATAAAAATTATACTTAGATCATTCTTTTCACTACCAGATAGCAAGTTCTCCCCTATGGTCGTGGTGTCGAGCTGGCTGGATGTTTACCGACTGTTTCCTTCTACTAAGCGGAGCCCTGACAGCTCATAGAGCTGCTGACAACGACAATGGAGCTCCTAGGAGACTTTTCTCCCGATATCTAAGGTATAGTCTTGATAGAAATTAATTGGTGTTTATTGTTTTGTGTATGACGAACCGTTGAATGATTTACCATAATTATTATAGTTTTAATATATTTGAAGAAAACTGAGAAAGGTTTAAAAGAAGAGAAAGTTACTATTTCGATAACTGATGAGGGAGTGGAAAATGTGAAACTATTCTTAATATACGAAAACGCCTAACTTGATCGAGTTACAATTCTACCACACGATACATCTTGCTATTATAAAATGACAGGCGTCCCATTATGAAGCCAAGTTAATACGAATCACCGCGATTAGTTTTTTAAGTAAGATTCAATTATTGATATACTCTGCAGATATTTTAAAAATAATTAATTGTAGGTACCTATGTAGGTATGCCTATGTAGGTTTGTCTATGTAAACAAAATATATAATAGGTAACTACCTACATAAACAATGCAGGAGGTGTATTTACCTCTATTTTCTCATCAGAAATTTTGTTATTAAAATTCTAAATGCTATGTTTTATTAGTTGGAAACTTTTATGTATAGAATATTGAATTAAGTTGGAAATACCTTTAAAATATCCGTACATACAATAAACTCAATTTATGGTTGGCATAATAAAAACTACCGAAATTTTCCGCAGTCTGCGTTGTATGTAAACAAGGTTTTTTAATAATAGGTCTGGCTTAAAAAACAACATAACATTCGTAACTACGTCGCATGAAGATAGAAAACCAAAAAGTCGAAAAACAGAACTATTCTTTTAAGGCATTAATATAATAAAAAATGTGTAGAAAGGAATATAAAAAGTAATTTGTTTTCTTTCTGCCATAAACTCGATAGGTACCCTTAGTGGACTTTGGCTTCCAACACGAATTTTCGTCATTTCCAGGTACCGAAAAATTACTAATTTGCATTTAGTGTAGGTACTTCAGTTGTATTAAATTTAAATAAATGTTAGTATTCAGGGATACAGGACTGTCTCGTTGGCCGAGTGGTCGCAAGTGCGACTGTCGGGCAATGGGTCTCGTGTTCGATTCCCGGGTCGGGCAAATTATTACTGGGTTTTTTAAAAATTCTCAGTAGTAGCACGGAGTCTGGAATTGTGCCCAGTATGGCAATAGGCTCACCCCCTGTTACATGGGACTCGTAACATAAATAGTGAAAAGGGGGTGTTACGTTGTCCATGGCATAATGTGCACCTCTGCCTACCCCTTCGGGGATAAAAGGCGTGATGTTATGTTATGTTATTCAGGGATACGTATTAACTGGTGATTTATTCAATATAGAGGTACTACTTTTAATTCGCCTCTATTATTGGGAGATCTGACTAAAAATTCACGACGAAATCCGAATAATCCCGGATCCAAAAAGTGGATAGGTACATTATAGTGACAGTATCTTGGTCATCATGGTACTGTCATACCATGACCTTCACCAATAATAGGATACCGTACTTAAACGCAACTCACGTGTGAGTCAATCGAGTGACTTCTCATGATTTTATATTGATTTTTATAATTAACAAGATTTACTCAGGAAAAGAATATCTACCTAATATTGAACTAAGTGTGAGATCATTAATCTTTAAAAGGTTTAATTGGTAAGACCCTTAATTAGAGATAAATCGGTTTTTTATGCTATTATGGCCGGTAAACGAGCAAACGGATCACCTGATGGTAAGCACTCGTCGCCTCCCATGGACACCTAGAACACCAGAAGCGTTACAAGTGCGTTACCGGCCTTTTAGGGATTAGGAGTTTGAGGATTGTTGGGGATTCGGGGATTGGGAAGATTGGGGAAGGGGTAAGGGAGCTGGGCCTCCGGTAACCTCACTCACATGACGAAATACAACGCAAGCGTTGCTTCATGTCGGTGTTCTGTGAGGCCGTGGTATTATTTCAGTCGAGCCGGTCCATTCGTGCCGAAGCATGGCTCTCCCATACTTCACATCTGTTCGAAATATAAACTATAATCTCCAACCCATTGTTTTTTCTAAACGGTGATCTACTCTAGGATTTTCTCCTATATCATGGGTGCGTTTACAAACATAAAATATCATATACATGATGATATCAAGAGCAGAAACAACAATTTGTGGATCACACAAAGAGTTGCTCCGTGCAGGAACCCGTACGGTGCGCGACAGCCTGTTGCCCAGCCATCGCGCTAACCGTGCACAAATTATGACAAACCTTCCTTGCAGAGGAGGCTATAGTTATTGATGTTGATAGTAGGGACAGGTCCCTCAATATCATCTAACTTAGGTACTTGGGTGTTTCTTCAAAGAACTTTAACTTTTATTTAACAAATCAATATCTTCCCGCGTTGTTAAGCATCGCAGTAACTTATTAGCATCTGTATTTTATTGCATTGGGTGAGAGCAGTGACATGGCTCAATTTTTTTAAACTAAACTTTGTATTTTAATCAGCATAATTGTTAACTGTGGCTTAAGGATAATGACGCCGTTAATTTTTTGGTTTTTTTTGAGAATCACCCACTTACTAACTAACTAAGAAAGCATAACAAGTTAGAAAAGCAACATTTGAAAGTGTATTAATAAAAACGTAGGAAATTATGGCTTTCAAAAGAAACCGGTATTCCGTTGTTAAGGTAGATATGCTTTTCTAGAACAAAAGTAACATTCTTTAATTTAATTCCATATTTTAGGTAAAACCCATCAAAACATAATCAATTTGAAGTCGTAATAACCATCCAATCATGTGCCGAAAATAAATTCAATAAATTGCAAAAAACATATTACAAAAAGAAAACAAAGATAAAAAATGTTCTATTTTTAGCTTAAGATGAATGTAACAAAAATTGTTCAAAACCTGTTTACCTTTGGTTACAAACTCGTTGATTCATACCATGAGAAATACTGTTAAAATACGCTATTAAATAAAACGATACTATAATACGTAAACAACTGTGCTTTTAAAGGTCGTTTGTTAATGGAAAATTTGTATTTTTCCATTCGATTTTTTTTGTTTTTAGGGAAGATTAGCTATTAGGACCTGCAACTTCGTCCGTGTAGGATAGTAGGAGATAAATTTTAAAATATAACTTTTTTAACGTCAACTTATCAAGTATAAACAAAGCCATGCCACATCATTTCCAGTGAATATGACGATTAGGCGATTAGACAATCAATGCAAAAAATAAATGATTGTTAATACTAAGAAAGACGTCAACGTAGTTATTACTAATTGTCCAATTGTCAACTAAAGCAAATCTTTAAATGAACATTAAATCAATATAAATAAATATACGTTCATTAAGGGTAAGGACTCACGGCGCGGTATTATCGCGCACTCGCTGTGGTGGCGATTACTGCCCGCAAACTTGGCGGTTAATTATCGTAAGACGGGCGAGCGGTTAAACAATCAGTTGAGTTTCATACCCGCCGTCCCATTGTGATCGCCCGCCTACCTATCGCAGAACGCGCGGATGCGAGCTGCCGGGGCTGCGGGACCGCGGCCGCGCCCGCCGGCGAGGCGGGATCTGCAAAAATCAACCGCCGCGGGCGTAAACCGCGCCGTGAAAATTGTTTTGATTTTTACATACATATATGAGGCCTTAGTACGTGTTTTACGCTTAAAGTAATCGTAACGAGTACGCGTTCGAGGCTCTGATTGGTTGGTTCATTGCCGGCTCCAATGAACCAATCAATCAGAGCGCCGGACGCCGTCTTGTTTCGATTACTTTAAACGAAAAAGAAACTCGTACTAAGACCTCAGAGTGCCAAGCACGGATAACGATCGTATTCGTAACTTAATAGTGTCGAGCGCGTTCGGCGCTCTGATTGGCCGGTTCCAGTCAACCAACCAATTCTTAACATAACATAACATCACGCCTTTTAACTCAGAAGGAGTGGGCAGAGAGAATTTTTATGTAATAAAAAGATTTCCGACTCTCTCCATTGCCCTGGCACAGTTTCATCTTCCAGTATTTTATTGAAGAGTATTGTAAGGGGTCTTAATAAAAGTATTTTGGCGATCTTTATACATTCATTACTTAAACTGTCCGGTCCTGGGCTCTTATCTGGTTTTAGATTATTTATTTGGTTCAGGATTTCAGTTCCAGTAAAATCTTGCACCGTCGATGTGATCCTTAGTTGATCTTGTTCTGTATTTTCCACTGTGTCTTGTGTACAGCTATAAAGGGTTTCATAGAAGTTTGTAGCTATATTGATGATGTCGCTTCGAGATTTGCAAATTGTGGAGCCTCGCTGAAGAGACGGGATTCATTTTTTTGATTGTCTAGTTCCTTGTACGCCCTTTTAGCTGACTCACACAATAGGCCTGCCAGAAATCGTTTGAATAAGTATCTATTAATCAGTAGTACTTTAATAGATCCTGGTTAGTAAGTTCGTACTTTATCTACTGCCTATAAATTGTATAGTATTGTGATTTTAACACATTGAATAATAGATTTAACTTAAACAGAAGAGCCTTGAGAAGTGATAAATTTTACTGATAGGAGTTAATTAAGGGCCTATTGCCAATTATGCAGAAAAGACATCGTATTTGATTAATTAATTTGCAGATTTCAATACGCATAAAGGTATAAAATATTATGTAATAAATAATACCTAATATCAAAGTCTGCATTTTTCCTAAGTACTACCATAAAGCTTATGGGCCGCTGTATGGTAAATGGGTTCACCAGAAATATTAAACACATAACTAGTACATGACAATATATTTTTTTTAACGTTGCCCCACGCTACTGCTGTCTCCTGTGTCGTGGGTGCGTTTAAAAACATATAAGTTCACATAAGCATCACACCCGTCTGGGTGTGTTTCCATAAATTGTCTATTAGACAAAGTGTTGTTCCGTACGGGCATCGAACCCGCTACACGTTCTAAACGTACTTATAAAATTCTAACAAAATATAATAACATCTCTCTAAATATTTAAAAAAAGCATTTCTTATTTTGGGTTTCGAAATGTGCCAGTGAATTCGATATTTTTTATTCCTCTTACGTTTTATGGTAGGGATAATTTTATACAATGACGTCACCACTATTGAATGTGAATGTGAAACTGTGGGAGAGCCATACTTCGTACCGGGCTAGCTCGACCGGAGTGATACCACGTCCTCACAGAAAACCGACGTGAAACAAATATGCTTGCGTTGTGTTTCGTCGGGTGATTGAGATTACCGGAGGTACAATTAGCCCCCCCTTCCGCAATCTCCCCAATCCCTAAATCCTCAACGATCCTCAAATTCCGAATCCCCAAAAAGCCGGTAACGTACTTGTAAAACTACTCCAGTGTTCCGTCAGCTCGTCTACAGGCTCATCCCATAAAAAAAATGTGTGTGGAAGATATAGCGAGATCTTTCCATTAACTACATTTTCCCCTTTTAGCATTTAATTAAATTGGATGGCAACTCTTCTTAAAACTAATATAACATAACATAACATAACATAACATAACATAACATAACTTGGCACTCCCAATGATGCTACTGATGATGTAATTTGTTAAGCTGAGGCAGGCTAACTCATAGTAAAAAATATATTCTAAATACTTTTAAAAAATACTACGTTACTTCGTTACGAAGACTGCCTCGTTAGCCTAGTGATTGTAAGTGCGACGGCCGGTTCTTGGGTCCGATTCCCTAGTAGGGCAAAGTAGTAGCACGGAGTCTGAAATTGTGGTCGGTATATGGCAATAGGCTCACCCTCATCTGGACTCATAATATAAATGGTGAAAAATGGGTGTTACATTGTACAGCGTGTTTTAATTGAATTAAGTGCCATAATGTGCCTTTGCCTGCCCCTTCGGAGATAAAAAGGCGTGATGATGTTATTCGTTACAAATAATTATTTTAACCTACTGACGTGTTTAGAGAAAAATACTATATGTAATCACACATAGTAAAAGTTACTAAAGCTAATAATAAGAGTAAATATTTGATATCATGCGCTGACGAGAAATAGATATAAGCATATTGTCCTAACAATTAAAATATTATAAATATTTGATAAGGACGTTGCACTATTTGTTTGAAACAATCGTAAGTTGCATATACGTTGTTTCTATAGGCACGTAAATAAATGCATGTTTCTAAGTACGATAACTTAAAGTTAAATAGAACCAGTTTTAATATTGATAATCACTGGGGAAAACGTATATTTTGGCAGATTTATTGTCCATGTGAAAAAACATCAAATAACAAAGTATATTACCTACTGAATAGACATTAAAACTACACAAAATATTTAATCTAAATATATGATTCAACTTAAACAAAAATGCATTAGAAATAACAATTGTAATTGGGCCTCCGGTAACCTCATTCACATGACGAAACATACCGCAAACTCCGGTCCGGTCGAGCCGGCCCATTTGTACTGAAGTATGGCTCTCCCACACTTAGTATTCTTGAAGAATTCCATATTGTAGCCTACCGGGAAAACCTCAGCAGAGAGTTCATTCCACGATGGGATCTATTTGGGATCCAATGTGTGACCGTGAACTCCCTGTCGATGGCGAGCGATGCGATGTATAATTTCTTTACAAACTTCGTGACGCTCAGAAAAATAAAAATGAAAAACTATTGAAACCTCTTCTTTGCTTACGTCGGTATAATGTGCCAATGACTGCTAAACCAAATTGGGTAAATCTCCAAATGACATAATTTTATAGAGTCTAATTTTAGCCAAACAGTATCGTTTAAGGATTATGGAAAAAACCAAAAATGCATAAAAATAACTTGGTTCTTAAAATACATTTTATCGGTGGGGTTTCGACGAAAACTAATTAAGCGACCACCTTTTGGTGTGTTGTAATTCATGATGATAGGTACTCGACAACGGTAGCCTTCTACTTACGCCTTTTAGAGATCCAAAAAGTATATTGTTATTGATATGGAATGTCCTGTGAAGATCAATTCATATTATTTTAGGTTTGTTGATTCCAGGTAAACAATACATGTATTTATTCAGTTCAACATTGGGACAACTTTGAAGAACGCTAGAAAAAAATCAGGACTGCATATCACGGCTTTTGTTTTTGTAGTAAGAGGAAATATTTTCCTTTATGAAAAACTAGCTACTTCCGCGCGGTTTCACACGCTCTGCTCAGCTCCTATTGGTCGTAGTATGATGTTTTATAGCTATTCTCGATAAATGCGCTATCCAATACAAAAATAATTATTCAAATCAGACTTATAGTTACCGAGATTAGCGCGTTCAAACAAACAAACAAAAAAACAACTCTTCCGCTTTATATAAAAGTATAAGATAAAAAAAGTCATCTCGATATGTTTATGATAAATATCGTGAGACATACTGAACTAAATAAAAATAACGACTTACTCACGTAAATATACTCAGAAAAACTCTACTAGTTTCGAGTCACATAGGGACTCTTCTTTATGAACAGCGTGTGTGATCGCGGCGGTGACGCGACGTCGCGCAAGCGTACTCGAAGCTAGTAGAGCCTTTTTCAATTTAATATCCTCTCGCGCGCTTCTCAAACACACGGGTAAACGCGCGTTCTCGTACACACGGGTAAATATTTTAATAGAAATGCGAATGAACTATTCTGTTCAATCAAATAAAGAACGCGTTGCAAACTTGAAAATATACGTCACAGGAAAAATATCCTATCGGTGCGCGTTTCTCGTACACCCGTGTGTACAATTGCGCGATGGGCACTCAACTCTCTCCCTCTCGTACACCCGTGTGTACGAGAAACACGCGAGAGGATATTTACGCGAGTAATTTTTAGTTAGTCCATATAAATATGCGTAAAGTGATATTTTTTTTTTATTTTGCATTTTACATATTGCTTTAGCATTTTTGCTATTACATGTAAAATTATGACCGCTATGACTCTCTTCATTAAACTGACTCCTGAAACCAAGGTTCATCACAAAAGATAGACAGAATAATTTTGCTTTGACGGCATTTCAAATCTTTAATAATCTTTCTTTGTCTCCAGGTTAACACCAGCTCTGTTCGCCGTGGTGATCTTTTATGCTTACGTCTGGGACAAACTATCCAGTGGTCCCATGTGGGGGACGTTCATCACAAAGAATGCTGAAGTGTGCCAGGAAGGCTGGTGGTGGAACCTTCTGTATGTGCAGAACTACTTCGGTTTTGAAGACATGGTATGGAATTGTTGTTTGACTATCAATATGTTTTTCCATAGTATCCACTCATCTTTGTTTACTTTTATAGGTAGAATTTAAATCGGGCAAGTCCATAACATAACTTCACGCCTGTTATCCATTATGGTGTACATTATGCCACTGTACAATGTAACACCCACTTTTCACAATTTATGTTATGAGTCCCATGTAATAGGGAGTGACCCTATTGCCATATACCGGGCACAATTCCAGGCTCTGTGCTACTATTCAGAATTTTTAAAGAAACAAGTAATGCTTTGCCTTACCTGGGAGTCTAACTCGAGACCCCTTGCCCCGGCAGTCGCAGAGGCAGTCGCGCAAGTCCATTTTCAAAATAAGTAAATTTGTTACTCCATACTTATGTAGCATTTATTTCTCAGCCATAGAGAAGAAAGCCTTCGTTATGTAATATAACTATTATATAGAAACCCCTTCAAATTCCAGTGTGCCCCTCAAACCCACCAACTGGCGCTGGACATGCAGCTGACAATCATCGGCTGCATCCTGGTATGGCTGGTCACAGTTAAGCAAGGCCTCTACAAGATCCTCATACCAGGACTTCATATCATCGCGGCGTACTCCAGATACACAACCGTCCGAGACCATCGACTGACCATGTTGGCTTACCATGGAGTCAGGTGATTGTGGCACCTCTTTTGAACTATTTTTAGAGAAATGGAAGTTGTTTGAAGCGAGAAAAAGAAGACCTTGCTGCTGAGGAAAGAGGGTGTACTTTTCTAGTCTGGTGTTTGTCTGTGTCTTTTTCCGAAGTTTTTTTGACAAACGGGTGGAAATATTAAGCTGAAATAGTCAAATGTTATAATTTGGAACACCAAATCATCTGTTCATGGTTGAAAGATGGTTGTCAGAAGTTCAAAAACAATTATCTGAAGTTCAAAAACATTTGAACGTCTGATAATCTATGCGTAGACCAAATTCTACGCATAGACTTTATATTCTTGACTCGGGAACTCCCTTTTCTTTCACATTAGGTTATTCTTTTTTTTGGTCAACTTTTCTTTGGTTGTCCTTTCTCCTGTCAGCCTTCCGCATCTATGATCAGCAGGCAGCTAAACTTTAGCAGAGTATACGTCATCAACTGTGTTTAGCAGTTATCAAGATGACAACTGCTAAACACAGGCCCTAATTACTTCTAGATATGCCAGCAAGTTAATAATAATAAGGAGTGAACAATGACAAGGAACAGGTCTCCCACCTCTGGCTTGTCTTCATTGGCCGTCCAGAGTGGAGTCGCGAGAGCAGTGATCCTGCTCGGAGGGTAAGAAACTATTCGTAAGTCGCGAGTGGGCCAGGGATGCAGGAGGCTTCGGCTGGAGCAGATGATCTGAGTAGAAAGCGGTGGTAGTTTCTTAACCCTTCAGCCACTCACATTCTCGTTGCCCCTATATTGATATATCTAGCAACCATTCCCGGGGCCCGGTCGGTGATTTGGTGAGTCTCCGCCTGCCATTTTTACGTGTAAAAATTACATTGTTTCGGCAGGTGCCATAGTCATCCATAGTTCCCAATTTACCAGTCCACAGCAACCCATCCATAGCCCTACCATTTTTTTTCCAATATTTACAATAGTCCTACACTAACCGGGGACTGTCCTTGGGTACATTTCCATAGTGCATACAGGGATAGTCGCCGGTTTGTGTCTCCATTACATTTAGATTAAAGTTGTCTAAAGGGTCTCTGCGCAGTCTGTTGGCTTCGGCCCCTCGTACGCCTCCCAAATGACCGGGACCCTGTGGTCCCGTGAATGGTAAAGACATACATAATAATAATAATATGCTTTATTGTACACCAAGCGAGTAATTATACAATATCAGGAAATTACAGAAAATAAAGAGGGTACAAGGGCGGCCTTATCGCTAAAAGCGATATCTACCAGGCAATCTTTTTTTATATCCGATTTTTATATCCGATACTGATTTATTAACATTCCCAAAATAGAACAAATTGAAGCATAGACTAGTACTTAAATACTCGTATGTAAAGTGTCATAAAATTATCACATTTTTACATAACACCAACTAGTTCTGATGTAACTCAATTATACCATAATTTACACGTCTCTATTAACCATAGCGACCTCTCGTTATATCTTTTCATTTATTTATTTATTGCAAAATGTATATACATAGCGGTTTTATACTACTAGTACAGTACATCACCCTGTTAGGGCGCAGCAATTTAACTTATAAATAATAACTAAATAATCATCTAATATATTATGTACTTTTTCTATTCATTATTAACTTAATTACTCACTATAAACTTATTATTATTAAAATTTCTTATCAGTTATATACCTATATGATACAATTATATTATTTTATACATTATTTATCAGACATTTTAATTATAAACATTACAAATAATTTAAAGTATATGAGTATAAGTATATATAAGTAAATGATTGAAATTGAAGAGAATTGAAATTATCACATTAACATAGGAACTATAATTACATATTAAAAATAAAATTAACTTAACTAGGGATATAATCTAACAAATACACAACTCTGTAACCGCATTCACCTGAGATTTATAAAAGCTCTATAAAATACAGGCTCTATAATTTAGAATGTGTTTTCATTCTATTATTAAAATCATTGTGAATAAAAATCATCTGGTAAATTATAAAATTACAATGTAGGTACAATTTTATTGTAAATGCATTTTTTACCTTCGAGATACTCCTGAATACTATAGTATGATTTTTTAATTAGTAGAGATTTTAATCTAGCTTGGAATATACAAAGAGTTTTGGTTGACCGTATTTCCTCAGGTAACTTATTATAAATTTGGATGCTTCGGTATTCTGGGCTATTTTTATACATCTGTAGTCGAGGTGCTGGTAGGATCAATTTGGTATTTCGGCGTTCGTTTTTATTGAAATTAAATATTTTGATATTTTTCTTAACAAAACTGGCTAGTTCTAGTATGTAGAACTTTTAATATTTACATACATTAAAAAACTTAAATTAAAACTAACTATTACTTAAATAAAATTAAAATTAAATATATGTAGTATGTATGTATTATATATATGTGTTAGTATGTAGATGGACGGCAAAGTTAGTATTTTCCCTCGTATAAAATATGGTTTACAACTATCTCTAGGTTTAATATTATAAATTATTCGGAGACATTTCTTTTGAGCAATGAATAGATCTTTGGCATCTACACTGTGTCCCCACATAATGATCCCGTAGCGTAACCACGCATATGCCTATGCATAGTACGCATTATAGAGGTACATTTATATACTAGTCTACCTACTAATTACGTATGGCACTTATGTACTCGTACATTGATTGACTCTTGACGTCAGTCATTTAACCGATAAATTCATTTAAAACATAGATATTCTATTTTTTCCGGTTATTACATAAAGTGAGGAACATATTGCAATGTGGGTAAACTGCTTTAAGTGGTATGACAAAGTCTGCGATGTCTTAAAGCATCTGCTCAGAGCGGTGATATTTAAAAAAATTGCCCCACACTTGGACTTTCTCCTGTGTCGTAGGTGCGTTTACAAACATTCAAGTTCACATACACATGACACTCAGACTCGAAACAACAATTTGTGGATCACACAAGGAGTTGCTTCGTGCGGGAATCGAACCCGCGCAAACCGTCCAGCACTATCGGTAACAGTAAAACAGGCTGAATAGAATTCAAAAGGTGAATAGATATAGAAGAGGGGTTAATAAATGTTGAGAAAATGTTCTAGAATATATTCACCCTGTTCCTGTATCTGTTCATCCTTTGAATTATATTCACTCCGTTTGATGGTCTTATATATTCCAGCTGTTCCAGGATTTTGACGATAAATTTAATGTCAATTTTAAGGAATACGTATGGTCAGTCACAGAAACTAGTTTTTTAAAGCTATTGATGACCAACCATTAATTTAGCTGTTGCAGTTTAATTATAAAATAGTGATTTACATGTAAATGGTAATTGTATATCATTCAATATTGCACCCAATATTTTGTTTGTAATAATTATAATATGAAAAGTTAAATTCCATAATAACAGCGGCAGATCATTTAATTTATTTAGTCAATTTGGTATCGTAAAATTCGATTTTATTTTAGTTTATTATATAGTAGTTTTGTAATTTGAGTTATCAGAATATCATATTGATAATGTAAGTGTATTAAAATGTTTTTGTGATTATTAATAAAGATATAAGATAAATAATTAATAAAGAAACTGCCTCGTTGGCCGAGTGGTCGCAAGTGCGACTACCGGGCAAGGGGTCTCGGGTTCGATTCCAGGGTCGGGCAAAGTATTACTAGGTTTTAAAAAAATTCTAAGTAATAGCACGGAGTCTGGAAATGTGCCCGGTATATGGCAATAGGCTCACCCCCTATTACATGGGACTCATAACATAAATAGTGTAAAGTGGGTGTTACTTCTGTGTGCACCTCTGCCTACCCTTTCGGGGATAAAGGCGTGATGTTATGTATGTAATAAAGATATATTATTGAAGAGGTCATATTACAGAAGGGTCGAATTAAACGTATCTTAACTGACGAGCGTGCATAAAAACACTTGCCTGTTGATGAATGATAAAGAGATATGTGAGAACCATAGCGATTGGCGTTCCATAGTCTCTGCCTACCCCTGTCTACCCGTATGGGAGACAGGCGTGTTGTTATGTATGTATGTATGTTGATCACAAAATCTGTCGTTGATGCGACTTCTCGAACTCAAGTTTCAGTTCGTACAGAAATGTTGTTCAATAATAATGACCCTATACCTTTATTTTCTATAAGAACGGACAATAATATTACTGATCATGTTCATGTTTTATACCTTTATTTAATTACTTCCAATTGTTTAAAGTAAAAACAAGTAATTAATGCCTTGATCTCAGAATTTAAACATATCGGTAATGTATAAAATTAGGATGATGACAGGTGTGAAAGTTAAGTCTAATTAGTTCGTAAGTTAGGTAATGAAAAAATATTAGACACGTATTTTTTTTATTTTGTTGTATAATAAAACAATACTTAGATAAAACGAATCAGAGTTTAGGAGTAGGGGCTAAAACGTCATTTCTACGTAAAAATGTTCATAGAAGTGACGTCACGCGAAATTTCAAATCAATATATCGTCGAAAGCTTTCGTTTCAGTATTGAAAAAGAGTAACCTATTTAGTTTCTTGCTCGTTCTTCTACATAGGAATCTACACCTTGAAATAAGCAAATAGCTTCACTTTTAATTTCTTGTTGACGTTCAAAAGTGCCTTTCTGGCGTAATTGAAATAAATGATTTTGACTTTGACTTTGTAAGAAAATAAAAAATACGTGACTGACTGATAATTTAAAATAATCTACCAGACGGACATTAAAATAAAAATTAGGAATCTACCCTATTGTCTTTGAAAACGCTTTAGAATCATAAGAAAAATACTAGTTCACATCATAATATGCACTAAACTAGGTTACAACAACAAGCAACCGATTTTCTGTCATTATAAACTAAAACTTGAAGGCGGTTAAACTTGGGAACTCTGTTTACAAAACTGTGATACTTTAACGTGAACATTTTACAAGTTAATAGAAGTGAAATTATCAGTTTGGAATATTAATTTCGTCATATCCTGAAGTGGGTGGTGTTGTATAGGACAAACTAGATGAGGAGGTATTATGTTTACCGTTTTCTAATGTTGTTTGTGCTACTGCGGCAGTTTCCTCAATGAAGTTGACCATTTTTTTTATAAGTGATAGATTGATTTGGCCACCATCTCGCCTGGTAGTAAGCTATGATGTGGCCGATGATGTAGCACGCATGAAATAAATAGATCTTATAAATGATAATAAAATAGAATGCTAAGCTATGCCCGGAGGCGTACTTATCATTAGAATTGATAGTCGTCAAGACCAACCTTGTGTAGTAAAGAAGCAACTATTATTTTTGATAATCACCGTCATCGTCAACAGGAGGCTTACTCTTGAATCCAATTCCGATCGATTGACATTGGTATTGTGAAATTTCGTACTCTTGAGTCGTAACACTAGCGCCCATTGCATCCGTGTTGCGTGGATATTTAATGAACTAAATGGTATTGAGTTTAACTTCATATTCCGTATCCCCCGAATGCTATTTTAACAGCTACGGGGTTGTATAGTTTTGACATGAATGACATGAATAATTATTGAGATTTTATTGGATTGAAATTGCATTGACATTGAGATTGGTTTCAAGAATAAGCGCCCAGACAGACAGCAACAGACAGATTACAGTCTGTGTTCTCTTGTTTTTTCTTATCTCTCTACGTGATATGATTTCATTTAATCTCCACACTTAGCACTAGATTAATATTAAAACTTTTTTGAGACATACTAAATTACTTATTATGTTTTCGGCTCGTTTCAAGTCATACTAAAGGCTCATATTCATAAGTAGCATTCCGCCACACACGAAGGGGCGATTGTCGCGGATTGAAACTAGTCGAGTTCTTCGTCAAACCGTTATATCAGTAAGCCAAAATAATTACCTTAGCAGCAGAGTTGGAAACCACTGTTTAGTTTTTATCAGAGAACGATACATTATATACTTACGAACTTTCGCTTTTATCTAAAAATTATTCAAGAATAAGTAGATTTTAACACGTTAATCGCCGCGTAGGTCACCGGTGACCTACGGTAGCGGAGGATTTGCCTTCAGCAGTTTTCTGTCAGCAGTCAAAGGCTTAAAAATACAGGCACTAAATTGTAAGTTATTTTGTTTACAGCGTGAGTCAGCTGTACAGAACAGCTCGCTTGAGTTACACGTCCGTCCTGCATCGTTCCACGCCGTACCTAGTCGGTCTAAGTTTGGGCCTGGCTCTGAAGAAACCTGTGGAACACGGCAAGGTAAGCTGTCAACGATTTGGTAAAGTTTAGAAGAGGTTGCTGTTGCTTTTGCCTTAGTTTTTTGGAATAAGGAGAATATATTTATTCGTAGTTGAATGAATAAAACGTACCTGAATAGAAAGCAAGCGTTTGGTTTTCTGTTACAAATCCAGATAATGCAAACGTAACTTCCTAGTTACTTGCTTGACCCGAAAATACTAAACACTGTTTTTTTTATGGTATAAACCGGTATACGAGCAGACGAATCACCTGATGGTATAGGAATTTGAAGATTGTTGGGGATTCAGGGATTGGGGAAAGGGATGAGGGGGGGGATAATTGGGCATCCGGTAATCTCACTCATACGACGAAACACAACACATTTTTGTTTCACGTCGGTCTTCTGTGAGGCCGTGGTATCACTCCGGTCGAGCCGGCCCATTCGTGCCGAAGCATGGCTTTCCCACACTATACTGTGTGCACTAGCACATCTACAGATAAGAGGAATACTATACAAAACACATGTAAAATCAGAACCAGCTCTGAGTATATCTAATGACAATAGCTTATTCAAGGTAAAGACTTCAGAATGTTTACGCATCACCGCACGATACAGCGATTTTATGCAAGTACATACAAAGAATAATTAAATAACAATATTCAGACGAATTAAGAACCTCCTCTTTTGGGAAGTCGGTTTAAAATGCTATGTTTTCAGCCAGATTTGGAAGGTAAATGTTTTGAAACTTTATTTCATTTATAACGATAATGAAAGGAAATAAAATTCATAATACGTACATACTTAATATAAAATCTTCATCACGCTGTAGATAGCTTAAAATAATGATCATTAAAACCAAGTTAAAATATATAAACGAACAATAGATGATCTTATCCCTGGGGCAGTCTTTCAAACATAATTACTATGAATTTCTATAAATATTAATTACCTTTATTCGGTTCAACAATAGGCCCAATTAAAAACTTAGTAGACTGGACATGCCTTTTCGATTTCTTTCTTTGTTAATTTAATAAGGACATTGTATATTGCTATTCATTAGTGATTATATGTAGGTATGTTTGTTTAATTTAATGATGGCTGAGTGAACGACAACTAGTGCCATGAGCATCAAGTTCGACACAAAAGTTAATAATTGCACAAGAGAGAAATAGGTAGGTGTGTGTGTCTATAAATAAATATGTAACGCTTTATTTGCAACAGGGGCAACGTTTATTTTTGTGGGGAAAAAGCATACAATGCCTTCTCCCGGGTGTTACTTGTGCGTGCACCTCTGCCTGTGCCTGCCTCTTTGTAATGTTATGTTATGTGACTTCTCCTTGGGTTACGCGAGAGAGTGTCAGACTCTTATTGACTAAAAACCACCCCGTTCCTACTCCGGATCTTCGAGCTGGAGCCCCGGTAACCCGTTAGGCCTTTTGCGGCTCCGTAAACAGGGGCAAGGTTGAGATGCTCTCTCTGTTGATAAGCCCATCACGTCCAGTCCGACATTGTGTGAATGTTAAGAAATAAAATTCTTTATAACATAAATAATGAACAACCCAATGTCTTGGGAATCGTAGCCCACCTGCCTTGCTCTGCAGCTGTGGCTATCACTCGCCCAAACAGGGCATAATAATCGCACTAATCAATACTCACTACATAGTATAAAACAGAGTCGCTATCCGCCGTCTGTCTGTCCCAATGTATGCTTAGATCTTTAAAAATACGCAACGGATTTCGATGCGGTTTTTTTAATGAATAGATTAATTAAGGAGGGTTTATATGTATAGTACATGTATATTGCACCCGTGCGAAGCCGGGCCGGGTTGCTAGTATAACGTATGTGAAAGTTTCTTTGTCCGTCAATCACGCTGAAACTAATGAATAGATTTTGAAAATTTGGTATACAGGCAGGGTACGGGCTAACTTAGGTGATAGGATACTTTTTAACATAACAAAACATCATGTCTTTTCTATCCAAAGAGGTAGGCAGGCACATTGCGGCACTTAATGCCACTGTACAATATAACACTAACTTTTCATTATTGTGTTTCATTATGTTATGAGTCCCATGTAATAGGGGGTGAGCCTATTGCCATATACCGGGCATAATTCCAGACTTCGTGCTACTACTGAGTTTTTTTTTAAAAAACCCTATAAGGCTTTGCCTTACAGGGTCGCACCTGAGGTCACTCGGCCAACGAGGCAGTCATTACGATAATTTTTATCCTGAATAAATGTTATTGTGGGATAAAACAGGAATCACATTCTACGCGGACGAGGTCGCGGGTAACAGTTAGTGTTAACCCTTAATCGGGTCGAACAAAAACAAAAACTTTTCACGGTTTAAGTGTAAGTTCTTGTATTATGTTAGATAGCAGTGTACATAAAAACAATATAAATTACTGAAACTGAAAAGAAAAAGATTTTTCCCGTGGGAAATTATTTCCCTTTACCTGATTACGTCAATACATTTTAATAGACTATAACACGGTGGGAAAATAATTCCCTGTGCCCGATTAAGGGCACAGGCGCGACTACTATACGATGCTTCTTCAAAAAGTTTGACGTATGACATGACTTGCATAGTTTGATAATTAGCAGCTGCATGTCAATGCTGTATTATTAAAACTCAACTAATTTTCATATTAAATATTGTCATTAAGTACCTCTATTAGAATACAACACGTGTGGGATTAAAATGTAGCGGAAGAGCCTTCATGTATCAAAGTAACTTTATCTAAGTGTTGTCTTTATTTAAATGTGGGAGAGCCATTCTTCGGCATGAATGGGCAGGCTCGTCCGGAGTGATACCACGGCCTCACAGAACACCGACGTGAAACAACGTTGTGTTGTGTTTTGTCGTGTGAGTGAGGTTACCGGAGTCCCACCCCCCCTTTCCCCAATCCCAACAATCCTCAAATTCCTAATCCAAAAGGCCGGTAACGCACTTGTAACGCCTCTGGTGTTCCACGTGTCCATGGCCGACGCCGATTGCTTACCATCAGGTGATCCGTCTCCTCGTTTACCGGCTTATTTACAAAGAATTTGTAGTGACCGAACTATACTTACACGCGACCTAATATTGAGTGTCCTTTGAGTATTAGGACATAAGTGCACTATAAAAGATATAAGTGCACAAAATGTTGTGCAGGATTTTTGAATTCTTTATAGACTTTTAAAATCATTTTAATTGGGATGATGACAGGGAATGAAAATTAAAAATCTAATTAGTCCGTAAGATAAGTAATTAAAAATATTAGACACTTATTTTTTATTTTGTTGTATAATAAAACAATACTTAGATAAAACGAATTAAAGTTTAGGAGTGGGGGCTAAAACGTCATTTCTACGTATAAAATGTACATAGAAGTGACGTCACGTGACATTTCAAATCAATATATTGTCGGAAGTATTCATTTATGTAAGAAAATAAAAAATACGTGTCTAATTAGTCATCTACCCTATTATCCATATTTAGGTCACTTTGACAAATCTGATAGAAAAAGGTACTTCAATTCCTAGTGTGTCTTTCTGTTGAAAACGCGAGCTTGTTCTTCATTATCCATTTTGTAATTGTTTGAGAGTCATGAAAAGCATTAAAGATAAAGATATTTTTTATTTGCATTAACATGAGTAATATTACAAGAGTACATGCAATGGTGTTAAGTTAGAAGTATGAGCTACATGTTATGCCGTTTATATTATAATAATAGTATTACATTAAAGTTTATTTTTACTTTTCCCAGTTCATCCTCGGTGTTGGTTGGTTGTCCAGCTCAGCGCTATGGTTTCTAGTATGGTGGGCAGTCATCGATTCAGGCTCCCTACAATATCGATACAGTGCCTCATTTGCGGCGCAGTACGCTGCCCTTGCACCAATTGCTTCTGCCCTCGCTATCGCCTGGGTGATTTATGCCGTCCACAGCTCTGGTGAAGGTATGCATAATGTAATATCGAAATTTCCCAAAGAAATAACTAAAGATGTATGACGAAATTATAATATCGGTTATACACCAACGATGAGTCTTATGTTGTTTGGGCAGAGTTTTGTATTTTAAAGGTGCTCCCACACAGCAGATATATAACTTCAGACACTGACTTAACATTTGTTGTTTATACAAATTGTAACAAAAGTTCTAGTGGTAGTTGTAGTTGACATGTTATAGAGTATAGTAGAGAGGTGATGGTAGAATGTTACTACATGTTACACAATGTGGTATAACGTTAAATATATAACTGGTGTGTGAGAGCACCTTAATAGGTATTCTGTTAAAACTGAAGCTATTATTTGATTGGAAATTCGACTTCAAAGTATTGAGTTGATTATAAAACCTGGATTATGTGGGAGTCAACATCGTTTCAGATTAAACCATTACTTTTTAGAAGGGTAATGAACTTAAATCTAACTTAGTTACTTTTTAGAACACTAATTAGATTTCTGATTTAGCTGCAAAAGCACTAAGCGTATCCGAGAATACATTTAAATAATATTAGTACAGTATTAGCGCCGTACATCCAAAGATAAAATCTTATGAATTAATGTATTAAGCAGCATGAGTTTGTATAAAAAAAACTGTTAATTAAGCTAATGCACTAGCACTAGCATTAAAAATACTATTTTTTCTTCAGGTGTCCTGTCACGTTTCTTATGCTGCCGTCCTTTGGTGCTGATCAGCCGTTTGTCCTACGCCCTCTACCTGACCCAGTTCATCGTGTTTATAACCAGCATTGGTACCGTCAAGACTTCCAGAGAATTTAGTCTTATGTCCTTGGTAAGAACAGCTATCCTTTGTTATACGTACTGAAAGAACTAAAAAAAAAATAGACACCACTGACAAACCATGAAGGAAAACAGCGTGAGGAAACGACGTCTTAAAGCCAGAGTAGTTTCGCTGAGGGAACGAGATCTCGCTAGACGACTTGTATAGCTGTTTCTTTCCCTCAAGTCTCAAGTTTCTTTAGGACGTCATAATAACCCCGCTAGGCTTATAATTTGTAATTATAAGCTTGAAACCGCAAACCCGCATTGAGCAAGCGTGGTGATCAATGCTCAAACCTTCTCCATGCGAGAAGAGGCTTTTGGTCTGCAGTGGTCACTTACAGGCTGTTGATGATGATGAACCTTTTCCCATATCATATAACAAACTTGGGTAATTGCTAAAATAGTGCTTACAACTACTTTGTATTTATTGTAAGGGAAGTAAAGAATGTATTTATTTATGCACAACACACAGACAGTACACAGGAAAATACATATATAAATAAATTGGAGGTACATAGGTACTACATATTCCCGTAGGAATCTCTTCCTACAGTCCTTCAACAGGAAAAACCATAAAACATAAGGCACTGTGCGTAACATGGGAGGTACAAAAAAAACAAAAATTACCAAAATTTAAGCCAATAAGTACTTAAAACTACATACATAAAATAAAACCGATAATATGATATGTATTTCATTTTCCAGATCGATGTCCAAGAAATATCTGCGATACTTCTGTCATCGACTATCCTAACCCTAACATTCGTTATCCCAATGCAGAATCTCCACAAAATTTTCACGTTCTCGTACAAATTTGCTACTGCAAACGAAGTCAAAGAATCAGCAGATGCTGAGCAAGAGAAAGAAGAAAAACAAGAAGAGAAAGAAGAACCAGAAGTGATTGACGTACCACCAATGAGAAGTAGACAGCATTTGATAGCACACAGAGAAGTGTTAGAAGAAATTCCTGAGACAGAAATAGAGTATGAAGCACAAAGGGATAACGAAGGTTTAGGAGAAATTTTGGAAGAAGAAGAGGAAGAAGTTGGCGAGGAATCTGTTGGGAATATTGATGATGATGAACTGGAAATCATAGAAGAAGAAGGTGGGGAAGACGAAGAAGATGAATCATGGTTGGAAAGAGAACATTATGTAAGAAGGAGATCTGAACCCAGAGAAGATGACCAAGATCTTGACGAATGGGAATGGACTGCGAATGGTAATCGTAACGGAGCTCAATATTATCGATACTCAAGGTAGCGTTGTTTATAATGTAAAATTAAATCTTTTTGAGTTTTATTTTCTTGTTTAATTTTTTGACCCAAAGTCAATAGAGACAATTTTAGTGTCCCTGTGTTATTTCTGAAAATACTACTAAGTCTAATACTTTCCCTGACCTAGGTAACAAAATTAGGACCTCGAAATCATAAATAATATTCAAGACCACTCTATCAAAACTAAGCAATCTTCTTCAGCTTGAAAATATATAGTTATTAACACTTTTATACTATTCTTTATGTGCACTAAGAACCTTAAAAATAAATAATAAAAATTGTATCTCCGTTACGATAAGGATCAAAATTGAAGTGGAATGTCAAGATTTAGTACGATATAAGGCCTGAATCCACGGAATGTAATTAATTAGAGACTTGACCTTCTCACTAACAAGCGCACATTATATTTATTTTAGTAACGACTTTTGCCCATAGCTAAGTACAAGGCAATATTTATTTTGCTAATCAATGCAATATGAAGTTAGCCTCAAAATATTTATTTCGCCTTTTACAGTATTGTTGTTGTGTTTATCCGTGTCGATTTTACTAGTGTGTAATGCAGTACAGTTGCAAAAGTTTCTCAATGCAACTGATACTCTATGAAATAGATATACCTCAGCCATATTATAATAGACTTCATTTAAAAACGTAATAAAGAATATATTGTAATTTAAATCAGACGAGTGAAGTCTTGAATAAAACAAATTGACTTCTAAATTAGTACCTAATCAAAATATCGTTTTTTATTCAGTGATACAGTTTTTGACAATGGTATCAAATATATTTTTTGGTTAATTTTTCAACAAGTTAGAGAGATCTGCAAAGACTAAAGCGCTTTTGAGAGTCGTGTTGATGTGAAGGTTTGACTATACCTGCTACTATTCAACTTGAACTTAAAGTTGAATAGTTGAAAAAAACATGAATACAATATTGTCTAATGACTTGGACAAAAAGTGCGATGAGTGACATTGAGTGTGCTTCAATTAAAATATTTTTTACCTAACCATCAGTGACAACAGTTTAATAAAAAATATAATATTTTTTTAATTTTAATTTGAATGTCAAGACATTACATTTTTAGAATAAATAAATAATGTTGTCGTTTGTATGTATTAATAATACACGAATAACTAAAATAAGATTGGATTGACTGATACCAAAAATCTAAATTAGCTACCAACCTAAAATTACTCATGACCTAAACTAAAAATTAAATCGAAGGATCGAGAACTAACCGATAATCAACCACCGATCAGAAACAATGAAATAATTACAATAATAAAAAGGCGACAGAACCCAAGTGAGGACTACATTCAATGATCGAAGGATCGAAGCCTCAGTACTGGTAGAGACGGCGCACGCGCACGACGCCATGTTTTCCGCGGCGATTTTTCTAATCGCGTGCGCAGCAACCGCCGCCATCGATCCGAAAACTGTTAACACTCCGTTATTTAACAAGGAAGTGCTACAAAAATTATCACCTATATTAAATTCTAATAGAACTCTGAACGAAAGAGAATTAGCTCTTCTAAATAGGACTGTTCAAAATTTGGGAGTGGATTACGATTTAGTAGCGAGACTGACTGGTTTAGTTAGGAATAATTCTGCTGATGGTCCAGTTCAAAGGGACCCTAAAACTGTTGTAGAAACTAAGTCTTCTTCCTATGACGCGTATGGTGATGAGATCGGTAATAGGGATGGGTCCGTGAGACATGTGGAAGAGTCTCCAGATTACGCGTCTTCGGTAGTGTTGGCTAGCGATCTGCTGTCCCTAACTAGTGCAGTTGCTAGCGTGAAGGAGACAACGTGCAGAGAGCATGGATACAAATTCCTGGATGGATTGATTATGAACAAGAGATGGGCGCTAAAAAGTGAGTATTTTTTTGTAACAAATATTATTGTTGTCTAACAAATGCGTGTTTATTACAAACTGTGTCAGCGATTTTGTGCAGAACAATTATTACTAGACACATTTTTTCGTGACTATGAAATGTTTTTATTGCTCTAATGTTACGGAGACAACGTACGTTTTAATTTAAAGGTTACAGACAGGCCTTCTACAAACCTACTAGTACGCACGCACTTGAGAAAATAGCTTTTCCTCATTACTATTTTCCTTTAAAACCAAAATTTCCTAGTGATTGCAATCATTTATTCAAAGATTCTACATTTTATGTAAATTATAAGAGATGAATATATTTCCTGACACTTAGCTACTTATACAGTTATGTTATTGAGATTATCACGTTCGGCAACTGTTGTTATTTTATTGTTAGCCAAGTATATTACCGGTTTCATTGATTGAAATAAATTGGGGTCTTTAGAATTATAGAATTGGAATAGCTTTTCTTTTTTAAGGGAGAAAGTCATCCAATCACTACTCCCGCGTTGGGTGAGGCGGGAGGGAGTGTCGGACTCGTACTGATTAAAAACCACCCCGTTCCTACTCCGAAGCTCTAGCGAAGCTTCAGTGATCCATTAAGTTGACCACAGCTCTGGGTCAGGCATTAACCGTACTGGGTCCCAATTTAAGTGGTCATGCCATAACTAGAGGTATAGTCCAGTAATAAAATTCTTTGTTTGAGGGAAAATCTACGTTTATAAATAGTGATTGATAAAATATAGTTCAATTGTCAATTACCACTTATTGCTCTCAAATTATATCTAAGTGACAAGTGGGTGGTATTTATTTTTGTTGTTAATTCTACGTAAAAAGGCTTCAGAGCTCTGGACGTACTGTGCTTAAAGTGGATCTTGAATTTGATTTCTAGATAAAACTAAATTGGTTTGGTTTGGTCAGGTACAACATTTTTAGTAAGTAGATGTACTATATGTATAAAATATTTATAACATTAGGATTTCTCATTAGGTACATTTTAACATATATATATTCCATAAGAAACAAAAAGCGTAAAAATATGTTTTGTTGTAATAGGTATATTTCCTTCTGTTTCTTTGACTTGACTTGACTCAATATCCGGTGTACCCAGGTTGGGGCAGAGGGCGTCCACTGAACTTCTCCATCGCGATATGTCTTGTGCTTCTGTTTCTTTCGGAAATACAAAACAAGCTGTTACGATACATGTGAAAGGTTTATAGGAATTAATTTGCAAATAAATTACTAATTTAACTGATTGATCGTTTGAAAATATGTAGAAAGTATTTTGTCTGACGTACGAACTTCATTCGCGAAAATTCGATGGGGTTTTTACGGGTTTTATTTTTAGAAAAGGTTTTTATAACTCGTTTGTTATATTGATCTGCGGTTTGTGTTAAAATTAGAATGTTTTGATAGATATTATAATTAATTGGCTGGCCGGTTATTGGTTAACCTACAATCAATGGAATCCGATTAGGAAAATCACGATGCGTTGTTTATCGCAGATGTAAGGTTTTATATGCAAATAAATTATAAATTTATACCTTACATTTATGTTGTATGTTAGTTGTTGCGTACTTATATAATAATACAAAGACTATTAAACTTATACGCAGAATCATAGTACCTCTATTAAACATATTATAGAAAATTGATGATTAGATTATATGGCAATAGGATCACCCCCTATTACACGGGACTCATAACATAAATAGTGAAAAATGGGTGTTACATCGTACAGTGGTATAATGTACACCTCTGCCTACCCCTTCGGGAATAAAAGGCGTGATGTTATGTTATGTTTAGAAAATTGATTACCGCGTTTTTATCTCCAATATTATATTTCATTTAATTATTTACGGTTGACTGCCTCGTTGGTCGAGTAGTCGCAAGCGCGACTGCCGGGCAAGGGGTTCGATTTCGATTCCCGGAACGGGCAAAGTAATACGGGGTTTTTAAAGAAAACTCAGTAGTAGCACGGAGTCTGGGATTGTGCCCGGTATATGGCAATAGGCTCACCCCCTATTACATGGAACTCATAACATAAATATTGAAAAGTGGGTGTTACATTGTACTATAGCACTAAGTGTCGTAATCTGCACCCTCTGCCTACGCCTGTTATGCATTTGAGGCACTATTATACCTAGCCAATATTAACTCTTAAAAAGACTAGGGGCCTGTTTCACAATATCTGGTTAGCCGCTATCTACCAGATAAAATGTCAGGATGGTATCGACACGTCTAACATTTAGGCAGAAAGTACGTGAGCTTCTCTTGAAGGCGTTGGCTGAATCATCACGCTAATTATTTACAGAGTATTAGTTATTATGTTCATATTTATATGCTATGAGTCTATGTATGTATGTATGTATGTATGTATGTATGTATGTATGTATGTATGTATGTATGTATGTATGCATGTATGTATGTATGTATGTATGTATGTATGTATGTATATTGTATTGTACTCGTGTGTAGGTATATGTATTACTATTATATCTATTTATGTTCATTTCTGAAATATGTTAGTATAATCTTCTATTTTCTCAATTAAATCGTTGCCTGCTTCTTGCTCCTACCATTCACTCTTCTTTGCATCACCCAAAGGTCAGACTGGGAGAAAATGCCTGCGGCATTAAGTCCACCTTGTATACACTTTGTGCATGAAGCGTTGATAAATAAATAAATAAATAAATAAAATTGAATTAATCTGTCACATAACTTTATCAGGTACTTATATAGAGGTGGTGAAACCGGCGCTTTTATTGTAAGGGGGGAAAATCATCGAATGACTTCTCCCGCCTGGGTGAGGCGGAAGGGAGTATCAGATTCTTACTGACTAAAACCACTCTGTTCCTTCTCCTGCACTTCGAGCCGGAGCCCTGAACCAAACCCGAGCGTACGGTTACCGGGTGTAACCGTCCGCTCGGGTCTGGTTCTGGTCGGGCGGCGAGCCACCCTTGCTCGCCGTCCACAGGCCTGCGCTTACGGTGGCCGGAAATTGAAACCGGCGCTAAGAGTTAAAACAGTTGCAAACGAAAAATCCAATAAACTTAGATTAAAAGCCAGTAAATTATAAAAAACAGAATATTCAAGTTTAATGTATTCAAATACATTGTGCTATTTTAGTTCAGACATCGCAATGCATACATTAGATTTACTAGACGTTACTGAGACCTAGCGTGAGTTTGTTTTACGTTAACGCGATAGTCACGTTTATGACGTTCTGCGTTCTGATTGGTCCAATCTATTGGTCCAATCAGATATCCAATCAGTATATCCAATTGGTCTAATCTAAGCAACCAATCAGAGGTTCTAAACGCGATGACGTTTTGATCGCGTTTACATATAATAAAGTCATAATAGTCTCTTTGGTGTTTATAAGGAATGCATCACACATATTCGATTTAAAAATGGACGGCGTATCAAAAAATGACGTCATGTCTACAAAGCATAGAGCTAAGGATTTATTTTATACAAAATGACACTTGAGGGCCATTGAAAAGTGATGTATTTGTAAAGTTAGCTCAGTTCAAAGTGTCTATCTATGAAGATTTTTAATTTTGAAAGAAAATTATATTAATCGATTTGTATCATAAGAGTATTTTTTTTAAGGGGGGAAAATCATCGATTGACTGCTCCCGCCTAAGTGAGGCGGGAGGGAGTGTCAGACTCTTATTGACTAAAAACCATCCCGTTCCTTCTACTGCACGTCGAGCCGGGGCCCCGGTAATCGGTTAGGATCACAAGAGTATTACATAGACTGTCTCATTGGCCGAGTGGTAGCAAGTGCGAAATACCTTGCCCGGCAGGCAGGCAAACACCTTGCTCGGCAGGCAAGGTATTTCGGGTTCGATTCCCGGGTCGGGCAAAGTATTACTGGGGTTTTTACAATCTCAGTGGTAGCACAGAGTCTGGAAATGTGGCCGGTATATGGCACTAGGCTATCATCCCCTATTACATGGGACTCATAATATAAATTGTGAAAAGTAGGTGTTACATTGTACACTGGCATTAAGTGCCGTAATGTGCACCTCTGCCTACCCCTTCGGGGATAAAAGGCGTGATGTTATGTTAAGTATTACATATATAATTTCTAATTTTGGTTTTACTTTGAGGAAAGGTCCATAAGTACTAAACATCCCATTTTATTATCTTTTTTCATATCGATTCTAAAAAATGTGTACATACTGTGTAAGGTCCCGCAGATATAAGGGAACCACTAGACTAAAAAATCAAATAAAATAAGCATTAGAAATCCTTCACCACACAATTTTAGTCCTGAAACAGACCTCGTTACACTAATAAGGATCTGAAGAATTCTTCATTCAGTTTACTTTTCCTTCGAAAGCCTTACTCAAAAACTTTGAATAGGATCGTAAGTAAAAAAAATGTATTTATAAAAACAGATGGTACAGCTATTTTTAAGTACACACAGCAGCACATCAAGCTATAAGAACCAGTATAAGCTGGCCGTTAAATGTATGGAGAGGTCAAATAAAGCTAGACCACGATACACTGGTTTTGTATTGTTTGATATTATGTAGTCGTGTGTATGTCTGGAGAAAGGTTCCTTTTTCGCATGATCAATCATTTTGCCAAGTTAATTTAGACCGGGATTAAAGATAAATTGGTCGAGTTCTGTGGATTGACCCCATACTGACGTCATCGGGACCCTTTTAGCCACTCCCAGAAATGCAAGATGGATGAATAAGTTATTTTTGGTTTAGTTTACCGGTTTCTTTTTGTATTTTAGCGGTTGGTTGAGTTAGAGGGCATTCACTTGTAACTGATTTGTGACGTACGTAGTGTTAATTGATGCTTATTGAGATATTGGTGAATTACCAAGAGAAAGATTTGATGAAAGAATTAGAGTCGATATAATTTTTTTATGGAATTAGCCAGTAAACGAGCAGTACGCGCCGGCCTTTTGGGGATTTGAGAACTGTTGCGGATTCAGGGATTGGGGAGATTGGAGAGGCGGGTAATTCGGTCTTCGGTACCTCACTTACACGATGAAACGCAACGCAAGAGTTTTTTCACGTCGGTTTTCTGTGAGACCGTGGTATCACTCCGGTTGGAGCCATGCTTCGACACAAATGAGCCGGCCATTTGTGTTGAAGCATGGCTCCTCCACACTTATATACTTCTACTTAGCTGTAAAACTAAATATCTGTTTGTAAAATCAATACCATTAATTAATTTTGTGTATTTTACTTTAAACGTTATTGATCTTTATTTATTGACCGAGTGGTCGCGAGTGCGATTGCCGGGCAAGGGGTCTCGGGTTCGATTCCCGGGTCGGGCAAAGTATTACTGGGTTTTTAAAAAATTCTCAATAGTAGCACGGAGTCTGGAAACGTGTCCGGTATATGGCAATAGGCTCACCCCCTATTACATGGGACTCATAACATAAATAGTGAAAAGTAGGTGTTACTTCTGTGTGCACCTCTAGGCAGAGGTGCACACAAAAGTGACCCCTTCGGGGATAAAAGGCGTGATGTTATGTTATGTTATGTTATTGATCTTCTTGATGAAAAATATCAAGGTTAGCAAAACTATCAAACAAATATTTTGAAAAAATATCGTTTGACCCCAATATTAGCTTTGGAACTTTGGGATCATCCTTTTCTAAATGGATGGGTTACGCGAAGAATTTTACGATCTCTATCCCTCGGATGAATTGAGTTTCTAAATAATGGATTTTTAAAGTTCTCATAATGTAGATAGAGCCTTTTCTCTGAGGTTAAAAGTAGGTGAATGGACGTACTATGGTGATAGAAATTGCTTATTATCTAGGACATTATGTATTTAGATATCTGTATTGTAATGAGTATAACAATTCATGTTATATCTGTGCACATCGTTTTTACTAATTTAATAAATTACTATAGTTAAGATTTAGTAGTTATATTCATGACGAAATTTAATAGACCATTGGTGATGAAGATGTACCCGAATACGTAAATAAACTCTTAAATACTGAACTGAATTCTGTGACTACAAATTCTTTGTAAAATGACAGAGATGGGCTCTGGCCTTTTTGCGCCGTCTTCACTGTTTTATTTTTTTTATGTTATTGTACTTTGTGACGGTGTACAAATAAACAATTTTTTTTCTTTCTATTACTTTCTATCTTGCTTTCTTTCTTTAGATGGCATAATATTTAAATAAGTATATATTTTATAGAGGTAGTATTCGTGTGTAACGAGTGTCATTATTGGTTAATCTGTCTAACTTATATCACTATCGGATATCTAGATAACCAAATAACTTAATAGAACCAGTAGCCTCAAACTCTCACATACAAACGCCAGACCAAACACCCGTATCTACAGCGCATAGAACATAATGCACGCATCATCGACATTTTGCATGTATTTGTTGACTCACAATAATAATGCGACAATGATCGTTCCGTTCACAGAACGTGACATAAACTAAATATTAGTTCTCCTATGTCAATATGACGTTTGTGCATTTCAGTGTCAATGTATTGGTTTTAGATTTTGTATGGAATTGTGATGTTTTTAATGATTTTGTGTCTTTATTTTTATGATGTATTGTGAAGAGATCCGTTTTTAAAATGGGGTTTCTCGTTATGTTTATAACATAACATAACATCACTCCTTTTATCCTCGAAGGGGTAGGCAGAGGTGAACATTAAGCCACTGTACAATGTAACACCCTCTTTTCACTATTTATACTATGAGTTCCATCTAATAGGGGCTGAGCATATTGCCATATACCTGGCACAAGTCCATATTCCGTGCTACTACTGAGAACTTTTATTAAACCCAGTAATACCTTGCCCGACCCGGGAATCGAACCCGAGACCCCTTGCCCGGCAGTCGTACTTGCGACCTCGACTTGCGACTCGGCCGAAGGATTGACCGCAAAAAGCTTTACATAAAGAGGAGTGGAAGGAGGGTATGGAGGCCTTTGCCCTGCAGTAGGACGATCATGGCTGAAAATAAAATAAATATAAATTCCAAAACAATAAAAAACTTTCGAGAATTTTTTTTAAATCGTTAAATTTTTATCCCAACTCTCCGAAACAGTATCGAAGTAAAATAAATTGTATCTAAACGTAAAGAGACGTTATCCTAATGTTTTTAAGATTTATTGTTAAATGAATTTAATGCTTTTTCCTATAGAAAAAGGTTCGATGTAAAATTCCTTTTTAATTTATCTGAAAAGCTTTGTACCTTGTAACCTAAGTGTTCTATTTTGTTTTTTTTTTTGCTTTCAACTGTCGAAGTTAGGGAGGGAGCTAAATTAAAACGATGTCATTGTAAATTTCTATTGGGATATACCTGTTTTTTGCTTCGTGCAGTACAACTATGGAACGATATGTCGTCGGCGGTATTTCCGAACCGATACAAACCTTCAAGAAAAGAGTGTATTCCTTTTTAAAAGGCTGGCAACGCACCTGTGACTTCTCTGGTGTTGCGGGTGTCCACGGGCGGCGCTGATCGCTTACCATCAGGTGAGACGTCTGCTCGTTTGCCTCCTATTCCATAAAAAAATGTCTGTTCTTCTACTAGAGTAAACTAGATAGACAGTAGACGTGATTTTTCATTTCTGTTTTCATTTTCGAAAATGAATAGTAGGTATATTTTAACTCCCCATACATAAATTACAAATCCAAAGATATAATCAATAAGTGCCAAAGATCCACCTACATCACAATTCATCGATGCAGCAAAATTTAAATTAATTTTTAAATTACAATTGAGCTGAAACAGGTTAACTTAAGTATCGGGCATATGCCCGAGGAATAATAATGACATAATGACAATAGGGTTAAGCAATTTCTGGTCAAAAATGCCATAAAGTCATGGTTGACACCTTCTTTTGAAGATCTGTCGCCCAACCGGTCTGCTGAGGATTTATAAGGCATTGAACGAAATTCGTAATTTGATAGCAATTACATGCCCTTCGAAATTTAAACGGTCGACTTTTTTTTTAAATGTCTCGATTTTAAAAAGGGCGTACCTTGCTCATTTTTTTATTTTTAAGAATGTATATGTCATTTGTGGACGACGGGTTACAGAGTAAAAGAACATAACCGTACGATTTTTAAATTTATTTTATTTTAATTTCAATGCTTTTATTAGATCACAATTATATTGAATAGTTTTTATTCAATTTGCATGCGAGTTCTGAACAGGTGGTCCTGTATATGTTCGGTATAATAAACCAGTTTGATTAATTTTGTTTTGCTGGCCCTTTAAAATAGTTTATGATACAAATCGATTTTAAATTAAATCACTATAATACGGCCAAGGTTCCCCGTATTAAATTAGTATTTTACATTAAAAATAATTTTTTTTATTTATATAAAATTAATTGAAAAATCTAAGAATGAAACCGCCACCAGTATTTTTATTATATCAGAAATTATAATTAACGTCCAAATATTTCAAAATCATCAAAATCCGTTCAGAAATTTAGACAAAAACGCGTGTCGAAATAAAATCACTTTCTTAAAAAAACATAATAGGCATGTAGGAAGTCAATATTATAAATGTAATATTGTGAATTATTAATTGAATTACATTAAACTTGAACTTCAAACGCATGATGACCGATTGATTACGTAATTATAGCAAAATATCGAATAGAGCCTTCAAATCAATTCGACAAGGATTAGTATGGTCATAAATTTTGGATATACTGATTTATTATCAAGTGATATTTGGATGTTTATTATATGTTAGAAAATGGCTTGGCTTGTCAATTAGTGAATTAGTCACTATATTATAAGTAGGAAACAATATTTTTAAGTTATACTTTGTAAACTGGAAATATATATATATATATATATTTTAACTTATAGACTGCCTCGTTCGCGGAGTGGTCGTAAGTGCGACTGCCGGGTAAGGGGTCTCGGGTTCGATTCCCGGGTAGGGCAAAGTATTACTGGGTTTTTAAAAAATTCTCAGTAGTAGCACGGAGTCTGGAAATGTGCCCGGTATATGGCAATAGGCTCACCCCCTATTACATGGGACTCATAACATAAATGGTGAAAAGTGGGTGTTACTTCTGTGTGCACCTCTGCCTACCCCTTAGGGAATAAAAGGCGTGATGTTATGTTATGTTAACTTATAGGTATCTCACGCCTCGACCACGTCTTTGCGAAGTTTTATATAACTGACAATTTTTATTTAATATTGTGATCGCTATAACTCATTATGTTAGAGGTATAATATGACTGCGATTATGAATTCAAATGACTACAGATATGACTCCCGAAAGTGGAAGTAAATATATCATAGTACGCCCTGTTCACATTGTATATGTCTAAACCACCAGCCGAGATGTGAAACATCGGCCCATCAAATATTATTATATATGTATACTATAAAAAAGATGTTGCAAGTGTTTAGTTATATAGGTATTGTGAACCAAGGTGTGTGCTATCTACAAATGAATAATTCTTTCATAAACGACTTTTAAAAAACCGACTGCAACCTTCTTTATTGAAGTCGCTTAATTAACAATACTGAACCCTTCTCCTAAGTGTATATACACTTAGGAGAAGGGTTCACTATAAGTCTTTAAAAACCCCATTGAAATCGGTTTGGCTAATTGCGATATACTCGGGCATAAACATACATTCATACATACAAACTGAGAACCTCTTTTTTCTTGAAGTCGGTTAAAAATACACGATTTAGAAGATCAACCCCTACATTGTATATTACATGTGCATATATATCTATATAGTTATATACTATCTGTGCATTGAATCAATCTTCATTTTACTTACTTGAGCAGTACACTGTACGTTGACTTTCACAAATACCTGTACAATTTAACGTATATTCGCCAAATTTGGAGTGTAATAGAACTGTCATACAAATAACTACTGAAATAATATGTATAAAATACTCAAAATATAGACATGTAGCCAAAACTGAAAGATATTTTTTTAACCTTTGACATTAGTGTCAAAGGTTTTGGAGAATTATAATGTGGAGGATAGTCATTGGAGGAATATCTCCTTTGTCGTCTCCTCCTCCCCCTTTCTCTGTATCGTACGTGCGTTTACGAACATATAAGTTTACACACATGTAACACCCAGATCTGAAACAAAAATTTGTGGACTATACAAAGACTTGTCCCGTGAATCGAACCCGCGACAAGATGAACGACTGAATCTGACCTCTGAATCTTAGGTAATGGACAGACAGGAAGTTGATAATTATTAGTTCAAGTAGAAACTAATCATAATTCGAGGTTTTGAGGAAACATTTCTACTGATTAATTAATTATTACAAAGAGTAGGTGGCCATATTGTAACAGTTCATAGCATTGAGATATAAGTTCAATGTCAGCTGCCACAAGCGGTAGTAATGCATTTTTAACCAACTTCAAAAATAGAAGGAGGTACTAAATTGGACCTATATGTATGTATATGCGCGATTATCGCAATTGGCGGAACCAATTTTGAACCGGTTTTCAGAAAAGTATCGTTACACCTTTATTTCTTTTTTTTTGAGGGGGGAAAGTCATCCAATCCCTTCTCCCGCCATGGGTTAGGCGAGAAGGAGTGTCAGACTGTTATTGACTAAAAACCACCCCGTTCCTACTCCTGCTCAAATCAGTCTAGCCGTTCTCAAGTTATGGCATGAGAACGGGAAACGGGTTTCATTTTTATATGTATACATAGATGCAAGAAAAGTTAGCCTATAAAACAGTTTATTTGAACACTGAAAAGAGAATACATAATCAAAACAGTACCAAAAGTGTATTTTTTTTAGGTATTATTAATTACCTTGTCATGTGGTGCATGTCGTGGTGGCCCGAAGGTTTAAGACGCCCACTTCTCATGCACGAGGGTGCGGGTTCGAAACCTACCAACGGCAAGTACCAATGTGACTTTTTCCGAGTTATATGTACTTTCTAAGATTATTTAGACACCACTGACAAACGGTGAAGGAAAAACATCGTGAGGAACCTGAACTTATAATTTCTAATTATAAGTTTGAAATCGCCAACCCGCATTGAGCAAGCGTGGTGATTAATGCTCTAACCTTCTCCGTGTGAGAAGAGGCTTTGAATGAATTAACAGAAATAACAGTACATAACAGAGCAGTCTACTAACATTGTACAAACAAGTTTTGCGTACCTAGAGGTATACAAATTAAAAATGCTAATAGCAATAATTAATAGGCACTTTAACCTTTATACTAAGAAGGGTAAACCACATTTTACGTGGGCACAACTTTAACATCGGAAGTATGTATCTAACCGTAATTGTACAAAAATCAATACTGAATATCGAATGGACATTTATTTTGTTTGTCACTTCCGAATTAGATATTATTGTGCCATTATTTGATTTTTGTTTTGGTGCAAGGTCATCAAACTGCCTGACTGCCTCGTTGGCCGAGTGGTCGCAAGTGCGACTGCCGGGCAAGGGGTCTCGAGTACGATTCCCGGATCGGGTAAAGTATTACTGGGTTTTTAAAGAAATTCTCAGTAGTAGCACGGAGTCTGGAATTGTGCCCGATATATGGCAATAGGCTCACCGCCTATTACATGGGACTCATAACATAAATAGTGAAAAGTAGGTGTTACATTGTACAGTGGCATGATGTGCACCTCTGCCTACCCTTTCGAGGATAAAAGGCGTGATGTTATGTATATTTTGGTGCAAGGTCATGGTTTGCAAACACGTGGTGACCTGCAAAACTCTTTATGCAAAACCAAATGAATGTTGAGGTCGCGTATGGTATGGTATTGTATTTGATTTTAATTATGTTTAACAAATTAAAAGCCATGGCCACCGGTGACCGACGTTAGCGGAGGAATTGCCTGCAACAGTTTTGTATTGGCAGTCAGAACCTTAACTACGAATAATTATTATATAGAACTCATAATATTACTGGTGGTAAGTATGTTGCATAAAAAAATGCACTTCTGCATAACAATAGTCAATAACCCTTTGGGGGGTTTCAATTCAAGATTAAATGTATTTATTTATTTCAAAAACAATTTACATTGTGTGGGAATTAGTGCTTATAACTTATTAGTTTGTCTTATTAGACAAGTAGTACAAAAAAAGTAAAAACTACAATCCCTAAATCGAATTACATTTAAAATAAAAATGACATATCCTATGCGGACAAAATCGCGGGCAACAGTTAGTGTACATACAAAGTGAATATTTTGGCGTGTAAGTAACTTTTAAATGAAGCAATATTTATTTAATTTTTTTTTTTTAAGCCTTACATTTGCATAGTTCGAGTACAAGTAAAAGATGTTGATTTTTATGTTTACGCGAATTGATATCTGATTTACATGAAATATTGTTACCCGTGAACTAAGTAATGATTTCAAAGTCATAATTATGTCAAAGATTAAAATCAACTATTAGATTGCATAATGATCTTATCAGTAAGTCATTACGTAATCGGAAGTTTTCCGTTTTGTGATTAATTAATGCAAAATAAATGACCATCAATTGATTTTAATTGCCTTTCATCCATATTCATTTTTTTCTAGTAGATTTTCGATACATCGATAAATCGTAAACGTGTCAGATATAAATAGAACACTAGTTTTATCGACGTTTAAAATTAAAATTACCTTGATATCTTAATTTACATCTTCATTGTAATTACTCAAAGATGCAAAAATTTCAAAATTATAAATATGTATTCATATTTTAAAAATGAAGGTTGAAATGAGGAAGTAAATATTTTTTGTTGTGCAATAAATAATTATATCGATTTTAATAAAACTCTGATAACGAGTGCCATAATGAGTATAGTCTAGTGTTGCTTCTAGCTAAGGATAGAAATCGGAGTCGTGGAAGACTTAACCGGTTGCCGGGGCTCCGGTTCGAAGAGCATGAGTAGGAACGGAGTTATTTTTAGTCAGATAGTGTCTGACACTGCCTCTCGCCTCACCCAAGGTGGGAGAAATTATTAGAGCATTTTACTTTGTCAAAAAATACTAAAGCTAAGATTAGAGTTCAATGTATAACATCACGCCTTTTTATCCCCGAAGGGGTAGGCAGCGGTGCACATTACGGCACTTAATGTCACTGTACAATGTAACCCCCACTTTTCACTATTTATGTTGTGAGTTCCATGTAATGGGGGGTGAGTCTATTGCCATATACCGGGCACGTTTCCACACTCCGTGCTACTACTGAGGTTTTTTGAAAACACTAATACTTTGCCTGACTCGGGAATCGAACCCGATACCCCTTGCCTGGCAGTCGCACTTGCGACCACTCGGCCAACGAGTTCATCGCTTCATGTAAAATACTGACGTGACCATAGTCACAACCACAGAACATTATAAAGAAGATATGTTCTGTGGTCACAACCAAATTCAGATGAACGTACGATTCATAAATCAAACGCGAGAAAAAAACATATTTGGTATTTAACGTATTCCATTGGTCCACTATCGTTGAATAGGAACTACTATGTATTTAGGTCAAGATCACAAACCGGTACTTATAGGTGATGATTGTAAACCACCAAGTAGTGTGGTTTTGGTGAAGTACCTACTAATTCTCTAGTTTTTCTCTCTAAGAAGAGCCTAATTAAATTATTATGTTTTCGGCTTACTCACGTAATCACTCGAGTAGCCAATAGCAGCGCGACAGTCGCCGCGTCGCGGATCGCGAAATGCTGCTCATGAATATGAGCCCCTAGCATGGCTTGAAACTAGTCGAGTTCCTCGTCAAATTATTACGTGAGTAAGCTGAAAACATAATAATTTATTTAGTATGTCTCACAAAAGGTACAATACAAAGATAAGAGCCTTTTTAAAGTGTCCACTTGTCATCAAAGGTCCCAGACCCGATTTAATATTGACCAACCAATCCTAATCAATAAAGAACCATGCAGTTTAAATTGAATTAATCGGTATAAAAATCTTTAAGCGGAGTGTTTCCTGCGTCGAAATTGCATAAACGCATTCTTGGCACCAAGCTAGGTCGTTGACCCGAACCAGATTGTTGACAAAACTAGATGTTAGATAGATAGTTGAGTAATCGAAAGTAGGCTACGTTGAAGCCTAGTTTTAGTATTAAACGCATAGGTGCATTTAAGTAATTTCAACTAAGAGTTTAAAGTCTTTCCGAACCGGTACTTACGACCTTCCAGAAAAGAGCGTATTCCTTTTTAAAAGGCCGGCAACGCACCTGTAACTCCTCTGGTGTTGCGGATGTCCATGGGCGGCGCTGATTGCTTACCATCAGGTGATCATGAAGCAAATTGCAAATGGACAAGCGCTTGATTTTTTAACATTTTTAAGCATGATCGATAGAATGCCTTTTAAGGCATGCTATTTTAGAACGTGCGCAGTAATAGTAGCTTAATAGTATGGTCATACTTTTCACCACTACCTCAAACAGGCTGCCCACTTGGTTCTCAATACGACTATCGGTTATTGAACGCAAGCGAAACATTTGACATTGAGATACAAATATTTACATAAATACTTCAAATATTTCCTAGTTGTTTTACAAACAATGAATTATTAATATTATCAATACAACAAATTCGACCACAATAATCATTGCTTTTTACAGTTCGACATTGAAAGTTATTATAATTAATTAGTTCAAAATAGAAACATGTGAATGCCAATTGTTCGGAGGTCAATTGTTTATTTTCTTTATTTATATACTTAGTTGTTTAATTCATGTTAATATTTGAGGTAAATTAATTAAGTATTACAGACCTGTTATTCCCGAATAAATCAATACTGGGAACAGTTATAGTTTTAATAACATAATACATAACATATCATCACGTCTTTTATCCACGAAGAGGTGGCAGAGGTGTACAGCACTTAATACCACTGTACAATGTAACACCCACTTTTCACTAATCATGTTATGAGTCCCATGTAATAGAGGGTGAGCCTATTGTCATATACCGGGCACAATTCCAGACTCTGTGCTGCTATTGAGATTTTTTAATAAACCCAGTATTACATTACCCGGCCCGGGTATCGAATCCGAGACTCCTTGGCCATTCGGCCAACGAGGCAATAGTATCCCTCTGTACATATTTCCCATTGAGATATATATTAGGTGCCATATATTCGCCATTGAATGGGATTTTGGTAGCTCCTTTTTATGGCCGATATTTATGTTAATATTGTCATTAAAATTCAATATACCTCCTATTCAATATACTCATATATTTTAAAGTATTCAATAGGCAAATAAAAGTCCATACACGTGGGTTTGACAAAAGGTTTGACTAAAATATGTATATGGAAAATCAATATTATTATGTCACTATGTGGGAATATAACGGGTTATGGAAAATCTGGTTTTAGGTAGTACTACTTAAGTGACAATGAATTAAACTTTAATGAAATAATTATTATGTTTTTTGGTTTACTCATAATAACTGTTTGACGAGTTCCAAGCCATACTAGAAGCTTATATTCATGAGCAGAATACGGTAGTTGACAACTAGTCAATTTCAATACTATTATCAAAACGTCAAAAACGATACTGTTCTATGAATTTTGTATGAAATATCATCTTATGACGTCGTCATATTTCGCGTCAAATAGCACACTTATGTCAAAAAAATGCTGGAATATATCGAAAATTAAGTATATCGACAAATCAATGAATGAAAGTGTAATTATTTTATGAGTCCCATAATATGACTTGGGTGTCTTCAAGTCCCGAGTGAACAGGTTGCTCATAGGTAGGTGTGTATCATTTTCTTCAGAAAAGGAAATATTGTTTTCCATTTCCAATACAGTTTGTATATTCATTACTGAGTAACACGTCATCATTATTTCCACAATTTGAACAAACTTCTTTTATTTAATAATGACATTTTCTTTAACTATGTTATCACATGAATAAAGTGCAGCTCATCATCATCATCAACAGCCCATAAGTGTCTCTTCTCACACGGAGAAGGTTTGAACATTAATCACCACGCTTGCTCATTACAGGTTTGCAATTTTAAACTTATAATTAGAAACTATAAGTCCAGGTTTCCTCACGATGTTTTCCTTCACCATTTGTCAGTGGTGTAAATAATCTTAGAAAGTACATATAACTCGGTAAAAGTCAGATTGGTACCTGCCGTTGGTAGGTTTCGAACCGCAATCTCATGTATGAGAAGCACATATGTACACAACTTACAACACAGACATTGTTTTATTATTCACACTTAATACAATTCACTATTATTTTGAATTATTATTTATTATTTACGACACACAATATTCAGCAATTTATTCGAGTCGAAATCTCCTGTTTAATCGCGTTTGCTGTTTGTAGGAAAATATTTTCGTTTTTTCCCATTAAGAGAAGTAAACAAGATTGTGGGTAAACAATATTTTTCGGGAGGTAATCGAGGGTAACCGACAAATTAAACGTTAAAGGTTAGCGATAGTTGTGTTTTGGTTGATCGAGTAAATAAAATTCACTCACTTGAGTTTTATTAATACTGGGCTCGTAAATATTATATTGTTTTTTGTATCAGGTATATTTTCTTTACTTCTAGTTTCTTTTTAGGGTAAACTCCAAAATTGGAATTATTTCATTCTACTGATGCTTTATTGGTTGTATGATTTCAAACGTGACTACTGAGCATTGGGTCTCGTGTTCGATATCCGATTTGGGAAAATAACTTAAAAGAAGTTTCGATTTTGAAAATTTTTCAGTAATAACAAAGATTATAAGATTATGGAAATAGGCTTACGTGTTTCATAGCAATACTACTAACGAGTCCTCATAAAATACGATATACCTAAGTAATCCAAGTAGCCGCTACATGTCGCGGAGAACCTAACGGGTAACCGGGGCTCCGGCTCGACGTGCAGGAGAAGGAACGGGGTGGTTTTTAGTCAGTAAGAGTCTGACACTCCCTCCCGCCTCACCCAGGCGGGAGCAGTCATTCGATGATTTTCTCCCCTTAAAAAAAAGTAGCCGCTACATGTTGCGTGGCAACTGGCTGCCCGCAACGTGAAGTGGGTTCGATTCCGGTACAGAGTAAATCTTTGTGTGATCCATAAATTGTTGTTTGGGTCTGGGTGTCATGTGTATGTGAACTTGGTTGTTTGTAAATGCACCCACGATACAGGAGAAAATCATATTGCGGGGCAATGTTAAAAAAGAATGCAATGTCAAAAGGGCTCCGAACTATTGTCTGCCCAAGGGCCCCAGCGAAGTCTAAGACGGCCCTGGGCAGAGGTGCACGTTACGACATAATGCCACTGTACAATGTAACACCCACTCACCACAATTAAAAATCTAATTAGTCCGTCAGTTAGGTAATAAAAAATATTAGACACATATTTTTTTATTTTGTTATATAATAAAATGATACTTAGATAATCATAACGGATCAAAGTTCAGTAGCGAGGGTTAATACGTCATTTCTACGTGTATAACATGTACATAGAAGTGACGTCACGCGACATTTCAAAACAATAAATCTTAAAAAAAATACATATTTAGTATTTTAAAATAATCTACCAGACGGACATTAAAATAAAAATTAGTCATTTACCCTATTGGGGGTGAGCCTATTGCCATATACTGGTTACAATTCCAGACTCCGCTAGACTATTGAGATTAAAAAAAACTAATAAACATACTTAATTAAAACAATAAAAAGTGGGAAATGTAAGCAGAAAACTCCCCATTTACTACAACTATTTACATAACAATAAATGAAACATTATTGTATGAGTCATCTCATTGAGATGGCGGAAGATATCTTGGTAGTGACTTGATGACTAAGTATTAACACAGATGCACAAAAGTGGTTTAAACTGTCAAACACCAAGCGGTCACCGGTGACCGCAACCTATTGTTCTATAATTGTGTTTACAAAACCGGTACTCGACGAGTTAAAATATTTATACCATTACTTCATTATTAATTACATTACATAATTTACTAAGTTTTCTTAACGAGTTATAAAAAGGAGTAAGTACATTTATAATATTTTAAATTATGAATACTTGAACATAAATCTAATGACACGTTTGACTGCACGCTTAGCGCGGTGGCTGGGCAAGTGGCTGTGGTGCAACGGGAAGCGGATTCGATTCACGCACGGAACAATTCTTTGTGTGATTCACAAATTGTTATTTCAGGTCTGGGTGTCATATATATGTTTGTAAACGCACCCACGACATAGGAGAAAATATCCTAGTTTGAGGCAACGATTAAAACATAGGTGTCATAGGCATGAAAACTAAAAGGCTACTCAATTATAAGTCGCGTTTATGCTTAGTTCTGTCACTAAAAATTCTTTGTAAAACGACAGAGGTGTCACGATATTTAATTACACCGTAAAATTATTACGCCTTTCAATATTTGAGCGATAATCTATCCGGGACAGAAAATCAACTTTAGTCTGAAAGTTAACTTCCAATTGGTATCTCCCGACTGACGTGCAATGAGTCAGTTGAAAGAAAATTAATATTAGTTATATACATCTATACAAACGCATCATTGCACTTAATTGTACTTCTCGCGTTTCCAACCTTCCTTTGTCTCATTTCACTATAAATGCGTTTTTATTCAATGAACTAATAAACGAGATGAAATAACAATGCAATGTTGCATCACGGAATACTTATACAGAAATTTACCTTCAAAAACAACAACAACACACTAGGATTTTCTCCTGTATCGTGGGTGCATTTACAAACATACAAGTTCACATACACATGACACCCAGACCCGAAACAACAATCTGTGGATCACACAAAGAGTTGTTCGGTGCGGGAATCGAACCCGCGACACATTGCGCAGCAGCCAGTTGCCCAGCCACCGCGCCAACCGTGCAGTCCACCTATTGAGATAATGAAATAATGCTATATGAGCTATATTCAAGCTATCCCTATCATTAATGTCGCGGAGAACCTAACGGGTTACCGGGGCTCCGGCTCGAAGCGCAGGAGAAGGAACCGGGTGGTTTTTAGTCAGTAAGAGTCTGACACTCCCTCCCGCCTCACCCAGGCGGGGCAGTCATTCTACGATTTTCCGCCCTTAAAAAAAATCCCTATAATTAATAGACTTTGAGCTTTATAGTTTTGTTTTTAAAACTGAAATTCTGTTGTAAAGGTATACCTACTAGAGGAGATTGATTTTGTTTTGTTAACCAGCTTAATAATGACGTGCTTATAATGATAATGATGGAAATAAATTCGTATGGGAAAGTGAGTTTAATCCTAACCGATCCTACTATTATTCTAAACGCGAAAGTTCGTGAGGATGTATGTATGTATGTATACAATAGACCCACCCCCTATTATATGAGACTCGTAATATAAATAGTAAAAAGTAGGTGCGGTGTTACATTGTGCAGTGGCATTAAGTACCGTAATGTCCACCTCTGCCTACCACTTCGTGGATAAAAGGCGTGATTTTATGTGAGGATGTATGGTATGGTCGTTTGTTACTCTTTCATCAAAAACTATTGAAAGGATTTGGATGAAATTTGGTATAGAGATAGATTGATAGTATGTACCTATGTTGTCTGCCTGGAAATGCGGATAGCAATTACATAGAAATCATAATAATAACTGGCGCATATGGAATTACAAGGCGTGACGTCATATATGTAACATATGTATATGTACGTAGATAGAAATAAAAACAATAAGAAATGAAAACTTCAAAACTACAGTCAATATCTAAGTTTTCGTTAACGATACTGTTTTCTCACTTAAATAACTTAACTGCTTCCTAAGTTCTTAAACGTTTAAAAATTAAGACCGTTCAAGTTGCTCAAGTTGGTTAAAGTTATAAAATTTAACTTAGTGTGACTTAACGGGCGGTGCAGCTTACTTGTTTTATTATACTATAACTTGTCATGGTTTACGTTATAGTTATAATTTATAACATTCGTTAAATATAAATTAGGAGATGTAAGAATAACTTAAAGTTGGTTTTAAGTTTGATCCAATTTTACAGGTTAGTGTCTTTGTTATTGAAATCTAAAGGTAGATTCGAATTCTGGATTACACAAAATTTTTTTTTATTTGGGACATGTCTGCCACAACCTCGCAAAACCGCTGCAACTCCTGTTAGCCAGGATCTACAGTAGATACAACCATAAAAACACTGGAACACTGAAGTCCGGCGCGTCCTAGGAACTTGCATAACTATCTTGGATCCTGTAACGAGAAGAAAAAAATGAATGAAAAAGACAAATATATTTATTGCGGTGCATTCGATTCGAACCTAATAACTCAGAGTCTGAAAGGCCCAGTACATATCAAAAGGCTCACTCGTTATTAAATGGGAACTATATTATCATAACTGGTAACAAATTACTATAACCGTCTCAAAATTAGCACAAAATCTAGACTAGACACCCTGTTAAATGGGACTTATAAATAGTACAAAGTGGGTGTTACATTGTACAGTGGCATTGAGCGCCGTAATGTGCACCTCTACCTACCCCTTCGGGGACAAAATGCGTGATGTTACAGGTTCTGTGTCTAGACTAGACATACGACCACTGAATGTTTTCCTAACCAATCACTTCTAGCAGCTAGACTTTTGTTTTAAGAACCAGTTGTTGATACTAGTACACAAAGGGGAGGAAGGATAGTTCCTAGACCTGTTGCGTAGAAACTCTTTGTTGAAGACCTGTTCGTGTGAGTGACGCTCATTAGATTGTGTTGAGAAAATTCTCAGTAATATTGCTTTGAAGTGATACTTAAATAGCTTGTTGCAGTATATTGCAAGTCAAGTGTGGTAGAGTTATTATTAGGCACGAATGGGCCGGATCAACCGCAGTGATGCTACGGCCTCATTGAAAACCGACGTGAAACAACGCTTGCGTTGTGCTTCGTCTTGTGTGTAAGGTTACCGGAGGCCCAACTATCCCCCTCTCCAGTTTTCCCAATCTCCGAATCTCCCACAGTCCTTAAATCCCGCATTCCCAAAAGGCCGATAACGCACTTGTGACACTAGTGTTTCAAGTATTTTTTGCGGCGCCGATTGCTTTTCATCAGATGATCTGTACGCTCGTTTATCGGATTACAACAAAAAAAAAAATTCAAATGCAAGTGTATCAGTATATATTTATAAATATTTAGGTAACTGCTGAGTCAGAACAATCTCTAATTTGATTCCATGACGTTGCACAGGATTTATCAAAATTAATAGAGTGTGAGTTTTACTAAGTGGATGCTAAGTTTTTACCTCTATACATTCATTAAAAATGAATACATAGTTGGTGTCAGTTATATTTACATAACCCAATATACTATACAAACATCGTTGCCTGCCTGTTTGCCGAGTGGTCGCAAGTGCGACTCGGGGTTTCAGGTTCGATTCCCGGGTCGGGCAAAGTATTACTGGGTTTTTAAAAAATTCTCAGTAGTAGCACGGAGTCTGGAAATGTGCCCGGTATATGGCAATAGGCACACCCCCCTATTACATGGGACTCATAACATAAATAGTGAAAACTGGGTTTTACTTCTGTGTGCACCTCTGGCTTCCCCTTCGGGGATAAAAGGCGTGATGTTATGTATACAAACATAAGACTCACTCTTGTGACTACATCAACAAGGTTAGGACTACAGTTTGTATGGAAAACGTAGATAATAGTTATTTATTGTATATCTAAGAGACAAAGGAAATATCAATCGGATACCGGTTTTAAAACTTGTTATCATAATCTTTGTTCTGAACTAAAACATCACTACAGAGATTCAATTCTCTATGAAAAAGTTGTCTAAGAAATTAATTGTAATTAGAAACAACTGACATACGGCGAAGGAAAAAACATTGAGATATTTTTTTATGGCATAAGCCTGTAAACGAGCAGACGGATCACCTGATGGTAAGCAATCGGTGTCGCCTATGAACACCTACTATTTTAACACCAGAGGCGTTAAAATTGCGTTACCGGCCTTTTGGGGATTAGGAGTTTGAGGATCGTTGAGGATTGGGGAGATTGGGAAAGGGGAGGGTAATTGGGCCTCTGGTAACCTCACTCACACGACGAAACACAACGCCAGCGTTGCATCACGTCGGTTTTCTGTGACACCGTGGTATCACTCCGGTCGAGTCGGCCCATTCGTGCCGAAGCATGGCTCTCCCAGACTTAACATGGCTTTCCCACACTTTAACTCGTCAAGCACCGTCATTATAGACACAATTATAGAACAATAGGTTGCGGTCACCGGTGACCGCTTGGTGTTTGACAGTTCAAATCTGGATTTATAATTTCAAATTATACGTTTGTAATCGCCAAGCCATCTTGGACAAGAGTGGTGATCAATGCTCATACCCTTCTCTGTGTGAGAAGAGGCTTTCATTAATTGTAACTATGGAAGAGGCATATGCTCAGTAGTAGGCACTCATACGCTGATGGTCATGAGTTGTATCTAGCTTTCTAACATAAAAAACTTCACAATTTCCATATTTTCGTGCTATTCAAATTACATAACATAACATCACGCCACGGGTAGGCAGAGGTGTACATTATGCCACTGTAGAGGTACAATGTAACACCCACTTTTCACTATTTATGTTATGAGTCCCATGTAATAGGGGGTGAGCCTATTGCCTATTGCTATTCAAATTATAATTTAATTAATTGGGTGATTACTCAACTATGATTAAGATTGATATCTTATGGCAGATCCGAAAATTAATTAGTAGGTACTTAATTATTTAGCCAATTACAAGCTAGTTAATTAGTCTATCAGTCAATGAACCTAGAGTATACATAAATAAAAATTAAATAATTTACAGTACTGGAGAGCCATGCTTTGACACGAATGGGTCGGCTTGGCCGGGCCTCAGAAAAATGACGTGAAACAACGCTTGAGTTGTGTTTCATCGTGTGAGTTAGGTTAATGGACGTCCAATTACACCCCCCTCCCGGAATCCCCAATGATACTAAAAATTTTAATTTCCAGAAGGTTACGCAATTGTAATATCTCTGGTGTTCCACGTGTCCATTGGCGACGCCGATTACATACCTTCAGGTGATCCTTCGGGTCGTTTACCGGCTTATTACATAAAAAAAATATTATTCATGGCCATTTTTACCAACCACCCTTAAACCTTCTCTTAACTAAATGTTACATAGCGTGACAGAGCATATAGACCAAGCCTTCTTTGTTCTGGACATAGTCTCTTGAAACAACGACTGTGGCACCTGGCTACTATAGACTTACCCGCAGAATACACACGAATTGACACGAAGGATATCTATCGACATGGCCCGTCATTACACTTCATATATTACGGTGTTGCAAGTGCACGCACACATAAATACACCACTGACATTTTGGTGCTTCAATCATTAATAAGTGACATGATATCCTCTTTATTTCAAAGTTTGGCTTTGGGTATCACTTATAGATTGGCAAAAAAGACAACGATGTGGAAAGAAACCTATTTAGGGGTTCGTTCTTAGGAGAGGTTAGTAGAAAGGTAGTGTTTGAAAGTCAACATATGCCAATTAATTATCAGCTACAGAATTCGTTGTTTTTTTAATTCGTCTGTGTTTCAATACCCATATAAAGTACTGAAGTTTGATTTTGTATTCTACAAATTTCATCAAAAACATTCTGGAAATACAAGGAATCTATTCATAATTGGCGAATTTTTGTAAATATTTTTTTAGCATAAATGCAACCTTATTACTATAACATTAGAATAATTTTTGATAAGACCTTTAAAGATAAGTATGAAAATTATCTTGTAATCTTTTTTAAGGTCACTGCTACTGCAAATTAATAAATAAATAGAATTAATTATTTCATACAGTATGTTTCTGTATTAATTAATTTAATGAATCTAATATGACCGATTTATTCATTATTTTGTTTACATTATGAAAAGTAAACTTGCTAAAAATGTATTATTTATTATTTCATTTTAATTAAAAATAAATTCCTATTTAATTATATACTATGTACTGTGTACATTAAAATATATTCTATAACAATTAGCACGTAAGAAAAGTACTTAGAACTGATTCTAACCAATAATAAAATAATGTCCTGTATTTTTATAAAAACATGATGATAAACTGGATCTGCAGCTGTAGCCAAATGCCACTTAGCGCTTGTCTACATGTAGAATAGAAAACCAAATTATATGGAATTGACGTAAATTTTGACACTTGTCAGTGTCATCCCCATACATTTTGATTTCTACTCTCTCTGTAGACAAGCGCTAAAGTGGCGTTTGGCTAGAGGCCCTGATTTCACAATAACTTTATAACCGTCGCGTGCGCAGATAATTGTATTGCTAATAAGAGTATGTTATGCAATATACTTCTATATTATGTTTATATTGTTCGTTTATCGCACCGACTTCTAACCTATCAGTGGGTGGGTAACCTATCAGTACTAATAATAGTTATTTTTTGCTTTTTAGTTTTGACTTTTTGTTTGTTATTATTTTTTGGGTTTTTGAAGTCGGTTTTTTAAACGCAGTTTTTATTTTATTATTTTATCATTTTCAGTGTAAAGCTACATAATTATACCCGTTTTGTTACTTATAATCTACATAGGTGCAAAGTTCTAATCAATACAAATTATACAAGCCCAAACACAAGGTAGTTACAGTATACCGTTGAGGAGTTCCCTTAACAATAACACTTCTTCATCATCGGACCCTTAATGACAGCCTCACTCTATCCAGGTGTAAAGTCCTCATCAATACAAATTAAACTGTCAAACACCAAGCGGTCACCGGTGACCGCAACCTATTGTTCTATAATTGTGTCTACAAAACCGGTACTCGACGAGTTAATCAAGCCCAAACACAAGGTAGTTACTGTATACCGTTGAGGAGTTCCCTTAACAATTACACTTCTTCATCATCAGACCCTTAATGACAGCCACACTCTATCTAGGTGTAAAGTTCTCATCAATACAAATTAATGAAGCCCAAACACAAGGTAGTTAATAGAGGTATAAACCGTTGAGAAGTTCCCTCGACTGTCTGTCGGCTCAATCATCAGGTCGACTCCAGACCCTTATCAAATTGTAGTGTTTAAAAATCGTAATTGAAAAACATAATAGACGCATTACTCGCCCATAGAATTTTCGAAAGTTCCCCTCGGTTTCCCTAGGATCCCATCATCAGATCCTGATTTCATGGAAATGGGACCATCTCGGGAGTATACCCTTTCAAACAAAACAAGAATTTTGCAAATCGCTTCACGCATCTCAGAGTTATGGTCCTAATGCCGTATGACATAGGCAGTATCTACCAGTTGAATTAGACGAAACTTCTTTTGATCATTCAATAGGAAGACGCGCTTGTGTCTACTCAACCAATTACAGCACATAGTTGCTTTTTAAATCCAATCCTTGATAAAATATCATACGTTATCTTATTCATCGTATCGTAGATACACTATACAATTTTATAATTATTGTTATTATAGCAAATAGAAGCCAGAACAATCCCAATTCTAATCTCAATCTCACCCAAAATCAATTTAAGGCCGTCTACCCAAAAATTCAATCACGCCTTAATTAAAAAAAGAATAATAAATCATTCAATTAGTGCTGCAGACGTCACAGAGTGGAATATGTGAAACAATAATGTAAGCTATTGGTGCAGAATGTCAATTAGTTGCACATACCTTATATGTAGGCTGTGACACTGCATTATATTTTGGAGGTTGTACGGTTACGTCAAATTAATTGTCCTCGAAAAAGGTAAGAGTGATGACCTTATAATAGTAAATAGATAGATAGACTCGTGTATTTTTATATCGGAATAGGCACAAGGGAGGCTCAAGGGAGGTAGCTAAGGTATCTTTGTCTTTTATTCTTTCACCGCCTGGGTGAGGCGGGAGGGAGTGTCAGACTCTTACTGACTAAAAACCACCCCGTTCCTTCTCCTGCACTTCGAGCCGGAGCCCCGGTTACCCGTTGGGTTCTCCGCGACAGGTAGCTAAGGTATAGGCAGTCAGTACACAATCATAATGAAAAATAACAATTAGGTTGTGTCTTTTAAGGTAAGAGTACCATGTAATAGAACAAGAATAGAAACCCTTAAAGTCTTCAAGAAAAAGGCTTTCTTTTTCAAAGGATGATAACACAACTGTCATTCCTTTGGTCTTGCATGTACCCATTAAAGAAGAAGGGTCAAATTAATAGTACCCTTAACCGACGAGCATGCATGAAAAGATTGATGACTATTGATGAAGCGAAAGAGGTATGTAGGATTCGTAGTAATTGGCGTTCCTAGTCTCTGCCTACCCCCATGGGTTTTTAGTCAGTAAGAGTCTGACACTCCCTCCCGCCTCACCCAGGCGGGAGCAGACATTCGATGATTTTCCCCACTTAAAAAAAAAAAAACCCATGGGAGACAGGTGATATCTTAAAAATATATTATGAAAAGAATCAAATTTAGTATCTTGTTCTTAACAGAGAACTAGGCATTAGACTAGGTAAAGTAATCTAGAATCTACATAGGTAACTAGAGGTAGATCTTGTTAAACATTATAGACTAAATGACTCCTCACACATGCTAAGTAAGTCCTACCTTTAGTAGAACTGGTTATTTTATGGTTATTTTAATTAGTCTGGTGGAATATCTAAGCCATAAACGGTGCTAGTTATCAATCTAAGTGATTGTGATTCTTAACGCTTGGACATTGGAATGTGAGAAGATAACAGCATTATTATAACACCTCTTATGTCTGAAGGAGTAAATAGAGATCTATAAGATATGCGACGACTAAGATATACGACAGCCTCGTTGGCCGAGTGGTTGCAAGTGCGACTACCGGGCAAGGGGTCTCGGGTTCGATTCACGGGTCAGGCCAAGTATTACAGGGTTTAATCTCAAGCATGGAGCCAAGAATTGTGTCCGGTATATGGCAATAGGCTCACCCCCTATAACATGGGATTCATAACATACATAATGAAAAGTGGGTGTTACATTGTATAGTGGCATAATGTGCACCTATGCCTACCCCTTCGGGGATAAAGGCGTGATGTTATATTATGTTAAGATATGCGCTGTTCAAGACCTAAAATTTTTCATCTGTTGAGTCTGTTTAGAGACCCACCTAATGAGGCGGTATATTCTGCAATAATAGACAAAATTTCTGAAATATTATATACTCTTTCTTCTCTAACTTTTGACTGTAGAATTTACCATAGTAAAAGTAATTTCCATTTTACTACTACTTTTTTGCAAAATTTAAAAAAGTGTAAATAAAATATCTAGCCTTTGTCAAGCTGCACATTACCACATACAAAGGATTTAAATACCCTCCTCAACAATATTCACACGCACATCGCATGCATGACCATACATCCACCATTTCCATGAAGGTCGATTGCCCCAAAAAATGTGAGTGCATTATAAACCAACGATACAATTACAAGCCTTTGAATTTAGACGTAAAATTACACAATTCAGGTCAATATCGCGGCGCAAGAGTGGCAAGAGTTAGTTAGCACGCGGTCAGCGTATGAGTCAGTCTCCCAAACGTCTTACTGTTTAGGCATTCACAACGAGAATGAAGGTCGGGTGAGGAATGACTGTTAATGCGCTTGCGTCTCGCTTTCATTGCGGACTGTACCAGGAATTTTAGGACCTCACAAGTATTTTATAAATATGTATTGGTTATTATTTTTGGGTGGGCAGTGTTTGGTGTTGTTTATGTTTTGTTTTGTTTTGATGGAGTCGGTATCAAAAATACTTTATATCATTTTCTTTGCTTAAGGAAAGTCGTAAGGTCCGACAACAAGTCTAGCTTACCAAGGATGTTGATAGTCTTTGTTAGTGGTAGGCGTGTGCGTAAAGTCAGACGAAAACGCTTTATACATTTTTCTATTAGATTGTGTTTTACAATCGATGACACAATAAAGTTGTCTTAGATAAAAGACGACCAAAAAGTGTATATTTTATCATGTCTCTAAGTTTCCAAGTATATACATATTACATACACCTTAGACGAGTTTCTGACAATTAAAGTTTAATATGTGCAATGTTAAGTACGTTGGTTATTTAGAAGTCACTAAAATGATAAGTATGTGACTAAAGCAGAGAAATAAAATTAATAATATGTTATGTTATTAAGCGTTTTTGTCATTATTAAAATTTGTTAGTATTACCAACCTGCATTGAGCAAGCGTGGTGATTAATTCTCAAACCTTCTCCCTGTGAAAAGAGGCTTTGCTCAGCAGTGGGCATTTATAGGCTGTTGATGATGAAGCATTTTTTAATTAGTTCGTATTAATTGTAACATTTAACTTTGCATATCGAAAACAGTCGGTGTATGTGGGACTATTTTTTAAAATTAGTATCAATTGTAATTACCTTAGTGCAAATAAACGTTCTTCTTATTTTATGTGACATGATATTACTATTACAAAGGTTCATTTGTTATTTATATTTCTCCCAATACATCCCAATACAGAAATCAGTGAGAAGAGTCTTCGGAATGTATCATAATCTAAGTAGAGTATTAAATTATGTCCATGGCACATCTCATTAATTCATTGGTGGTTTCTTGCCGTAATTAAGTCTGTGTGGTCTTCCTATAAGGAAAACTGCTTGATTCGTTCCGATTGAAATGAGACCGATACGATATATTTTATCATATATACATCATACATAATGGGTCGGTTCCGCATATTACCTATCTATGCTTTTAAACATAGCGTGATGTAAAACCATTTCAATGAGTTTGCTATTGTTTTTAACTAGATCTTTTACAATCAAAATTGAATCAAAAATCTTTGCATTAAGATCGATTTATGACAGAATTTAAAATTAATCCAGATATTTTGATATCTATATTAATAATTTCGTCAAGAGGTACGGTAGACTCGATCGAAATATTACTTGTTTAACAAAACATAAAAAAATATCGATTTCGAGTCGACAACTTATATCCGTAAAATACGAATTTCGGAGATTGTTTAATTATATTAATTCATTTTAATGACACTGACAGACAAACCGCAGTCACTATCTTGAGTAGACAATAAACGTTTCATTTCATACTAGCTCTCAAATACGCCTCGCTAATCAACACGTTGTCGCGTCAAAAGAGTATAAATTAACAAGAAATATCAATAATTTCAAGTCGAACAAAGTCGCGGGTAACAGCTAGTAAGCAATATTGTTAATATCGGATATTTTTTGTATGATTATTACCGACTCATCACACTAAGTATGATTGCAAATGTATCCACAGCCTGGGAGAAGTATCGTCCATAGAGAAATGTAAAGTGAAGTAATACTTTTTTAAATTGTATAATTTCATTGCAGTGAATATAAACTTTTTTGTGTTCAAGAAATAAATAACTTATCTTTTTTTGTTTTAATAAAAATACCTTTTCGTTGAGTCATTTGCCGTACCTACATGTGTATGTTAACTGGGATCGTTTTCCCTGTATCGATTACAATATATCCTTAATTTCATTGTCAAGAGAAAACCCATTAACCTTTCAACAGCTGTGTTACCCATGGTGTTCAAAAGGTTAATACTTGAGCTATAGTCAAATTAGACATTTCAATTGTAATTATTGGAATTTAATAAATGAAACACCACTAACATGTATAAGTTGTATGGGAATTTGAGATTACTACATTTGAAAGAATCAGACTTGTGGTTGGCCGAGTGGTCGCAAGTGCGATTGCTGGGTAAGGGGTTTCGGATTCAATTTCCGGGTCGGGCAAACTATTACTGGCTTTTAAAATAAAATTCCTGTAGTAGCACGGAGTCTGGAATTGTGCCCGGTACATGGCAATAGGCTAACTCCCTATTACATGGGAAATATAACATAAATAAAATAGTGAAAGTGGGTGTTACATTGTACAGTGGCATTAAGTGCCGTAATGTGCACCTCTGCATATCCCTTCAGGGATAAAAGGCGTGATGTTATGTTATGTTACAATTTGAACTTCTTCACATGGTTTACTATTTCAAGTGAATTTATTTAAAAAGTTTTATTTGACACAAAAACGTATTTGACTAATTATTTCATTTATAAAAATAACGAGTACAAAAATTAAAGGCTTCTACCTGAATAGGATAGGTTGATATGCTACTTGACAATATTTACAAATCCATTGTCCAAAATTAAATTCTACGCATCTCATACTGTTCATACGTACTCGTACGTATTTCCTTAAACGTAGTTACAGCCGAGGTATGAAACTCCGGTTACGTACATTAGCTGAATATGAACGACTCATTATCTCGGCAATAAAGGCATAAAACGGCGGCATGACAACTATCGTCACACAATGAGCTGTTTGAAATATGTGTATTAGATACATACTGTATTTGATTTGTACACACGGCTACAGATCGAGCTTTACATAACCAGTATAAACGTGAACGTTAAATGTGCGGAAAGATGATGCGACTCGACACCAGGGTAAACTGGTTTTGTATAGATTGATGTGTGGCCGTGTGTACTTTGTTACTGAATGAATTCCTTAATTTTCGTAGTTAGGACATCGTTCAGTATTGGACATCCTAATTTTATTCTTTAGGGAAGACTAGCGACCCGCCTCGGCTTCGCTCTGGTGCAATATGCATGTATTATACATATAAATATTCCATAAGAATCACTCTACCTATTAACAAAAACCATATCAAAATCGGTTGCATAGTTTTAAAGATCTAAGCATACATAGGGACAGACGGCTGTGTAGTGATAAAAATATGATTTTCGTAAAGGACATCGTTCCGTACAGGACATCCTAATTTTCTTCTTTAGGAAAGAGTTTATTAGTTTAATAGTTTATTTTGGGATTGTGTTTCATGTTTGGCAATCGAATCTCAAACTTTAAAGTTCTTTCTTACCTTTGTATTTGTACCTATAATCCAAAATGCTTTAATTTAATTTAATTATATTCTGTTTACTTTTGTGCCTACTAGTAAGAATCTATTAGGAATCGTCAGGTGAAATGGTGCTGCACTATTTTTGAAGGACTTCAATGTTTTTATAATAACTATCATAAGACATACTAAATTAACTTAAATCGAGGGTTACTCACGTGAATATACTGAGACGCGACGTCGCCGTGACCGCGCACGCTGCTCATGAGGTTCCACCCCTCTGTGGTTCGAAACTACTAGAGCTTTTCTTAGTATATTCACGTGAGTAACCCGCGATTTTTAGTTAATTATATTCTTCTAGGTACAGTTAGTCCCTAAGAAAGACAAACGTATGAATAATATCATGATCGTGATCACCATCATGTCATGGTGGCCCGGAGGTTTAAGACGCCCGCTTCTCATGCATGAGGGTGCGGGTTCGAAACCTACCAACGGCAAGTACCAATGTGACTTTTTCCGAGTTATATGTACTTTCTAAGATTATTCAGACACCACTGACAAACGGTGAAGGAAAACATCGTGATAAGTTTGTAATCGCCAACCCGCATTGAGCAAGCGTGGTGATTAATGCTCAAACATTCTCCGTGTGAGAAGAGGCTTTGCTCAGCAGTGGGCAATTTATAGGCTGTTGATGATGATGATCACCATCATTTCATATGAACAAACTTCTCTAAAGACTTCTATATTATCAACACAATAGATACTTTTTCAAAATTCAACTTTACTACATTTACATAAAACACATTCTTGTAATAAACGCACGCTTAATGAAGCTTAAGAAGTAAATAAAATAATTCTAACCATAATGTTATACTCAACATGATGAACAAAGATCATTTGTTTATATGTGTATTTGTGTATATTGTTGAGTAAACTCTTTATAATTACTGAACAGTTATGTTGTCAGCATATTAATCGAGCTAGTTGGCTTTGGTCGCCAATGTTTGTGAAACTTGGCCCTTATTTTCAATGTATTGTTGATGTTGGTCATACATTTGTAAGTAATTATTGTTATATGATAATGTTAGTGCAATTGTAACTACTTTAGCTGCTGAATATGAGGTTTTATATTCGATTCTTGTCCTGGATAAAGCCTTCTTCGAATATTACAACATAACATAACATCACGCCTTTTTATCCCCGAACGGGTAGGCAGAGGTGCACATTGCGGCACTTAATGCCAGTGCACAATGTAACACCCACTCTTCACTATTTATGTTATGAGTGCCATGCCAATAGGGGGTGAGCCTATTGCCATATACCGGGCACAACTCAAGACTCCGTGCTACTACTGAGAATTAAAAAAACCCAGTAATGCTTTGCCCGACCCGGACAGTAATGCTTTGTCGAACCCGAGACCTCTTGCCCGACGGTCACAATAATTGCGACCACTCGGCCGCGGCCGCGGCGAGGCAGTTCTTCGAATATTATATCTCTGTAAATACTTATTACTCTTCAACATGAACGCTAGAATTGATTTTCGTACATTTACGCAAACAAAAAAATTCGGCAAATTCTGTTACATACTGAAATATATTCAATGAGCATATAACACAGATGTATTCATACATGTATTACTATAGTAGTACAATTAAGAAAACCGCAAACTTTTAAATAGTTCAATACTTTTAAGTCATCATCATGAATTAAACTGTTTGATCCTAATATTTGCCTTGTGGTTCGATGTTGGTTCAATGTTTGTGGTACCTAGTTGATTATGATTTATTTGATACATTTATTTACTTGACTGTTTCTATAGTAGGTACAGCGTAGTTATAAGCATGTAGTTTTAGTGTGAAATTCTGAATATTACTTTAGAAGTGGTCTGATTTAAAGATAATTTACTCCTATATAACGAAAAAACATAAATAAACATTGGACACTTACTACTTTTTAACTGAATTTAAAAAAAGTAGGTTCTCAGGATGACTTGTATGTATGTGTGTATGTTTGTGTGCGATTTTCTCGCGTTCGGCTGATCCGATTTTGATGCGGTTTTCTGAAAAGCAAAAAAGAGGGATTGAAAGCAGTTTTTTAAATGTAGTTTATAAATTTAACCCATTTGGATCTGCCGTCCCCATACGGGGACAGGTCTTCTTTTACCCGCTGGTTATTCATTTGTTTAGCTATCTTCAATTTTCATTAGTATTTTTTATGAGAAGTAGTGTACTTTCCTAAAATTATTAGAAGTTTTGACAAATTCCTACAAAAAGGGGGTCATATTGACAATTTTATCAAGAGGAAGTGAAATGGGAATTATTATCGAAAGCAGAGCCGTTTTATAGTATGTTACTATGAAGAATTATAAAACTTTTTTGTGATTATTGCTTGCTTATAGTGTCATTTAAAACAATATTGAAGAATATCCTTATACTTTCAATTCCGCTTAGGGGAAAGTTAGAAAATATTATGGTGTCCCCGTTTGGGGACAATGGGCACATCTGTAGTATATTTTTAAAACATTTATACCTGATTTGTATTTTGTTTTCCAATTTATAAAGGTCACCTATAGGCTAAACTTAGTTATAGTTAATACTTGGTGACTACATATGCTAATTCACGATAAGCATCACCAATTCTATATCAAGTCTTATCTTTACGCGTTCATATTTAAAATCTGATGGGCATCAAGATCGACGATGCAGAACTCCATCTACCTTACCAGGCGTCGCATTCGATACCAGAATTCAGCGGTAGGGGGCATTTCCTCCAGCTGTATTCTGGTGTCGCCACAGCGAGGTCCACCCAGAGGATAGAGTAGCATTATGCCCTGTATACATTGAGCACCACCGTCTCCTCCGGGAAGTGATCGACGACGATAATCTTCAACGTCCAGCTTTGGTTCTGGTGGTGCGGAGCGAGGGGAAAACTGGAAAACCATCGCTTTCTGCGAAGCAGTCATAGTAGCAAGAACAGATCGCCGCCCAGAACCAGACCTGAACCTATAAGGCGCGTGGCGTTACGCGCGCTCTTCAAAGTGCTATCAGACCGCCTTAGATCGACATGGCTCAGTAGGACAGATGCCCGACCACTATGAATAACCTAGTGGGTCACCGGGGCTTCGGCTTGAAGCAGAAATAGGAACGTGTTGGTTTTTAGCCAGTAAGAGTCCCCCAGGTGAAAAACGCAATGCATGATTTTTACCCGCAAAAAAAATACAGGCGCGTCACATCAAATTGATTTAGACATTTTCCACAGAGATTTAGTTAATATCTGTTCCGACACGCAATTCTTCATAAAAAAACTGTGATATCAATGCAAATAATGCGTTAGAACCTTATGTGTCGAAAACAGTTACTACTTCGAAAAGTACTACACATGAGCCCATTGTCCCCAATCAAGGACGGCATTTTTTTTAATACTTCTAAATATATTTTTTGAATTTTTTTTGCTGATATTAGTTTGTGGGCGTCATTTCATTGAGTTAATAAAGTTTTTTTTATTAAATTATGTGTAGTTTGCATTTGGTCCCAAATGGGTTAATGAATTATTTAAGTAGGCTCAAAGTGTCGTGTAAACGACTACTAGCGATTAGTTCACCATAATATTTATTTAAGTAGGCACAATAACTTTGATCCACGTTTATAATATCCTTTGAAGGAACACAAACGTGAAGCCATGTTGCTAATTATTTCCTTAACGTCGAAGGTGCCAAAAAGGAAGATGATGGTTTACCGTATTGCTTTGCCAATGTCGATATTCAATACGTATCGACATGCCAGCAGCACATCAAGACACACCTATTGACCAAATAGTTTAATGTATTTCCAACTTTATCGTTATGTGATAAAGTTGAAATTTAATTAATGATTGTTAGTGTACTTTGATATGCAATTGTCAGTATAATTGCTTGTGTTTTAATAAATTGCAAGTGTAACACGGATGTGTGTGGTCGTTCATACTAAAAAGGCTTTTTGACGAAAGAATTTTAATACGTATGTGAGAAAAATTATTTAAAATTTATTTGTGTCATCTTGGTATTTCCATTTGACAATGGTTCAATGTCAATGTATCTTAATTAGGTCTAAATATAGCTTGTACTTCGTCTTATATAAATTAGAATTACTTAATTAGTTACGTACTCTTTTGTAGTGAAAATGTTGATTTTGATTAAGTGTCATTTAACCAAACTAGACTTATTTTTTTTGATGCGGAAATCATCCAATGACTAAGGCGTGAGGCGAGAGGGAGTGTCAGACTCTTGCTGTCGAAAAACCACCCCGTTCCTACTCCTGCACTTCGAACCGGAGCCCCGGCAACCCGTTAAGGTCTCCGCGGCTCTGTATCGGCATCAGCCCTATTAGGCCCCATTTGTGGTGGTCTGATGGCTCTTTGAGGCGCGCGCGGAGCGCGATGCGCCGTACGCTCGGGAAGTCAATCATACACTAGGGGACAAATGTCCAGCGAGCAGCAGCTGTGGATCAAACCAGTCTAAGGAATTGTAACTTACAATCTTAATAAAATATTACTCTAAACAAGTGACTGATGGGCTCGCTGCCATCGCAGCGGTAAGTCCCCTCTTTGAGGAGTGGCTTGAGAGACGCTACGGCGTCCTCACTTACCGCCTGACGCAGGTCCTCACCGGACATGGGAGTTTCGGGAGGTACCTGTGTCTGGTGGGGCGGGAGGAAACGTCTGGGTGTCATCACTGCGAGGACCGCCCTGAGGACACGGTGGAACATACTGTAGCGGAATGCCCTGCGTGGGCTGAGCACCGCCGTGTCCTCAGGGAAGTGATCGGCGATGGCGACCTCTCGCGTCCGGGCCTAGTGCAGGCCATGATGCGGAGCGAGGGGGATTGGGATGCCGTCTCCTCCTTTTGCGAAGCAGTCATGCTAGCTAAGGAGGAGGCGGGACGCGTGAGGCAGCGAAGCGCTGCCTCCTCGCTACCCAGCCATCGCGAAGGACACACCGGGCGTCGGGGATCGCGGGACGATCTCCGGCCACCGTAAGCGCGGGCCTGCGGACGGCGAGCATGGGTGGCTCCCCGTCCGACCAGAAACAGACCCGAGCGTACGGCGCGTCGCGTTCCGCGCGCGCCTCAAAGAGCCATCAGACCACCACAGATGGGGCCCAATAGGGTCGATGCCGATTCGGAGTCGCGGAGAACCTAACGGGTAACCGGGGCTCCGGCTCGACGTGCAGGAGACGGAACGGGGTGGTTTTTAGTCAGTAAGAGTCTGACACTCCCTCCCGCCTCACCCAGGCGGGAGCAGTCATTGGATGATTTTCCCCCCTTAAAAAAAAAAAACAAGTGACTGAACAAAAATGATTAAATACCAAAATTGATGTATTTCCGTTTGCAATTTAAATTAAATATTATAATAGTATGCCATTATAAATATTCAGTTATTGAATTATAATACTATTCAAATACACCAGTAGCTATGTAATTAGGAATTAATTTATAGCAGGTATTTGTTTCTGCACGTGACCGTATTTAGTAAAGAATGTGCTGTTTAGACATTATGAATGGACTTGAAATTACAACTGTCATGAGTACTTATTAATTAATATTTTCTTTTCTTTGGAAATTGGATTCTAGTGTTGTCGTCGATCATTAAGGAGGTAGTATGGGGGTTGCTTGGAATGACCTCCATGCTCTTTCTGATTTTCATTTCGCACCTTCGTACGTGCACAACTCACACAGCCATCTTGGGAAAATGGCGGCAAGAAACAATTTATTTTTGCAATATCTCTTTTTCTGTGCATTTTAAGAGAATTACTTAATGACGGAATTACTGCCTGTCTCGAGTGCTTGTAAGATTATATTAGACACCACTGACAAACGGCGAAGAAAATGTCGCGAGGAAACCTGGGCTCTCTATCAAACAAGTAGTCGTATTTTTGTATTTATGCATAATATAAAATGTAGTAGAACTAATACATCCACATTGTATTGGACAATATGCATGACTTATATTGATTAAGAAATGTAATCTTTATCAATTTTATGATTAAAGTTGTAAATTATTTGACAAACATGTAAATGTATATCGGTGGCAATTTGTCTGATCACATAATTAATCAAATAATGTTTAAAAAAACAACTTGATCCTACTTCTGTTCTTGAAGTTTTTGTTTAAAACCTGCTCCTAAGTACAACAAATACTACTGAAAACCACATTAAAATCACTTAAGCGAACTAACAATCAGAAAACCTCCTTCTTTTTTTAAAGTCAGTTAATAGTGGAACAAAAACCACCTTTATTGTAACAAATACACAGTTCCGTTTTGGAAGAAGCGATAAGTAATTAGTTATACTCCCAAACTCAGCAGGTGGACTTTCGACGATTCCGTGTGTGAGAAAATTTATTCAAACATTGGAACAGTGCACACGTGTATGAATTTGATACTGCTCTACTACATTTTAGATTATGCATAAATACAAGAACTATATCAGTCGATTGTCATTGTAGTACAATCATGACGTCACTGTACACCGCTCAATGGTCAGTACTTATTTACACACATTCAAGAGTCGTATGCCTATTTGTCAGTAAATATTACCTCTAGATATGGGCTGTAATTTATGTTTTTTATTAAAAAACTCGTTTTTGTTTGAATTTATCCATGGCATGTGTTCTAGTTATGGATAAAATTGATATCGCACTGGTTAAAAATGGTATTCCTTTTAACCTTAAACCAAACAATCTCCAACTCCTTTGCCAAATGTGGAGATTTCGGAAAACTTTCTTATGTAGAAGAGACTTTTATTGACGACAGGGGAATCCTTCAAAAGGCGTCTAGCTTTTTGGGGATAAAAGACTAGGAAGTGTGGGATTTTTACCTCACTAAAACCACCCCGGTGGCCACCCTCAACACCTGTATGGACGCACCATACAGGTGGTGCACCGGGTTCTCTAAAAGAGACCAGCTCCGGAGCCTCCACGGTGCAAAGTCTGTTACGACACATCCCTAGGGATGTAGAAGAGACCTATAGTTTAGTAAAGGACACTCATGTGTTGCTGACAGAAATAATATTAGGTATTTGTATATTTTAATAGGAATTAAGCATAACTACACATATATATATATTTGAGCTTGTCTATCGATTTGTGGTTACCAAAGTGGAAATTAAAAAATACCTACTACAAATCAATTTACCTATGTTCTTGTCACCATCTTAAAGATTGAGGTAGAACGGTCGATTTATTTGTATATTATACATATATGTGCTAATTGTAACAGTTCCTTATTTTGTATCAATTTGTGGTTGCCAAGTTGTGCGGTAGTGGGTTACGAAAAAGAACCTTTTAGACTAACATTTTTATATCCAGGACCGCTGTGAGCGACATTAGAGGAGACTCTATAGAGGTACTGTACACCGCGAATTCTAATTCGTTTTCGTCTCAAAGTAAAATGGTTCTGTCTTAATAAAATGTTTAAACCAAAAAATAACTGATCAATCACTGTAAAAATCAAACTTAGAAAGCGCATACAAACCCATCAAAATATCACGCCATGTAATTCTCGAATACGGACGGCGAGCATGGGTAGCTCGCCGCTCGACCACAACCAAACCCGAGCGTACGGCGCGTCGCATTCCGCGTGCACCTCAAAGAGCCATCAGACCATCACGGCCACCACCCAATAGAGGTAGGGTTGATGCAGACACGGAGCAGCGGAGGACTTAACAGGTTGCCAGGGCTCCGGCTCGAAGTGCAGGAGTAGGAACGGGGTGGTTTAGTAAATAAGAGTCTGACACTCTCTCTCGCCTCATCCAGGCGGGAGAAGTCATTCGATGGTTACCCCTCCTAAAAAAAATAAAATACATGTAATTCTGGAAGAGGTATTTCTCGTATAAAAAGTTGTATTGCCGCGGGATGAAAACGAAATAGATTTCACGGTGTATAGATAAGTCTAGCAGAGGACGGGTTTTATTTTTCAATGCGTGTTAAGTACTCAGATTGTATTTCAATAAGTAAAGTTTTTATTAGAATTGTTAAAATACATACTTTTTTTATTTATTCCAATACGATTAATGTCGGAAATAACAATTAATATTTCAGTAGAATAGATTAAAATGTCAATGTTACTACGAGGTCAATAGATTTACATTATGCAATCAAGTTATTGGTAGCTTAGTAATAATTTATTGCTTCGATTGTCTACTACTCGACGGCAATTTTGAGTTCGACTGTATACAATAACATTATTACTTGTTATAACAGGAAAAGCAACATGAAGAAACATGATTTTTCTCTCATATTTATGAACATTCCGCGATAGTGGCCGCTTTGTGAATTGCGAGAATATGAGCCCCTAGCGTGGGTTGAAATTAGTCGAGTTCCTTGTCAAACAGTTTAATTTGTAAGGAGAAAAATATTAATTTAGTATATCTTACGAAAGTTATAATAGAATAATATGAGTATTAATATGAAAGTAAGTTAGTTAACCGTTTTTATTTTGCTTTGCAATAGACTGTTTTACGTCTTAGAACCGGTAGATGGAGTTACTGACTAAAAGCTAGTACCTATTTTATAAACACAATTAATTGTAACATGACGAATCGAAGAACGAAGAACAATGCCCGAATCTGTTTGAAAATAATAATAAATTACATTTGTTGACAAGCAACTATTCAAATATGTTCTAAAGTTTTGTATTCAGTTAGAAACATGATTATACCCCTATTTGGCAATACATTAACAGACACAAAATTATTTAAACACACAAAAGAAGCGATCAAAGCCCCTCAGAGTTGCCAGTGATAACAATATACGAGAGATAGGTAAAATAATACAGAGTTTATTTGGCAACATTTATTTTATTTGATTCAAATTGTTTTTTTAGAATAACGCCACTCACACAAAGGTGTTATAGATGAAACAAAAAAGTTGACATAAAGGGTAGAGAGAAAATAAATTGTGGTTTATTATTTCAACTGGATTCTTTCTATTTCAAAATTGTTGGCAACAGCACACAGATTGGAATATAAATAGGTGAAAAGGTTATCGTACTTTAATAAACTTGTGTAGGAGTTGTAAAGTACAATCAGAGGTCTAGATTTTTTCGATTAAAAAAACTTAAAAGTTAAGCAGTGGTTACAGGACATAGAACACAAATATAATAACATAGGTACTTAAAACTGTCTCAGTAGAAGCGATACGTTTTAAAGCTACAATAACAAATTGTCGATTATCGATACAGTAATATTTGAATACAAAAACTGCTAACAGTTTTAAAGTCAGGTGAATGACCGAAGATAAACACGATCTAAGTAGCGACCAAATGTTACTGTCAATATGGATTGATCATATGGTATCGACTATTTTGATCTTAAAGGCAATACTGGAGGTCAGTTTATTTTAGGGGACAATGTAATACCTCTTTATAAGAATAAAGATATTGAAAAGTGTGATATACTATTATACTTCATTGAAACTGAACAGGGAATTGGGAAAGTATCTACTGACTTAGGTTTGATCAGTAGTATCAATTTAGTTTATGTTAAAAGAAATGCTCTGGGATAAGCCAGTAAACGAGCAGACGGACTACCTGATGGTAAGCAATCGACGTCGCCCATGGATACCTGGAACATCAAAGTCATACCAAAGTCACATAAGATTAAGTCCAGGTTTTATAACGGTGTTTTTCTTCACCATTTGTCAGTGGTGTCGAGATAATCGTAGAACGTGTACATATAACTCGGTAAAAGTCACATTGGTACTTGTTGTTGGTAGGTTTTCGGACCTGCGCACTCATGCATAAGAAGCGGGCGTCTTACACCTCCAGGCCACCACCACTTACTTCAGCAACAGTTAGTGGATGTCTGTAAAATATTTCTTTTAACGCAGCATCGACCAATCTCATTTAAAACATAGTTGAAGCTATAAGAAACAGCTAGCTTATGTATAAATAATCTTAAAGTATTGTGTACATATAAGTACATAGTCAAATAACGTAGAAAAACACTAGAGTGAATGACGTCACGACCCATCACGGACTCAGCCTGGTTAGTGCTGTTAAGTCAAGTAAAAAAGCATTAGCCACTTCAGATCGTGACGTTTTTGGTGCGCAAGTGTTCCTCAATGTACAATGGAGAAACATCAGAAGCTCTATTTCCATGCCTACCCGTTGTGTTGGCGGTATAAACGAAAAGTATGACATCTTAAAAAAGTTTTTCAAGTCTAGGTGTGAATGTGTTTCTGTTTCCAAGTGCATTCGTGGCGCTGGAGAATTTCATTTAATTTTTCACAAATTGACATTGGTATCATTAACCATAACTGTTAAAACCATTGTGAAGTATTGTTATTGATAATTTAGTTATAAGCATTCTTTGGTATCTATCTACATAATTCATTTTACTTTATTTAGTTGGTGCAGTACAATACTTCTGACTTTCCTACCTCTTGAGATCACTTCTGTCGACCAACTTGCTCGGCACATTTAATTAGGACCCACCTGACGAAGCGACTGTCGCACAAATGTTTTTAATTTGTCATATACGCCACCGAGTTTCTGCACGAATCGTGGAATTGGTGTGAAACTTTGTGGCGGTTTTATATATTGAAGACCTGCTTCTGCAGCGATGTAACTTTATTCGTTAGGGGGTCGGTAAAATTATACATAATATTTGGTTGAGCTGGATGATTGTTGGGGTAAGAGACTTACATGTGATATTAAACTCAGCAAACTTAGCTCTTCGAATATGCTATAACATTTCGTGTTAGTTTTGAGATTTAGAAGTCAAAATCCAGTACAAAATGTTTATCTAATTCAAATGTACTCTGACTCTAAGAAAAGCCTTTGCAAAGTCAAATCAAAATCATTTATTTCAATGAAACTGTCAAACACCAAGCGGTCACCGGTGACCGCAACCTATTGTTCTATAATTGTGTCTACAAAACCGGTACTCGACGAGTTAGACGAGGAAGTCACTTTTGTATGTCAACCATCCGATAACAATGAGAACTATTCACGATGCGATTTGTAAACCTCCTGCCAAACATAGTTCTAAATCCAGAGAAGTAGGTAAAGGAGGTAGTTTAGCTGAATGCTATTTTTTTTTAAGGGGGGATAGTCATCGAATGACTACTCCCGCCTGGGTGAGGCGGGAGGGAGTGTCAGTCTCTTACTGACTAAAAACCACCCCGTTCCTTCTCCTGCACGTCGAGCCGGAGCCCCGGTTACCCGCTAGGTTCTCCGCGACAGCTGTATGCTATATCACTACATAGTATAAAACAAAATCGCTATCCACCGTCTGTCTGTCCCTATGTATGCTTAGATTTTTAAAACTACGCAATTGATTTAGCAGTTTTTTTAATAGATAGAGTGATTCTTAAGGGAGATTTATATGTATTATACATGCATATTGCACCGGTGCGAAGCCGGGGCGGGTCGCCAGTGTATGTATAAATTAAAAAGTAGGGTAATGACACATTTACTACAGTATAAAAAATAATGCGTTTATCAAAACAACTACACAGCCTCATTTTAAGTCACTATGGCAATCAATTTTTACGATATTATTTGCTCTTTGTCATGTGTCTAACTACCATTTTTGGACTAACCAAATACAAATGCAGGCATGAGTATGTCAATGAGGTGTCGAGCATAGATTTAGGATTTATGAGCTTAAATATTTTTACTAATAGCTGTTTATCTAGGTTATATTTGGATTAAATATTTGCTTTAGTGGGATTGGGTTACTGACCTATGATGCATGCAGGTGACCGAGTGAGTGAATTATCGTGAATATTTGTCATTTTTTTAATGTATTTTAAGGCCTTTGTCTCTCAGAGACAATGTCTTTTAGTACCCTAGTTGACATTTTAGGAATGGATTTGAGGACTTGTATCACATTGATTAATCCCCAAGCGGTCGTCGGTGACTGCTCTTCTACTAACTCCATTTTAGACCTTATTTCCGATGTTTAGGTACTACCTTTGTATGAATAAATTTTGGGGATAATCTATATCAATTGATTTATATGTAATTATGTTTATTTTGCACTAATGCCAGTCCAACGATAACTTGACTCATATGATGCCCATGAAAAGAGTAGGTGTGATCACAGTTTATCTTCCACTCTCTCGTCACCAGCTCATGGTTAAGTTTTTTATTTGGTTTATTTTTTTATGCCGGGCAAGGGGTCTCGGGTTCGATTCCCGGGTCGGGCAAAGTATTACTGGGTTTTTAAAAAAAATCTCAGTAGTAGCACGGAGTCTGGAAATGTTCCCGGTATATGGCAATAGGCTCACCCCCTATTACATGGGACTCATAACATAAATTGTGAAAAGTGGGTGTTACTTCTATGTGCACCTCTGCCTACCCCTTCGGGGATAAAAGGCGTGATGTTATGTTATGTTATGTTATGTTATTTTTTATGTAGTTACGTTTTTTATCCTTGGAGAGGCAGGCAAAGGTGCATATTATGGCACGTAAAACGTAATGCCACTGTTAGTGTTGTATAATTACACAAAACTATACCTTTTAAGGACCAAAGTGTGAATTCAACTAAAAGTGCAATTAATTTCGTTTGCCTTACACAAGTCTTAAGACAAATGACCCTTTCTTACCATTTAACATTAAGTTAGCGTGCTCGCAATAAAATTGTACACTGAGTGCGAAATTTTTCACTGCAACCAACCTAATCTTTGACATTATCTGCATATTTATTATACCCTGGTATTTCCAAGGAAAATTAATTTAATCTTTTTCCATTTGTGACTTGCAAAGGAAATGTAAAGTGGTACAGTAATTTAACAAGTTACTTAAACGACAATTTTGGGTAGTGTAGTTGTTTCATTATTAAGTATTTTCTAAAAGAGATAAGGTGAAATTGTACTATTAGTACTTGCACCTGCATGGGCCTGCCAACTTCGAGCACGGGTAGCTCGAGGCCCAACCAGAATCAGACCCGAGCGTACTGAGCGTCGCAGTCCGCGCGGGGTTCAAAGAGCCATCAGACCACCACGGATGGGGCCCAATAAGGCTGATGCCAATACGAAGCTGCGGAGAATGTAAATGGTTACCGGGGCTCCGGCTCGAAGTGCAGGATTAGGAATGGGTTGGTTTTTAGTCACTAACAGTCTGAAACTTCTTCTCGCCTCATCCAGGCGGGAGAAGTCATTCGATGATTTTCCCCCCCTTAAAAAAGTACCTGTACCTACTTTTTTTAAGTAATGATGTCGATACATTATTAGAGTCTTATAATAAGTGTGTTTGCAGTACATCTGCATAGTCTTTTCATATTATTGTGTCATAACCGGAGATCGAAAGTTGAGCTTAACAAAAAAGGCGATACCAGAACCTTGGGTTTAGAGAATCAATTGAAAAAAGGCTTTGGAAAACCCAAAGACTAACCTGATCATTCATCATCGTCTCATAAAATGTGTGAATTTTCTTCAATCTGTTTCAATGGAGCGTCAAATCTAACGCGTTCTGTTTCCATGAAAAGCTCCCATGCGTTATTGGTAAAAGTTATTAGCGAATAACTGTGAACGAAGGGACAAAGTTTATACCTCTATATATATTTGTTTTGTGGTCTCTGATATATAGTTTTTTTTTAATGTACATTGAACGATGGATTGTTATGTGTTAGTATGAGTTGGCACTATTTAGAAATGAAACGCGATTGAAGATGTGGATTTAACATTGTTTTTGGAAGTTATTGCTAAAAGTAGGTTCGACAATGGTATCTATTTTTTTCACGATCGACATAATGAGCTACGCCTTTACTTATAAACTAATGCTACCTTGAATGAAGCAAGCAGGTGTTGCTTTCATTTTATATACTCGTAGATTCTATCTTGTGTAAATTGATAATACAGGCAAAATATTCACACATCATTAAGAATCCATATAACTTTCCTGAACAAAAATAAAAATATAAACAGCAAATGAAAAAATCAGTTAATTGATTGACGATATAAAACAAAACATGCCAATAATTATAACCCTATGTCCTGTCAACGCCAAAATACTGCGACATCCTCATAATTACTAAACATGTCATCTTCAATGTTACTGGGAAACCATTAACGGTTCGTGAGAAAGGACCATGGTTTTCCGCAATATGAGCTGATTCTTTTGTTTTAGAACAATGAGAAAGATTGATGCGTGTGTGGAAGTAGGGGAATTGGACAGCTACCGTGGGTTAGAGATCGGGAACGAGATTTTGAGATACTTCTGTGTTTGCGAGTTGAAAAAAAAAGAGACATTCGATTTTTTTTACTGAAAAGACTGCCTCGTTGGCCGAGTGGTCGCAAGTGCGACTGCCGTGCAAGGGCTCTCGGGTTCGATTCCTGGGTCGGGCAAAGTATTACTGGGTTTTTTTTAAAAATTCTCAGTAGTAGCACGGATTCTGGAATTGTGCCCGGTATACGGCAATAGGCTCACCCCCTATTCCATGGGCCTCATAACATAAATAGTGAAAAGTGGGTGTTACATTGTACAGTGGCATAATGTGCACCTCTGCTTACCCCTTCGGGGGTAAAAGGCGTGATGTTATAATATGTATTTTCTTTAAATACGTAAGGTATAAAATCGATGGGAAGGAAAAGAAGGATAACAATATGCTAATATGATTTCTTAAAAAACTAAAAGCTAACGTTAACGTTATATCATTATGATATGAGCTTATGGCACCGACTTCTTACCTATCAGTGGGTGGGTAATCTATCAGTACTACTTAATAATAGTTATTTTTTGCTTTTTAGTTATGAGATTTTGTTTGTTATTAGTTTTTGGTTTTTTGAAGTCGGTTTTTTAAACGCAGTTTTTATTTTATTATTTTATCATTTTCAGTGTAAAGCTATAAATACCCGTTTTGTTACTTATAATCTACATAGGTGAAAAGTTCTAATCAATACAAATTATACAAGCCCAAACATAAGGTACTTACAGTATACCGTTGAGGAGTTCCCTTAACAATTACACTTCTTTATCATCAGACCCTTAATGACAGCTCCACTCTATCTACGTGTAAAGTCCTCATCAATACAAATTAATCAATCCTAAACACAAGGTAGTTACTGTATACCATTGAGGAGTTCCCTTAACAATTACACTTCTTCATCATCAGACCCTTAATGACAGCCCCATACTATCTAGATAGTATGGGTCTTTACACCTAGGTGTAAAGTCCTTATCAATACAAATTAATCAAGCCCAAACACAAGGTTGTTAATATAAACCGCTGAGGAGTTCCCTCGACTGTCTATCGGCTCCATCATCAGGTCGACTCCAGACCCTTATCAAATTGTAGTGTTTAAAAATCGTAATTGAAAAACATAATAGACGCATTACTCGCCCATAGAATTTTTGAAAGTTCCCTTCGGTTTCCCTAGGATCCCATCATCAGATCCTGACCTCATGGAAATGGGACCATCTTGAGAGTATACCCTTTCAAACAAAACAAGAATTTTGGACATCGGTTCTCAAACGGCGGAGTACTGCGCGAACAAACAAAAAAAAACAATCACCCGAACATAGTACCTCCTCCTTTTTTTGAAGTCGGTAAAAAGAGAAAATAATATTATTAAGCTTTCTGGGAAGCGATACCATAAAAGTCGATGGTTTTATACGCACTTCGTTGTGTAAAAGTCCTACGGGATTTTGTTTAATCTTCTATACTAGAACGTTTATCATAGCATAGTTGATCATTTAAAATATGATTCAGTGTATAAAGCATTAAAGAAGAAAAGAAATCATAAAAGGACGAGGTACACGTCACGGGTAATTGTTATCCATAGTAAGTCACGATTGACTTTTAAAGCCAAGTTTTGCCATCGTTGACCTACGTTATGAATTAGACCAACTAACAGTAGTGTTTGATTCACACAGATCAAGATCAACATTTACCATATTCTGTGGTTATAACAGTATACTGTGAAATTAATTGCGGTTGATAATCTAAGAAAATGGGTAAATGTGGTTTTATATTCCTCCATATGTGGCTTACTAAGTGTGAATTAAAATAAACAACAAAATGACTTGGCAAAGGGATATTTATGATATATTATTGATTTTCTCAATTTCGAAATTTCGAGTAAGTTGTACGGATCTGTTCCTGTAGCTACAATCTCAGCAGTTCAGCACCTATTTGTCATAGACCAACAAGGGATTAGATACATTAAGATAAATACGCACTACTATTTGCTAAACAGGCAAAATGTCCAAAAGGCCCAATTACCCTCCCCTTCCCCAATCTCCCCAATCCTCAGGGATTGGGGAGATTGGGATTGATGGATTGATCCCCAACGATCCTCAAACTCCTAATCCCCAAAAAGCCGGTAACACACTTGTAACGCCTCTGGTGTTCCAGGTGTCCATGGGCGACGCTGATTGCTTACCATCAGTTGATCCGTCTGCTCGTTTACCGGTTTATGCCATAAAAAAAACTCAATATTAGGAACATAAATAACTTCTATGATAAAATCTCTTTGTCAAAACAGAATGTAACATCTGACTAAGCAAGTTAAGCTAAGATCCATCCTTGTTTTGACGATAGTAATCTTAATGAGCTAATCAGAATGGGTACAGCAATTTCAACGTGTTTCGTTTACAAACGTACATACAAACAATGGTCATAAATATAGGTGTTGTAGTATTACGCATGACATCAATGAAATCGACATACTTTTTGGTAATTTTCCACATTTTGACAAAGAAATATGTAGAATATTAAGATTAATGAGAGTATGTTTTGAATTCAAATAAATTATTATTTAATTCCTTCTTAAATGGCAGTTTTGAGAGGCTTTTATGTCGTTCGCATTAGGTGTGTTTTAGTTTTAGTAATGATGATGAGACAGTAAAAGAAACATGTTGTATATTCCTCACATGTGGTTCGAGATCAAAAGACATGCTTCTAAACGCATAAATATTTAAATAGAGATGGTAATTCTTCTAGGTGTCTGCCTTGTTGTTCGGGTGGGCGCAAGTGCGACTGGCAAGGGGTCTCGAGTTCGATTCCCGGGTCGGGCAAAGCATTATTGGGTTGTGCCCGGTATAATAATATGGCAATAGACTCACCTCCTATTACATGGGACTCATAACATAAATAGTGAAAAGTGGGTGTTACATTGTACAGTAGCATTGAGTGCTGTAACGTGAACGTATGCCTGCCCCTTCGGGGATAAGAGGTATTATGTTATATTATGTCCTTCTAAATTACATCGTACAGTATTTTTTCATCTGGTTTTCTCCATTATCCATGACGAATTTTTTGTGTAGAATGCGATATATGATAATTTAATAGCAATAAGTATTTCACTACGAAATTATAACTCCTGCTGACATTTTGTTCATTTGTTGTAGTATGATAAAGCATTACTTAATGGAATATTTATTTGACGTTACCTTTCTTTCTTTTCCAGTGTTCGATGCATCTGCCAAGTCTCCTCAAGGTCTACTCTTTGGGTCTTCTTACCATTTGGGAAACTTCGACGAATGCGTCGCCATTGAAGACCCAGGATACAATGGAGTTACAATTGAAGGACAGTACTGCCTCGCTACTATTAAATGGAGGCAAAAACATGAGACTAAGAAGGTAATTATCGAATTCTGTGTTAATAAACGCATTATTGGTCTTAAAATAAGGTCCATTACAAAGCAGCAATAAATTAGCAGACCGATCACCTGATGGCAAACAATCGGCGTCGCCCATGGACACCTGGAATACCAGAGGCGTTACAAGTGCGTTACTGGCCTTTTAGGGATTAGGAACTTGAGGGTTTTTGGGGAATCAGGAATTGGGGAGTTAATTGGGCCTCCGGTAATCACACTCTCACACAACGCAACCGCTGTTTCACGTCAGTATTCTCTGAAGCCGTGATATCACGGGTCGAGCCGGCCCATTCGTGCTACTTTTTGTCCAACGGGAATGTGTACGAAGCCGGTGGCAAAAACTAGTTGGACATATAACATAATCGACGAATGGTATATTTGAACCTATATTGTATATGTGTAACTATCACTTATCGTGGTACCGAGGGTACGGGTTCGAAACTTACCAACGGCAAGTACCATTGTGACTCTTTCCGAGTTACATGTACTTTCTAAGATTATTTAGACACCACTGACAAACGGTGAAGGAAAACATCTTGAAGTAACCTGGGCTTATCATTTCTAATTATAAGTTTGAAATAGCCTGCATTGAGCAAGCGTGGTGATTAATGCTCAATCTTTTTAGAATGAGAAGAGGCTTTGCTCAGCTGTGGGCATTTACAGGCTGTTGATGCTGATCTTGATAACATTTCACTTCAGTTATTAAAAAGTATTTACATTATGTTAAGTCTACTAATTCAAACATAGTAGTTATAACTTAATGGTACTGTATACAATACTGTAACGAGAACTATAGAGTGTAGCGTAACTAGATTACAATGTAGTGCAACTTGAGTTCAGGGCATTATGTTAGAACTAAGTTATAAGTGTCTACAGTAATCCCACTGATTCTACTTAGCAATGACATGAGGCTTTACTTAAGAGCCTTTGAATGAGTTAAGTTGGACTTTGTACTCTATGCCTCTGTGTTTAAGATTACATCTTTCGAGATGTAATTTCCTTATACATGACATAACATTGAATTTTTAGTCTCCGATAAAGGAAACGGTACATGCAAAAGCTGACCAGTCAGATTAACGAGTTTGTAACACCTTTGGTGTTGCAATTGTCAATGGGAAGCGCTGATATCTTACTATCAGGTGATCCGTCTGCTAGCATACAAAAAAGTCCCTTCTAACCGATTTTGAGGGGAAAACAGCATAATTTAAAAGTTTTATATGCAGTAGGTTTTATATATCTATGACTTACAAAGAGTACAGAGCTCATTAAATAATTGTACAGTCTAGCTGCTAAATTTTACACCTCATTACTTATGTTATAGTTGCAACAAAAATAGGTGTTGTTTCAATATTAATGTTAGCATCTAATTAACACAACATATATAATAAAAATGTGTAATTTTTAACACTTGCTTGCTACATGTGTATTATTAGGTCAGCAGGTAAGTTAAGAACGATAGCATTTTCATTAATGAATCTAAGGGTGTGACTACATCTAACGAATGTTCCGCTCGCGAGCCGTTTCGAGCTACGCTCGTGCATTACTACGAGCCTTGTACGATTTGAACTAAAGAGGTGCGCCAAACGATGCCGTGAATGCACGCGCGCAGTTCACCGACAGCTCGCAAAGATGTGGCCGCACCCTAAGATTACTAGCTTACAGTCGACATGTTAACAGCTCATGATAGTTTACTGCCTCACTATACTATAGCCATATATAAGAGGGTTTGCCATAATCTTCACACTTGACAGGGGGTCGGGGAGATCGCAGCTTTAATAGGTTCAGATTTATCACAACACGGTTGCTTTTGTCGAATTTGTAGTCTATTACGGTACCTATAGTAAGAACATGAATGATGATACATTTATTTTAAATGTTTAAGGGGGGGAATCATCGAATGACTTCTTTCTCCGTGGCTCTTTATTGTTACTTAGCGCTACCATTCGGTACACGAATCAGTTTTTAATTATAGCCCCAATATGTAAAATATGATTTTTTACACGATTTCAATTCCTCTTTCAGATCAGAACCGGTCGTGGTGAGACTCTTCGCTGGGCAGTTTGCGTGCCAAGCGCTTGTCACGCCAAATCAGTAGCAAACTTCGTCAGCAGTGTCCTAGCCCATACTGTCAGCAATACTACTAGTGTTGAAGTCTCTGAGAGAGACTGTTACACTAGAAGACCACTCGCCATCACTTCCCTGGATGTGGCTTATTTGTAAGTGCTTGATGTTCACTTTTAAGCCGGTAAACGAGCATACGGATCACCTGATAGTAAACAATCGCCGCCACCAAAGACATCTGAAACACCAGAGGTGTAACAAGTGTACTAGTTTTTTGGAGTTTAGAAATTTGAGGATTGTTGGAGATATGGGGATTGAGGAGATAGGGGAGGGGGTAATTGGGCATCCGGTAACTTCAATCAAACGACGAAATACACAGCAAAAGTTGTTTCATGTCAGTTTTCTGTGAGACCGTGGTATCACTCCGGTCCATTCGTGCCAAAATATGGCTCTGCCACACTTAAACTTTTTGATTCACTCCCACACTCAAAATTGGCACTCAATCAAAACGATCTCGAGTAAAATTATGTCATGAAGATTATTTTTGATTAATCGAATTTTATTTTATTTGCATTTTTTATAATCATAAATACGTTTTTGAATTGCCGGAAAAGTTACGTTAATCCTTGTACCTATTCCGAATAGTGCTCATCAATTGAGTACTAACAGAAAAACTTTAATAATCTACTTGTTCTTAAAATTCAATTGAAATCCTAAAAACCGTTTTCCTTTTTCACCTTTTTAATTTTTTTCACAAAACGTCCACAGCCGGTAACAATAGAGAGACTAGTATTTTTTTTCCCTTATGTCCACATTGCCACACACTAGGGCAGGCCGTTGGCAATAAATCATACAGGTTACCAACCCACCCCTATATTTCTTCCATTTTCCATGATTTAGTGTGGCCCGCGATGATATTGGACGACATAATCGACTCGACTTTATGCTAGGCTTGGTACCAATTATTCTATTGGGTTGCTTTGCGGCTTAGTTATTATTGGAAGATTTTTGCATTTTGGTTCAAATTAATATAGGTCAAATAAACTGAAGATACAAAAGGCTGCACTGTTTTTTTTTTAATCTTTATTTTATAAGAAGGGGTCTTTTTTCCTAAGAGAGAAACGTCAGCCCTATTATTGAATACAAAATTCAGTACATACTTACTAAAACAAAGAAGCTAAACTTAAAATAATTAAACGATACAATTTTCTAGCCTCAGATGACAATGGTGAAGCTAAAACACCAATAAAAATCAATATTAAAGCTCTTAAAACTAAATATTTGATACCTCTGACACTCATACAAAATGTGTTGCACGTCCTCTACAACATCACATGTCATACAGCACAATTGGGTGATTCGTCTTTCTGCATCATGCATCCGAAACTATTGAGAGGCATTATGTCCAGATCGGAGCCTTAAAGCTGTGACGATTTCTTGTCTACTCATCCCGCCTTGACAGAACTAGAGAGCACGAGGAAGCGTCGGTTGTATTGAAGCTGCGTTCTTTTAACAAATTATATCTTTTACTAGTTCTTAGCTGGATTTTCTCCTGTATCGCGGATGCGTTAACAAACATACAAGTTCACATACACATGATACCCAGACCCGGAATAACAATTTCTGGATCACACAGAGAGTTTTCCCGTGTGGAAATCAAACCCGCTACACGTTGTGCGGCAGCCGGTTGCCCAGCCACCGCGCCAACAGTGCAGTTTCAATATATAATTATTTTGATTCAAACATTTGCATTTCTTTTTTAATTGCTACAAAACTTGAAAGGACTCCTATTAAAATACAGATCAATCAAACTTCCTTTTTTAATTATGGTAGCCGTATACTGCACCGAATCTCCCTAATGTAATATTAATTGCTATATATGGCTACGTTAACTTGAAAATAATTATAGGCATTGCAAAAAATAATTACAACTCTGAGGATTGTTCCCAACGCACCTTATGTCTGAAAAACTTTATTATATTACATGAATAATAATGATATTTCTAAGAATCAAAAATTCTTATAAAAGATAGCAATTAAATTATTTCCTCAAGTAATTAATTTATTATGACTGCCTCGTTGACCGAGTGGTCGCAAGTGCGATTGCCGGGCAAGGGGTTTTGGGTTCGATTCCCGGCTCGGGCAAAATATTACTGGGTTTTAAAAATTCCCAGTAGTATCACGGAGTCTGGGATTATGCCCAGTATATGGCAATAGGCTCACCCCTATTACATGAGACTCATAACATAAATAGTGAAAAGTGGGTCTTACATTGTGCAGTGGCATTAAGTCCCGTAGTTTGCACCTCTGCCTGCCCCTGCGGCTGAATTTAATATAAATCGAATAAAATATGCACGCGACTCAGCATAGTGCAAAACATGTACTATTTTATTTATTAGTCCAAAGTACTATAGTCAATGTACGTCGACTGACTGTTAAAATGGTCAAACTCAATATAACCAATTCTATATCACATGTCGCGGTAAAAAGGGCGCCATATAGAGAGAAATTACTTAAGAACAAGCCTCCACTAATTCCCTCTATTCAGAATTTCGCCTGACATAAGGTATAATTAGGCTTCAGTCTTGTAATTAACTTGCCGAGTGTCTAGATTATGATGAATGATGTTAATTAATGCTTAGATTTACTTTTAGTGGAATACTTCAAGTTTTACAACTTTAAATTTCTGATTACTGGTATTAGAAACTAGGTTTTGACTGTGCGATAAAATTAATGAATATTGGAGTGGAGTACATTGACTTAACTTGAATTGTACTGTGTATTTTGGTAATTAATTGGAATAGTATTTCTTGTCAAAGGAATGTTTTTCTTAAGAAGAGTAATAATGAAAAAGTTAATAAAATTATCGAAAGTGTTATGAACATAGATGTCGCCACTATAGAGTTATGTCTTTTTAATGATAATTATGTTTTAGTTTAGTTGATAGAAGCGCTAGATTGAGTTGTTTACCTTATAATACATTAGTATCTAATTTAAATTCGTTCAAGATGAATACATAGTCAAAAATTAACAATTTACAAATAGCTAGAGATTTCAACAGTCACAATAAACACAGTACTTCCATATTTTGTCCATTTCGACATTCAATAAACAAAATAAGCAATTGAACCAACAGAAAAATCACGCCAATTACTTGTTTTTATTCCTTTTCTTGTGTGTAAACATACTTTGTTAAGAACACACATATTTTCTCCGTAGCAGTCGTACAGCCGTACAGACGCTTCATCTGACATATTATGATTGATCTCACAACGGAAGATAATATTACTTTTCTTTTTCATTAATACTTGATGATACAGTTTTATCATAAAATAATTTTCGTGTTTCGATGGGATTTCTGGGGGTTGTAAATTTTGCGCCAATAAAGGTAGCATCAGTAGATTTAAGGTTCAAAGTCGCTTAGCAGTTTTGATGTTTGCTGTTATTTGATCGATTGGATGTGCCAGCTGCATTGAAGCTTCGATGATAAAAATAGCAGTTTGTTTGTACAATTATGATGTTACTGTAATATGAAATGCAAATAGTGGATTCTGTTGTAGGTTTTCAAACAAAAAAATCCCATTAGCATGTCTAATGATCAGTTAAGAGGATTTCACATTAAGATTTAAAAAAAAAGTAATGTGGATGGTTTTATGAGTCTTATGATTAAACTGTCAAACACCAAGCGGTCACCGGTGACCGCAACCTATTGTTCTATAATTGTGTCTATAATGACGGTACTCAACGAGTTCATTATTCAGACTATGGGCATATGAGGTTAATGCCCTTTATGCCAATGTGAATTTTGTAATAAAATTGTCATATCACCAATTTCTTTCAATTCCAGATCATTGATTCTGCTATTCGTGACAATTCTCTTCTTCAGTACCCTATACGAAATCTATACAATCTACTACGGCAACAAAAAGGAGTCGTTGATCTCCACCCTGATCATTTCCTTCTCCATGATCAATAATATGAAGAAGATCATCTCGACGAAGCAGCATAACACTCTAGGCTTGGAGTGCGTCTCTGGTATTAAAGCTTTGGCTATGATCTTCATCATTGCTGGCCACGCTTGTATGTTCATCGCGAGTGGACCTGTCATGGATGCTGATGCTTGGGACCGGGTAAATATACCTTTTAAAGTTATTTTTAGTAGTTTCTAGATTGTACAACTTATCGTTCCAACTAGAGAGGATTATAGTAAAAAGTATTGATTAAAAGTTGTTTTAAAATCGTTATACGAATATTTCATGCCAATTTTATCAATTTTCTGAATAATATATTTGCCAATATTTAATTAATATAACGTTTTTGCTAGGGGCAGGTTTCACTGTAATTAAGTCTTTTCTGTAGGGTTGCCTAAAATTATATTTTATTTTAAGACCTTTAAAGTACGGACGACCACGGATAGAGGATTTTTGTTTTATTGTTATCTTTATTGTGGGGGACCAGGGTGCTTACTCTTGAAACCAATCTCAATGTCAATGCAATTTCAATCCAATAAAATCTCAATAATTATTCAATGTCAAAACTATACAACCCTTATCGTAACTGTTAAAATAGCATTCAGAGTACGGAATATAAAGCCAAATTCAATATTATATAATTCATTCAATATCCACGCAATACAGATGCAATGGGCGTTAGTGTTGCAACTCAAGAGTACGAAATTTCACAATGTCAATGTCGATCGATCGGAATTGGATTCAAGAGTAAGCCCACAGGAAGAAAGTTGCAATCATTATCTCACCAGAATATGAGATTCTGAAAAAAAAACCACAAATCTTTGCCCTGTTTTACGAATTTGTTTTAGTACCTTCAGCCTGATGATAATAGATAAAAACTATAATATAGAAATATCAAATTGATATAAATAAACAATGTTTTCATTAACGTCTTGAGTAACATTTCTAATCGACACATAAAGGAATTACCCTTTCATTTACCAAACATGTTTCAGACTGATTAAATTTATCGTTCTTCGGACAGCCCTATTCCCATAAAATTAAGGGTACACAGTATAAATTATGTCAAAGTTTTCTCGCTTGATCTCCTGGTATTATCTTCTCTGTTCTATGGAGTCAAGGGCAACCAGTTTATTTGGATTTGCACAGAGCTTCTAATTATGCTAGGAGCCTCTCTAAGATACAGTATCGCATAAATTTTATCCGCAATCAGGACTCCGTTTTAGTTGTACAACTGCTAGGCTTATTTTCAAGGTCAACTTAGATTAAGGAAACTAATCGTAAAGTCTGTAGTTTTGGCACGTACTGTTAATTGTATGATCTTGTGAAGAGTGTCTAGAGGGTTATCGGTACCATTTTTATTCAGCAAAAATAATGATTATGAGACTTTTTAATTACATAATATAACATCACGTCTTTTATCCCCGAAGGGGTAGGCAGAGGTGCACACAGAAGTAACACCCACTTTTCACTATTTATGTTATGAGTCCCATGTAATAGGGGGTGAGCCTATTGCCATATACCGAGCACATTTCCAGACTCCGTGCTACTACTGAGATTTTTAAAAACCCAGTAATACTTTGCCCGACCCGGGAATCGAACCCGAGACCCCTTGCCCGGTAGTCGCACTTGCGACCGCTCGGCCAACGAGGCAGTCAACTTTTTAATTACTATCTTGATTAATCGAAGAGAAAAGAAGATATTATTGACTCACGCGAATTATTCAAGAAAGGCTCTACTAGTTTCAAGTCATACTGTAACTCTTGTACATGGTCTGTTTTGTATAGTATCACGATAGTTTTTGTTTAGGAATCGGTTTTCAGTGTTATTATTAGTAGTACTTAATAGACATTTTTGGATATCAATTGTGAAAAAAGTATATTATGTTCTAGCACTTAAGTCATTAATCATTGTCTTATTGGTTTTATAGCTAGTCCGTCAACCAGCAAATGCCTTCATGTTGAACAACACGTTGCTAGTAGACACCTTCCTGATGCTGAGCGCCTTCCTCTTTTCAAGACTGTTGCTTGTCGAGTTGGACAAAAGAAGGGGAAAACTTAACGTAATACCGATTTTGATCTTTCGGTATATTAGGTAAGGTCCTTTTTTACCGACTTTATTGCTTGATTTTTTTTGCAGTATGGCATTTACATTAACCAATGAATTCAAGAACAATACATTTTATTTTAACCTTTCTTTGTCTTTCATTATTTCTGTATTATGAGATTAGTTTCTTTTACAAAAACAGAATTTCTTTTGAGATGGCTATACGCTTCCATCACGTCATTCAGTCTTGACCTATATCCTTAAAACTTAAGTCTATCACTAAGGTTCAAAATACGATCTATATCTAAAACTCAGCCTATTATTTATTTCGCTGACACAAAAAGTGACTTAAAGCCGCCGTTTAACCTGGAAATACGCCATTTTCTTCACACAAAGGTTTTGTTCCAGAATTTCATCAAAACGCAACTAACTTCCTCTTTTTGCAAATAACAAGCTTGGGCCCAATAACTGCTGTGTACAATGAACGTTGTACCCTTTGTAGTGTGAAATAAACCTTATTAACCTAACGGATTTCTCTTCAGTTTATATAAAAGCTAGCTCATTTCTGGCTTAGCTCAGCTGTTTATTGTTTTCAATAGGACTGGCTCTTTTGACCTTTTTGTGGCGGTTTGGTGTTGGTTAGTGAAATTGCTTTTATGTAAATGAATAATACAGTTTCTTTTTCCTCAGTGATTTTATAATACTATGAGTTTATATGTTGGTAGACTTAATACTAGGATTTGTAGACAAAGCAGGCTAAGTTTACTAGAAATTCTAGTTTTTCGCATGCACTAGAGCTGTTTTACTACAACTAGAGTATATTAGAGCTCTTTAGACGACTGTATTTTCAAATACTTATGATTATCCATAGAACTATTTTAGCTTTATGCATAATCAAATGAGATTCTAAATATGATTTCGAAAGAGTTCCACACAAATTCACTTATAAACTGAAATTGCCTCAAGGAGCTCTCTCGTTTAAATATTTCAGCGAACATTTCAAATAATTCAGGTTGATAAAATAAACTTGTGAAACTGTCTGAAAATACATTAGATTGACCCAAGTCTAAGCGAAAGTGACAGGTCCCAAACCGAATATAAAGTTAATCGATGGTTCACTTTAGCCGTGCCTAGAATTTATTATCGAACCTAAAATTTACATTTTGATATTTCGTGCGTGACAGCCGATAAGAATATCCGTTTTAAGAGTTTTATTATGATCAAGAGTTTTCTTGGCACCAATTCTACGGACGCACTTGAAAGTGCTATCGTTTTTCAGAATGATCTGATATGGTTATGTTGATTTTTCGACGAAAGAAGTTGGTTGATTCTCTAAACAGCAAAGCAATAACTAACTTGTATAATTGCCGTAATGGGAGTGTTACTTTAGAAGAAATAGGCATGATATTTCAAATTCACTCATTTTCTTTAATTGTTTTATTGCATGTTTATTTTTTGTATTTTTTTGTTATATATGAGTATATATACTTACGCCTTTGTTCCGTGAGGGTTCAAACTAAAAAGTGTCACTTAGTACGATCCTTACAACTTACTTTACTTCATTGCAGAGTAACACCTGCGTACTTGGTGGTGATTCTGTTCTACATGACCTGGCTACCGAAGATGGGCGAAGGTCCTCTATGGCAGGACAGGTTGCTGTTGGAACAAGAAAGGTGCATGGCCTCCTGGTGGACCAACATTCTTTACATCAATAATTATGTAAATACGGATAAAATGGTAAGTATTTTTATTTGAAACCGTTTCTTAATATATACGGTCTGCATCAAAGTCGAGAACACGTTTAGGTTTACAAAATCTCTTTATAGCGTATTACCTAAATCGATTAACATATAACCAGAAGTTAATAATTATCTTGTGTTACATACAAAGTGCTTGTTCTGTTCCCCGATTTAGGTATGATATGGTATGCAGCGATTTTGAAAATCTTAAATAAATAAAAATCATTTATTTCGGACATCTAAGAGATCCATAAAATTAATGAATATGTATACCATACATCATTAATATCATATCATCGCAGTCATACAAAATTTAGTCAAATATCATAATTGACTACATTAAAATCAGTCATACTTAAAGTTAAACAGAAAATGTCAACATAGATTCAAAATTTCAACCAGACAGAAATAAATAATTATTTTAAAGTGTTCATTTGTTTTCTTAGTTCAAACTCAAACTCAAACTCAAAAGCATTTATTTCAATTAAATCATAATTTGGTACTTTTGAAACGTCAACAAATATGAAATATATAATAGTCTGTCAGTCTGTCCGTCAGTGAAGCTAGGCGCTCGTTCCAAAATGTCGATTCGAGTGGAGAAGAACGAGCAAGAAACTCCATTCGTTACTCTTTTAAAAAATGTCTGTTTTACATTGCTCTGATACATATTCCAATATTGTACACAGATGAGAATAATGTAAAGACGTACCTGACGCAACATACAAATAACAGAACATACTAAAATAGAAAAAAAACAAAACCAAGACAAAACAAATATCTTAAGTCTGACATGGTCCTCACATATGTATACTGACTGACAATCCATATAAAATAGTGCTTCTATACAAGAAAAAAAAAATAAACTCTTGTTTAAATAAAGAAAGAAATGCTCGATGCCACAAGAAAAATAGATTGCCTTCATCGGAATCAAAGTATTAAATTACCTATTATCGTAATCTGAACTAGGTACTGACTACATTTGAGTATTGTCCAGTGGAGCCGAACCAACACGCTGCCAAGCATTCCTATCCTCAAGATGTCGCGGAGAACCTAACGGGTAACCAGGGCTCCGGCTCGACGTGCAGGAGAAGGAACGGGGTGGTTTTTAGTCAGTAAGAGTCTGACACTCCCTCCCGCCTCACCCAGGCGGGAGAAGTCATTCGATGATTTTCCCCCCTTAAAAAAAAAAAAAAATCCTCAAGATAATCAATCCTGTAGTAAGCTTGTTTACATAATTCGCGCTTAATATATGTTTTAAATTTACTTTCATTGAGATCTAGTATGCTATTTGGTATTTTATTATAGCATTTAATACCTAACCCCATAAAGGATTTCTGTACCTTGGACAGTCTGAATTGCAGTACAGCTAACTTATTCTTGCCTCTAGTATTAAGATTGTATCTATCGCTTCTTTTTTCGAACAATTGCCTATTCTTTCTTACATGTACATTATATTTTCATATATGTATTGACAGGGCACCGTTAAGATATTTATCGTTTTGAACAATTCTCTTAGCGATTCGCAACGGCGTAAGTTATATATAGTCCAGTGGCTGTACCATCATGTACAGTGTACATGGAAGTAAATATAGAGTAATGAATAGGTAGAGCAAGGAGTGAAAACTAGTATTAAGTATGACATACCAGAAGCAGTTTCAAAGTTCACATTACACGTAAAAAAGATTACACTCTGCCTGTCTAGCCTACCAATTGTGATTACTTCACAAAGCAGTCAAACTAAAAATATTACCATCTTACAAAGCAATATACCACAAAAGGAGATAGTTAAAGTTCCGTTTTATATAAAAAAGATTATACTCTGCCTCTGAAGCCTACCAATTGTGATTACTTCATAAAGCAGTCAAACTATAAATATTACCATCTTACAAAGCAATATACCACAAAAGGAGATAGTTAAAGTTTAACTGGTGCACAGTGGACTAGTTTCACGATGTCCCAGACTTTATTGTTAGCGTAATATCTTTTTATGCACTGAACACCGTTGGACAGGCGACGACAAAGTCTGTCAGCTCAAAACTTCATAAAGTTAGCCAAGATTTTTAAAATTTTTTTGGTCAGTTTTTGTATAGATTTTTATAAGTTACTTTACTCTGCTCGTTGGTTGAGTATGATTGCAATTACGGTGATTTTACCTCTTATGCAAAGGCATATACCCAAGTCATGCAAAGGGATGGGTTGCTTAACACTTAAACAGTCAATATGGTCATAATATTATTCGGTTTCATATTTTGTACAGGGTTAATTTACAAACGCGAACAATAGAGTACAAAAAAGTACAGTGCATTACTGATATCCAGAATTTTCTATATTGTACTCAATCATTTATGGGTTTTACTTTTGTTTCATAATTTCTGGATTATTAGATAGATGGCATATGTGACGACTACATTTCATTAGTCCATTCTCAACTTTGCGCTTTAATTAAAAGTTTTTGAACACCTGAAGGCCCTTCGCTTGAGTCCAAGATACCTAACGTGAACTTCTTTTTTTCCAGTGCATGTTTCAATCCTGGTATCTCTCAGTAGACACGCAGCTGTTCTTCATAGCTCCCATCTTCATCTACAGTTTGTGGCGATGGAGGAAGTTTGGTCCTATTCTTACATCGATTGCTCTCTTCATATCTCTGATCGTTCCTGCTGTTATCACGTATAGAGACAATTTGGATCCTACGCTTCTGTTTTATGCCAAGTAAGTTACGTTTGGATTTGCATTATTGATGGTATACCTATATAATTTTATTGCAGAAGTTGATTTAACAAACATCTCTTTCTTGTTTGGACCATGTTGATGATAGTTTTCGATGTTTTAAAGGGAATACAATAAATAACATAATGAATTTTAGACTTTGCTCCTAATTAAACACTACTAAAGATTTTTTTAAGAACGTAATTATTTATCGTTTTATTACAGAGAATTTACGGACATAATATCCAACTTCTATTTCAACGAAGCATACATCAAAACCCACATGAAAACAATAATTTATTTCATTGGGATCCTGACTGGTTATATTCTACATCGGATACAAACTGAAAAGTAAGTTAACATTAATATCTTTATTTATTTATTTAAGGAAAAACAAACAGTAACACAATGTATGTAATTGGTTACTAGAAGCTCATAATATCAACACTGTGATATTAATATTGAGAAACACTTGGTAACCAAAATATAACTCGGAATTGTTTAATAATGCATAATTATTATTGGTTACAGTGTTTTATACCCCCAGCAATGTTGACTCTGTTATTTATTATTGTCACTGAAATTAATATTGAACTTAGAGGTATTTATAACATAACATAACATTAACATCACGCCTATTATCCCCGAAGGGGTAGGCAGAGGTGCACATTATACCACTGTACAATGTAACACCCACTTTTCACTATTTATGTAATGAGTCCCATGTAATAGGCGGTGAGCCTATTGCCATATACCGGGCACAATTCCGGACTCCGTGCTACTACTGAGAATATTTGAAAACCCAGTAATACCTTTGCCCGACCCGGGAATCGAACCCGAGACCCTATTTGGTCACTTTCCTCTATGTCATTGATGTTTTGTTGTAACAATAATCACAATTTTAAATGAGTGACTGCCCGGTTAGTGCGGTGCCTGTGTACTTGGCTGCCGCACAACATGCCGCGGGATCGATTCCCTCACGGAACAACTCTTCGTGGGATCCACAGATTGTTGTTCCGGGTCTGGGTGTCATGTGTATGTGATATTGTATGTTTGTAAATGCACCCGCGACTTAGAAGAAAGTCCTAATGTGGGGCAACGTTTTATATGTATATAAAGAAATGTGACTGCCTCGCTGGCCGAGTAGTCGCAAGTGCGACTGCCGGGCAAGGGGTCTCGGGTTCAATTCCCGGGTCGAGAAAAGCACTACTGAGTTTTTAAAATTCTCAGTAGTAGCACGGAGTCTGGAATTGAGCCCGGTATATGGCAATAGGCTAACCCCTATTACATGGGGACTCAATACGTAAATAGTAAAAAGTGGGTGACATTGTAAAGTGGCATTAAGTGCCGTAATGTACACCTCTACCTACCCCTTCGGGGATAAAAGGCGTGAAGTTATGTTATGTTATGTTTATAAAAAAATGTTAATTTTTTATTTTAGCTACCAATTCACATTTATGATGAAAACTTTTGGATGGATGACTGGTCTTATCCTTGGAGTAGTTTCCACCTTCACTGTAACTATTTTCTACCAAGAATGGTACCAGTATAACGCACTAGAGGCCGCTGCGTATATCTCTTTGCATAAACTTGCGTGGGGTATTTCCAATGGATGGCTGATTATTGCTTGTGCTACAGGAAATGGAGGTAATAATACATTTTGTAATAGTAATTTTACTTTTTATTTCAAGATAATATTTATTATTGAATTAATTGCGACTAAGTTTGACAATAGTGTCATAATTGAGGTGGACCAAGTATACTGCCTTGTGGAATCCCTAGTAAACTATCAACATAAATATATTACATCTTTCGTAAAGTCAAAGTCAAAATCATTTACTTCAATTAGACCAGAAAGACACTTTTGAACATCAAAAAATAATAATTAAAAGTGAAGCTATTTGCTTATTCCAAGGTGTAGATTCCTATGGAAAAGAACGAACAAGAAACTCCATCCTCTATCCTATTTAAATTGCTTATTTGTTATATCTTTTATTTCAGGTTTCTTGGGAAAACTACTGACATGGAAGTTTTTAGCTCCTTTCTCAAGATTAACGTTCTGTGCCTATCTGGTGAACGGCATCGTTGAGTTGTATTATGTCGGTGAATTGAGACACCCACTTCATATCACATTCTTTACAGTTGTGAGTATAAGTTAAATCTGGTAAATAGATATAAAATATCTTTTTTTTTTGATGACGGGGGGAAACTTTCAAAAGGCGCCCAGCCTTTTTGGGGATAAAAGAACAGGGAGTGTGGGATAGATATAAAATACCTAGTAAACCAATCGAGCAATGCCTTTCAGAGAATTGTATTATTAGTTGTTAATATTTTTTCTTTGCATTAAGTTTAAAAATATTAACAGTTATTTAAAAAAAATATCAGAGTTTAACAACTGTTTGGATTTTATTGACCCTTGATCTAAGTTCATTGTTTTTTTGCTTTTTTTAGATGGCGAATGCAATATCCCACATTGTGCTGACATTCTTCCTTGCCCTATTTCTATGTTTAACTTTCGAGTCACCGCTACACGGGATCGAAAAAATTCTTCTTCGAATGTTCGGTGAGTTACTACTACCTATTACCACGAGTTTTTATAACGTATTTACTATATAAAGCTGTATTTATTTGAAACGAATGCCTGAAATGTTAATGCTCTAATAGGAAGCAATCGGTCAGGGAATTAGTGTCCAAAATGTATTGTATTACATATTAATTGTTAATTGTTATTTATAAAACAACAATATGTTGTAAAATGTATGCACGTTTAATAATGTGCGTGTCTGTCTGCATGTTACTGAGTTATCAAAGACCATTTATTAAATACTCAAAAAGTCTCCATAACTCAGTAAGTTTTGAATCAAATTGAAACGAATATCTAAGAACAAATCTCAGATTTCTAACTTGTAATAACTAATGTAGTTAGATCAATGATCACACTTTTAACTTTGCCATTAGGTAGAGTCTTAACAAAGTTGAAACTGCAATCAAAATACGAGAACAAAGTTATTGAACCGTAAAATCTCTTAAATCAATTTGTTCATTCATAACTTTCGGTTTTAATGAGACATTTGAGTTTATATTTTTAGATTTGACCGCGGGTTTAGCTCGATTAGTATGAAATTACTCGAAAGTCGAATTATCGGTGATTCATTTGATACAAAAATAATTTAATTGTAGTTAACTTAAACTGTGTACTGTCAGGATATTACTTGAACATACCTCTAATAATAATATGGCCTCATTTCTTTCGACGAGCGCCTGCCAAAAATTAAGCAGCAAAAGATTTTAAACGGATGTATTGTTGCAATACTATTATTGACAGGAGAAAACTATCATTATTTATGATGACATTTTATTATGAATGATTATGATTTTGTTGCTAAATATACGGTTAAATAGTTAACAAAATTTATTTATTTTTATTTTCAGCTCGGCCTGTTCTGAGTGACAATGCAAGAAAAGAGGTATCATCGGTGGAATCATCGAGGAACACTAGTCAATCTAAATTAGATTCGTAGTTTAGTGTTTTAGTCTTAGTTTTATATTGTAAGCGAAAGCCGCTGTGTGATATTTACACAGGTGGTTTTATTTATTTAGCTAGAATATTGCGATTTGTCGTGAAATTGTGGAAGAAGGTACAGGAAAATATTAATGAAAACTTTAAATTGAAATACATCTTTAAAAGTGTGTGCATGTGTAACCTTGTTAAATGTATATAGTATGGGTAATATAGAATATAGGTAATTCTAATTGATCAGGTTAGGATAATGCACTAATACAGGGTGTAATCGGAACGCTTTCAAAAACGCAGACAAAAATGTTTTTTCGTGTTATTCACGCAACATCATGAGTTATTGAGCAGTTGATTACATCTATTATTATATAAAAGAAATATTGAATTAACTGAAATCGCGGGTTACTCACGTGAATATACTGTGAAAAGCTCTACTAGTTTCGAACCACAGAGGGGTTCTTCCTCATGAGCAGCGTGGGCGGTGCACGTGCGTGGTGCACGCTGCTCATGAGGAAGAACCCACAATTTTAGTTAATTTAGTATGTCTCACGATAATTATTATAAAAATATTGAATTCTTTATATTTTGAATATAAAACTTGTTTTCTACCATCACCTGTCTTCGTTTTTTGGAAGTGTTCTCCTTACCCTGCTATACCTATATCGACTTCATCAACGTCTAAAGAAATTACACAACTTTAGTCACATTTTTTGACTATTGTAGTAGACAGATTCTAATGTAAAACTATACCTACCCACTGTGGACAGTGGGTAGGTATAGTTTTATTAATAATTATTAACTGTCTGAAAAGTTCACTTCTTAATGAGCACAAAATAGCAATCATAGATAAATTGTAAATATATTCTACTACATAAGTTGGAGATTAGGTATTTTTAAGATTTTTTACGTTTAGATAATATAGAAAATTATGTTACCATTTTTATATTTTTTGTCCGTGATAAATAAATATTAGAGGAGCATCACTAACCAGTTAGGAATAGCAATAAAATTGTAATAATAATATTCCTTGGAACGGATCCGGCATGGCGTACACTTTTATTGCCGAAATTACAAGATGGTGATAGCCAACAGTATTTTTTATATCAATCCCGAATATATTTCTGCAATTCCCAACTTTATAGTGTACGCTATAAAGTTCTAAATTGAATTTTCTTATCACAGGATACTGTCCGTCCAATAAAACATGTTGACATTACCAAATTCTGGCGTTTTAGTGTTAACATATTTTTTCCTGTAAATGTGTTTGAGGGCTTTATGAGGTTGTGGTTTAGTAGGCCAGTGTGAATTGGTGTGAAACGATAAATAATATATGAAATTGGTATTTGTGTAATAGTGATAAAGTTTAGATTCCAAAGCACCACCGTTTTCTATTGTCTCTTGATGCACGCTGGATGTAAATGATTATAGATTATTTTAGCTACAACGATTAATGTTTTACCACGGTCCACGAGCATTATACGCAGATTCTGTTTAGAAACATACATTTCAGTTTTCGTCCTACAACTACGTCAAAAATAAACCTGATAATTATAGGTTTTGTTTTTGAAAATTCAGGCATATAAATACACCATAAAATCTATTTCATTTTTGTCCCGAAGCAAAATGATTCTGTCTTGGTAATTTAATAGTTTAACAGAGGAATTTAACGTTAAAAAAAATAACTGCTGAACCATTGCATAGAAGCAAACTTTGAATGCGCATACGAACTCATAGTACATTATCAAAACATCACACCATGTGAAACAAGTGAAAAACGTGAATTTATTTCTACAAATACAAGGTAGCACTTTTACACGTCAATTATATCAAGCGAACGATGAGGCCGACATTTCCTAACTGACTACTCTGAGAAGAAATGCCGAAACAAACTCAGAGGTCAGTCTCTTTTAAAGTCCAGACCAATATGTATAAAAGATTATGTGTAAGAAACATGCAAGTTCTTTCTGTAGTGGCCTTTTGAGGAAGGAACCACAACAGTTTTGCGTACCCGTTCTGAAGGCATGCAATTCTAGAGGTAGAAGGGGTATTTCTCGTCAGGCGCCAATGCGATGCGAATTATGCTTATTAATTTACGTCTTCATGTGCGTATTTCCATGATTTTTTTAAAATTAAAATAACGATGACTTTATTTTTTTGTTTTTACTTTATACATCAACTTCTTATGACAAGATGTTCTGCCGCAGGGCGTAAACGAAATAGATTTCACGGTGTGGAAATTATTTGGTTAAAGCTCTAATAATAATTATCGCTGTTCGCATGACACACCATAAATATAAAAAAAAACGTATTATTTTCGACACACTAAATAGAGTTCTGCAAGTGTAATAGGTAGGGTGATGACTAATTTTCATTTTAATGTCCGTCTGGTAGATTATTTAAAAACATTAGACACGATTTTTTTATTTTCTTACGGAAACGAATAGTTTCGAAGTTATAGAAATATCGCATGACGTCACTTTTGAGTACGATTTATACATTAAAATGACGCAGCCACCTCCCATTCCTAAACTTTGATTCGTTTTATCTAAGTATTGTTTTCTTATACGACGAAATAAAAAAAATATGTGTTTAATATTTGCATTATTTAACTGACGGACTAATTAGATTTTTAATTTTAATACCCTGTCATCATCCCTATTGTTTAAAAACGTCGAAGTTGGGCGCCCGGGCATAGTAAAATATTTTAATGCATTGAATAATTAGTACAATATAAATGATAAAACTTTCATATTCTATAGAATAATTGCATGATATTAAAGAGTGTTTCTATACTGCATACATGTACAAGACTTGATCGTTAAGACTTATATTATACCTAAACCTATATAAGATTTCCATTGCTCAATATATTACTCTGTTATGTATTGTATATACCTCATCTACACATGATAATTTGATATTAAAAATGATAATCAAATTATGTCCTAGTTTCATTTTCTTTTTGTACTTAGTAGTTGGTAGAACCCTACAGAATTTGCAATTAGGTATAGTATTGACTATACTTACCTTTTTTAAGTATTGAGTTAATTGTAATAGAAATATGTTATTTACAAATATATACCTCTAGGTACTGAAGCGATACGAAAAAAAACCATTTTTAGTATAATTCCCAACAGATTGTTAGACAAAAAATCGGACAGCTAGTCTGCACGAGCTGTGTACACAACCGTAGACATAAAGTAGCGCAAGGTTACATAAAGAAACTGTCATGAATGATTAACTAAATTGGAAAATTTGACGTAATTCAATCATTCACTGCCTCGTTGGCCGAGTGGTCGCAATTGCGACTGCCGGACAAGGGGTCTCGGGTTCAATTCCCGGATAGAGCAAAGTATTACTGGGTTTTTTAAAAATTCTGAGTAGTAGCACGGAGTGTAGAACTGTGCCCGGTATATGGCAATAGGCTCTCCCCCTATTACATGGGACTCATAACATAAATAGTGAAAAGTGGGTGTTACATCGTACAGTGGTATAATGTGCACCTCTGCCTACCCTTTCGAGGATAAGAGGCGTGATATTATGTTATGTATGTCAATCATTCACAAAATAAATCAATCTTCATTATTGCAATTCAGCAAAGTTTCGTACATATTCGGTCATACAAAACACCACACAATACAAACGAGTTAACTCCAATATTTGTGTAACGAGTGAATGCACTCAAGTGTACGGCACATGGTCGACGAACTTGGACAGTTTTCAATTACTCAAAGTTACTGAGTAAGTGCATAGCCCGTCAACTATTTGGAAACTTGCATAATCTTCGCTGGATCATGGAAGGCATACATGGTCAGAACTTCTACCATGTGTTTAGCTGAGGGCCTAGTGCGAGTTTCATTTTAAGTTGACGCGATCGTCACCTTTATGATGTTCAGCTCTCTGGTTGACCAGGTCCAATTCATTAACCAATTAGTAGGCTGAACGCGGAAACCTCACGATTGCGGTAACGTAAAAAAATTCGCCATAGACGCTCAGTAGTACCTACTTGTCGATACTCGATAGCACAATGTAACTATTTTACATACTATGTAGTGCCTCTAGCGGTTACATGGGGACGCGGCGACTGTCGCGCTGCTACTTACTACTACAGTCGCCGCGTCGCGGGTCTCGAAATGCTGCTTATGAATATGAACCTTTAGCGTGGCTTGAAACTAGTCGAGTTCCTCGTCAAATTATTACGTGAGTAGGCCGAAAATAAAATAATTTATGTAGTACTCACGAAAGTTACAATACGAACTAAGATTTGCCATAGAACTTTACGTCATCGCTATCGAGTGTCGAAAAAAACTATTGTTTAACTTATAATGGAAGCACTGAGTACGGGATACTACATAGTAGTGTTACGTATAAATTAAACTTGCTTCCTTGCCATGCTGCTACAGTGTAAAGTGAAACGGATTTCGTGAATCTTGGCTGACTTGATGCATATTTGGTAGTTCCGTGTTGCTAAGAGCTGACGAGTGAAGTTTGGATCCAGAGGATAGCTATCGAATACATTGTGTTCCACCCTAATACAAATACTTGTAATTTGTGGAAGAGTACCTGGGTGTCTTTAAGGGCTGTGTGTAGGTTGCTTATGCCCAGACGTGCTCCATTGTAGGCTGCATCATCGCTCACCACAAGGCGAGATAGCCAGTTAAATAAACTAAATTTTACTAGAACATAGTAAATTTCTAAAATAATCATCACCCTGTCGCACTATATCGAAATAGTAGACGAATATACATATATAGTTTTATCCCCAATTTAATTATTTACTTTTATAGTATTGTTATTTAGTAATATTGATAATGTATCTTATGTCATTTATATTATACCTATATGTACGGATATATGTACGTATGTATTTACAGTTATGCATAATCATAAATTTATTTATACCTATAGATTTTTCTGTGTCACATAAATTGAACCATTATACCTATTACACCTACTGTTGCACATCTCTGCATCACCCCATGATTGACTGTTAGAGAATGCCACCCGGCATTAAGTCCGCCATTCTATATTTATTATACAAAAGTGTTAATAAATAAAACAAATAAATAATGATATTTAAATATCAAGATGTGTATGATAGACGAATGTTTCTATACATATCTATTAATATATTAATATGAAATTACCCACACATGTATATTGTGTAAATGATAGTAGTGTCGATGTGTAGCGCTGCGAACTAATTAGCGGTGTTTTGTGTACGTTATAAACGTCTCAAATAAGGTGGCGTCGGCCCGCTTTTGACGTTCCACCAAAACACACAATGCCGACGAATACTAGCTTTACCCTTACTCGGATTACTACAGTAACATAATAGGCGAAAACAGCACTACGCGCACCCGCACCCGTAAACGCATCTTGTTCGTGTATTATTTTAGTACAAAATACTACGATCTCGTATAGGTACACCATAGTCTATATCGTTTAGCGAAGAAAGTAATAATTAATTGCTTTACTTGTTTTTAATTAGAAGCAATAGTATTCTTCAGTACCCGGTAGCGACGACGGCGACGTCAATTTATTGTATGGTGAAAAAAGAAGCCCTTCTACCGTACACTTACGAAACTAAAATGTGCATGTGTTGTTCGTGTATTAATTTTAGTTGCCTATTTATTTTTCCTGTTTGTTGAACTGAACAATTTAAGTTTTAGAACGTCATTTTAAAATAGCTAAAACAAACCGGTACCCGCTCGCTCGCGCACATTACTTGTTCGTGTATTATTTATTGCATTTTTATTTATTTTTATAAATACACACACAAAAAGTAAACACAAAATTCTTACCGTTAAGAACTGGATAAAGTCATCAGCTAAGCAAATTTAAATATACAGGTACATACATAAGAAAGAAAAGCAACAAGCGAAATTTCGCAAAGGCACAGAGAGCGCTAAAGATAAAACCAACAACACCAGAACAAAGTAGTTAATGAAAAAACAAGACAACCTACCTGCAAGACACTACAACCGCACAATCAATAATACACAGAGATCAGAAAAGCCAGCAAACGAGGCAATCTACACAGAACGAACGAAAAACCTGGACGATATAAAAAGACGATTTTAACAGATTTACAAGTAAAAACGCACTGAAAACGCAAGCAAAAAGATTAGAACCACAACGACGGCCGAAAAGATATTATGAAGTAAGCAACCCAACCGGTATAATGCATATTATGCATGCGCACAAGAAAAATGTAAAGAACCGTCATTAAAATACCACACGCAAAATATTAACATGACAAACAAACACGTCCCACTTTGAATGTGTCACTAAAAACTCTTCACTTAAAACCACTGCGTACGCGTCATGCATCAGCCTCTTAAATTGGATAAACCCAAAGATTTCAGTTTTACATGTACGTTATAACGTCTCAAATACGATGGCGTCGACCCGCTTTGGACGTTCCACCAAAATACGCACACACACACTTCACTTCAACACTAAGAATGAATGTGCACGTCGCCACTCTCTCGGCACTTTGTTAAATTCCGCACTGATCATAGAAGATTAGCAAGTCTCCTCAATGTTATAAATCGTATACACAGAAAGTAAACACAAAAGAACAATCTTACTATAAAGAACTGGAAAAGTCATTAGCCAAGCAAATATAAATAAAGATACATAATAAGAAAGAAAAACAACACGCGAAATTTCGCAAAGACACAGAGAGCGCTAAAGATCCAAACCGACTACACCAAAATAAAGTAGACCAAGGACGAAATAAAAACAAGACAACCTACAAAGACACTACAACCGTACAATCAATTATTATACATAGAGATCAAAAAAACGAGCAAACGAGGCAATCTACACAGAAAACGACACCTGGACGAAATATAAAAGACGATTTAAACAGATTTACAAGTAAAAACGCAAGCAAAAAGATTAGAACCACAACGACGGCCGAAAAGATATTATGAAGCAAGCAACCCAACCGGTATAATGCATGCATGCGCTCCAACAATTAGTTCACGATATGGATGCGAAATGAGCGGAGATTGACCAATTATTAACGAATTGTGTTAATACTGGGCAAACGCCCAGGTTTTTGTATTTTCAATATGTTTTGAGTATCTTATTTTCGTTTAGAATTAAAATTTTCATACAATCTAAAAGCCGTGAGTAATTAAGTTATTATCATAGGCAAAAGCCTAGATATCCTTTTTTTAAGTATTTTGTACATGACAAACACTTTCCATTTTGAACGGGTCGCTAAAACACACTTCACTTAAAACCACTGCGTACGCGTGCATAAACATCTTAAATTGGATAAACCCAAGGATATCAGTTTTATTACTGCACGTTAACGTCTCAAATACGGCGGCGTCGCACTCTGTCTCGCTCCCCGGCCTGCTATAGACGTACCACCATAATCACACCACTCACTTTACTTCAACACTAAGAACCAATGTGCACATCACCACTGGGATCATGAGGTACGTGATCTGCCGCCACCTTAGTAACTGCTACACTACACCTTAGTCCGTGTTTCACTTTTTCAATTGGGTGACGATTCCGGTGCTTAACGTCTCAAATACGGCGGCGTCGCGCGCTGTCTCGCTGTCCGGCCCGCTATAGACGTACCACCAAATCACACTCACTTTACTTCAACACTAAGAACCAATGTGCACATCACTACTGGGATCATGAGGTAGTACGTGATCTGCTGCTACCTTAGTAACTGCTACACTACACCTTAGTCCGTGTTTCACTTTTCCAATTGAGTAACGATTTCGGTGCTTAACGACTCAATACGGCGGCGTCGCGCGCTGTCTCGCTCCCCGGCCCGCTATAGACGTACCACCAAATCACACTCACTTCACTTCACTTCAACACTAAGAACCAAAGTGCACATCACCACTGGGATCATGAGGTACGTGATCTGCAGCCACCTTAGTAACTGCTACACTCTACCACAACTTAGTCCGTGTTTCACTTTATAAAATTAAAACTGACACGCAGTACACGTGCTCTCACACGATTTATTAACATTCATAATACTCCGCGTGCTGTACGAGACCGTGCACTGCGCGGACACGCACCGCGTGCATTCAGTGCACGCGGTGTGTGACACTACTGTCGCCGCTCCAATTGATACGATCGGTGAGTCTATCAATGCACATTTATTTAACCACTTTAATATTTATTTATTTTATGTGTTTTGAGTATGCCTTCACCATGAATAATTAATTACGAACATGAGGCCTACATTGGAAATTTTGTGTATTTATGTTAGTTGTTTTTATTTCTTAGTTATTATTGTTATTATTTTCCTCAATAGCTTGGTTGTTATTAATGAAACTGCGGACGTAATTTAAACGAATTTGAGATTATGACTGCTCTCGAATGAGACCGTAGTTTGAGGCCCGTGTCACGCCCGTAGGGCCTGAAACATCGTCGTGCGCCCGCGTGACAGATCACGTAGGCAACATAGGATGACGTAGTTCATATCACACTTAAACCCGCCTATCAGGACCGCGCGCGTCGCCTGAAGCACATCAATTGATTTGTTTTTTTTTTATTTCGTTAAGCACAACAATTAGAGTTTTATGTTCATTTGAACACAACATACACCGTACATAACAAATATAAATGACTAACAAATATTTATGCATCAACGTTTTTTCCCCAATACGAATATTCATCAGCCCGTGTTGGTAAATCAGAGGTTTTACCGATAAATCCTAGCTTTACCCTTACTCGGATTACTACAGTAACATAATAGGCGAAAACAGCACTACGCGCACCCGCACCCGTAAACGCATCTTGTTCGTGTATTATTTTAGTACAAAATACTACGATCTCGTATAGGTACACCATAGTCTATATCGTTTAGCGAAGAAAGTAATAATTAATTGCTTTACTTGGTTTTAATTAGAAGCAATAGTATTCTTTTAGTTCCGGTAGCGACGACGGCTGACCTTTACTAGCTTAAAACTAAAATTTGCATGTATGTTCGTGTATTAATTTTAGTTATCTATTTATTATTCTAGTTCGTTGAACTGAACAATTTAAATTTGAGAATGTAATTTTATACCTCTAATGTAATTTTAGAATGTAATTTTATTAATATGTAATTTTAAAATAGCTAAAAACAAAACGGCATCCTAGCGCCCTCACACATTTGTAATACAGAAGGTATATGTAAACGAAACACTCTCGAAAAACGCCGACAGGTGATGAGAGATTGTAAAACACATTGTTTTTTTTAAAACAGTAACGAATACAGTTTGTTGCTTGTTCTTCTCCATTCGAATCTACATTTTGACATGCTCATGTCCAAATGTAGATTCGAATGCACCTAGCTTCACTGACGGACAGAATGACAGACTATTATTTATTTGGTATTTGTTGACGTTTCAAAAGTGCCAAATCATGGTTTAATTAAAATAAATACTTTTAATTTAACTTTAAAAAACAAATATTATTTTCATATGAGTAGGAGTTAAATATTTCTATAGTGAAATAATAGTTTTAATCAACTGCTTAAGGCTGATATTGCATCCCGAGCGTAAGGCTCGTCGCGTTCCGCGCGCGCCTCAAGGAGCCATCAGACCACCACAAATGGGGTCCAATAGGGCTAATACCGATACGGACCCGCGGAAGGCTTACCGGGTTGCCGAGGCTCCGGCTCGAAGTGTAGGAGTAGGAATGGGGTGGTTTTTAGTCAGTAAGAGTCTCGACACTTCCTCATGCCTCACCCGGGCGGGAGGAAACATTAGATGATTATCCCCGCTTAACTCGTCGAGTACCGGTTTTGTAGACACAATTATAGAACAATAGGTTGCGGTCACCGGTGACCGCTTGGTGTTTGACAGTTTAAAAAAAGGCTGTGGTTGTATAAATACAATAACATGAAAACAAAAACGATTAAAATTGTGAAAAAGGTTTCTTCGTCAGCATTTCGGGAGCGTTCCGTTTGCAACCTGTTTTTTTTTAATGGCATAAGCCGGTAAACGAGCAAACGGATCACCTGATGGTAAGCAATCGGCGTCGCCCATGGACACCTAGAACACCAGAGGCGTTACCGGCCTTTTGGGGATTTGGAGTTTGAGGAGCGTTGGGGATTCAAGGATTGGGGAGATTGGGGAAGGGCAGGGTATTTAGGCCTCCGGTACCCTCACTCACACGACGAAACACAACGCAAGCGTTGTTTCACGTCGGTTTTCTGTGAGGCTGTGGGATCACTCCGGTCGAGCCGGCCCATCCGTGCCGAAGCATGGCTCTCCCACACTTAAATTACCTGTATTATATTAGTGTCAATTAGGTATGTATTTTTTCTTTTCCAATTTGGTTTAGGACTGATAAAGATAAGTTTCGATAGTGTATATATACATATATATATCTTATATAATATTATATATTATATAATATATATCTCTATAGTCAAAGAGAGTCTTACGTAATTATCTACCTACGTTTTATTTAACAATACTGACTTGACCCCTGAACCAACAAAGATTCCTTTTGACAAAGAATCATACAACAAAGAACACCTACATAATATATACTTTCTTAACAGTACTAAGAAAAAGGGTTCAAGTACTTCAGTGATTGTTCTACGGAATTTTCAAGTAGACTCTGAACTACTGCTAATCGCTGACAATGTCGCCTGTCTTGAGTTAGAAAACTTATATCGGGTCTCGCAGAGAGCCGCGTAAAACGTTATCACAGAGAAACAACAGGCTTACAAGTTCCTTCTCTTATCTTTTATCTTTTGTCTAAACAACGTTCCGCCATGTTTATATACGTTTTCCCGCCCAAGTTGCTAGAACTTGCCATTTGTTAAATTAAAATGTTGCCCGACTTCCGATTCCTTTTTAAGTTTATTTTTCTTTATTTGCAGTCAGTATTTATTTACTGTGAGTTTTTTATGTCCCTTGGGTGTTTTTTTGGTTCAACTGTATATATTGATGTAATAGTACTGCTGTTCATTTTGTGTGTAGTGATTGAGCAGATGAACACAAGGGATTTTATGTTTTCTAACTATTAGTGGCTTTTTTTGTAACTAGCAATTTGACGAATTTTATTTGTAAAGACTCTAATTTATTAATAAAAGTTTTAAATGTTAGGCTATAGCTGTGAAGAGCATAACCCATCACTAATTCAACTGAGAATAAATACATGCATCTTAAAATATTTAATTGTAACTTAAATGATAAAACTAACTAAGCAATATCCTTAATTCATTCTACAAATATAATTTACTAGCTACTTCCGCGCGGTTTCACTCGCTCTGCTCGGCGCCTATTAATCGTAGCGTAATATTTTATAACCTATAGCCTTCCTCGATTAATGGGCTATCTAACACAGAAAGATTTTTCTAATCGGACCAGTGGTTTGGGAGATTAGCGCGTTCAAACAAACAAACAAAATAAACTCTTCAGCTTCTTAATATTAGAGGTATATTATAAATTAAGTATAGATTTGACAAGACCATGAAAAACTTTCCATCTATTTTGACACCGAGATACGCAACAGAATTAACAGCTTCAATGAGTTTGCAATTACAATATACCTCTAACATAATATGATTAAGGAAGCAATTATTCATGAGTTTTCAGTGGTGTAGGTTCAGGAGTAGAAATGGACAGGTGTGTGTATGGTGATCTGATGACTAGAAGTTTGGTGTTATCAGCGTTTAAAATGAGTCCATTGTCATGTAACTATTTGCCCACCCCATCAATGTCTCGTTGTATAGTGGTCCATATAAGCCATGGAAGTCATGTATTACTTTCGTTCTTGTCAAGAAAACGCATCAGCTGTCATTGGGTATAGGTAGTAATTTAGAGCTATCTCTTACAATGTGTGTTAGTTCTATACAGTGTACGTTACCAATGATAAGGTCTCTTTGTATACTAGATTTATGATTCCGATTGTAAAATGTAAGAAAATACATGTCAAACAAAAATCAGTACATACGAAAATCATTCTTCCAACCAGTAATTTATCTTTCTGTTACAAAACTAAGAACATTTCCTTTGAAAATTTCGAGAGAAAATGTGGTTTTATTTACTCGATTCTCCTTTTGGTGAGAACGAACTATCGTGGAATGTGGTTTCTTTGCTAAAAAGGGAATGTTTGTATAATTAATTATTATGATAGTAACACTGAACTACGGAATATCATTGAGATGAGAGAGAATGTGGTATTAGAATTTTCCAATTAATAAAACCTAATAATTAATCCAGTAATAAATGGAAAGTGCCAATGATAGAAGTCTACATATTTTTATCATCATCATCATATCAGCCACAGGACGTCCACTGCTGAACATAGGTCTTCCCAATAACTTCCAGATAGGCCGGTTGGAACTTTGGAAGCGACCTGCATCCAGCGGCTCCCTGCTACCTTAATCAGGTCGTCTGTCCACCTTGCGAATGGACGTCCTACGCTACGCTTGCCGGTACGTGGCCTACTCGAGAACCTTTCTGCCCCAGCGGCCGTCGGCTCCCCGCGCTAGTGCCCTGCCCATTACCACTTCAACTTGCTAATTCGCTGGGCTAATGGCGGCGACCTTTATTCGTTTGCGGATTTCCTCGTTTTTTATCCGATCTCTCAGCCCTTTCCATAGCCCTTTGAGCGACCTTGAACTTCTTTATAAGGCCCACGAGAGACCAAGTTTCAGTTCCATAGTTCATGACTGGTAACACACATTGATTATAGGCTTTCGTCTTGAGGCACTGAGGTATGTTAGACGAGAAGATGTTGCGTAGTTTCCCAAAAGCTGCCCATCTAAGTTGGATTCGACGATTGACCTCCTTCTCGAAATTGGACCTACCTAGCTGGATCAATTGTCCCAGCGCCATATTTTCATAGCGCCGGAAAAAAACATTAACTGCAGCTAAATTGGTGGATAAATCAATTAAAATAACGGTCTTTTTTAATCAAAAATTTTTGTCTTATCTAGTAGGCAGAAAAGTAGTTCCTCCTCCGAGTTCCAAAATGACTTCAACCTTCACAATGAAATAAAAAATGAAAACAAAAAACATCTTCATTCTGAACACATAACCATGAACTACATAGTGAAACGAAGGAGGTCACGTAAACACAACATTTTCACTTCTAAACTCATAACCCTCTGTTTACAGTGTCGGCCAAAAAATTACAAAGTACAAGCGCTACCTAAATAACTTCACGACAGGAGCTTGAATTAAAAGGGGCAACCGCGCGCGTGCCTAACTTTTTTACCCTTTCGTAGTAACCGGCACCTGTGTTGCTTAAATTATGTAAATACAATTTAATTCAAAGTCCTTTGTAATCTTTTACTTTCAAATTTTTGGGGAAATTGACTTATTTAGGCATATGAGGTTGTTTTGGATTCTTTTTTTTCGTGTGTGCCGAATAAAGGTACGTTTTGTTATGGTGTGTTGGCTGTGGATGTTGCTAATGTGATTATGTGCGCGATTTCCTCATTTGTAATAAGGAAGGGAAGAAAATTTGGTTATTTTTGACGTTTTTATTAATATATTAATAACAAGTAGGTTCCTATCTATACTATACGTGACTTATCTGATGAGTAAAAGTTCTTTCATCATCTCCATTAACAGCTTAAAACCTCCGGGCCGCCACGACCACACATAAAGTTTTCTTCGCTTGCGTTGTGTTTCGTCAAAGAAGTCAGGTTACCGGAGGTTCAATAATACTTCGGCAATCTGGGAATCTCTGAATCCCCAACAATCCCCAACTTTTTTTATCCCAAAAGGGCGGTAACGCACTTGTAATGCCTCTGGTGTTCCGGGTGTCAATAGGCGACGCCGATTGCTTACCATCAGGTGATCCGCAAGCTTGTTTAAGTATTCCCTAACTAGTTTTTAATTACAAAAATAATTTCATTATTACAACAGAAATCGTAACGCGAATTATACGAGTGTGTCGATAGTCTTGACTGCCTAAAAATTACTGGCTGATTTAATTCCCTCAATTCCCAATCGTATGATCTTGATTTGGACACTCCTGAACATGTCCTAAAAGGTCAAAACAAAATAATTTAAGTATCCTTGAAGTCTAGACGTATGCCACACGAGAAGCCTTACATGAGCTGCTAAAAATACATAAAACAATTTTGGTGCAGATCAATTTGTTCGTAAAATATTTTCTCCAACTGAACAAATATTGTTTCCATGAACCATTATCATTTGAGACAATGAAAAATGTAATTAATTATTAATGAAACTTCAGGGTTTAGTTAAGCCTAGCTTCACTGACGAATAGAGTGTCAGACTATTATTTATTTTATATTTGTTGACGTTTCAAAGGTACCAAATTATGGTTTAATTGAAATAAATGCTTCGGAGTTTAAAGACCATATTTTTAAGACCGATAACAAATATATCTAACAACTAACCTCAGTAGTCCCTGTGCACCTAATGTATACCTTTGGGCTTCGTTATTGTCGTCCCTAATTATTAGAAACATTCAAACTCATACGATTTCATTGTTTAATTGTAAACTCAAACAAGAATAAATTATGGTACTTATTCCTTTGTTCAATACAGGGGCTTGCCATCAATAATAATTTTATTTATTTTTCTGTACATATTCTGTGCCCGCGTCATTGTCTGCTGGCGTAAAATGTAAAATTTAAACAAAATAGAGCTATCACCTGTGATAATAAAGATGGTATTTATTTAAATTAAAATATTTTCTGTTTTTCGTCACAATTCAGTTGGAATTTTGACGAGCCGGTCCTGTTTTTCCAGCCGAAGATAAACAAAAAATAAGGTAATATTGTTTTAAAATACCTATGATGTATTTATTTTTGATGCATCTTCCATTATATTGAATGAACAATACCGATGTTGTTTGTAATAGCCTTGATTATATGAGTTTGTATGTACCTATATCAAAATTTCTTTTATTACGAAAATAATATAATCTTTTAACAAAATTAGTGCTGCCGATTGATCTTTTTTATTAAAAGGAAACGCCTATGATTAGGTAGTAAGTTTGCTTTTATAAAGTATTTTTTTAATAATTCATTTATCAACTAAAGTATTATAAGACCTACATATCGTCGGAGATAGCGCAAATCTGCGGACTAGCATTGGATAATTCTGCGTATCTGACAGATGCAGCTAATCAAATTTTCGAGGAATAGTCTCGTAAAATCTTAATTAGCTACTACCTTGACACGAGTTCATTTTGACTCATATTTAATATGTAAAAATTAGGTTCAAATTTATTGAATTAATAATGTTAATAAGCTTTAACCTTACCCTGTAAAACTAGATCTATTGTAGATACGTGGCCATTACTTACGTATGGTAGATTTGTGTATTTGCACTATCCCGACGATAGTAGGTAATAATAACAAAATATTATGATTAAAATAAGATACAATAAATTTAAAAATAAACAAAATGAATCAAAATATAATCTTAATTATTTCAATACTTGTATGATAAAATATATTTTAAATATTCGATGTAATATAATGAAATTATAAATTTTCACCAAAGAATTCGTATTACAACGATTACAAATGCTCTATTGTAAGACTTAATACAAATTATTTATTTGTTACAGATGTATCAAAGAGTTTTGGGAACTGTCGCTCTTATCTTAGTCATATTCAGATTGATCGTTGAAGCTTCTCATGGTAAGTTATTATGTCAAAGTAAAATGAATTTTGAGTCCACTATGCGTACGGTATAATTGGGTAGTTTCCATTGTATCAAAATTAAAAATCTACCTAATTTAGTCCGTCAGTTAGATAATGAAAAAATATTAGACACGTATTTTTTTATTTTCTCGTATTAAGTTGCAATACTCAGATAAAATGGCGCTAAGTTTAGGAGTGGGAGGTCGTTACGTCATAACGTGCTACAAAATGGGACACGCTGTGACGTCGCATGATATTTCGGATTAATATATCGTCGAAAGTATTTAATTTTCTGAAGAAAAAATACTTGTCTAAAGTTCTAAATTAATGTACCTGACGGACATTAAAATAAAATTTAAGAAACTACCATATTGAGTACCTACCATACGGTACAAGAAGGGGTATAGGCTACAGAAGCAGTATCACTTCACATCACATCAACAGACTATAAGTGCCCACTGACCAAAGGCCTCACACGGAGCTGGTTTGAGCATTAACTCGTCGAGTACCGGTTTTGTAGACACAATTATAGAACAATAGGTTGCGGTCACCGGTGACCGCTTGGTATTTGACAGTTTAATCACCACGCTTGCACAATGCGTCAACAAAATCACTATAACATTTCGTTAAAATTGTGATAAAAACTATTAAATAGTGGTTTCGACCAAACAGATACCATTTTCAGAGGTATAGATAATCTTTTTTTTGCCATAGGTACCTACGTTTATTTCGATATGATATACATATACGATTGTAAATAGGTGTACTGGTATATGTCCCGTTTCACTAAAATGTTTTCATTTTAATTTCAGATGGACTGGATTCAGATAACAGCTACGATGCCTACGATACTTACCTAGTAAATCCTGATTCTTAAAATTACGAATAAATTTTTCTTTTAATAAACTTGCATTAATTTATTTTTAGATTCTATGTGATATAATTATAATTACGTTGTAACAAATTACAGAGATCAATAGGTTTGCCTAATCGTAAACCGAATATATACAGGTAAACGCGTAACTCCTTGCCTTAATTTATTATACTTCAACATTTTTTGATCAAAATCTGTACAAATAATTACTTGACTATGAAAATTGTTCATTGCGTTGTTAATGACTTTGAAAAGAATATTTCACTGACATTGAAAGTCAATTACAACATATCGGCAGCATCAGTTCCACAAAAATTCTTTGGCAGAGTCTGTCCTGGGAGTCTTCAAGGCCCGAGTGAATAGGTTGCTTATGGGACGACGTGCTCCATCGTAGACCGTATCATCGCTTACAACCAGGCGAGATAGGGGTCAAACGTCGGCCCATCAAATATTTATAAAAAAAAACACAATAGGTACCTAATAATATCTCACTCCACAGAAATTGAACTCAAAATCCTCCGTCTCTCAGATCTCCTAGATCAACGTCATCACCCAATAATCCAGGACACTAGCACCAACAAATAACAATTAACCTACTTTCGTACGTCTCACGAAAATAAAATGCATCAAAAAATAAAATAGAGGCAAAATGTCGTACGCGTTTTTATCGTTCCATACTTTCAATATTGCACCGTGATGAAAATGCCGGGACTCTGAAATAATTCCGAGTTTTCCGTTAATATTGTACGCAACCGTAGTATCGTAATACTCATGATATTATTATAAAAATACGTAGAATCGTATCATTTTATTTGGACAAGTTGGTAGACGTTAAGAATGTAATATTTTTCCGAGTTTTTATAACTGTTGCTGAGGTGAGAATCCAGTGTGTTGTGTGGATTCTTCGTTGCTATAAATTGATGAAATAATAACATCACGTCTTTTATCCCCGAAGGGGTAGGCAGCAGTGCACATTACGGCACTTAATGCCACTGCACAATGTAACACCCACTTTTCACTCTTTATGTTATGAGCCACATGTAATAGGGGGTGAGCCTATTATCATATACCGGGAACAATTCCAGACTCCGTGCTACTACTGTCATTTTTTTAAAAACCCAGTAGTACTTTCCTCGCCTCGAGAATCGAACTGGAGACCCCTTGCCCGGCAGGCGAGACCACTCGGCCAACGAGGCGGTAGAAAATTGATGAAATAATATGTTTGTATATTTTAATCTTACACAATAACTTTGTTTTTATAATAACTATCGTGAGACATACTAAAATAACTAAAAAAATCGCGTGAATATATTGAGAAAAGCTCTACTAGTTTCGACTTTAGGCCACCATCTCGCCTGGTGGTAAGCGATGATGTGGCCGACGATGGAGCATGCCTACCTATGAGCAACCTGTTCAATCGGGACTTGAAGACACCCAAGTTATATTTGACGGGAAACACAGACTCTGGCAAGGAATTTCATCCCTTAGCGGTTCGCATGAAGAAGCTTGACTCGAAACGCTTCGTGCGAATGGGTGGAATGTCCAACATATAAGGGTGGCGCCCTACCGTTCGTCGTGCAATTCCCATGAATACTAATAAGAGCAGCGCGACAGTCGCGTCGCTGGTCGAGAAATGTTGCTCATGAATTAGCATGGCTTGAAACTAGTCGAGTTCCTCGTCAAATTATTACGTGAGTAAGCCGAAAACATAATAATTTATTTAGTTTGTCTCACGAAAGTTACAATACAAAAACTAATAAAAGCGTTTTCCATAAAGTTTAGGCAATACATCGCATTCAATTATCGCTTTAACCGGATGACAAACTTGAGCCCCGCCTGGCTACAATGTTAACAGTAAAATAGTTTCCACTCCGAGTTAGATCGACTGACGTTTCGATGTTTCGGCAATCCCGTGCCGGATTTGAAAATTTGAATGAATAAAAAACTCGGTATCAGTTTTTTTATTCGTTTTTTTCCGTTTTCAATTTTTATAAGTCCTTACCTTATTGTTTTTGGGCTCGCTGCCATTGCAGCGGTAAATCCCCTCTTTGAGGAGTGGCTTGAGAGACGCTACGGCGTCCTCACCTACCGCCTGACGCAGGTCCTCACCGGACATGGAAGTTTCGGGAGGTACCTGTGTCTGATGGGGCGGGAGGAAACGCCCGGGTGTCATCACTGCGAGGACCGCCCTGAGGACACGGTGGAACACACAGTGGGAGAATGCCCTGCGTGGGCTGAGCACCGCCGTGCCCTCAGGGAAGTGATCGGCGATGGCGACCTCTCGCGTTCGGGCCTAGTGCGGGCCATGATGCGGAGCGAGGGGGATTGGGATGCCGTCTCCTCCTTTTGCGAAGCAGTCATGCTAGCTAAGGAGGAGGCGGGACGCGTGAGGCAGCGAAGCGCTGCCTCCTCGCAACCCAGCCATCGCGAAGGACACACCGGGCGTCGGGGATCGCGAGATGATCCCCGGCCACCGTAAGCGCGGGCCTGCGGACGGCGAGCATGGGTGGCTCCCCGTCCGACCAGAAACAGACCCGAGCGTACGGCGCGTCGCGTTCCGCGCGCGCCTCAAAGAGCCATCAGACCACCACAGATGGGGCCCAATAGGGCCGATGCCGATTCGGAGTCGCGGAGAACCTAACGGGTAACCGGGGCTCCGGCTCGACGTGCAGGAGGGGGAACGGGGTGGTTTTTGGTCAGTAATAGTCTGACACTCCCTTCCGCCTCACCCAGGCGGGAGCAGTCATTCGATGATTTTCCCCCCTTAAAAAAAAAAAAAAACCTTATTGTTTTCGGTTCGTATTTCCAGTGTGCCATTCAATATTGGTTTATTTGAGTAGTGTCAATAGTTTATGATTGATAGAACTGTAAAAGGATTATTTTTTTCAAACAAAGAATAGTATTGTGTTTTTGTCTGTATTGATGAACGGAAGATAAACATGACGGCTGGTCACGAGAACTTTCAAAGACGTAACTAACTCCTAATAATATTATGAAATCTAATAAAAATTATGATTAAAATTCCGTTTCTATGTCCTAAAAAACCGAAAACTTTGTTTATTCAAATTTCAAACGAGTCGCAAGTGCGACTCGGCATGGGGTCTCGGGTTCGATTCGGGTCGGGCAAATTATTACTGAGTTTTTAAAAAATTGTCAGTTATAGCACGGAGTCTGGAATTATTGTGCCCGGTATATGGCAATAGGCTCACTCCCAATTACATGGGACTCATAACATAAATGGTGAAAAGTGGGTGTTTCATTGTACAGTGGCATAATGTGCACCTCTGCCTACCCCTTCGGGGATAAAAGGCGTAATGTTATGTTATGTTATGTTAACATGTCAAACAGTAAGTACTAAACACTTCAACGATTAACTACTTCCCATTCATACAAAATTGAACCGAAAATCCATCAAAAAATAAACTCGACAATCGGACGCGTGCAATTATTCAAAACGAGCTCATGATGAGAACGAGTGTGCTCAATAATTTCACGATATTATGCCGTACAGACAGCATCTATCATTCACATCATTGATCGACAAAGAGCCCTTTTGAATTCCGCTTTTGAACTGGAAATGACTTTTACGCATTGCGGTACAAGCGTATCTCGTATACAGAAAGGATTGACATAATTATTTCCGTGTTTTTTTATTAATGTCAACTTGAGAAGGGTTCAAAAATGTCAATAAGTGAACTCATTTTTTGTGTTCACTGAGTATTGTTTGTTGGGCACGTGTATTGAAGGTAGACTTGGTTCTTGACTCGAGTTTGCATTGATAGAATACGGTCTAGTCACATCCATGGAGCAGTTGCTTGGATATTGGCTAATGGAATGTCAGTTTCCACACAGATCTAATGTTTGTATGATAAAATAATACTATTAGTCACACAGAAGATAAAGCGATAAAGGTATGCTACAATCATGTCATATGGTGGTCCATTCTCCCAGGCTACCTTAATCGAAGTGACTGTCTATTATATTCATACCTAAAAAAAATTATACCACTTTTTAACTAAAATTGCGGGCTACTCACGTGAATATACAGAGAAAAGCTAGAGTTTTTCTCTTAACTATAATCTAGTAGACTAGATTATCTATAGTTAACTTAGTATGTCTCACGATAGTTATTATAAAAATATACCACTCTTTTGTTTTTTAGAGGTAAATACGTCGTTTCATTACACATCATTACTTTATTACGTAACAGATTACGCAGTAAGAAATGAACTCCGATCTAAATAGAATTACAAAATGTTCAACGTACAAAAACATCACGTACTCTATAAGGATCTATAAGGATATAAGCTGAGGAGTTGATGAAAAAATCGTGTATCTACACAAGTTTTTTTCATCAACTCATCAGCTTAATGCTTTACAAATTAGCTAACATACAACGATATACATGGGAACACGTGTAATATATTAAATAACATCCTTTTGTATGAAACTCCTAGTCCGAAACAACGTATTCGAAGATCAAAGCCACTCAAAAACATACTAATAGAACAGAGTAGAAAGAAAATTTACACTATTTGGAGGCCCCGGGCTCTTAGACGTTAGAGCTCCTTTAAAATTTATCATAACAACCTACGCTTAAGCACTTTGTATCAAGACGCCTACGTAAAGTGTGTATAAAAGTGAGAACAGAAGTTTAGTTTGAAATTTTTTTAAATACTTATTTGGGAAAACGTAACTTAAGCGTATACTGATTGGAAAACTTTTTGTGTCCAAAGTTTGAAGATATAATGCAACCAAACTTGAGAATAGCCGCCGAGAATTGGGGGTTATAGATATGGAATTACAATAACAACCAGTTTTTTATTCCTCTAATGGGCTAATACTAATAATTGCTAATAACTTAATTATTTATTAACCACGGAGAACTTAACGGATTACCGGGGCTCCAGCTCGAAGTGCAGGAGTAGGAACGGGGTGATTTTTAGTCAGTAAGAGTCTGACACTCCCCCCCGCCTCACTCAGGCTGGAGAAATCACTCGATGATTTTCCCCCCTTAAAAAAAAAAACAAATATTGCATAAAACTAAAAACTAATATAACGTAAGTGTTAATTAACCTCTTGTCTGTCGATATATGAGACACAATAGAATACAGATTGTGTCTCGCGTAGTATTTGCGTTTCGACACTTCACAGGTTAGGACTTAAGTAACTGAAAATATCCAAACAAAGTTTGGCTTACAAATCTAAAAAATCATACTTAGCATTTACACTTTCAACAACTCGGCCAACAGAGACAACAATATCGAGCTATAATTAAATGAACAACACAACAACAGTAGGAAGCCCACAGAGTACACAAATCCAATAACATTTTAACACAATTACCCAATGATACTACTGTTACCACTGTTCACAGCTGACTCGTCTCTTTGATGCGAGCTCTAAGTTAATTATTATACCTAATCATAATGTTTTATGAACAGTGTGCTTAAATTAGTTGACGGCTCACATCGGACTATGCTGTTAATTAATGTTCTTGTAAGTGAATTATTTTTCTGTAAATCAAATAGACAAAAAATTTAGCTGTGTGGTAATGTTATAGGAAAATATATTTGCACCTGTATAGTTCCAACATGACAATTTTTATGTTTTTAGAATAACTATCGTGGGACATACTAAATTAACTAAAATCGCGGGTTACTCACGTGATTATACTGAGAAAAGCTCTACTAGTTACAAACCACAGAGGGGTTCGTCAGGGCGACATCGCGCATCTCACTGGCTGGCGTTGGCGCTCGCATCGGTGTTGCTACTTGCAGCGACTTACTGCTACGGGACCGCGCACGCTGCTCATGAGGAAGAACTCCTCTGTGGTTCGAAACTAGTAGAGCTTTTCTCAGTATGTTCACGTGAGTAACCCGCGATTTTAGTTAAGACAATTTTTATATTTATTGTCACAAAAAAATTAACTTAAATAACTTATTTTTTTGTAATAATAAATAAATATATACAACTTAAAAGATACACAACTAAAATATTTACACCTTAAAAAAATACATGTCACTTGTTAAATATAAATTGTAGAATTCGAATAAAGGAACTAGATAGTCAAAGGTATCCAGCAGCTGCGTCCTCTAATTAATCTGATCCTTTAAAAAAGATCTCCAACCTGCTTGTCAACTGTAGAGAGATTATGACGAACCTCTCATTTGTAGAGGAGATTCATAGTTCAGCAATGAATTCTTACAGGCTGTTTTTTGGTTTGTTCGAATGGCAAATTGTACATTGCCATATGATTAAATTGGTATTGAAGCGTAGGTCTTTCATTTACATTTAACAAAGCAAAGAAATGCCGAGGAATTTTGAAACTCAAGTCGAATAATAGTACATCTTATTACAATTTTAGCAGACCTTCTTGACTCTGAGTAAAAACATTTATCTAAATGATCAATAAGGCATTCGAGTAGATAAATACTCGAGTAGCTCAATTCATCTCGATTCCATTCAATTGATATTTTATGAGTTAGGATTTGATGACTGCGTGGGAGATCTCTTAACGTTCCAGTATACACTCAAAAGTACTGAACTGACGTAAAACGTCTTTACACCAATAGAAATAAGAGCGATTTTTGCGTTTTAGTCTGACCCAGTCGTTTGGCAGTATCTGTTCTAGTGAAATATCACTATCCGATTCCCTTGCGCAATCAGAATATAGTTTAACAATTCCATTTGTGAAAACAAAGATAATTTTCATGGACTGGTTTGTTTTTTATTCAGATATTTGTGGCGATTTTTTAAATAGATAAGTTTATTTATTTATTTATAACTTCATGCACAAGGGATCGCGAGACGATCTCCGGCCACCGTAAGCGCGGGCCAGCGGACGGCGAGCATGGGTGGCTCGCCGCCCGACTAGAACCAGACCCGAGCGTACGGTGCGTCGCATTCCGCGCGCGCCTCAAATAAAAGCGTCATCAGACCACCACGGATGGGGCCCAATAGGGCTGATGCCGATACGGAGTCGCGGTGAACCTAACGGGTTACCACTTACCAGGGCTCCGGCTCGAAGTGCAGGAGTAGGAACGGGGTGAGTTTTAGTCAGTATGAGTCTGACACTCCCTCCCGCCTCACCCAGGCGGAAGCAGTCATTCGGTGATTTATCCCCCTCAAATTGCTTAGATTTGGGCTTTTATTTAGAGCATCTGGTACACGCTATAGGTAATTATGACTACCTAGGTGGTTCAGTCAATATCCAATGCTGAACAAAGGCCTTCATTTCAAGAGAAGGTTTGTCAGCCCCACGCTTGGTAGGTGTCTTAGGGATCAAAGTTTAATCACTGAAACATTTGGTAATGCTGTCAGACCAGTACTAGTTAGTATTTTAGGACATATACGTATACATAAAAAATTTGGTAAAGTATATTTTTCATGGTCCGGTCGTTTGAGCTGTCGGCTTTATGCATTGGGTTAGAACGGGCGCGAGGATTACATGGTCAGGCCACTCCAGTGACGTCACTAATTTTATTGAAACCGCTTTTATATGCACATCTGTTAAATGCTGGAACATTCATGTTGTGTAAGGCAATGTAACTGATATGCGTGGTGGTACTGATAGAAGATCTCATATATTTGTCTGATACTTAAATGAGCATGACTTTATTGCAATTTTCTTATCACGGTAACCACCGCGTAGGACCTACGTTAGCGGAGGATTTGCCTTCAGCAGTTTTCTGTCAGCAGTCAAAGGCATAAGGACAATATTCAAAGTCAAAGTCAAAATCAAAATCGTTGATTTCAATTAGACCAGAAAGGCACTTTTGAACGTCAACAAAAAAAATCAAAGTGAAGCTATTTGCTCATTCCCCTGTGTAAATTTCTATGGAGAAGAACGAGCAAGAAACTCCATTATTCTAATCAATTTGATAAGTTTATAATAGGAAATGGATAGAACAATATGTTACATTGAAATCAAACTGGGTTTCTTGTGCCAGCAATCTTTAGATCTGCGAACGGGTAGGGACTTGTTAGCTGTTATGGTATGAGCTTCAAGTGTTAATAGGGACTGGAACTGCGAACAATTTAACAGGTTACCTAGGTTTTATGTATCTCGAAGCAGGTGTAGGAAATGGGTGGGTTTTAGTCGGTAAGAGTCTGATATCCTCGCGATTTAAAAAAAAAGTATTATTAGGGAGTATGCTAATTTAGATATTGATATATACGAAGAACATTCCATATTATTATTGCGACTGTCCAATTTCGTCTTTTATAGCAGTAACGTAAATACTATTAGGTATCTAATAATATTTACGTCTAGACTGCATCGTTGGCCGAGTGCAGCAAGTGCGACTCGGCAAGGGGTCTCGGGTTCGATTTCCGGGTACAGTGTTAGAGGATTATAAAAAAACTCAGTAGAATTTGTAAATGTGCCCGGTATTTGGCAATAGGCTCACTCCCTATTACATGGGACTCGTAATGCATACAGTGAAAAGTGGGTGTTACATTGTACTGTGTCACTAAGTGCGGCTATGTACACCTCTGCGTACCCATTCGGAGATAAAAGGCCTGATATTATGTATGGCCTAATATAATGTTCTAGACATAAACCCGAGACGTTGACATTAATCATATCAAACTCCGCTATTTTGAAGATAACTTAAATATTTGAAGTACTTTACTAGAATTTAATTTCTGAAGGAATCCCATGACTGCCAAGAATGACTGAAGTTTATAATAATAAAATATATTAGCTGCATTTTGTACCAGGAACTTTAGCTTTATTGCAAAGTTGTTTTAATGCAAATTGTGTTCTAATAGAATTGCTGTAAGATAGTTTTTGAATGTTAGTATAAAGGTATATATAAATATTTTATCAAATTATTATTACTTTGTAACAATAGATGAGAATCAAATAATCAAATCATCGTGAAATGACGGCTGAGTATAATATTTTTATCACAATCACCACCTTCAATCTTCATGCGGGCGTCAGAGACCCGAGGGCTTAGTATGAGTTTGTTTTACGTTTAAAGTAATCTAAACGACGTACTCGATTTGATTCGACGCTCTGATTGGCCGGCTCCTATGACCCAACCAATTAGAGCGCCGAACGTGGTCGTACTAAAGCCTTAGGAGAACACCAGTCATTTGAGAAAGACTGGGCAGCAGCATCCTCTGATTGAAACCTGGCAAAGCATTGATACAATAGGGTAGATAGCTAATTTCTGGTAGATTATTTTAAATCATTATATCAGACCAATCAGAACAGAGCACGCACCTCGAGCGAGGTCGAGGCACCATCTTACATGAAAAGGTAGACAGTGTTTTGGCGGGAGAACATTAATTAGCTATCGGTCGAGTTGGATCGTTTTCGTTTATGTCATTACTGTAAGATCGGTGCCCTGAACCCGCTGCTCAGTCCTAATTGTTGACTTTCTTTTGGGTTATTGTGAAACAAACAAAACTATTGTTACCATCTAAATTAAAAGTGTTTATGACTGCCTCGTTGGCCGAGTGGTCGCAAGTATGACTGCCGGACAAGGGGTATCGAGTTCGATTCCCAGGTCGGGCGAAGTATTAGGTACTGGGTTTTTAAAAATCTCAGTAGTAAGCACGGAGTCTGGAAATGTGCCCAGTATATGGCAATAGGCTCACCCCCTATTACATGGGAGTCTTAACATAAATAGTGAAAAGTGGGTGTTACATTGTACAGTGGTATAATGTGTACCTCTGCCTACCCCTTCGGGGATAAAAGGCGTGATGTTATGTTATGTATGTGTTTTGTGTTCACATTTTATCCTCATGACGCTCACTAAGCTCGCAACCACTAATGACGATATCAGCGATGAGAACATTTCTCTCTCCGACATTTCTAGAGGTATATAGGAGACTTAAATGATAGTTCAGCAATGGGCTGTGGATGTCGTCTTTCAAAACTCATTTTTACATTTCACACAAACGCTTTATTTTCGATCTTTCGGTACAATACTGCAATCACAATGGTTTTTCACACAAACTCCACCCCCTTTTGGACCAGTTCCATCTCCTAGGTTGTGGCAGAAGCGCTGACATCCGTAGAAGTCACATCCACCTCGACGTATCCTGGTCAGACGATGGTAACGCTGGTCGATATCATCTGACAGCAAATACAAGAATAATGAATAAATATTTTGTTGTGAATGGCAATGACTGGTTGCAAGTGCGACTGCCGGGCAAGAGGTTTCGGGTTCGATTCCCGGGTCGGGCAAAGTATTACTGGGTTTTTAAAAATCTCAGTAGTAGCACGGAGTCTGGAAACATGCTCGGTATATGGCAATAGGCTCACCACGTATTACATGGGACTCATAACATAAATAGTGAAAAGTGGGTGTTACATTGTACAGTGGCACTAAGTGCCGAAATGTGCACCTCTGCCTACCCCTTCGGGGATAAAAAGGCGTGATGTTATGTTATGTTATATTATTTTGTTGTTTGATTTAATTTATCTAATCAAAAAATAGTTTTCTGTTTTTGTTAGTGATCACAACCAGATGTGTCAACCCTATAAATCGGTAAGTATTAACAACTATCTTTAAGAAACAGATAGAAAGACATTTATTTGCGGCCTGGGAACCTAACCTCACGCTTCGTAGTCAAAGTCAAAGTCAAAGCATTTATTTCAATTAAACCATATTTTGATACTTTTGAAAGGTCAACAAATACAAAATAAATAATAGTCTACGTATCCTGGTCAGACGATGGTAACGCTGGTCGATATCATCTGACAGCAAATACAAGAATAAATATTTTGTTGTGAATGGCAATGACTGGTTGCAAGTGCGACTGCCGGGCAAGAGGTTTCGGGTTCGATTCCCGGGCCGGCAAAGTATTACTGGGTTTTTAAAAATCTCAGTAGTAGCACGGAGTCTGGAAACATGCCCGGTATATGGCAATAGGCTCACCACGTATTACATGGGACTCATAACATAAATAGTGAAAAGTGGGTGTTGCATTGTACAGTGGCACTAAGTACCGAAATGTGCACCTCTGCCTATCCCTTCGGGAATAAAAAGGCGTGATGTTATGTTATTTTGTTGTTTGATTTACTTTATCTGATCAAAAAATAGTTTTCTGTTGTTGTTAGTGATCACGACCAGATGTGACATACCTATAAATCGGTAAGTATTAACAACTACCGGCAAGAAACAGATAGAAATACATTTATTTGCGGCCTGGGAATCTAACCTCACGCTTCATAGTCAAAGTCAAAGTCAAAGCATTTATTTCAATTAAACCATATTTTGATACTTTTGAAAGGTCAACAAATACAAAATAAATAATAGTCTGTCAGTCAGTCCGTCAGTGAAGCTAGGTAAAGCTAGGTGCTCATTCCAAAATGTAGATTCGAATAGAAAAGAACGAGCAAGAAACTTCATTCTTTACACTTTTTTTAAAAAGTTTGTTCTACAATGGACAATTATTATGAAGTTCTCAAATGATTACATAGATTTCAAAAGTTATAGAAAATCAAAACCTATTTATTTCATATAAAATATGAATTAAACTGTCAAACACCAAGCGGTCACTGGTGACCGCAACCTATTGTTCTATAATTGTGTCTACTAAACCGGTACTCGACGAGTTAAAATTGTATGGCGTATTTGTCTACATTTATATAGGGAATTCAATAGATACAGTATCTAACTAGCTAACTACTAAAATCAATTCATGACAATACTTACCAAATGGAAAACTTGAAGCAGTAATAACGGCTACACAAGACACAAGAAGAGCAAACAGAAGGAAAAACTTCATCTTGATATTTTATCTTCGATTAACCAAAGAGCTACTACAATCACCTTTTATACTGCACTTGAGAATCTAGCCAAATTATGAACCAAGTTTTAAACGCTTTTATAAAACTGTTTGCCAAATGAAATTGAATTTTATTGTTATAAATATAAGATTAAAGGAATTTTTAAAATATAGATACGTACCTATATTAGTTGAAAACCAGTCGAACTGGGCCATAATTTCAATGCAATTTTTACTATACGAAATTCAAAATCACATGACATAGGTTTTTATTTCTTGTTTGTTGATTGTTGCTAAGCTTCTAACCTACCATAAAGTTTGTGTTAACAAAATTTTAAAATAAAAATTACGTCATCAATTATTGTTTTGACATTTGAATCCAATAAATGACTTGAGCAGACACTAAATATTGATTAGTTTTATTTAAAGTTAGTTTTTGCACGCCCGAAAACTCAAAAAGGAGGTTCATATCAAGTACTTTGTGGACTATGTTGGAAAATATTGAACTGTCCCATATTGTTATTGGGGAGAAGTATTATTAGATAGTCATACGTTTACATAACATCACGCCTTTTTGCCCCGAAGGCAGAGGTGGCTTACGGCACTGTGCCATCCTCTTTTCACTATTCATGTTATAAGTCCCATGTAATAGGGGGTGAGCCTATTGCCACATACCGGGCACAATTTCAGTCTCCGTACTACTGCTGAGATTTTTTTTAAAACCCAGTAGTACTTTGCCCGACCCAGAATTCGAATCCTAGATCCCTTTCCCGGCAGTTATACTTACGACCACTCGGCCAACGAGCCAGATAAAGAAGTCACCAAAAACACAAGGGATATTTACAATTACTTTTCTAGGAAGAGCTATTTTCAGTAATATCTATGTATATACAACATATTACTATGGAAATTCAAAACCCTAAAGACGACACACCAGGTACCTACATAATACTTTCATCAGAATTCTGAACAAAATAACATTGTGTTGTACGCTGGTTACCTGTTAAACTTATTTACATAGGGCTGTGTTGCAAGTCTATGTTACTAGAAGAGGTATTTAACAGCGTCATTTTTGAACTAGTGACTTTTACTTTACTTTTAAATTAGTAAATTGGAAGCAAGATTGAAATATTTTTGCTACAAATGATTGCCTAATCTTTATGATATAGATCTTATTTCCGATGTTCATAAACGCTTTTTGTATGAACAAATTTTCGATAGGACATTATCAACATATTAATAATAATAATTGGGCCTCCTGCAACCTCACTCACACGACGAAACACAACACAAGCATTGTTTCGCGTCGGTTTTCTGTGAGATTGTGTTATTATTTCGGTTGATCCAGCCTATTTGTGCCGATGCATGGCTCTTCCACACTTAAATTTACCTTATCTCTAAAGATGTATGAGACTTTTTTTTTTTTAGGGGGAAAATCATCGATGACTTCTCCGCCTGGGTGAGGCGGGAGTGTCAGACTCTTACTGACTAAAACCACCCGTTCCTTCTCCTGCACGTCGAGCCGGAGCCCCGGTTACCCGTTAGGTTCTCCGCGACTCCGAATCGGCATCGGCCGTATTGGGCCCCATCTGTGGTATAGCGTCATTCTTCAAGTTGTGAGTTGTGACTATTAATCCGAACTAATATTGTTTTAATCTATTAATCCGAACTAATATTATTTTAATCTATTAATCGGAAGTAATATTATTTTAATCTAAAAGTTAGTTCATTATTTATTTGCCAACTTTAGCTGTACCTACCTATTTAAGTAATGCTTTTAAACTCCTTCATTTTTATAGTTTTGAGTAGAGAAGACCATAAGCTAATTCATATGAGCATGGCCGCTGGAAAAGTAAACAGCCATGATATTTACTGAAAATAAATGCATGACTTAATTAAGTCATACACAAAACTGCAGGTGCAGATTTATATAAGACTAGCAGCCCGTCCTGGCTTCGCACGGGGTAGACAATTATTTATTTTTGGAAATTTGGATTGTTGCAGCGACATAACTACAATAGACTTGGACATATGCTACCGTGGAAATTTTTGTAGACATTATGATGTTCTTCAATATTGTTGTACATTATTTTGGTCTATCGCTAATAGTTTCGGCAGCGCATTCGACGAAAGACATTTTAAGACTCATTTTTCTACACCTTCGGTTACATTGTTCAAATTTTACCAAGTATTCCTAATTTTTTTAAAAATGATATGTAGCCTATGTCGAATTGGAAGAATGTAGCATTCTATTAGTGAAAGATTTTTTTAAATCGACTCAGTACTTTTTGAGCCTATTCATTACAAACATACAAAAATAGGTACAAATCTTTCCTCTTTATAATATTAGTATAGATATAGATATAGATATAGATATAGATATAGATATAGATATAGATATAGATATAGATATAGATATAGATATAGATATAGATATAGATTTATCTGTTAATTAAAATTGTATTAATTTTACCTAAGGCGCATCTAGAGGTAGTATACTGTTATCTGCGTCACCCCGGACACTCAGTGAGTAGAGATAATAAATTTCTGCCCACCTGCAAGGGTCTCTCTTTTCTCTTAAGAAATATAAGTTGCTAAAAAACTTACCTTTTGTGTATTTTGTAGCCTGATTTTTTTTTTATTATGTCCATCCGTCCTTGTCAGCGGGAGGCAACCCGGTTATTATATATTTACTTGATTATTCTGTCATTTTTGTCTTAAATAATATGGTGGTCCCTTTTGATGAAATTAGGTGACCTCTAAGGAACTCTTTATTGTTGGTTTTTTTCTCCAAGTGCAAGTCGAGGTTCTAGGTGTACTATACACATTTACAAGAGTAATATTATTTCTTTATCCATCCATCCATAACATCACGCCTTTTATCCCCGAAGGGGTAGGCAGAGGTGCACATTCTACCACAGTACAATGTAACACCCACTTTTCACTAGTTGTTATGAGTCCCATGTAATAGGGTGTGAGCCTATTGCCATATACCGGGCACATTTCCAGACTCTGTGCTACTACTGAGAATTTTAAAAAACCCAGTAATACTTTGCCCGACCCGGGAATCGAACCCGAGTAAGTAAAGAACTTATTTCTTTAATTTTTGTAATAGTCCTTACGATTTAGAAAGGTGATTGATATGTAACAAATATTTTTAAATTCCTTTGTTTAAGACAAAACGAATAAGATTCTATAGAAGTAGGTACCTATGTTGATATCTACTCTTATCTTATCTTCGACGAAAAAGAAATGATATGATTTTAATTGTATATAGAGGTATAAAAGCAATGACTGCCTCATTGGCCGATTGATCACAAGTGCGACTGCTGAGCAAGGGGTCTCGGGTTTGATTCCCGTGTCGGGCTAAAGTATTACTGGGTTTTTCAAAATATGCACGGAGTCTGGAATTGTGCCCGGTATATGGCAATAGGCTCACCCCCTATTACATGGGACTCATAACATAAATATGTAGTGAAAAGTGGGTATTACATTGTAAAGTGGCATAATGTACACCTCTGCCTACCCCTACGGAGAAAAAAAATTGTGATGTTAATTGAAGGAAAATTATCAACCAGACAACCATAAATCAACCCAACAACAGAGAGACACCACAAATCAAGTCTACTTCCCTAAGAGTTGACAATACCAATATGTATGCATCACGCATCTACCATAAGCAAATGCCTATCATATTACTCCGTATAGGACTCCTTGATAAACAAATGACAATCCTAAACAAACAACCCAGCGATACGCTTGTTTATAAGTTCCTTAAACAGATGAGAAGCGAGTACTTAGGGAAGTATTGAATACAATAGAAATAGATATAGGGAAAGGAATAATAATTATTGATATTGGTTATGTTGTTGTCAATATTGATTCGAGATTGGAATGAGTTTCATTGGCTTTTCGGATTTTCGAATCTAGGGTTCAATAGTGTCATTTACGACTAGTAAATCAGTGAGATATTTATTACCGTTACTATTTCCATGAGTGTCAGAATAGTTAGATAAATAGTTATATACATATTTGGCAGAGACCAGGCAGATTCTGATAAATCTAAAGTGTGATTCACTGCCTGCCCTTCAATTTTTTAAATTTTTATGGCATAAGCCGGTAAACGAGCTGACGGATCACCTGATGGTAAGCAATCGGCGACGCCCATGGACACCTGGAACACCAGAGACATTACAAGTGCGTTACCGGCTATTTGGGGATTAGGAGTTTGAGGATCGTTGGGGATTCAGGGATTGGGGAGATTGGGGAAGGGGAGGGTAATTGGGCCTCCGGTAACCTCACTCACACGACGAAATACAACGCAAGCGTAGTTTCACGTCGGTTTTCTGTGAGGCCGTGGTATCACTCCGATCGAGCCGGCCCATTCGTGCCGTAGCATGGCTCTCCCACACTTAAATTGCGGAGATTATGGCAAACCATCTTGTGTAGAGGAAGCCCATAATTCAGCAGCAAAATGTCTTGGCCTTTCATGATGATGTGATGACATAGAACCTGAAGTCGTATCTTAGACTGGAGACTATAGACAATTGAATCCATATTTATATACCTCTAGACAATCATAATCATCACCTGACTACAAGAGTCGTTTTGCTCGACACGCGAGTATTAATGACATAATTCGTCGAGCTCTTGTCTCCGTTGGCGTGCCAGCTACTTTAGAACCTAATGGCTTGGTACGCAACGATGGCAAGAGACCCGACGGTATGTCATTATTCCCTTGGAAGATGGGTAGGCCTTTAGTATGGGACGCCACTTGCGTTGATACTTTGGCGCCATCCCATCTTCCAAACTCAGCGTGTCGAGCCGGTGCTGCCGCTGCTGCTGCCGAGAACCTCAAACGGCGAAAGTATGATAGCCTGATTGGCAATTATGCTTTCGAACCGTTTGGGGTTGAAACTTTAGGGCCGTGGGGCCCAAGTGCACATCTTCTTAACAAAGATATTGTAAAGAGGATGGTTGACACTTCAGGTGATCGAGGGGTGGCTTCTTCCTTGGACAAAGGTTAAGCATTGCCATTCAACGTGGTAATGCTGCCAGTCTTTTGGGCACCCTACCTCACGATAATGATGAGGAAAATTTTTTTTTTGATGCCTTATTATAGCTTATTTATTTATTATTACCTTTTTTTAAGATGTAAATATTTTAGTTCATAGTTATTTATATTTTAAGTTGTATATATTTTCATTTAGTTATAGTTAATATTAATTGTATATATTATTTTAAACAACTTTTTATTGTAAATTTTATATAAAGTATAAAGTATAAAGTAAATTACTAAGTCTGCGAATGAATTTACCTAATTTTTGACTGCACAATTGGTGCGACGGCTGGGCAACCAGCTGCCGTGCAACGTGTCGCGGGTTCGATTCCCGCACGAAACAACTATTGTGTGATCCATAAATTGTTGTTTCGGGTCTGGGTGTCATGTGTATGTGAACTTGTATGTTTGTAAACGCACCCACGACACACGGTTTAGTTTAGATTATCTATCTTAGTGTGGGGCAACGTTTTGTATAAAAAAAAATAGAACATAATAACAATATTGACTTTATTTTCAGTATCGTTAGCTGTACACCTGAATATATTATACTTTGAATACTTCTCAAGTTGGTCGTCTAATTTAATTTGTGAATATCAAGTTTTCCAATGGTCTTCCAACTGGTTTCGTGTCTTGAAAGCCGTAATTACTTATTTTCACACCCCTTCTTGGGAATGAGTTGAACTTTGTACTGCTGTTTGAATCGTGTCTATACTTAGTGCGTTTTTGTGTTGTTTTATTCTTAACTGATGGTCGGGACTAGGAGATGACTTTAATATACATTGTAGACTTACGTCTTCTAGACAGATCTAGATTCTAAGTTGTTCCTCAGATCAGAAATTGAGGAACCTAATGATGATAGGAATAGGAATAATGAGCCATCATTATGGTATACGATATGGAATAAAAACACATTAATATTTTGATCAGAAACGAAAAAAATCAAGTTCAAAGTCAGCGCCAAAGCATTTTTTTTTCAATTAGATCACAATTTGGTACTATGCAACGTCACCAATCTGAAATAAATAATAGTCTTTCAGTCTGTTCGTCAGTGAAGCTACATAGGTGCCCGTTCCAAAATGTAAATTCGAATGGAGAAGAACGAGTAAGAAACTCCATTCATTACCTACCATATTCTCTTTATTAGGTCCCGTTAAAAAGCATGTCTGCACTAAACTCACACTTATCACACTCAAACATACACTCACCACAATATCAACCAGACAGACAGTAAAACAACAAACTAAACTCAATTCTAATAATCAAAAAGTGCACAAACTATAACAAAAACAGTCAACGAACCCGAAAATCAGCTGACACAAGTTACACTACCACTTGATCCTTGCAACTTCAACTTTGGACCGCGTAATCCGGAGACAAAGTGTTCATAATGAAAGCGTTTGAACCATTTCACCAGGATTAAACTCTGTCACAATGGCTGGCGTTGAAATGCAATGCATTATGCACAGTATTAAAATATTAAAGAATCTCGTAATGGCTGTGGCGGGTGGGCGCGGCGCCAAAGCTGCTTTCACCACACTTTGCCGTTTTAAACCCTGAGACATAGATTTGAATATTTATGGAGGAACTGGGAAGTTTTGTACCTAAGTCTGTGGTGCATCTCTGAGAATATTAACTCGTCGAGTACCGGTTTTGTAGACACAATTATAGAACAATAGGTTGCGGTCACCGGTGACCGCTTGGTGTTTGACAGTTTAATAGTTGATCGATTAGTTGCTTCGGCACGAATGGGCCGGCTCGACCGGAGTGATACCACGGCCTCGCAGAAAACCGACGTGCAATAACGCTTGCGGTGTGTTTCATCATGTAAGTGAGGTTACCGGAGGCTTAATTACCCTCTCTCCAATAGCCTCAATCCCTGAATCCCCAGCAACCCTCAAATTCCTAAACCCCAAAAGGCCGGTAACGCATTTGTAACACCTCCGGTGTTCCAGATGTTCATAAGCGACGCGGATTGCTTACCATCAGGTGATTCGTCTGCTCGTTTACCGCCTTGTACCATAAAAAATATGTTTCAAAATGGTCAATATCTATAGTTAATCATTATTGTGAAGATGGTGTCAAATAGAACTACCTCTACAATCCAAAAGCTACATCTTTAAATAATAATAAAAATGAAACTTTTAAACTATGACTGGTTGGCGCGGTGGCTGGGTAACTGGCTGCCGTGCTACGTGTTGCGGGTTCGATTCTCGCACGAAACAACTCTTTGTGTGATCCACAGATTGTTGTTCCGGGTCTGGGTGTCATCTGTACCTATGTGATATTGTATGTTTGTAAACGCACCCATGACACAGGAGAAAATCCTAGTGTGGGGCAAAGTTTTTTAAAACGAAAAAAAAAACCTACAGACACAACGCAATATTGTCTATACGAAAAGTAAATTAACGTAGTAAGTAAGTAAAAAAAAATTAATCTCAAGGTAACCTTCGATAAAACTATGTAAATGTTTGTAGCTAGAGGTAAAGGGGATATATACTAGTTGTAATTGCTATTTACTTAAACTTTACCTGCTGATGTAAGATACCAATACCAGCTTAATTCCATTCCTGGTAATGGAAAATAACAAAACGAAACGCTTCAAACTGTTTGAGAACACAAAGTCTAGCGAACATTATAATCCGGTTATTGAAAACGCCGTATTCCGAGGTTGGTACAACAAAATTCAAATAACATCTAAGCAACACAAATAAGGGCATAAAGCATGTTTATTTTCCAACTATTTTAACACCGGAACTCATTTTAACTTTTCAAATTTGAAACTATTCAATTGAACTAAAACTGGTCCATGTCGCTTCGGCAAATGTTTGAAGGATATTAAAATGTAAAATGATACAGACTGCTGAGGAAGTTCTTCAACAATTAACAACTGGTTTGCAATATGAACGTCCTGTATACGAAATATTGTTCATTTAGTCGCAATTCAGTTGGAATTTTAATGTTTTATTTGTTGTGTTACAGGCTGAGAAATGGTTTGGAACTAATTTAGTTCTTAAGTCAATACTGTTACGTCTTTAGGCCCTAAACTTTGATATAGAACTAACGAGCAGGCGGATCACTTGCTGGTAAGTCATCGTTGCCCATGGATACTCGCGATACTGTTAAATTAACAAAAATTTGACATCACTACATATTATAAAACAAAGTCGCTATCCGCAGTCTGTCTGCCCCTATGTATGTTTAGATCTTTAAAACTACGCAACGGATTTTTCAATAGATAGAGGAAGGAAGGTTTATATGTATAATAAATACATATTGCACCCGTGCGAAGTCGGAGCGGGTCGCTAGTAACATAATATAACATCACGCCTTTTATTCCCGAAGGGGTAGGCAAAGTTACAGCACTCAATGCCACTGTAAAATGTAACACCAGTTTCCACTATTTATGTTATGAGTCCCATGTAATAGGGGGTGAGCTTGTTACACTACAGCGGCATTGGATACTGCTACCGTGGTACTAGTACCTAGGTTTTAAAAAATTAACCCCAGCAGTACTTTGCCCGACCCGGGAATCGAACGCGAGAGCCCTTGCCCGGCAGTCGCACTTGCGACCACTCGGTCAACGAGGCAGTCAACCATTTACTAACAGTATTATCAAAGTATAGACCAGTCTGTTTTCATAAATCACTTACTCCTTGTCCCACTCGTATGTTTTTAATACACGTTCGTATATGTTATTACGAACGGATACCTAGCTAACATTAATTTAACTGAGTACTTTACTTGTCTGGGTTCACAATGTGACGTCTGCAAAATATGCTGTTTCATGATTAAATTTAAAAATTTCTGTATAGATAACTTTGTTGACGAAAATTATGTTTCGTAGAAATTGTGTCAGACCTTCAGCAGACATGTTTATGAGCCAACATGTTTCATACTAGTGTTGTAATCGATTAGTCTGAATGTGTGTTTGTTTATCTGTCTTTCATCGTAATAGTCGTAATAGTGAGATGATTATACTAAGATTAGTTATTTTACTTGAGCTTAATAAATTGAAGGGTTGAAAAGTACAGAAAATGTACTATTGGAAAATAAGGATAAGTTCGTTTAGGTATTCCATTTATTATTAAAATATAATATAACTCGTAAAAGGTGGGAATTAGCTTTCCAAATCCTTCAGGGAAAAAAGGTATGATGTCTGATGGTATGTTGTGCTTTTATCATTTATCATCATCATTACCAGCCCGTGTTCGTCCACTGCTGGACATAGGCCTCTCCAATGGCACGCCACAGAACTTGGTCTTCAGCTCTTCTTATCTAAGCACCGCCAGCCACCTTGCGGATGTCGTCACTCCATCTAGCTGGAGAGCGCCCTAATCTATGTTTGCTTAGACGCGGTCTCCACTCTAGAACATGTTTGCCATAACGGTTATCGGTTCTTTGACATACGGTCACATATATCAAAGAACCGATTGCATCAGCCCACTGCCACTTCAGCTTACAAAATTATCATTCTTAGCATTATATAATTATAGTCCCTTACATTGTTGACAAATGACGCTCTAATACCCGATAAACATCATTCAAAGTTATTTTTTTATCCTGCAGGTAAAGCCAGGGCTAACAACTAGCGTTACATATTTACAGGTAAAATATGTAGCGTGTGTTTTTGAATTATTTTGAGAGAAGGGTTTAGTGCGTCGTTTTGTTTAATAACATCAACACAGCTGTTTTTCACAAAAGGTAGGCAGTCGTATACCTACGCTCATCCCTTGCTAAATTATTTGCGATTTTATTTAATTTAAAGCTACAGTGGGCGAAGACAAAAATAAGTTGTTATACAGAATAATATATTTGTCACTACCACTATCCGTGGAAACCCACCGAGTGGGAAGTGTAAGAGCCTCAGCCTCAGTTACAGGCACTACTCCATGCTAGTGTCCTTACACTTGGTATACATTTAATATATAGATACCGGGCTGTGCTTTCTGACATACCTATTTTAGAGAGGGGAATATCATCCAATGACCTCTCCTTCATATCGGGCGAGACGAGAGGGAATTTTAGACTCGTATTACTAAAAATCACCCCGTACCTACTTCTGCTCTTCAAACCGGAGCTCCGGAAACCCGTTAAGTCCTTCACGGCTCAGTATCGACATCACCCCGTACCTGAATCTTTGATACTGTGATTCTCAATACACCTTTTAAGTTTAGTTATGATTGCCAACCCCTCGTAAGCAAAGGAGAGAGTCTGATGTTAAGCCCTATACACAAAATGTTACAGCGGCTCAAATATTTCCACGAAAGAAATGTCGCTATAATCGGACACGGACATCAATGAACGCTTATTAACGCATGATATAACAGAGTATTTTGTTAAATTATTACAAATTAGCAATACTCCGGATTTAATGCCACAGTGCGACTGCGGTGCAATTTGTGTGAACATTAATGTGAACAATTTTCTGGTTGAGGCGTAATCTTCGCTAATTAAGGCGTTTAAGTGTCGGTTTAAGCTGTTTGCATCTAATTTTGTGGGATTTTTGAACAGATTTTATTTTACACTGCCTGCTGCCTGACTGCCTCGTTGGCCGAGAGGTCGCAAGTGCGACTGCCGGGTAAGGGGTCTCGGGTTCGATTCCCTGGTCGGGAAAGTATTACTGGGCACGGAGTCTGGAATTGTGCCCGGTATATGGCAATAGGCTCACCCCCTATTACATGGGACTCATAACATAAATAGTGAAAAGTGGGTGTTACATTGTACAGTGGCATAATGTGCACCTCTGCCTACCCCTTCGGGATAAAAGGCGTGACGTTATGTTATGTATTTTGTTTCACATTATTTTCTACATGGCTAAAAGAGTTAAACCTCTTGTAAGAATCACTAAATATGTATATTAGTAAGTCATTCGTAGCAGTGGCGTGCACAGGTTTTCGAGACAGGGTAGGCGATTGCCTGATTATGCTCACACAAGATAGGTACATGTACATAATACATTTCGAAAAGTGCGTTCAAGAATACTGTGGTGTATTCTTTCGCCAAATTACATACATTGACATCTCGCGTATTTTTTGTGAAGTACTTCATCAGCTATTGAATAAGCCAACAAAACTTACAAATAATGAAAGATCTATTATTTATTTTAATAATGAAGCATAAATTTGATGAACCAAATTTCATTATGGAATTGTTAAGTTTAATCAACCTGTTCAAAATCATAATATATTACGAATTTAAGAGCGTAGGTAGGTACCTACATTATGTCAACAAACAAAACAATAACAAGCGCGGCCGGCTGTGGCCGAGCCGGCCGAGTCTATGCGGTACATTTGTTATTACTACATTACATAATTATTAATAATAAATTAATATGTGAATCAGTACAATCCGAAGTCTAAGTTGATATTTTTAAGAATTATCAAACAATAAACAAGAAAATCAAATGATGAACACAAAAATCGATAAACAATCAGTGTGTGTGTTTAAAATAAATGTTATAGAAAGTGACAGGATGGCGATAGCGATGACGGCGACAATTTATAAATTAAGTAGATTATTACCATAATACATCTATCTGTTTTATTTGTCATGTTCCTTCATGATTACATTTTTATTTATTTCACACACAATTATAAAAGAAAAGTCTCAGATCGTTAATTAATCGTCAAAACTAAATTATCGGTTCAGAAATATTTAATTTCCTGATATACTTAGTTTACGAGAGTAAAATTATAAACGAGAAGAATCGATCCAGAAATAGAAATATTATACAGAATTGAAGTCATTACCAATAATAGTCAATTGAGTGTTTATTATAAAAAAATGTAGCTTAAAAATTAAGGTAATGCAGCGTTTAATTTCAAAAAAACAAAGGTTAATTTAGTAAGTCAAATGAAATTGCATCATCGTCTAAAACCAATATTTCATACTAAAAACATTCATTCATATAATTTGAAACGCTGTAAATGTCGCCATCTTGACGTTTCAATAACTTCCTTTTAACTTTTATAATAATAAAGTCAACTCCTCGTTTAAAATTTCTATAAACCGACAACGCGTAAAAATGTTAAGCTTTAATTAAAACACTTGAAACATATTTGTTAAATACGCATTTATAAAAATACATTCGCATTATAATTATCGAACGAGTTCAGAAGTTTCAACAAACAATTCAATAGATGGCGCTGGTGTACTCCATTCATCAGTATTTTACGATATATACAGATTTTATCAATTTAAAACCTTTTATGATTTTATTGTTTTTAAAAATACAATAACTTGTTGCTGTTTTATTGTTTTAGAATTCTTAATAAAATACGATCGTTTTCCAAGTGATGAACGAACGGTCCTCTGATTTTTTAGTTGCCAACATTTTGTCAAGCAACAGGAATCGTGTAATATAATTATGAATGGTTATTCTGTACCGTGACTATGGTCGTAAACTTCACGCATGCGCGGTGCATACTATTGGTACATTTCTTTTGTGACATCACAACTAGCAACCAAGATTTAAGGAATAGTGGCGCATGCGTGGTGCGTGCGGGGCGCATTCATTGCTTTACAAAGGCGCGTATTTATGTTAGCCGTTTTTTTACAAACTTTTGAGGTATTATTGAATTATAATAAACGCGTTTGTACATTTGATGTATGTTATATATTCACGATATTTATAGGTAGGCAAAGCCTTTTCGCCTATATGGACTGCACGCCACTGATTCGTAGTAGTAGTCATATGTTAGATAGTATAAGTGTTTTAATGCTTATAAAATTGTTATTAGGAAATCTGGAATTATAGTTTGGTATTTTTATTATACGTACAACGATAATGACATGCAATAATAATATAGAAGGAGTAGGTAAGTACTGACATGAATATGTAAATTCTGTTTATATTTTGTGAATGAAAAATGTATTATGAGGTATATTATTTTTAACTTGACTGGCGACAGAAAAGTGTTAGGGATAAATCCTCCACTAGCGTGGCCCATACCTTGTCCCCCATAGCGTTCAAGGTGTTAATGATATTTTTTTTATATTTGATGGGGTAACCATTTATATGGGTGATTACAAATATATAGACATAATTTAATTTCGTGATAGTTTCCTAAATTCCCTCACACCAATCAAAATATGCACAAAGAGATAAGATGTCGAAGAGATGCAACATCTTATCAGTCACCACATACTAATACAATATCGCGACAAAATCGCACGACACAGTCGCATATGCGGTCTAAACACTGTAGCATGTGTACGTAGCGCAGCGTAAATCATAAATGTGGCTTCAAGTTTCAACTCGATGTCTAACTCAGTCCGCCCCAAGGCAATTGTTTGGAGTTTGTTCCCTGTTTTTATATACAATCGCATTATTTGTATTATAGAGGTAGTGTCTCTGTGAACTATTTATGAAAACTTGTAGTTTTTTAAGTGTGGGAGTGCCATGCTTCGGCACGAATGAGACCGGAGTGATACCACAGAAAACCGACGTGAAGCAACGCTTGCGTTGTGTTTCGTCCTGTAAGTGAGGTTATCGGAGGCCCAATTATCCCCCCACGCCCAAATTTCCCCAAACCTTGAATCCCCAACGATCCTCAAACTCCTAATCCCCAAAAGGCCGGTAACGCACTTATAACGCCTCTGGTTTTCCAGGTGTCCATGGGCGACGCCGATAGCTTACCATCAGGTGATCCGTCTGCTCGTTTACCAGCTTATGCCATAAAAAAAGAAAGTCTCGTATTTATGTACGCTTTTAAACGTTGTTAAAGTCAAATAAATTTAATTTTAAAGAATACAATGGCTATTGTCTAAAAATAACATTATTCCTTTTGAGAAATTGTGTTTATTACTTGTCTTCTTCGTGTTGGGCTCAACTTAATGCATTCATCATCATCATCATCAACAGCCTATAAATGCCCACTGCTGAGCAAAGCCTCTTCTCACACGGAGAAGGTTAGAGCGTTAATCACTACTTGCTACACTACTAACTTAATGCATTGCAATGCATAAAAAATACAAATTAGGAAATGAAACAACGACATAGTATTAAGAATTGTATTATGAACCTGATTGAAAAAGTAGTAGTAACCTATGGATTTTCTTGCACTAGAGGACTGACCAACAGACGGATATTATCTTAAATATTTCAATATTTTGTTTTGACATTCAAAATTGCCTTGCTGGTCTACTTGATTTTTATTTTGACTTTGACTTTAACTTTAATAGTGTTGACTAAACGAAGCATTAATTTGATCACACATATCCAATTACATCTTTTTATCCAGAGTTTGTACTAAAAACCAAAAATAAAATATAAAACACTAAGCATATCATAAAAAAGAACGGGAAAATCCTTGTAAAGTTTTATAGTCGGACATGGGTTGACGTCCAAGCACTTAAAGTTTTCCTATAAATATTGGCATCACTTGTAGCTCGTCTATTCATAACATGTGTAGCCCTTTTTTGTGGACTATTCAAAGAGTTTGACAGTTATGTATATGTAGATCCGTAGATCGTGTGGATTTAACGATGTTTTAGGCTATTAAGTGTATGTTTTATTTTGAAATAGGTTTCCATTTTTCTCATAGGAAGTATTCGCTTAAACGGGTTATATGTAAAGTTGCATTTTTTACGGTATAAGTCGGTAAACGCCCATGGACCATCAAAATACCAGAGGTATTACAAGTGCGTTACCGGCGTTTTGGGGATTAGAAATTTGAGGATTGTTGGGGATTCAAGGTTTGGGGAAATTTGGGCGTGGGGGGATAATTGGGCCTCCGATAACCTCACTTACAACACGAAACGCATTCTTGTCGATTTTGGGTGCAGCTGTTGTATCATTCCGATCGAGCTGACCCATCCGGCCGAAGCATGGCTCTCCCACACATTGAAATGCATAAATGAAATGAAGCATGCATTAATTCCTATCATTACAAATAGTCTTTATTAGATTCTGTGGAGATTTAAGAGGTAAGAAGCAAAAGAGTACATTGTCTACTATTGTTTGGTAACCTTTTGACACATAGTATGAGCCTTACCACTAACGCCCGAATACTGGAAGGCTACTCAATTTTTAAGTTGTAGTTAAATATCTAATTTAGTTTAAAAAAGAATTTGTAGTTTTAGAAGTAGGTTTACTTGAGCGCGACTTTAAATTCAGTGGCGTTTGAGTATCGCTGCGTAATCAGATGCGCCGCTCAAGGATACTCGCAACACCAGAGGAGTTAAAGGTGCATTCCCGGCGTCTTGAAAAGGAATACGCTCTTTTCTTGAAGGTCGTATCAGTTCGGAAATATCGCCGACGATACATAGACCATTCCATAGTTTTGCTGTACGAGGCAGAAAGCTACGTGAGAAGCGCACATTTGTGGCCTGCCAACCATTTATATGATGTGGATGCATTTGCTGTCGTGAGGGTCGATGGCGAAAACATGTGGCAGGTATCAGGTTAAACAATTCCTCAGAGCACTCTCCGTGGTAGAAAATGCACAACGAAGCGATAGAGAATGCATAACGCAGCTACATCTGCCAAAGAGTCTAGCCGGTTTGAAACATCTTCACATTCAACAATCCGAACGGCACGCCGCTGAACTCAGTCCAGAATTATTTGACGCACGTGGCTACAGAATGCTTAAAATTATGAAACTAAGTGCGTAACTAAGAAATCACTATCATTTCATCAGTAAGTACTGGCTCAACTATCTACGTACAATACCCTACAGACACTAGACAGAACTTAAAACCACGTTACCCCTATAAGGTAGATTAAGTACATTGTAATAATAACAGCAGTATAGAAACTACTAAAGTTTATATATTTTCAAACATTTTATATAAACGAGTAAGATTTTAAACACAGTTTAAACTGTTATACCGGATTATTTACTGCAGCGCTTTGCTGTTGAGTTTAAATTTCCAGTGAAGTTTAAATCGTCGCGAGCGATAACTATAATACGCTCCCGTTTTCGTCTTTTTGTTTATGTACTTGTAATTAGTGGTTGGGATAGACGTCTCTGTTTTAAGTATAAAATTTAAACATATATTTACGTTGTATCAGGGATTTGAAAAGCCTCTAAAAGGTGATAGTCGATTTTGAATCGACTATCATCTTTTGAAATATTTGAAAATTCTCATAAAAATGATGTAAGATATCATAAGATTTTTATGATAAGACAGTTGTCTAATTTTCGATTATTTACAATTTAGGTATATCTACTAAACATATAGATTTTTGACCTACATGGATTCTAAAAAGGTTGAAGTTAGATTCCTACTTAGTTCTGATCTAAAGCTACATCTTAATAATATAATGGAGTACTTTGATAAAGATATTTAAAAAGGATAGCAAAGAGATCATTTTGAATTAACACATAATATTATGTTATTAATCGAAACACAGAAGTAATACTACTTGTATCAGTTATGCCAAAAATAAGATACATTTATGTAAGAACAGTCACACAAGCACGTGCCAAGTAATTGAGTAATACAAAACTTGAATTAGATCAGTCAATATTCTATTAATGCTGTATGCCGATTGACGGCTGCCTAATTAGGGATACATATTTATACTTTACCTTAGATATCGTAGTTGTATCGCGTTTAGGGTTAAGTTACAAGGTTAATTTCTTGGGAAGTGCAGCAGTAGGAACGGGTTGATTTTTAGTCAGTAAGAGTTTGACACTCCTTCTCACCTCACCCGGGCGGGAGTAGTCATTGGATGAATTAATAAAAAGGGTCTTATTTGGTTTAGTTGCTTTTCAAACTCTTTACTAGTATTTAAGGGTTTTTATTTTTAAGTATTTTTAAAGTCATATATTCTCTTTCAGTTAACAACAACCAAAAATGATTCAAACAATAAGTAAACATCGTTCAGTTACATTTTAACATTTGCAAACGTTCCTTCAACTTAGTTTATGGCACCGCCGTAAACGGGGTTCGATTCCGACGTCGAACAAAGCAATAAAAACGCTATAAACATTCTCTAGAAAAATCTATTTGGTGTTTATAGTTTCTGTTTACATACAACGGACAATAAATTGATGTTTAGTTTCGTCTTTATCTTCAAACTCATGTTTTTGTGGGAAAACAGTGGAGATTATTTTTATTTCCCTTCCTGATTTATCAGGACATAAATGGTCGTTGTTTGGACGTAGGGTAGGGCTTATCTACTTAGTAAACAAAACATAATATCGTATTGTTCTATGTAAACGGCCACAACGGCAGCTATGTTATGAGCCCCATGTAGCCTAGTTAGACGATTGGTTGTGAGTGCAACTGCTGAGCAAGGAGTCTCGGTTTTATTGGTGTTTTCTCAATTTGAAAACCCGATTCGACTTGTCGACATCTAGAAAAATATACCCTAATTTCAAAAGTGAATGCAATTTTAGAACATCGTTTCCCGTCATGCGTGAACTCGTATATAGTACAAGCGAACTCATAAAAATCACGGAAAGAAATCCAATTTTTACGACCCCATGAAAAGTTTTTTATATCAAATATTGATTTTGAACCAATTTAGATTGATGAAATAACTTTTTTACGTTCAAATTTCTAATAAATATTATAAAACGTTAATGGTAGTTTGAGGATTGTTTGTCCTGGTTTTACTCGTCGATTGATTTTCTTGTCAAAGATTTTTAGGTGAATAAAGTGATATGAACTTACACAGTTAAAAAGGTTATATAAGGCACCGACTTCTCACCTATCAATGGATGGGTAATCTATAAGTACGTAACTATGACTAATAATAGTTAAGTTTTTTATTGGATGTACTGCAGTATGTGTATCTTCTGTTTTGCTGGAACTAGGATTTCTACCAAAGAACTAGAATTTGTTGCCTTTGAGCTTTAACTTTAGAGTTTATACTTTCTCTCTAGATGACGTATGTACCTACATAGACACATTCCGCAACGAGATAGTATAACCTCAATAATACCAAATTTCAGGTGCTTTAAGAAAAATAAATAAAAATTATATTTGACCATATTGCCGAAATGGTGAAATGATTAAAAACAAACAATTGTATTGAAATATTCGTGGAATTAATTTAATTTTTCATAGCGACAGATCCTATCTTCGGGGTCGCCGTCAGCGGGTCCGCCTAGAGGAAACCTTTTCCGATTGGTGTGACCTTGCGGCTGGCGTTCCCCAGTGGCGTCCTTTCTCCTGTCCTTTTCTCCATTTTCATTAACACCGTTGCCAGGGTAATCTCTTCTAATTTCCATCTCTATGCAGACGACTTGCAGTTATACCGTCAGTTCAACATATTATCTGAAGCTCATTCTGCTTTCGATGCCATGAATCGTGACTTGGATGGAGTTGCGGAGTGGGCCAGATGTTTTGGCCTGCAAATCAATCCTCTCAAGTCTCAGGCCATGGTTATCGGAAGCAGATATTATCGTAACGCCCTCGACGTTTCTAATCTTGTTCCATTGCGTCTGAATGGCACTGTGATTCCATTCACTGATTCTGCAAAGAACTTGGGAGTGCATATCGACTCAAATTTGTCCTGGACTGTTCAGGTGAACGAGGTTAGTCGGAAGGTTTATTTCTCCATTCATTCCCTGAGGCGCCTCCAGACCCTGTTGCCTGTGAAGACTAAGATTCACCTCGTCAAAGCGCTTCCGATCCGTCTTCGCAGGAACACCCGCATTTTATGCTTCCTATACAACATCCTCTTCAACCCTATCTATCCTGCTTACCTTCGGGACCGTTTCTCCTTGGTTCGTCCTCCTGAAGTCCTATCTCGTTCACACCTTAAATCTAATCTTAAAATCGAACCCCATAATTCCGACTTCTATATTCCTACTCCTTTTCCGTTCATGCAGTGAGACTGTGGAATGCGCTCCCGCCTAACATTCGGGACGCTGAGTCTATCGCTATCTTTAAAAAACGAGTGAGAGAACACTACCTTTCCTCCTGATATGTAAATTTTCTTCATTTATATATATAATTTATAATTTGTATGTATTTATTTATCGACTTATTGTATGTAGTTGTTAGGTTATTTATCTGCTTAGTTTTAAATCTGTTTCCTATCCCAATTTTCTATTTGTTGCTACACACTGTGTCACTATATTATTATTACTTTTCCTGCTCCAGGTCCACAGGAAGAAATTCCAATAGGAATAGGTGATACCTTTGTACTTTAATTTTATGTATGTGTTGTCCTTTATGTTGTATGTGTGTACATAAATAAATAATAAATAAATAAATAAATAAAATGCCATTTATTAATTGTGTTACCTTATTTGAATATGGATTTGTTTGGATTAATTTATTTTGTCGTACATTCTGTCTAATATTTTTTGTCGAAATTGAATTTTAGTACTTGATTCTTTCAATATTTGTTACTGGGCTAAGTTTAGAACTGGTAAACATATGATTGACTATGAAAAACTAGATTTTATCTACCTCTAGGTTAGATTGCTGAAGGATAAGTGTTAGAAGGATTCACGGCGCGATTTTCTTCGGCGCTCACCGCGGTGGCGGAATGTAAGGGGAATTTTCTAAACTCACGAGACTGCAGTTTTTTGTAGTCCTGCAGTCGCTGCATTTGCTATAATAGCCTGCAAACTTGGCGGTTGATTATTTAAAGCGGATAAACAATCAGTTGAGTTCCAAGCCGAATGCCCGCAAAACCGCTGCGGTCCCAGAGCGGCGGCAGGTGCGGGAAAAAATCGCGCCGTGAGTGCTTAGCCTTACACTGTTAATCCTATTGAACAGCGTACTTGAGTTCTTTATAGAACAATTAGACTTTAACCTTGATAAGAAATACTAAATTCAATGTAAATTATAAATTTGAAATCGCTTATCTACTTAAGTAAGCTTAGTTTAATACTCATTCGTTGTCCGTTTAAGAGGAGACACTTGCTTAGTAGCTGGGGACAGTTACTGATTGTGATGACAATTTATTTGTAATCCTTTATCGTTCTATATCACCTATAAATGGCCACTGCTGACCAAAGGAATCTTCTCACCAAAGACCTTTTTTTATCGCATAAACCTGTAAACGAGCAGACGAATCACCTGATGGTAAGCAATCGGCGTCGCTCATGGACACCTGGAACACCAGAGGCGTTACAAGTGCGTTACCGGCTTTTTGGGTATTAGGAGTTTGAGGATCGTCGACATTGGGGAAGGAGGGAGTAATTGGGCCTCCGGTAACCTGTCTTTCATCGGTCACACGATGAAAGACAACGCAAGCGTTGCTTCACGTCGTTTTTCTGTGACGCCTTGGTATCACTCCGGTCGAGCCGGCTCATTCGTACCGAAGCATGGCTCTATCACACGCATTTTCACCCAAAGGCCTCTTCTCAGAACATTAAACAGTCTTAATTACTGGTTTATTATTCATTTAGATTCTAATGTCTCTACTATATTTTATGACCTATCCTATACACAAAACTTAGGCAATATAACAAAGTCTCTGTGTACTACTAATCCAGGCACAATTATTAATTGCCAATGGCTGTAACTTTGTCCAGGCAATATTGTAATACACCTGTTAAGTCGCAACCAGACGTAAGTGGCGATTATTAATAGCAGTTTAGGAGTATAGTTTGAAAGTGTTGTTTAAAAGGTTCTTCGGTTTTCAAGTGAGAGGTTTTTTACCGGTACGTTGATGTATGATTGCATTTTATGTTACAATGGTCATTCGAAAATTCGTTGTCAGTTTAAGCTGTGAAATGGAAGAATTTTTTTGTGAATAATTACAATAAGGATAACGTTTATTTTAGAAAAAAATTGCGAGTTATATTGTCTTGGACCTCACACTAGGATGATGTGTTGTGAGGTCCATAATTCATTAATTTCAACGATTATAACTATTCCTAATATGTATAACATTCATGATATTGTAATAATATATTGATGATGAAATGTAAAATAATAATATTGACAGTTAATTACACTATATTTTTATTTTCATGACATCTGACTATTGAAACATTTATTTAACGTAATATTAACAGGTTACGTTAAATAAATGTTGCCTGCCAACCGCTGCGGGGACCGCAGCGGTTGGCAGGCATCCCGCGTCGGGGGCGGGAGGAAACCGGCCGTGATTCCTTAGCCTTACACTGTTTATTCCAATTGAAGAAAGTACTCGAGTTCTTTATAGAACAACTAGCTGACCCGGCGAACTTCGTACCGCGTAATACTCTAACCTACTCTATCCCACTCTACCCTACTCTACCCTTATCTACCCTACTCTACCCTACTCTACCCTACTCTACCATACTCTACCCCTACTCTACCCTACTCTACCCCTACTCTACCCTATTCTACTGTACCCTCATGAAAATTAGACTATCCTATCTCTCAAGTTGGATCGAACTGCACATGGTGTGCGAATTTTATTATAACCGGTTAAGTGGTTTAGGAGTCCATTGAGGAAAAATATTGTGACACGAGATTTATATATATTAAGATTAGACTTTAACCTTGATAAGAAATACAATGTAATAAAATTCAATAAAAAATGTTATGTTTAACATCACGCCTTTTTTCCTCGAAGGGGTAGGCAGAGGTGCACATTATACCACTGTACAATGACTATTTATGTTATGAGTCCCATGTAATAAGGGGCGAGCCTATTGCCATATACCGGGCACGGTTCCATACTCCATGCTACTACTCAGAATAAAAAAAAAACCCAGTAATACTTTGCCCGACCCGGGAATCGAACCCGAGACCCCTTGCCCGGCAGTCGCACTTCCGACCACTCGGCCAGCGAGGAAGTCAAGTAAAAACTAATATAATTAATATTATTAATTTTTAAGATGTAAATATTTTAGTTCATAGTTATTTATATTTTAAGTTGTATATATTTTCATTTAGTTATAGTTAATATTAATTAATAAATAGTAAATTTGTTGAATAGATTTGTACGCCGTTGATGGCAAGACATAGCTGGTCAATATAAAGCTTTTAACATCGCTTGTACCCAATGATCGACAAATTTGAATTTGAATTCAATATTCTATAGCTGTGAATAATTACGCCTTTAAAAGTTTTTTCTTCGCCTTCTTGATAAGGAAAGCAATATAAAAAGACAAGAAAGTATCTACACGAAAGTGTTTACAAGTTGAAGCAACTAGCAACGAGAATTTCACGAGAAAAGCTAAGACTTGTTGCTGCAAAATAGTTTCTCAAGCACATTGAAGAAAAGGAACAAAGTAAGGAGAAAACGACAGACAGTAATATTTTAAATTAAATTAAAATGAAATACAAATTGTATATGAAATCATACATATACACACAAACATAGAATACATCTCTTTGCTGCTGTGAGACAGTCATCTCCGCTTGCTGCCGCCCGGAAACTTAGTTGGTACCATGCAAAATTGATAGATGGCGTTGGGTGCGAGTATTGCAATAATTGCGTGCTACTAGGACAGTTAAGAAATTTTAGGGTGATGTATGCATTTAGTATGGTGTTTAAAAATCATTTACTCTATTTAATATTTTTAATTCTCTTATGTTTGTGCGAAACTTACTGACAAAAATATATTTATATTATATAAGCAAAAATATGAATGTTAATATTGTATGTTATATAATAGTGATCGATATTTGGTAGCACGATCCAGCAAGCCTACAATGGTATTAAGTAAATAAATGACATAAATAGGTAAGTCCGCTTTTGTTATTTACACAGATGTACGAAATAACTTTACGGAAATAATGGATGAGAGTACCTACCTACGGACCGAGTTACGGATTTAAAACGACTCCAAAGACTACACATCCCGAGCCTACGGCACGTCGCGTTCCGCGCACACCTCAAAGAGCCATCAGGCCACCACGGATGGGGCCCAATAGGGCTGATGCGTATCCGGAGTCGCGGAGGAGTTAATGGTTTGCCTGGGGCTCTGGCTCGAAGGGCAGGAGTATATACGAACGGTGTGGTTTTTAGTCAGTAAGAGTCTGACACCCCCTCCCGCCTCATCCAGGCGGGAGAAGTACTTCGATGATTTTCCGACGTAAAAAAGAATAACTACAAATGTATCTCTCACCTGTAATGTTAGTCTGATATTCCAATAGGCACTCAGGCGCGTATATTATCCTAACCTAAATGTCAGTTCCATTTAGTTCCAGTTTACCAACTAGGATCGTTCAAGTTTCATACATCGGGCCGCGTAAAGTTGAACATGTACACATGTTTCCATATCAAGCTATACATCACCAGTTAATCGTGGTCTCGCTTTGTATGATGTGTCCGCCCGTACAACGGTCAATTTATACTGGTTTTGCGTTACTTTATATGTAGTTGTGGATACTACTCGTAGTTTAAGCCCGGACTTTGCCTTGAGGCGCGTTTATACGGGGCTAGTACATACAAGCTTGTCGAATACAGTATACTGATTTTACAAGGCATTTCAATAGAAATTTGATAATTTGTAGCTGTCTTGAAGTAAAGAGGTACATATATTTTATCCAGTTATTAATTTAATCGTAGGTTGGGCATTTGGTCATATGCTGCTTTATTAAATACCAATTTTAAATCAGTTTTTCATACTCAGGTACAACACTGGCCGCCAGCGTTACAAAAGTCGACCGGTAACATTTTAGTAATTATCCAGGTTATTTATCCGAACACTGGCCTAATTATGTGTAGGCAATACAATTGGTAAACTGTAATGGTCTGGTGATCCGTAAATCAGGCATTCCATACTTCGCGTAGACACAAGCTCTTTACACGTGGAAACTTGTCTACATTGTTATATAACAGCTTTAAGTGCCATTTTATGAGGAGAAAATAAAGATATATATAAAGATAAAAGATAAAGATAATAATGGAAGAAAACAAAATTGAATAATTGGCTATCAATTGGCTGGAGTAGCCACAAATTATAAAAACATTCCACATTTAGAAGAACCTTCAAAAATCAATCAATGCAACAAACATACAACAGACAACATACATAACATAACATCACCCTTTTTTATCCCCGAAGGGGTAGGCAGAGGTGCACATTTCGGCACTTAATGCCACTGTATACAATGTAACACCCACTTTTCACTATTTATGTTATGAGTCCCATGTAATAGGGGTGAGCGTATTGCCATATACCGGGCACATTTCCAGACTCCGTGCTACTACTGAGATTTTTAAAAACCCAGTAATACTTTGTTGACCCGGGAATCGAACCCGAGACCCCTTGCCCGGCAGTCGCACTGGCGACCACTCGGCCAACGAGGTAGTCACAACATACAACAAATAACAACAAAAGGAGCACATGACAGACACACCCTTAGTAAAGCCTTCGTAGGCCAACACTGACACTGTTGAAAGTTATTAACAGTGTTATTGAGACAAATTTGAACTCCCCGACTTGCTAAGTTAGTTTGCTTGGATACTGTGGCTTTTTGGTGAAGTATTGTTAGTACCCGATTAGGACTTGCATGCTCTAATGGGTTTTTGGGTATTTGTGTTTAGGAGAACATGTACAGATTGAGATTTTTTTATGGGATTAGCCGGTAAACGAGGAGACGGATCATCTGATGGTAAGCAATCGCCGTCACCCATGAACACCTGGAACCGGCTTATTGGGGATTAGGAATTTGATGATTGTTGGGGATTCAAGGATTTGGTACATTGGGGATGGAGGGCGGGGGTTAATTGGGCCTCTGGTAACCATACTCACATGACAAAATAAAACGCAAGTGTCGTTTCACGTCAGATTTTTATTGGATTGGATTTCGGTGCTCGTGTTTGGCAAAGGGTGGTCATCAACTTGAAAAAAAACGTACTCTATCGTAGACTGTATCATTGCTTACCAGAGGACGCCGCTTCACTTCCAAGAAAAAAGTTAATATTATTTTTTGCATTTTGATATTTTCATGCTGGCTAAAAGTGCAGCATAATGTTACCTTTGCACTTATTTTCATTTATCAGATAAATAAACATTACATAAAAAAAAAACATAACATCACGCCTTCCATCCCCGAAGGGATAGGCAGAGGTGCACACAGAAGTGACACTCACTTTTCACTATTAATAAAATGAATATGCTCATAAGACGGTAATAAATGAGATATATATGGAGTAGTTCTTTACATAACTAAGAATAATACTGAATATAAGCAACGTAATAATTGTTTTAAGTATGTCATAATTGAAATAACTCATGTACTTTATGTTAATCCTTTAGATTATTACAACTTTTTTGTCAATGAAGTTATTAGTCCCATAGTATTACACTATTCACAATTCAGGATACTAAAATAATTCTCATAGAACACTAAAATACAAAATTAAACCTTATGTATTTGTGAACACAAAACATCCCGGTCCAATCATAAAGACTAACTAAGGATCATCATCATAGGATCCCAATTCTCAAAGCACTCTCAAAATTTACGAACGAATTTTTCATCTAATTTTAAAATTTGATCTTGAAGGGCGAACTCAAAAGATTTACTCGATGTCTTTGACAACGATATCAAAGGGAGAATTAATTTCCTGGAGTATTCCCTTCTTTTCACAAAAGTAGTGCGTCAATAACGGAGTTTATAATTGGTTCTCTTTTAATCTATAATCTAGTACGTAATTCAATAACTCCCACGCACCTATTGTCAAGTAATTGGGCTCTAGATAGACTTTTCTCTGTTCATCTTGTCCTAATTTAGTAATCAGTAGCTCTAGGCTTTGTAAACTAGTACAATTTTGTTAGAACGCTATATTTTTTTAAATTAGGTAGTTTCTTGTCCAAAACTTCTTTGTAGTTTTTAAGTTTAATTTAAAGAAGGTACTAAGACCTTTTTATAGTCGTTTGTGAATAGTGAATCATATCAAAATGATGAACAGAATTATAATGAGATCATATAAGACTTATTGAAGCTGCTGTGATTGGTCAAATATTTGAGAGCTGCTGTAATTGGTCAATATAAAACTCCTTTCTACATTTGCGCCATCTAGTTAACAAAAAAACGTTACCCCGTATGCCGTTCCTACAAGTGTAACTGAGCAGATTATTCTACGTAACATAACATAACATCACGCCTTTTGTCCCCGAAGATGTAGGCAGAGATGCACATTATGGCACGTAATGCCACTACATAATGTAACACCCACTTTTCACTATTTATGTTATGAGTCCTATGTAATAGGGGGTGAGACTATTGCCATATACCGGGCACGATTCCAGCCTCCGTGCTACTTCGGAGTTTTTTACTACATTTAAAAAAAATCTACATATATAAGTCATTATTTCTGCCCATGCAAATGTTACATAAGAAAATCGCACATGCAAAAATATCGAGTGACACCAAATTGGACTCTAACACCAACATTTAAAGTACGATACTCATAAACACGAAATTTATTTGGGACTTAATGAGTGTCTACGTTCCAATTACAGTCCATAGCAAAGCATGAACGAGCTTAATACGTAATTTTATTAGGATTAGCAACTGTAATTAAAAGTAGGTACTGAACCGTTCAGGGGTTAGGTCTCCCGTACCTATTTTACATATGACCTTACAGCAAAACTTTTGAATGTTGACAAGTTAATGAAGTTGTAGTATATTTAGTTAGTAATATATTGCTATGTTATCTCCGAAAACTGTGATATAAAATGGAATGTGTTGGGTTTGTTTCGGTGTTTTTGATTATAATTATAATAAATTTTAAGTGTGGGAGAGCCATGCTCCGGCACGAATGGGCCGGCTCGACCGGAGTGATACCACGGCCTCATAGAAAACCGACGTAAAGCAACGCTTGCGTTGTGTTTCGTCGTGTGAGTGAGCTTACCGGAGGCGCAATTACCTTCCCCTTCCCCAATCTCCCCAATCTCCCCAATCTCCCCAATCTCCCCAATTCCTGAATCCCCAACGATCCTCAAACTCCTAATTCCCAAAAAGCCGGTGATGCACTTGTAACGCCTCTGGTGTTCCCGGTGTCCATGGGCGACGCCGATTGCTCACCATCAGGTGATCCGTCTGCTCGTTTACCGGGTTATGCCATAAAAAAAATCAGATCAGTTGATTAATGATTATGTTTTCGGCTTACTCACGTAACGTCGCGGAATGCGCATTCATAAGCAACATTACGCGACAGGTGATGCGTACTGTCGCGCTGCTACTGAGTAACAAAATGAGCCTCTAGCATGGCGTGAAACTAGTCGAGTTCTTCGTCAAACAGTTACGTGAGTAAACCGAAATACAATTGCATGGCCAATTTTAACATCCATATTTCTCTTTATTCCTCAAACTTAATTTTAAAATCGTCACAAGTACGAACACTCCAAACTAATAAGTTTTTATCATAACCGCAGTCCTAATCTTTACACTACCATAAAGCAATTAGAAGTAAAAATCATAAATTTTCTATATTACGCAAATGTCGAACCAGGCTCTCATACTTATCAATCATTCAATGAACACTTTACCTTGTAAACACAAATTTACTTCCATACACACAGTACCGTCTTTACCCTAAGGACTGGGGGCCCGTACCCAGGGCCCCCATTCTTTGGGGGCCCCGAAGGACCGACGATTTCTACGACGGATACACACCCAATACACGTTGCGCGGCAACCGGCTGCCCCGCAACGTGTAGCGGTTTCGATTCCCACATGGAGCAAATCTTTGTGTGATCCACAAATTGTTGTTTTGGGTCTGGGTGTCATGTGTAAGTGAACTTGTATAATTGTAAATGCACCCACGATACAGGAGATTATCCTAGTGTATGGAAACGTTACAAAAATTTAAACATTTTAAAAGGGCCCCAAATATTTGTGCGCTCAAGAGCCCCAGCGTAGTAGAAGACGGCCCTGCACATACACATGAGGAGATACAAGTACAATCGTCAAAATTGCTCATGCCTTACGTGACTAATTCATGTCATTGATGTGAGTACTGCGAGGGTGTCTGAAGAGGGTTTCGAGTTTCCTCCATGTCCTTGTATTGTTGACAGCATACCAGAGGTAATAAGTTCGACCTTCATACACTGCTATACTTCAAAAGGTTTTGACGATGATGCTGTAAGAGTCAAAGTCATGATAAAGCTGAGAGTGACTTATTTATTTAAGCTTTTGCACATTAAGTGGCCTTAATGCCACAGGCATTTTCTCCCAGTTAGAGATGTTGTTGTCCAATTTTAGCGCTACAGTTTCAGTCTAACTTTTAATTAAACTGTCAAACACCAAGCGGTCACCGGTGACCGCAACCTATTGTTCTATAATTGTGTCTACAAAACCGGTACTCGACGAGTTAAAACCGTCTAGAGGCTCAGACAAATACAATACATAATTATATTATAATAAAAAAATGAAATCAGTTATCAATGTGGCAATTTAGCAATGTATTTAATAATGTCAAAGAATGTAGGACGCGGAGAAAATGAAAACGTCTCCAATTTCTTTAGCCGTAGAGTCACGAAGACCATACAGGTAGTGTACCTAATTTTTTGATCTTAAAAGTTCACATACATGGACAAATCCGTAAGTAAAAATTAGTACTATAAGCCTTTAAACAGTCCGTAATAAACAAATTGTCGACGAAATATTTTCAACCTTTAAATAATTCTCGTTACGAATGGTTGCGGTCACAAAAACTGACGAACCATATAAAAAGTTTTAGGTTCACCGCAAATGTAACTAAAGTTTTAATAAATTCAAGCCAGTTCAGTGGGCGCGTGGAAACAACGGATGATATCTACCTATAAATATTGAATTTTTTTGACGTATCGATTTTACGTCAACGTTTCAGCCTTGTCGCTAAATAAAATCAAATATCTTTCGTCCAAATATTTTTTAGTTTCCGTTTATTATTCTTGTATAAACATCAAACCGATCCTGTAATAATCCTATATCCAATATATTTCCTCTCCAAATTTAAATTTACCGCCAACATTGCCGGGCTAAAGGCACATGCGACAGCGTCCTACAACTTGTCGATGCGCGCGCAGCGCCGCGCAGAGTGGCAAAAAAGAACTAAAAAAGATATGGTGGTCTAAGCGTCGTCGTCGCGAAGTGTCCGCAAAAATAATTTCTATTATATGTAAAACACCTCGTTAGTGGTTCACCGACTGTTTCTGGTGTTCGATCAACCATGCCTGACTTGGTGATAGCAAACAAAACTGTGCAAGTTCTGTGGTTCGAGAAATACATAGCTGGCCGGCCGGCTTACGCCCCGTCGTTGGTGAAGTTCCCGTCAACTCCTGATCTGCATCCAGGTTAGTTTATGCGTTCCCTACTTGATGGTAACAGGATTTCGTCAAGGCTAGATTCAGGGCAATGCAGTGGCTACTCCAGCGAGGTGCAACCAATTCTGTTTGATATAAGTTATATATTATTTTATTTATTTTTAAATTTTGGTGATATTGGTAGACAATGAACAGACTTGTTGATGTTGACGATGTTGTTGAACAGTTTAAGTTCTTCAGACTAGACAAAGTATTTCTGATTTTTCGAATGTCTGTAGCTACTTTGACATTTATTTAATTTACTTCTTTTATTTTTTTTTCCAATTGTTAGTGCTAGGACCGTGCGAGGCTTGGTCTCGACAATTTTCTTCTAACTGCCCATGTTCTGATAATTTGAGTACTTGTGCGCCCCTCCCAAATGTTCTTTTTGTTGGTATTGGTCGTCAGATCAGTCAGCCTCACCTGTTAATTGAGCTGATTGTAAACCAATACATGAGCACTGCCGTCAGAACGGTCCAAGCTGTTGTGGTTCTTTAGAACAGAATCTACAGAATAAACCTGCATGATTCTCACACATAATCTTTTATATGCATATTGTCTGGACTTGAAAAGGACGGACCTCTGAGTTTGTTTCGGCATTTCCTCTCAGAGTGACCAATTAAGAAATGTCAGCCTCATCGTTCGCTTAAAAATTGACATTTAAAAGTTGCTGCCTTGTAGCCTATTTGCAGAAATAAAGTCAGTTAATTTTACTTGACTAAATAGCTCGAGTAGCGAAAGAACTTAATGTGTTATGCTAAATGTGAATAGATGTTGGTATTACATATTTCAAAGATGTTTAACAACTTGTTTAGAAATTTGGCTGATAAATCCTTCTACTATATTTTTTTCGCATCCAAAAGACCACGCCAACGAAAGGCAACTCGTAAAACAGGATTACTTACAAGCAAAATCTATCAAATACTTAGTAAGGCGTATATTAACCGGATTTAACCAGTTTATCATAGCCAGGCAACGTCCCGATATTTTGTTTTTCCCGGTTTTGACTGCATAATGGAACAGATTTCAATATTTTAATATTTATAAGCAATTCGTTTGTTATTGGGATGGATGCTCCTATACGGTGCTATTTTTATAAAGAGCCTTGGTTGGTTTCATATACGTATTTTTAAGAAAAATCTGTGAATCCCTCTTGTTTGCATCTGAATTATTTTTTTGGGAAAGGATCATAAAAGGGGCTTTATTGTGGAAGCGAACAATACCAGGAAGGTGTCCAGAGCGGTGGCTGGCGAAAAACAAAACACCATCGCCTTTTTTTTCTCATAAAATATAGAGATAATTTATCATGGCTGCAAGTTGTAAATCTTTTGAATAAAGAATTAGGGTTTTAATGGTTTTGAGGATATTTCTTTATTGTTGTAAACCTGAAACCGCCTTAGTCATAATCTGCTAAAATCGATCTTGACGAAGGACGAAGGACTATTGATTTTAAAGTTCTATGATTTGCCTTAACCTTCCTAGGTAGACAGACAGGCACTAGCTTGTAAGGATATTCTGCTAGTCACCCATAATTCTACTACCTTACTATTATCTATTAACGATTGTACGAAGGAAAATAAATATTATAATATTTTTCTCACCTTTTAAACCTTCCCCGGACTTCCATGAACATTTCAAGACCAAATCAGGTAGCCAAATCGGTTCTCGAGTAATAGCGAGACTAACGAACGAAAATTAATTTTTATTTAGCGTATTATTAAAACAAATCCATATACAGGTAATGTCTTACTATTCAAAAATAATGATACTTACATACATGTTAATGGTTTCTTCAAACCTCCATACACAACACACTGGTACTCCAAGGTATCAGTCATCAGCCCGAATATTACACAGGGGGGACTATTAATTACAAGGCATGAGTAAATTAAGCCCATTAACCAGTGGAGGGGCGCTGTAAGATGATTGGTGTGACGTCATGTTTACAATATAAAGCTGACGTTTTATATGTTGTTTGTAAATAAGTGCTGGTTGTGTTTAAATGTTTGATTATAAGACTGTAAAACATATATTTTTTTAAAAGAGTAACGGGTAGAGATGTTTTCTCGTTCTTCTCCATTCAAATCTACATTTTGGAACGAACTAGCTTCACTGACGGCCAGACTATTATTTCTTTTGTATTGGTTGACGTTTCAAAAGTGCCAAATTATGGTTTAATTGAATTAAATGCTTTGACTTTGACTTTGAAAGGGATATTTTTGTTTATTTCTGTTGTTGCATTTTGATTAGGAGTTCTTATTGTGTGACTGGTGGGTGGATTTGTTATAAGTTCTGCGTTTTCTGATTTTGTGATCGCATTATGTGTTTCGGCCCTAAGTGTACTTATTAAAAAGCATACCATGACTATGTACCAACATAGAATAAGATAAGATTTTTTCATGCTCTCTATTTTTACCATATACAATTTTCAAAACCAAGTGACTAACATTCATTATCATTTTGAAATATCAACTATATTTCCATGTCAAGTTTTACCGAAATACCTTTACCAAATTTTATACCGTACCTTCCTCAAAGCCGAAAACATCCTGCCATCAGCCATCGCCACAAAAACCTTCCGACTACCGAATTAAACCAACGAAAAAGCTAAACGAATATCGGGATGCAACGGTAAAGCTGTAGCTAACTGTCAAAAACAGGAGAAATTTTGTTGCGAAACCGGACGAAATTCGGACACCACACGCAGACGGCCCGTTGAAAAATATTCATGAAACATTATGACAAGAGGTCATTGCTCTTTGTTCGGTGTTTTCATGTTTACTGTTCTATTTTGGCCAGTATTGAACGTGACGTCAAAACGCTGTCAAAGGGTGCTCTCGTCATTCGCAATAGGAATATTCGAGGGGACATTGAATATTTTTTATTTTTTGAGAACCGTAAGATGATTAAAAACTGTTGGGTTTTATAGTTTGAGGGTTTTTGTTATCATACTGTTATTATTTGTTTCGGTATTACTAACAATTGTTTAAAACACATAGGTTGTCTTGAAACACAATCACATTTTAGTTGATCCTTCCTTTTCTGACTCTAATAATTCTATGTTTGAAATATAAACAGGTTTTTAAAAAAAATTACATTAATAGCACGGAGCCGTTTTTTTGAGGTGGGAAAGTCATCCAATGACTTGTCTCGTCCGGTTGAGACAGGAGGGAGTGTCAGACTCTTACTGACTAAAAACCACCCCGTTCCTACTCCGGCTCGAAGAGCAAGAGTAGGTTTATGTTTCAAACATAGAATTATTAGAGTCAGAAAAGGAAGGATCAATTAAAATGTGATTGTGTTATGTGATAGGAATTCCGTTCTTTAAATTATACATTGGCATTAAGTGCCGTAATCCGTACCTCTGCCTACTCCTTCGGGGACAAAAAGTTACAACTTTTTATGCTGATGTTTTTTTTTAAAAACCCAATAATGCTTTGCCCGACTAGGGAATCGTACCCGAGACCCTTTGTCCGGCAGTTGCACTTGCGACCACTCGACCAACGAGGCAGTCTATATACCTCTGTAGTACCAGCTGTCGCTTAAATGACAGCGTGATAATATGTAGCCTATATGTTGACCCGACCTGTTAGTAATATTCATGTAAAATTTTAAGTAAATTCCCGGACATACATACAGACAAACATTCTAAAATCATATTTTTGGCTTCGGTATCGATAGTAGATCACAGCTCAAGTATTATTTTTAACAAATATTCAATTTACAGTTTTGATATTTCTACGATTTTATTATATGTATAGAAAAAAAACAAAGTTAAGTAAGAACGCGGGTTACTCACGTGAATATACTGAGAAAAGCTCTACTAGTTTCGAACCACAGAGGGGTTCTTCCTCATGAGCAGCGTGCGCGGTCGCGGCGACGTCGTGCAGCTCACTGCGACTTATAGGTTCATTTAACTAACACAAGTGTTAACCTTTCAAAGAAAAAGGTCATAAATAAATAACTACTAATAAATAAATGTCTGTTAGTATATTTACTTGAGAACTTTTCACATTTTCATTTCCTAAGCCTTATTTTTCTTGAAAAGCGAATGTTTGTAAACTAGGAGTGAAGGGTTACAAGTTTCTTTCGAACTAAGCTAACACTTCTGGTTCTTCTAGCCGTGGTTTTAATCTTGTACTTGTACTTCTTACTTTTATATTTTCTTTAGCCAAGTTGCAATAAGATTTTTTGCTGTTGCTTAATAAAAGAAAATATTAAGTAAAATTTTCTTTGTAATCGAATAGTTATACGGTACCATTTCATGTAATGGTAGTGAAACTACTCCCCTCCTTGTAACCTTGTGTAACCTTCTACTTGTAACCCCTTTAGTGGTCCAGGTGCCCACGGGCGACGCCGATTGCTTATCATCAGCTGATCCGTCTGCTTGTTTACCGGCTTATACCCATAAGAAAGCTGTATTTTATTTGTAAGCAACACTTGAAAACCATCATTTTTTAACTTGCTTTCAACATACATACATACATACATAACATCACGCCTTTTATCCCCGAAGGGGTAGGCAGAGGTGCATATTATAACACTGTACAATGTAACACCCACTTTTCACTATTTATGTTATGATTATGAGTACCATGTAAAAGGGGATGAGCCTATTGCCATATACCGGGCACAATTCCAGACTCCGTGCAACTACTGAGAAGTTTAAAAAAACTCAGTAATACTTTGCCCGACCCGGGAATCGAACCCGAGACCCTTTGCCCGGCAGTTGCACTTGCGACCACTCGGCCAACGAGGCAGTCTTGCTTTCAACATTCAGTATTAACACAATTACGACTCAAGGGAACTAATTTCCTTAACCATACCATTTGTACGTGTCCTAGTCCAGGACATTGAAACACAAAACTTCTACTAATCATACGAAAGTAACCGTCCAGTGTTTGTATACAACAGAGGTCTTTAATTAATACGAATTCATTCAAACAAGAGCTCCATTCATTACATTACGCATAATTCGAAGCTGCATGGAGACTCCATTAATTTAAGTTAGTTACTTCTGTACTTACTATAACTGCCTTTTGGTAGTTTGCTTGTAGTGGTGTAAAATGAACTTTATTAGTTCTGTTAAAGATATCTTTTTCTATGTTTGCCCAAAAATAGTGTCGTGTTTTTGTTGAAGACATATAGATATAGGATGTATTGTATAGTATATTATTCGCTTTTGAGATAGATGATATTAATAAAATCGCTTACCTACTGCTGAAGAAATCCTGCCTTAAATTGCCGCGCTAAACAAAAAATTGCACACTGCATCCAATGGTTGCCCATCGGCCTATGGATATTGTCGAATCACATAGCAAAAAGTCTACCTCAGTCTTATACCAAAATTACTAGATTAAAAGATCAAAAACTTAAAAAAAATATCGATATAATTGTTTTAAAAAGTACCTATGTACGTTTAAAAAAACCGACTTCAAACTTCTCTTTTTTGAGGTCGATTTATTAATCATAAACGATCAGTCGATTTTTTGAGGTCGATTTATTCATCTAAACTACTTACAAACACTTTAATGAATACCACATCAAAATTAGTTCAGTTAATTACGAGATAATCGCGCTACGCACAAACATACATGCTGTTGGGGAGAGTTTTTGGACTGTATAAATGATGATGCTGATTAAAGGTACTGGTTTATTCGACGGAAGGTAGGTGTGCCTTTACAAATATACGGCGCGCAACGCGTACAGTGCTCACAGCTAATCGAGTGGAAAAGAACGGGCCGCGATCCTCGTCCTCGTATATGTTGATCCCCGCGCAGCGCTGTCCCCCCTCTGATGCCACCGCCAGTGCCGCCTCCATCGACGTCATCGAGATGTCCGAGACGTTTCCGAACATCCTGCCCGGGTTGAAACATCGTCTTCAATAGGTAAAAGACATATGTTGTTGAAAGCCCTGGTGATGTCGCCCTTCTTGGTTTTAATTTCCGCTACTCTCGTGACGCCATCAGCACCAGGAAACACCTTGACGATACGACCTAATAGCCAATGCAGTGGTTGTTGCGTTTTCTCTTTAATCAGAACCAACTGATTCACTTTAAGTTCGCCTGTGGACGCATGCCATCTAGTTCTCTGCTGCAACATGACAACATATTCATGACTGAATCGGTTCCAAAAGTGTTGCCGTAAATGTTCAATTCTTTTGTAGCGGTCCAATCGAGTGATGTTCACAGAATGTACCTGCGGCTGAGAAACGGATATTAGCGGTCGTCCAATTAAGAAATGCGAAGGAGTTAGAGCGGTAAGGTCGTCAGGAGACGAAGAAAGGGCAACAAGGGGGCGGGAATTCAATATAGCCTCAATTTGGACTAAGTATGTGTTCATCTCTTCATATGTTAAATGAGAAGAATGAACAATAGTTTTTAAATGCCTTTTAAGAGACTTAACGGCGGCCTCTGTTATACCATTGAAGTGCGGACTATAAGGAGGAGTAAAACTAAACTTTATTCCTTCTTGTGCAAGATCGGTTCCTAAATTTGAATTAGTTAAGAATTGTGCAAGCTCATTAAATACGCCCACAAACGCTGTGCCGTTATCAGAGAGGATGCTGTGTGGTTTACCCCGACGAGCAACGAATCTCTTTAACGCAGCAAGATAAGCGTCTTTGGTGAGATCCGTCACAAGCTCCAGATGGACGGCCTTTACTGCCAAACAGACAAATACACAGATATAAGACTTAATGAGTCTGGTACCTCTGCCTTTACGGTCCGGCGTAGTCTACACTACAATTATAAAACGGAAATTCAAGCTGTGTCCTCGTGGGTGGTAGTTGACCCATGATTGGTTGCACCGCCTGAGATCTAAATCGGAAACATTTGACACATTCTCTGAATGTACCTTTAGATAGATTTCTGCCTCCTAAAGGCCAGTAAGTTTGACGAATGTGCGATAAAAGAAGTTGTGGCCCTGCGTGCATAAGCTTAATATGTTCACGATGAAATAATATTTTTGTGATATGATGTTTACTATCTAGCAATATTGGATGTTTTGTGTCGTAACTATAATTAGCGTTATCTAACCTGCCACCCACGCGAATTACACCTCGATCATCCAAAAACGGAGACAAAGAAACAAGCCTATTTTTTCTAGATAATGGCCGTTTTAAACTAAGTGTTTTGTATTCGTCAGGAACTGCGCCGCTGCTCAGGATCTCCTGCTCCAGAGCATGGCGCAGTGGTCGATCAATGTCGCCGTGGTCTCCGAGCCGTACTTCGTCCCGCCCAGGGATCACTGGGTGGCGGACCTGGACGGCTCGGTGACCATCATATCGTCGGCCGCCGCCGGTACCCCGACTCTTGAGGCTGCTCAAAGAGGTCGGGGTTGTGTCGCAGCACGGTTCGGAGAGCTCGCTGTGGTGGGCGTGTACTTCTCTCCGAACCGAACTCTCGCCGAGTTCCACAACTCCTTGATGGAGTTGGTCACCGTCGTCGTCGGGTTCCGTTCCCTCCCCGTGCTCGTCCTCGGGGACTTCAATGCCAAGAACTTGGCTTGGGGTTCCCGGTTCACCGACGTCCGGGGTAGGATGGTGGAAGACTGGGCCCTTGAGACAGGCCTAGTCGTCCTGAACCGGGGTTCTGTCCCCACGTGCGTGCGGATGCAGGGCGAGTCGGTGGTGGACATTTCGTTCGCCAGCCCTGCTCTGTCACCGCGTATCGTTGACTGGCGTGTCATGGAGGAGGTGGAGACGTACTCCGACCACCGGTATATCCGGTTCGACGTCTCCGCCGAGTCCGCAGACCCGCCGGTCAGACAGGCCCCATGTGGTCCGCGTTGGGCGCTGAAACAGCTGGACCGGGAGCTGCTCCTGGAAGCCGCCATCGTGCAGGCCTGGGTGATACCACCGGTCAGGCCTGCCGACATCGACGATGAGGCTAAGTGGCTTCAGGACGCCATGTCCAGGATTTGTGACGTGGCGATGCCCCGGATCCGATCGAGGCAACAGAAGCGCCAGGTGTACTGGTGGTCGCAAGAGCTGGCGGCTCTGCGCAAGGCGTGCACTACTGCGCGACGCCAGTACACTAGGCACCGCAGGCGCCGTATCCGTCCTCCTAATGCGGAGGCGAGAGAGGCGGAGTTATACGAGGGATACAGGGCGGCGAAGGCCCTCCTCAAGGCGGAGATATTGCGGGCCAAGGAGGAGGCCCGCCGAGAAATGCTGGGGACTCTGAATGGAGACCCGTGGGGACGCCCGTACCGGATGGTACGCGATAAGCTCCGCGCCTGGGCTCCCCCGCTCACTCAGAGTCTCCGGCCAGAGGTCTTGGAGGAGGTGATAAGCGCCCTGTTCCCCCGACCACGGAGGCGCTTCAGGCCTCCGTATATGACTCTGCCCCCTGCGGTGCCCGACGCGGGCTATAGCGACGACGACGATGACCTCGTCCCAGAGGTGACCGAGGCAGAATTGAGAGCGGCGGTGCGCCGGATGGGCGCCAAGAACACCGCCCCAGGACCCGACGGCTTGCATGGCAAAGCATGGGTCCTGGCCTCGGAGGCTCTCGGGCCTCGATTGATCGGTCTCTACAGCGCATGTCTGGAGAGAGGCCAGTTCCCGCTTCTCTGGAAAGCGGGCAAACTGGTCCTCGTGCGGAAGACGGGGCGCCCTGCGGACTCTCCGTCCGCATACCGGCCCATAGTGCTGCTCGACGAGGTGGGGAAAGTCTTCGAGAGAATCATCTCGAACCGCCTCGTCGCGCACCTGACGAACATTGGGCCGGACCTGTCGGACGGCCAGTTCGGCTTCCGCAGAGGGCGCTCCACGGTGGACGCCGTCATGCGCGTTAGGGACCTCACGACGGGGACTGCAGTGTCCGGGGGTAAGGTCATAGTGGCGGTGTCTTTAGACATCGCCAACGCCTTCAACTCCCTGCCCTGGAGCTGCATCTTGGAGGCACTCCGATATCATGGGGTGCCTACTTACCTCCGTCGTGTGATCGAGGCCTACCTGACGGACAGGTCCGTCAGCTACCCCGGTCACCGGGGCGAGTGGAACCGGCGAGAAATGTCACGCGGTGTTCCACAGGGTTCGGTTCTGGGGCCGCTCCTGTGGAACATCGGCTATGACTGGGTGCTGCGCACCGACCTCCCGAACGGCGTTAGCACAATATGCTATGCCGACGATACGCTGGTGCTAGCGCACGGGAGGTCGCACCAGGCGGCGGCCGATTTAATGGCGACAGCGGATGCGACAGTCGTTGAAAAAATCCGGCAGTTGGGACTCGAGGTGTACGGAGCCGCGGAAGACTTAACGGGTTGCCGGGGCTCCGGCTCGAAGTGCAGGAGTAGGAACGGGGTGGTTTTTAGTCAGTAAGAGTCTGACACTCCCTCCCGCCTCACCCGGGCGGGAGAAGTCATTGGATGATTTTCCCCCCTCAAAAAAAAAAAAAAAAAAGGGACTCGAGGTGGCGCTCCACAAGTCCGAGGCCATGTGTTTTCATGGCCGCGGGAACGCGCCACCTCCGGGTGGGTCCCAAATAATGGCGGGAGGGGTTACCATCGGCGTCGAGACGACGATGAAGTACCTGGGACTCGTCCTCGACAGTCGGTGGAACTTCGTGGAGCACTTCCGACGTTTGGCTCCAAAGTTGGCAAGGGCGGGGGCTGCGTTTAAACGCATCCTCCCCAACCTCGGGGGGCCAAACGCCTCCTGCCGGAGGTTGTACGCCGGGGTCGTGCGGTCCATGGCCCTCTACGGCGCCCCTGTTTGGGCGCCGAACTTGTTGCGGCGTCCTGCTCGGACGCTGCTCATGTCACAGAGGGTCATGGCGATCCGAATGATCCGCGGATACCGCACGATCTCTGGGGAGTCGGCGAACCTCCTTGCCGGATTACCGCCGTGGGATCTGGAGGCGAAGGTGCTCGCGCGCGTGTATAACATGCGCGCGGAGGCACGTCGCCGGGGCGAAACTCCGCTGCCGCGCCAAATAAGTGCGTGGCGGGATGAGCTCCGGCGCGATCTCATGGCGGAATGGCAGCAACGACTGTCGCAACCGGGGGCTGGGCTCGCTGCCATTGCAGCGATAAGTCCCCTCTTTGAGGAGTGGCTTGAGAGACGCTACGGCGTCCTCACCTACCGCCTGACGCAGGTCCTCACCGGACATGGAAGTTTCGGGAGGTACCTGTGTCTGATGGGGCGGGAGGAAACGCCCGGGTGTCATCACTGCGAGGACCGCCCTGAGGACACGGTGGAACACACGGTGGGAGAATGCCCTGCGTGGGCTGAGCACCGCCGTGCCCTCAGGGAAGTGATCGGCGATGGCGACCTCTCGCGTCCGGGCCTAGTGCAGGCCATGATGCGGAGCGAGAGGGATTGGGATGCCGTCTCCTCCTTTTGCGAAGCAGTCATGCTAGCTAAGGAGGAGGCGGGACGCGTGAGGCAGCGAAGCGCTGCCTCCTCACGGCCCAGCCGTCGCGAAGGACACACTGGGCGTCGGGGATCGCGAGACGATCTCCGGCCACCGTAAGCGCGGGCCTGCGGACGGCGAGCATGGGTGGCTCCCCGTCCGACCAGAAACAGACCCGAGCGTACGGCGCGTCGCGTTTCGCGCGCGCCTCAAAGAGCCATCAGACCACCACAGATGGGGCCCAATAGGGCCGATGCCGATTCGAAGTCGCGGAGAACCTAACGGGTAACCGGGGCTCCGGCTCGACGTGCAGGAGAAGGAACGGGGTGGTTTTTAGTCAGTAAGAGTCTGACACTCCCTTCCGCCTCACACAGGCGGGAGCAGTCATTCGATGATTTTCCCCCCTTAAAAAAAAAAAAAAAAAAAAATTCGTCTGGAAACATTTCCATTTGACTGATACGTAACATGACAGTAAAAGCCTCATTTAATTCATCACAAGATAAATGACCACACCGCTTGACTTTAGAATTTTTTAAATTAAAAACGAACCTAAGTATATAAGCGATTATATGTTTAAGTTAGATTTATTACTAATCAAACTACTAATAGCTGATTGAGTTAATTGACAACTGTCCACTAGGTGAACTTTAATTTCAGATATGTCGGGATTAGAACCTGTATTTGGTATTTTAGGCCAATGTACTTCACCTAATTTTAAAAAGTCTGGGCCCGACCACCACAATTGACAGGTGCCGATTTGATCGGCCCTCAGCCCGCGAGATACTAAGTCCGCCGGGTTCTCTTTAGACGACACGTATCTCCAAGAATTTTCCCCGGTACTTTCTTGTATCGCACTGACACGGTTACGGACAAAAGGCTTTAATTTATTCGGTGATGTAGATAAACAACAGAGAACTATCGTTGAATCACACCAATAATAAAATTTATTTATTTTAATAGTTAATGAGGCTACTACCTTTGCACACAGTCTTGCTCCCAACAAGGCCCCGCACAGTTCAAGACGAGGTATGGTTATATGTTTGATGGGAGCGATCTTATTTTTGGAAGTTAAAAGGTGAACTGTCGTTGTCCCATCATTATTTAGGCCAAATATCGACCCTGCGATTTAATTTAATTTTAAAATTAGTTTTAGGTGATATTATAGTTTTAAATACGTCAAATTATGTTAAATCACGTATATAAGTATTAGTAGCAGTGTTTTCCTGGTGATGGTGATAAGACTTTATCCACAAAATTGAAAAGTTCCCACGGGCTGTCAACGGTCAACGGACGGAGCAAAAGTTGTATTCAAATCCTAAAACCAGGGGAGTATAAGTGATAATTCTTGTAGTCTATCATTACACAATAATCAAAAGACTCTATTTCTTAAAATTATACATATCTGTCTTCAGTCTGCGTGACAATTTGTTGATTACGACAACGAAAACAAAGAACACAAACAAAGAAACTTTACTAAATCTTTCTACTTTAGTGTAAGCTTAGACGAAACTAGTCGTGTAATTAATGTTTAAAGCCCAATTTATGACTATTTCAAGCTTAAATAACTAAAAACTTGGATCTAGTCATTTCTTTGGCACCTACCTCCTACCTACATTCATAAAAAAAAAAATATCATACCAATATTAATTAAACATTTCAATTTAAACCTGTCTTTTTCCTTATTTTTCTTTCGTGTCTTGTTCTTACAGATATAATATACCAACTTCTCTCATTTCAAGTCATCTTCCCTGTCTTTTTGCTGTTCCTTTTTCTTTTATTTCAGAGTATCATCCCTATCAGTATGATGACCAGATCGAAGGAAATGGAGTGCAAACTGAGAGCAGCGCTAAAGGAATTGGAGTCATCCAAGCACCTATGTAACCAACTGCTACAGGAACGGGACGATAGTGAAGTGGAAGTGACAAATATTATAAATAAAAACACTAATCTTAAAACTGAATTGGCTGAACTTCATATGTGTCACACAGACCTACTTGAACAACATGATATGCTACTCAAAAAGGTTACTACCTTCCAGCAGTGCACTGACACTCATGAACATGCTCTAACATGTATATCACAATTGGAGTATGAATTAAGAGAAGCCTACAAAACAATACATACATACATTAGAGGCGTTTAAACACTCAGTAATGTCGGACAAGACTCAGAGCTTATACGAAGAGTTAATTGGGAGTGGTTCTGGTGACACATGTGAGCCGGCCATTACAATAGACTTGACTGGCGATGATCCTGTCACTGTATCAACCGCATGCACCATGCTAAACAGCCACAACAAAATTAACTCGTCGAGTACCGGTTTTGTAGACACAATTATAGAACAATAGGTTGCGGTCACCGGTGACCGCTTGGTGTTTGACAGTTTAAGAAGTACATTAAACTGAATAAGACAATTAAAAAAATTAAAAAGAGGCACAATCTAAATAAACTAAACTTAAATTTAAGAAAACAAAAAGTTAAACTAGTTAGTGAAATTAAATCTTGCCATAATGAATTAGAAGAAAGTAGGGCTGTATATGACTTGGACATCCAAACTCTTAGACAAGAATTGTTACAGAGAGAATTACTCCTAAACCAGATGTTCCAAAAGTATGAATCCGCCCAATCTGAGATTAATAATCACATGATTGAAGCAGGTAAACTAATAGACTTAGTAACTTACAGTGCTGAGAGATATGAGTCTTTAGCTAATAACCTTTCTTGTAGTTGTACTCACACCCTGCCTCCTGAGCTGGAACACAATATACCTGTATCAAATACGGTCACTCAACCAGTAATGACCAGCAATGCTAGTGTGTTCACTGACTCCATAGGAGCAGGTATTGGGTCGCTCATTTCAAATTGCCTCAATTATAGTATAACAAATTACTGTTATAATAACCATAAAGTTTGGTCAGATGATACAAAAAATAAAACAACAATGTATCACACAAACTCAGCCGGTAGTGTTGTTGATGGGTGATAGTACTGGAGTAAAGAAGCGGGATATAGTGGATGGTGTCAATGCTTTATTGAAACTAAAGATAGGAAACATAATAATGTGTGCTTTTCCGTATTCTGACAATTTGACAGAATCACAAAATAAAAATATACATTATTTAAATAATTTAATATTTATGCTGACATGTTGTCATAAAGACAAATTATTATTTTTTGATACTAACAAATTTGTTAGTGGTTTTAATTTGACCAAGGAATACATGTTTATTCCTAGAAAATGTAAAGTTTTACTTGCTAGTTTGCTAGCGAATAGTATTAATTTAGTTTATAATAGTTTAAGTGACGGATCTATATTATGTAGACAATCTAATAATATAGAGATTAGCTGTACTTATTATGATAGTACGAAAGAGACTCATGATTTGATGACAAATGTGGGTACTCTGGATAACTTTTTAAACTGAATAATAAGACAACAGAGGATAAACAATTCAATACTACAAATGTTCCATGCATTGTAAAGGTATCTTCTGGCAATATATTTAAGTCTAAATCTATGAAAGTAGTACATAAGAAGAAAAAACAAGAAAAGCTGTTAACATTGTTTAATCAAAATATGCAGGGCTTTTCATCAAAATCTCTAGAAATTGAATTATTTTTAGAAAAATTTAATTATGATATTGTTTGTATTACTGAACATTGGCTGAAGGATTATCAAGTAGAATCTATAAATTTTAAAAATTATTGTGTTGGAAACTATTTTAGCCGTCAAACAATGATACATGGTGGTAGCCTAATTTTAGTTAACAATTCAGTGAAATATAAAGACAGACAAGATATTACATTATTGTCAATAGAGCACACAATAGAGTTGTCCTGTGTTGAGCTGGATAAGCATATTGTAGTCTGTGTTTATAGACCTCCTATGTTACAAAATTTTAATAGTTTTAGCTCCGTAATGGAAGATGTACTGCACAAAACGTGTTCTAGTAGTAAATGTACCATAATATGTGGCGATTTTAATGTTGATTTCTTGGAAAATAACTCTATTTGTACTAACTTATTAAGTCTCTTCAAATCTTTTGATTTATCTAATGTTTTCCTTGAGCCCACCCGTGTAACATCCACCACGGCAACATGTATAGATAATATTTTTTGTAACTGTGATTATTTACATAAAGATGTTGTTAATAAATTATCATCTGATCACAGTGGGCTGACAGTCACCTTTAACACCATCACAACTGTGCAAAAAAGTGAAATTATGTTTAGAGAGATCTCAAATAAAAAAATTGAGTCATTAAATCATAATTTAAAAAATGATTTATGCGGTCAAATGCGTGATAGTGAACACCCGAGTGAGATTTACGCCAACCTATTGTCAATTATTAAAACTCAATTTGATAAATTATTCCCTGTAAAACGCAAAAACATTAAATGTAAGTTGGTATTCTGTGACTGGGCTACACCAGGTATACGCATAAGTAGGGAAAGGTTATTTGAGCTTTACGGTATGAAACCATTTAATCATAGTGAGGCTTTTCACATATATGTCTCCAAATATTCGAAAACGTTTAAATTAGTTTGCAAGCAAGCTAAAGCACTTTACATTACTAATAAAATTAAGACTGCAGAAAATAAAATAAAAACTACCTGGAATATTATTAATAACGAGACAGGTAGAAATAAATCCCGTAATGCTGAATTTAATCTAAATACTGCGAATGGACACATCAATTCAAATTTGAAAGTTGCCCAGGAATTTGAAAGTTTCTTTAAAAATATTCCGATAAAAACTACGGAAGCATTAAAATCATCTCCGACTCTTTCCGTCGAACTTCTCAAAAGTAATATCAAGGAGTGCCGTTCTGAGTTTCGATTTCAATACACAAACCCCCAAGCAGTAATTAAAGCGTTCAAAGAGATCAAAGTTAAGTCTACTGAAGATCTCTGGGGAATGTCTGTTAGGGTGTGTAGGTCTTTTATAGAGACTATAGCGCCTCATTTAGCTTTCATTTTTAATAAAAGTGTAGATCACGGAGTTTTCCCGGATTTAATAAAACATAGTAAAGTAGTTCCATTGTTTAAATCCGGTGATAGTGCAGAACCCAATAACTATAGGCCGGTCTCTATTTTACCAGCGTTCAGCAAAGTGTTTGAAAGGCTGATGCTTTCTCAGATGTTGCGTCAGTTTAACATGAATTCTATCTTTCATGATCAACAATACGGATTCACCAAAGGTCGCTGCACTACTGACGCGGGAGTAGCTCTAATTAAGCGGGTGTTCGCCTCTTGGGAAGAAGCACGGGATGCCATCGGCATATTTTGTGATCTATCGAAGGCATTCGACTGTGTTGAACATGAGACGCTATTGCTGAAGCTGAAACACTATGGCATTCGGGGGACGTCGCTAAATCTGTTGAAATCATACCTTCAGGATAGGCAACTTAAAGTACAAGTAAATAAAGTAAATTCACAGGGTGCTAGCATATCTATGGGTGTACCGCAGGGCTCGATACTAGGTCCATTCTTATTTTTAGCGTACATAAATGACTTGCCCCATTTATTTAAAAATGAACCGCAGATGGTATTATTTGCTGATGACACTTCATTAGTTTTTAAAATTAATAGACGCACAAATAGTTATGACGACGTAAATAATGCCCTAATGCAAGTTCAAAATTGGTTTACATTAAATAACTTAGTACTAAACAATAAAAAGACAAAATGTATTAGATTTGTTTTGCCAAATGTTAAAAGCAACGAATGTGACATATTATTGAATGGTGAGAAATTATAGTTTGTAAAAGAGACAACTTTCCTGGGAATTACTGTAGACGACAAATTGCAATGGGGTCCTCACATTACATCATTAGCGGGACGATTGAGCTCTGCAGCTTATGCTGTCTGGAAGACACGACAGTTAACTGACATTGACACGGCAAGACTGGTGTATTTCAGTTACTTTCATAGCATTATGTCGTATGGCATTTTGCTGTGGGGACACGCTGCTGACATTGAATCTATTTTTATCTTACAAAAGCGCGCCGTCAGAGCTATCTACAATCTAGGTCGTCGCGAATCTCTCAGAGAAAGGTTTAAGGAGATCAACATTATGACCGTTCCATGTCATTTTATCTATGAAAACATCATGTATGTTAGGAAAAACCTACAGTTATTTGGTAAAGTGTCTGACAGACACCACTATCAAACTAGACATGGGAATAGATTAAGTCAGCCAATTTCGAGATTAGCGAAAGTAAGTAAATCGTTCATGGGATTCTGTGTTAAATGTTATAATAAGATACCAGGCGATGTACAACAACTAAATGAATCCAAATTTAAATTTTGTATAAAGAAAACTTTATGTAGACAAGCATATTACAAACTTAATGAATATATAGAGGATAAAAATGCTTGGATGCAGGCTAGTCCGGCTCCACAGGATAACTAAAAACACTGTTGTTTTAATGAAATCGTAAATAATACAGCCATATTGCTAAATTGTATATTTTTTTAACTTATATAACCAATGTAAATGTGAGAGCCCTGTAATTAACTTAATATTAAATTAGATTAGTAGAATTCATTTGTGTCAGCTTGGAGTTGTCATGCTCACTCAAAGGTCTCATTGGCGGTGGCGCGTGCAGTGGATCGCTCGATTCCCTACAATATGGTTGAGTAGGGCGGTGCTGGTGTACGTGTCATGTTCGTGAACGGGCGCCGTCAACTGGGACTGGTCAGCTCCAGACTGTATTATTGTTCTTAAGGTTATTTTCTTTCTTGATCACTTTGACTGGATTTTGGTGTTACATTGTTCTCGCACAATCCAAACAGCAAAACTATGTAACTAGTAATAAATTGTATTGTGAACCTGATTGAAAAAGAGTAACCTATGGAGTTTCTTGCTCGTTCTTCTCCATAGGAATCTACACCTTGGAATGAGCAAATAGCTTCACTTTTAATATTAATTTTATTTTGACGTTCAAAAGTGCCATTCTGGCCTAATTGAAATAAATGATTTTGACTTTTACCTTTTTTGACTTTTGAACATACACACATGCCCCATAGGCGCGCTCGGATGCATCTGTGAAAATATGCAACTCAATTGATTTATAATTAAAATGAAATGCATGCCGTTGTATATTTAAATTATTCAAATACTATAATGTAGTGACGAATGACGACCAACATTCTTGAGTCTCACGAGAAACCGGTTCGTCCCACGAACATTTTTCTAACCATAATTTTTGCATTGTCATTTTTGCCAATACCACACATGGTCCTACTAGACCTAATAGGTCAAAGATTTGACTAATGCAAGATAAAATGTAACGTTTAGTTATTTCATTGGTTGGAGGTAGATTTATAGAAAAAGTTAACTGATCTACATCGCAAACCCAGTTTAAGCCCAATACTTTAGAAGTGTTATGAAATTGATTACGATTTAAATCGAGAATGTTATTATCATACTGATCAAGGGATGATATTATAGCTTTTATCACTTGTGGGCTGTTAGATTGCCATTTCCTTAATTTGAATTGAGCTGATGCTAGAATCGAACTCACCTCCTTGCATAACTGTATGGTGGCGGACTCAGTGTCACTGCCCCCATGATAATCATCAACGTACATGTCTCGTTGTATAGCTTGTTTTACGTCATCATTTGACGCTTGTGAAGCGAGACTTACGAGTGCTTTAGTCGCTAAATATGGTGCCGAAGCTGTACCATAAGTAACTGTATTAAGAACATAGGTTTTAAGCGGTTCATGTTGGTTAAATCTAAATAAGATTTTTTGTAAAGAGCGTTGAGATTTATTCAATTCTATAGCTCTGTACATTTTCTCAACATCCGCTGATACTATGTATCTATGTTGTCGAAAACGTAGCAAAATGGAATAAAGATCATCCTGTACGGTCGGACCGATCATTTGTAGGTGATTTAAAGAGATGCCTGAAGTTGTCACAGCTGACGCGTCAAAGACAACTCTTAATTTAGTTGTAGTACTTTGCTCGCGCATAACACCGTGATGTGGTAAATAATAACTTATGTTATCATTTGAATTATTAACTACAGACATATGCCCTAGTTGCAGGTATTCGCGCATAAAATCGATGTACCTACATTTAAATAAGGGATCACGTTCAAATCTACGTTCGAGCGAAAGAAATCGAGCTTTCGCCATTTGGAATGAGTCACCTAAGACTTCAGGTGACTGTTTAAATGGCATTGTTACAATAAAACGCCCGTCTTCGCCACGAGTAGTAGTGCGCAAAAAATGTGCCTCACATGCACGTTCTTCGGCAGACAATGAATGTTTTTCTAATATTGAATCTAGTTCCCAGAACCGAGTGAGTTCAGGTTTTATTTCCTGCATGAAATTACACACTGGTTGGTCACGGAATGGACTAGGTTGCACAATATACCCAGAAATAAGCCATCCTATTTTAGATTCGTATAATCTAGGTTGATACTTTCCTAAATGTATTGTTTTAGTACCTAAAATATTCCAGAACTGTTCAGCACCTAGTAATATGTCTACGCTTGACGGTTTATAATAGTGAGAGTCAGCTAGACAGATGCCTGATGGCAGTGGAATAGTACTAATGTCAATTAATGTAGACGGTAATGATTTAGTTATCTCTGGTAATACTAAACAATCAATAGTTGTTTTAAAAATACCCGAGTAAGATTCAAAGGTTAAGGAACAAGACTGTGTGATTTTACAAGTTTGCTGGTTAATACCCGTTATTCTGGAGTTTACGTTACGTTTAAGTGAACCCAGCTTACCACACAACTCCTCAGTTATAAAGTTTGCAGTACTGCCGTTGTCCAGCAGCACCCTCGCTGCGTGGCTGCGGCCGCTGCTATCTCGCACCTTCACCCTCGCTGTGGAAAGCAATACGGTGGACGAAGTAGTATTCTGTATGGCTTTGGCAGTTAAAGTAACATTATCTGTTATTTGATTACTGATAGGCGGCTCACTGTCTTTGTCCACGTGTAACAGTGTGTTATGTTTTGCCTTACAATACTTGCACCGAGCCCACAATTTACATTTATTTTCGGAATGGCCCGGGTTTAAACAGTTAAGACAAACTTTATATTCTTTAGCCTTCTGATTACGAACGTCTGAAGTCAGTTTTCGAAAAATATCACACTTAAATAAAACATGACTTTGTTTGCATATAGGACAATTTGAGCTCGAACCTTTATTTGAACCATTATTGCAATCAGTTGATGTTACGGCAAAGCTTTTTTGTTTATTTAATTTATTGGTTGAAATTTTGTTTTTATTAGCTTCAGAGTCCTCAACTGATTCCAACAGGTCTGTCCGAGACGTTTCCGAACACATGCAATGACATGTAGATCAAATAAAGAACATCCTTTTTGAAGTCTTCTAAAAATTCACACGATCGGGAAACGAATTCTCACACCCATTAAAACAGGAAGAAAAGTATTCGTTGAAAAATAAAATACAAGATTATTAGCCAAGAAATTCCTTCCATAGCCGCTTGATTGCTTCTTGCAACCACAGTTGCAAAAAAAAAGTTGTTTATTTTGCTTCGTGCAACCGTGGTTGCAAGGCGACGAAGTTTGTTTTATTCAATTTAGTCTCTATACCAAACGCATAAAGTCGTAGTAGTATGTATTTAAACCAGAGACAGATTTATTTCTCATAGATGTGTGCCCATATTACCAACATCACGGTAGAAAAATAACGATATATTGTCAAGTTGTGTTTACGTGAGTGAAGTGACGTTATACTGTTTCAAGTATTTTTACTACATTATTGTATGTAAATTGTTTTCAAATACAGTTAAATATATATAGTAATAAACCTAGTTTAAGAATACCATAAATAACTATATACTTATTGATCTTATTTTTTTAACCTTATGTTTTACAAAATGTCGCTAAAATGGGTGGTACTCTTAATTTAAACACTTGTTAAATATTATTGTAGTCCTATTTTTACAATAAAGCGATCACACATTATTTGTTATCTCATGGAATACTCATAACAGTAAAAACATTTAAAGTGCACCACTTGAGCAAGCCATAAATTAAGTTTTAGTAACAGCGGGCAGAACGCGCAGTAAGCGTCCAAAGTCACTGCCAAAGTAAGGTGCCCATTTTTTTTCGCGCAAGCAATCAAGCGGTTAAAATGAACAGCTAAATTCTTTAGAAATACTGAGGGAATTAAAACGGAGATTCCCACATTTTCTTTCCAACTAAGTACTTTTGAGTTCATTAAAATGGTAAAGCAGTTTCATACGTCGTCTTTTGTCCTTATATAAAAACTGAGAAGAATTATGATGAGAAGTTTTAGTTTAGTTTTTTGGTACTCAATTAGGTGAAGTTTTTATCTAGGTTACTGCATGAGACAGCTGTATAGGTTTCTGAATGTGAGGTCGAAGTTTTTCCATCCTAGACAGAACACTTCTAATTAGTTTAAAAAAAAAACGTTACCCCACATAAGGACGAGTATATAACGACATACAAGTTCACATACACGTGACACCCAGATCCGAAACAACAATTTGTGGATCACACAAATACTTGTTCTGTGCGGGAATCAAACCTGCTACACGTTGAACGGCAGCCGATTGCCCAGTCACCGCGCCAAACGTGCAGTTGAATTTACATTGTAATTTCTTAATATTTGTTCATAACTTGTTAGTGTATTAATAAAAAAGATACATTTCATTGCGCAATATTCATCATATTTACTCATTTAGCGTAAAACGTATTGTGTTATAAATACACAAAATTTTAATTTGTTTTCTACTAGCGAGATATTGCAAGCACCCTATCCTATTTGTTCCTGCCCAACGACTGAAAATTTCCAAACATAATTGTTTACGAGCAAAAAGAAAACTAATTTCCCAAATATTTGAAAGTAATTAAAAATTGTGTAAACAAACAAAGAGATTCGTGTATTTCAATTATGACTACTCACTTTTCCGGTCGACTTCATTTACTTGGAAAGTTGTTTGGAAGTTGTATAAAGAAAGGTTTTCCTTTTGATCTTCTCGTCTTTAACCTCTTATTTGGATAAGATAATTAGCATTAATTCGGATTAAGTGAAAATTGAGGTCGTTTTGAGACTTAATTAAAAGTATTTCAATATTCTGCGTCGTCCTATATTATATTAGCAAGTGGGTTGTATCGTAGCTCGACTTAAGTATTAAGTTGGTATTACTACCTACTCAATATTTTAATTGTGATGATTAATGTTTAATTATCTCTATGAAGAAATTATGCGAATTTTAATTACTTTTATTTACTTAGAAGACGCACTTGTGCCCGTTAGACCAATGAGGCATCAGTAATAAAATATTAGTGTTTAATACTATAGATAACCGACATAGGTCGTAAAATCTATAGACTGAAGTGGACAGGCCATGTCCCTCGACAGATGGACGGTAGATGGACCAGAAAAGTCCTTGAGTGGAGACCACGGACCGGGAGACAAAGCGTGGGCAGGCCTCCCCCGAGAGGTGGACCAACGACATCGGCAGAGTTGCGGGGAGCCAGTGAATGCAGGTGACGAGTTGTTCTTTTACGTGGAGGACTAAGGGGTAGGCCTTTGTACAGCAGTTGACGTCTTTCGGCTGATGATAATGATGATAATGAATATGATAACAAAAATTTATCTAAACACCTGTTACAACTATTAATAAACAACACAATCGCGGAGTAATCCATTACCGCGCGCATCCATTGTGGACGGCATACAATGCGTTCAGTGCACTGTGACACGGCGGCGCGGTGACGGCAGCGGGTAATGTAGCGTGAATTAACACGAAATCCCTAGGGCTGCTACTGAAACTGTTGATATTGTGAATGTATGTATTTCGACGAATGTATGTATTTTAAGTTTATTTAAGTTTATGATTTATAGTGATACTGATAGTTTTAAATCTATGAATAGTGACGATGACAGTTTTAGTAGTTATCCATCTCTTGCTGACACGCTCGAGTCTCATTTTTCTGGCGTTCCGGGAAATTTTAATGTAGTCCATATTAATGCACAAAGTATTCCGGCTCATTATCACGATATGCTGGCAGATCTTGACTGTAAATATATCCATGCAATCCTTGTTTCCGAATCCTGGTTAAAACCTTGTCTTCCTTCCACTTCGTACTCTCTTCCTGGATACCAGCTGATTAGAAATGATCGCACGGGCTGCGGTGGGGGCGGTGTTGCCATTTATCTTCGTTCAAATATATCCTTCAAAATAATTGATCTGTCACCACAACCACCACCGCAGAACGCTGGTGAGCATCTCTTTCTGGAAATATTTTTCGGCCACTCTAAAATATTACTAGGAGTCTATTACTGTCCTTCCTTGCGTATTGATTACTTTTCCTCCTTCGAAAACCTCCTGTTAAAATTAACCCCTTCTTATAGTCATACCATAATAATGGGTGACTTCAATACCTGTCTCCTCAAACAAGATTCCCGCTCTGCATCACTTAGATCTATTGCTCAATCCTTCAACCTGTCTCTTCTTCCCTTGAGCGCCACTCACCATTTTCCTAACTGTACACCTTCTCTTCTCGACCTTATCCTCGTCTCATCCTTACAACACATTGCTAAGCACGGACAATGTCCTGCTGGCAATTTTTCCTACCATGACCTTACATACCTCTCCTACAAAATCCGTCCTCCTAAGTCCAAACCCAAAACTCTTTTCCAGCGTAATTTTGGTGGTATGGATCTTGAGAAGCTCCGTGAGGATGCGCGCAACATAGATTGGTCTGGACTTCTCGCCACTGAAGACATTGATGCCAAATTAAATATTTTCAACACCAAAGTCAGTGAGTTGTACGATGTCCATGCTCCTGTGCGGCCGGTTAAAATTAAGCACGCTCCGGCTCCATGGTTGACGGTCATCCGTCAACCATGGCCTGGAGAATCATGACCCTGATCTCATGATCAGGGTCATGATTCGGAAAAAAGCTGCTGCGAAAACCAAATTTAAAAGCCAGCCTAGTCCTGTGAACCGTGAGAGATATATTGATATTCGCAATCGCAGCAACAGGATGTGTAGAGATGCACAACGCCGCCACATTCACAAATCTGTTGAAAACGGAGATCCAGCTAAGGTCTGGAAGTTTCTTAAGTCTATGGGCGTCGGAAAACCGCGTCATGATGCTATCTCTAAAGACCTTGATATCGAATCTCTAAATAAACACTTCTCTTCATCGTCCAATATCAATGGATCCTTTAAATCTAAAACTTTAAGCTACCTTTCTTCTCTTCGTACTCCTGATTATTCTCCATTCACCTTCGATCAGATCGCGGCTGGTGATGTTAGGAAGAGTGTAGTTGCTATTGCCTCTAATGCAGTTGGTAGTGATTGTATCAGTCGTAAGATGATACTCCCTGTCCTGGACGAGATCCTCCCAATCATCTGCCACATCCTGAACCATTCCCTGACCAGTTCTGTGTTTCCTTCTTTGTGGAAGGAAGCACAAATTACTCCTCTACCCAAAAAACCTAAACCTGGGAGTTTCTCCGACTATCGCCCCATTTCTATCTTACCATTCCTATCAAAAGTCCTTGAACGCCTCATCCACAAGCAACTTAGTGTTTTCCTCAACAAATACAATCTTCTCAATCCTTTCCAGTCCGGGTTTCGTCCGGGACATAGTACCACTACAGCATTGGTCAACATTACGGATGACATTAGATCTGGCATTGAGAACGGTAATCTTACTCTTCTGGCGTTGCTGGATTTCAGCAATGCCTTTAACACCGTTGACGTCGATATACTGCTGGGAGTACTGAACTCTCTTAACATGTCTCCGGCTGTGACTGATTGGTTTCGTAGTTACCTGTGTGGCCGCCGGCAGCGAATCCATATTGAAGACTCCTTTTCTTCTTGGTCTACTACGACTGCTGGCGTACCGCAGGGGGGCGTTCTCTCTCCTTTACTCTTCGCAATTTTCATAAATTCTATCTCCAACGACCTTCTATCATCCTACCACTTGTATGCTGACGATTTGCAAATTTATTCACAGGCACCTCCTCACGAATTCTCCGAAGCAGTTAAAATGATCAACATAGATTTAGCGCGAATTTCGGAATGGAGTAAGGTTCATGGGCTACGGGTTAACCCTTCGAAGACCCAGCTCATTGTTGTGGGTAGCTCTCGACTGAGCTCAAGAATAATTTGGTCGCAGGTCCCACCGGTTGTATTCGATGGCACTACATTAACGTATAGCGACTCAGTGAAGGATTTGGGTGTTATTATAGACCGGGACTTTACTTGGGGACCCCAGCTGGGGGAGGTCAGTCGGAAGATGTTTGCTTCGGTGACATCGTTACGTAGACTACGGAACTTTCTTCCTACTGCTACCAAAATTGCGCTCGCTCAATCACTTCTTCTGCCCATCCTTGACTATGCCGATGCCAGCTATCTAGACATTACTGAAGTACAGCTAAATAAGCTTGAGCGGCTCCAAAACTTCGGTATTAGGTTCATATTTGGTTTACGCAAATATGACCATATTTCCGAATATCGCAACAAACTCAAGTGGCTTCCAATCCGCCTTCGCCGGAATATGCATGTCTTGTCCTTACTCTACAGTATACTGTATAATCCTGTAACCCCTAAATATCTTAAAGAACGTTTCAAGTTCCACCATGACACACATTCAAGATCCCTGAGAGCGTCGGAGAGGTTGAGGCTTGGGATGACTCAGCATTCTACTAAGGCATATGATAAGTCTTTTACGATCCAAGCTGTTCGCCTGTGGAATGCACTCCCAGTGTCGGTGAGGCAAGCACAGTCACTTGCTTCCTTTAAATCTAAAGTTAAAGATTATTATTTGTCTACGTCATGAATCGTATTAGCTCCTTTATATACTTATTTAGATTGTATATATTGTAAGATGCAGAAGCACAATAAAGTTAAAAAAACAACAATTGTAGTAAGACTACCCTTTATTTTTAACATTAATTATTCAACTAAAAGAGTAAGGTAACCAAACTTCAAATAATCAACACATAGGATAACAGAATGCACATACAGAGTGATTAGTAATTAACATCCACAAAATGACTCACGTGAAAGCTGACAAATCAACAATATGATCGTAAAACACTTAGATGTATATCGGTGGACAGCCGGCGAGCAAATGGGCCTTTGCAGGGCTGTCACCCGTTTATATAGGTAAGGTGGGTAGACAGTGGAGGAACTGCTAACACGGCCTCTCCTGATGAAGAGTTGTCCTCAACTCTTATTGACCACGTCTTCCAACAGGGTTAGTCGTCGTCCAATAGAGGCATGGATGGTCCAGCTGTTTCGCCAGACGTGGATGGTCCGACGTCTGTTCCACGAGCTAGCGCCGGCACTTCATTTTCTTGAGCGGGCCGATTCATGGTGATCTGACCGCCAGCGTCAGCTTCTAAATCGTTAGTTTCGTTATCTGTGAAATATGGTTGAGATTAGCATATAGTTGAGATAGACTGGAACACATACTTTATTCTCTCTCCTTTCAATGATTACCAGCCACTTAATTCATACATCATCTCAAATAAATCATTCTTGATTGGTTCTCACATTCATCTCGCAGTTAGCATTAACAATTAAAATAGGCCTCTGAATTCCTGTTTACCCATAACGCGATTCATGGCGGTGGCTGATGACTGCTCCCCGGACAGGCTCGAGTAGAAGTCAGTTAAGCAGCATAACAGCGTACCTAGGCCCGACTATGCACAGCGTGCAGATACGGACAAAAATAAGTTCCGACTATGCACTTAGTGCAGAAACGGATAATTGGCAACCTTTGCCATCCCGACTATGCACCATGTGCAGAAACGGGAATTCCGACTATGCAATTTATGCAGAAACGGATAACTGGCAACCTTTGCCATCCCGACTATGCACCATGTGCAGAAACGGGAATTCCGACTATGCAATTTATGCAGAAACGGAAGATTACACTATACCCCGACTATGCACCATGTGCAGACACGGGGAGTTCAACTATGCACAAAGTACAGACATGAACAAGTAAATAGTGAAATAGCAGGTTTTATGAGATAAGAATACTTACACTCGAAGAACGCAGCGCATGTCTCAGGGCACCACTCACCCCGCCAAGGCACCATGAACTGTGCCGCGGCTTGCGTAGTTTTCCCATAACTGCCAGCCAGTAACTTTAACTCATAGCGTCCACTCAGCAAGATCTTTACAACTTTATACGGACCTCGCATTCCAGGGTCCAATTTTCCGGTGGATTGAGAGTACTTGATCACAAAAACCAGGTCACCCAGGTTGAACTCTCGCGGTGGACGTCGGTGCCGGTTGACGATCTCATCTTGATTGGCTTGGTTCTCTCGAAGTAGTTGGTGAGCGCGACTCCTGGACAACTCCCGTAAGGCTTCGCGATTGGGCCTTGATTCTTGTGCTGCAACATCTCTAATCAAAGAGCGTATTACTGGGGTAGTAGACTCAGTGCCGATAAGTAGGTTTAGAGCCGAGGCTTGTGTCGTCTTTTGCTTGGTGATGTTGATCACCAACTGGAGCTTCCAAAGCACTGTAGACCAGGACGTACTTTTGTGGTTAGCTTCAATCCTAACCATATTAAGTATGGTTCGTATGTACCTTTCCACTTGACCATTCGCGTGGTGCATCTCGGGTGTGATGTAGTGTAAATCACATCCCAAGTCGTTAATCCAAGTTACGAATTCGGTCGACTCAAACATTCGGCCTTTGTCTGTGACCAAAAGCGTCGGTACGCCAAATAATGCGACTGCTTGAGCTGCGTTTTCCGGAGGGGAGGTGTTTGCTAGGGCTTCCACCTTCCTAGGGCTCGGCTTTACCTGACCAGCACTTACTACCCTACCTAAGTACTCTACTTCAGTCGTGAGGAATGAGCATTTCTTTAGGTTAACTGAAAAACCTGCCTCAGTGAGGGTGAGTAACACGTCATGTAGGAGTTCTATCATCGCGAGAAACGTTACGTGACGGTGTCCGTGATCTGTCACGTGCGCTCGATCGACCGTCTGTGATTCCGATCATGAAAGCGAGATTCGCGTTTTGAACGACTACGAGAACGATTTGGTGACCATGCGCGTGCGATCACGCGAGCCCTTTTGTGTACACTTTTTAGAATTCGGCATTACGAGAATTTTATCACCACAAGAAAAAGAACAATAAGAAATGCGAACAAACAAACATCAAAAACAAATGTAGGTAGATTTGTCATCAGTTTGGTTCGTGGGCTTAACTATTTAGAATCCTTTATCCCACTTCTGATGTAAGATGCAGAAGCACAATAAAGTTAAAAAAACAACAATTGTAGTAAGACTACCCTTTATTTTTAACATTAATTATTCAACTAAAAGAGTAAGGTAACCAAACTTCAAATAATCAACACATAGGATAACAGAATGCACATACAGAGTGATTAGTAATTAACATCCACAAAATGACTCACGTGAAAGCTGACAAATCAACAATATGATCGTAAAACACTTAGATGTATATCGGTGGACAGCCGGCGAGCAAATGGGCCTTTGCAGGGCTGTCACCCGTTTATATAGGTAAGGTGGGTAGACAGTGGAGGAACTGCTAACAATATATATATGGTTATGTATATGTATTTATATATATATTTATATTTGGTATGCATGTATGTGTATATAATTTAGTATATATATATGGTTGTTTATTTATTCTGTTAGTGGTTAATATTTATGTATGCCTGGACTACCCTCTTAAATTAACCATCGTTCCATACACCCAAAGGTTGCCTGGTAGATATCGCTTTTAGCGATAAGGCCGCCCTTGTACCCTCCTTATTCTTTATAATTTCCGAATATGTGTAATTACTTGCTTGGTGTACAATAAAGCTTATTTATTATTATTATCCATATATTTATTTAAAATTCTCTATAAATTACATTTTTAAATACTACTTACAAAATAAAAAAAATAATATTTAAAAATATAAAAAATAGGCGCCGACCAGTAGCGGGAACATGGTCCAAGCTACCGGTGGTTAGGGCTCCAGAGATAGAAACCTCCTCACGATACGTGCCGTTTCTAGGAGAACTGCCTTCTGTATCAGGCCCTTGATCCATCCACCTAACGCCAGCCTCCTAAGATGGATGTCTAGGCTTTTAGGGATTAACCCATTGGCCGACACGACTATCGGCACAATGATAGCCGAATCCACACTCCACATGTCGACAACCTCGTGAGCTAAGTCTAGATATTTTATTTGTTTATCTTTCTCAGCTTTCACGAGGTTCTCGTCATGGGGAATGGTGACATCAATTATCATCGTGCGGCGTACTTGTCGGTCTATCACCACTATGTCAGGTTTATTGGCTACAATAGTCCTGTCAGTAATGATAGACCGGTCCCAGTACAATGTGATATGGTCATTTTCCAGAACTGGGTCGGGCACATACTTGTAGTACGGTACCTCAGACTCAACAAGTCGATAGTGTAAAGCAAGTTGCTGATGGATAATCTTGGCTACTTGATTATGCCTATGCAAATATTCACTGTTAGCCAAACGACCACAACCAGAAATAATATGTCTAATGGATTCACCAGGACTATGACATGCCCGACATATGTCAACCGTCCCATCCTTAATTATATATTTCCGGTAGTTATTCGTAAGGATAACTTCGTCCATAATTGCACAGACAAATCCTTCAGTTTCTCCAAAGATATTACTGAATCGTAGCCAAGACACGGACGCTAGAAAATCTACACTGGGCCCATGAAGGGTCCGGAAGAAGCGTCCGTGGAGCTCCTTGCTATGCCATACCTCCTTGCGATCATTGACGCTCAGTACCACAGGTTTGCGCCAGTTCTCTTTTGCCAAGGATAGCGGAGTGAATCCATTGTCCACCGCTGCTACTTCTCGATGCATACCCTCGTTGACTTTCAGGAAATATTCCCTGAGGCTGCACACCTCACGGTTGTGAAGGGTCTTAGCATTTAATAAGCCTCGACCACCACACTTCCGCGGGATGTACAACCTCATGACCGACGAACGAGGGTGATGCATGCGATTTGCAGTCAGCAGGGTCCGGACTCGCCTATCCAGGGTGTCAAGTTCAGTCTGAGTCCACTTGAGTATACCAAAAGAATACATTAGGACTGGCATGACCCAACCGTTAAAGGCTCGCACCTTGTTTCCGCCTGATAAGGAACTTTTCAGTACCCTATTCAGGCGGCCAAAGAAGCGCTCCTGTAACGATTGCTTCATGTCCGGTCCATTAATGCCTAATCCTTCTGACATACCCAGGTACTTGTATGTATCGTTTGCGGAGAGTGATCTCAGCTTTGTGAAATCTGAGAGTTCTAGTCCCTCAGATTCCACAATCCCTCCTCGCTTTACATGCATGACCGCACACTTGTCCACTCCAAACTCCATTCTGATGGAACTACTAAATTTTTCAGTTATATTCAGTAGTTCCATCAATTGTTTCTTGTTTGGAGCAAACAACTTGAGGTCATCCATGTAAAGTAAGTGGGATATAACTAGACCCCTTCTCCGCAAAGGATAGCCTAGCCCTGAATCCTCCAGTAGAGTACTTAGAGGATTCAAGGCCAAGCAGAACCATAGTGGGCTCAGGCTGTCACCCTGGAATATTCCTCGCACTATCCTTACAGGTTCTTCGTTCCCTTGGATTTGTCTACATCCCGGATAGCAAAGCACAGTTCTCCACTGCCGCATACATGACTCCAAGAAGGCGCGTAAACTTGCATCTATTTTATACAACTCCAGCACCTTCAAGAGCCATGTATGTGGCACAGAATCATATGCTTTTTTGTAGTCTATCCAGCATGTAGACAAATCTTTTCGGGACCGACGAACCTGTTGGCTAACAACCATATCAATGAGGAGTAGCTCCTTAGTTCCACGAGACCCCTCCCTACATCCATTTTGAGATACAGACATGATGGAATTTTTTTCAATATGTTTTGTTATTTTTGTCCTCAAAATGGATGTAAGAAGTTTATAGACCGTTGGTAAACATGTGATCGGTCTATAATTTTTGGGCTCAGTGGAACTACCTGATTTATGGAGCAGGTGGGTAACTCCTGTTGTTAGAAATTGTGGTAACGATCCAGTTTCCAAAGCTGCCTGGAAGTGTAATGCTAAGCGAACGTGTGAACTCTTGAGCCATTTAATCCAGAAATTGTGCAGTCCGTCCGGCCCCGGTGATTTCCAATTCGGGACCGAACAGGCTGCACTGGCTACATCAGAGGAGGTGATTACTACCTCCTCCATCTCTGATATAGTCTCACACCTTCGCTTAACATCAAACATCCAGTCACCTTCTGTGTGGCTAACAGGCACCGACCAGATGTTGCGCCAAAATGTGTTAGTGGCATCATCATCTGGTCGCCTCCCGTCAGCCACTTCTTGGTTGGATCGTTCCCAATCTCTGTATACCCACCTCTGATCTCTTTGGAACATGCGATTCTGAGTATAGCGCTCCACTCTTTTTTGTATCGTCTAATACGGTTTGCCCATGCGTAAACTTTCTGCTTCAGGAAGTCGATGCGCTCTGTAACACGCGACAGGTATTCATGAGGACGGATTTCAGTCCCCACAAATGCACGTCTTACAAAGCGCATCACTCTAGGGCGAGTATTGCCCTCCCTAAAGCAGGATAGTTTGCCGATGAGTACCCTGGCCTCACTGATACGACGCTCTATCCTATACTGCCAGGCAGGTACTACTGGTTTTGGTCGGACTGCTGCGTCAAGATTTGGGAATCTGACATTAGCCACTCGACAAGCAGCTACCGCCCCACAGTACAAGATTGAGTGTGTATCATAGAGGTTTTCGCTACTCTCAAAATATTTTTTAAGTAGCGAATCCAAGGCGCTCACCAGCGCCCTATTTTTTTACACATGGGCAAACGTGGTAATTTTGGTCTTAAATTGCTAGGAGCAAGTCTGTACTCACGAACCGCATCCTCCAAAGCACTCCTCAGTCGTTCATTGCACTGAGTACTCACTTGTTCAACCCTGTCGTCCTCCACTCCAACGATAGAGGTGGTTGGTGTCACACGTTGTGACACTACAGGTGTCTGTGCCACCAATTGTGGTGGTGCGGGGACGACACGGTTGCGCAGTGCTTCAAGGCGTAGCCGATCAAGCGTAGCCTCATCCAATCTGCAATTGCGTTGGATGACCCGCACTTGATCCGAGAGTCGTTGGGCCGAGACGTTGACAGATGGCTCAAGCACCTGAAACATAGGCAGCATCCTTTCACGGTACGCCGTGAGGTTAGTTCCTCCCTCTGTATTATTTTTATTATTATTATTATTATTCGACAGTTATGTGCTGTGTGTTTTTTGGATAAATTACGGTCACCGGTGACCGCTCTCCACTAACTACATACATTGTAGACTTTATTTCCAATGTTTAGAGACTACTTTTGTATGAACAAATTTAGGGGACGATTTTCAACAATTTTCAACGGGTTCCTCTATAGTTTGACTGTAGAAACGAGAAGAATCATATTTAGTCAAGACCATTTTAGGTTTTAATTTCGTGTTCACCACTGGATCAGCACTTTGGCCGATTTATAACTCGAATTAAGAATCTCATAATGAGAAACCGTAATTTCGATGAATAACTAAATATCGCTTACGGACAAGTTATTTATTTATTTATGTATACACATACAACATAAAGGACAACATAATAAAATTAAAGTTCAAAGGTACCTTTGAACTTACCTATTGTTAATTACCGAAGTAACGTGGCCTATTGTAGCTACTAATAGGGTTTAATTGAAACTTCGTATTAGTGCTTGAACTGCTGGTTCATAATATATTTGTTCTGGTTGATCTCAATACATACAAAAAAAATTACTGTCTTAAGCAAGTCGTTGTAACGAAACCATAGCTTGATTTTAATCGCGGCAACGCCATCTAGTTACAAAAACTGAACTAATTAATCAATATCAATTTTATGGTTTCGTTACTTTGGTTTCGTGTTGACTTTTGGTCATCAACATACCGCCCACCAAGGACATTATTGACGGAATGTCCTTCTCAATGATATAATTTCTTAACATAAAAATAACACTTTGATCTTATATTACATAATGAACATGAATATCGTAAGTTGATACAAAGGTTCCCTTAGATAATAAATAAAATAACAAAAAGTTGCACAGGTAAGTACAAATTATGTATAACAAAACTTGTATAAATTGATCTAAACAGTTAAATAAAACAAAACTTAACATAATGTAAAAATAAAACAAAAAAGTAATTTTAAAATGTGCAAAAAGTAAACTTAAACTTGCAACAGTACTACTAGACTAGACTAAGTTGTCATAAGTTGATCTTAATTGCATTATAGACCTCAATCGGTTACTGGTAGAATGCACAGCTTGGAAGTCGGACGTTTGATTGTGGATAATTTTGTTTTTAGAGTAACGACTCGAGTTAAGTTATCACTTCCGGGATGCTTTTCTGTAATTCGACCTAACAACCAACGACTTGGTGGCAAATCATCTTCCTTTATTAACACAATGTCGCCTATCTTTGGTTCTGGAATCTTCTTCGACCATTTGTACCTATGCATGAGATTACTTAAATACTCCTGGGACCAGCGTTTCCAAAATGACTGAAGCATTCCTTGAATATGCTGCCACCGAGTTAAGCTGCTAACAGTTGTATTTTCATAACTAGCATCGGGCGCATGTACTATTGGTTCACCAATTAAAAAATGCGCGGGTGTCAATGGAATTGGTGCACCAGGGTCAGTAGTATTCCCAACACTTATTGGACGTGAATTCAAACATCCTTCTATTTGCGCGAGTAATGTGGCCATCTCTTCATAAGTAAGAGTGGAGTCACCAATCACTCGCTTGAGGTGGAATTTTGTGGATTTCACCCCTGCTTCCCACAAACCACCAAAGTTAGGGCTGTGAGGAGGGATGAAATGCCATTCAGTTCCACTTGACGCCATGTGATCTGCTAACATCGCTTCATTAGACGCTAGCTGTTTTAGTTCTCTGGCAGCACCTACAAATGTAGTACCATTATCACTCCATATTTTGGAGCAATGACCTCGTCTGCTGACAAACCGTCGGAATGCGGCTAAAAATGACTGAGTGCTCATGTCGCTAACCACCTCCAAATGAAGTGCGCGAGTGGACATACACACAAAAAGACAAATGTAACCCTTATAGGAATGATGTCCACGCCCTTTGGTTGTCCTAATATTAATGGGTCTTGCATAGTCCACGCCACTATGTAAAAATGGTCGTGCTGGAGAACACCTAATGCTTGGCAGAGACCCCATTAGTTGGTTTCTGGTACTGGCTTTATGTCTTACGCAGATGACACATCTACGAACATGGCCCTTTACCAGGTTCTTGACACCTATTATCCAGTAAGCTGATCTTATATAATTGGTCATTAGTTGTGGACCACCGTGAAGCGTCTTTAAATGAGCGTCCGCGACTATGAGTTTAGTTAGATGAGTAGAACCAGGTAGAACTATCGGATGCTTGGTCTGTTCCTCTAGTGAAGCCCTCTCAAGTCTACCCTGCACTCTAATTATGCCCTTCTCGTCTAAATAAGGACTTAGTGATTGAAGTTTGCTAGACTTCATTTGTAAATAGCCTTTTTCTTTTAGTTGTAAATATTCCTCTGTATATACTTCCCTTTGTGTCTGTCTTATGCAACATTCTAGAGCGGATTCTATTTCAGTTTTTTGTAAATATATTTTATTACTCGAGCTACGTTTTAGAAATCGTTGACAATACGCAATTACTTTGAGTAATTTTTGTAAACAAGAATACCGCTCAAAAATAGAAACGGTTTCTGGCACTACCGATACATAGATTTTTATTGATTCTTCCAAATTATCTTGTAATCCTGTAGGTCTGTTGTAATCAATAATTTCGTTACTGAGGAATGGAGGCCCACAATACCACATTTGATGGTTTATCAATACGCTAGGCAACAATCCCCTTGAGGCACAGTCTGCAGGGTTGTCCTTGGTTTTTACATGAAACCACTGCGATGCCTTCATGGTTGTCAGTATTTCCGAGGTGCGATTAGCCACAAATGTTTTCCACCTGCTAGGGTGACTGTTTAGCCACGACAATACAACGGTGGAATCAGTCCAGGCCTTTACTCGTTCTCTAGAAATATTGAGAACATCTGCTGCCTCAACCAATAATCGTGATAACAAGACTGCTCCACACAGTTCTAGACGTGGTATACTGACCTGCTTGACAGGAGCCACTCTAGTTCGTGCTACCAGCAACGAAACGTGTACTCCATCTACGGCATTTAGTACTCGCAAGTAAACAACTGCTGAATACGCGACTTTGGAAGCGTCACTGAAACCATGAAGCTCCAACTCATCCTTAGACTTACTTCGAAGCCATCGAGGGATTCGAATCTTCGTCAGCAGTGACAACTCTTCACGGTAAGTATTCCACTCTTGTACTAGTTCCTTATTTAATGCTTCATCCCAAGGAACACCTGCAAGCCATAACCTTTGGATAAACGTTTTCGCTAACACCACACTTGGTGCTAATCAGCCTAGAGGGTCAAACAATCTGGCTATGTCCGATATAACTTGTCTTTTAGTTACCGGTGCTGTCGTCAGCGGAGGAAGATTCACGGTATATTGGAAGCTATCGTCGTCCCGGTTCCAGGTAAGACCTAGTATTTTTATTGTACTATCTAATTTTATTTCTAAATCCTTATTCTCTTTATTTATAGGATCTGTTTGTTCTACTTTCCCTTCCGTTACCTTCATTTGATCTATTATTTTCATGATTTCCTGATTGTTACTATTCCATTTTTGCAGAATGAATCCTCCTTTTTTCAGTAATACATTTATCTGTTTAAATATGTCTATGCCTTCTTGTACACTGTCACTCCCGGTCATCAGATCATCCATATAGAAACTATTCAATGTTATGTCTGCCGCTAAAGGATAATTGTCTTTTTCATCATATGCGATTTGGTGAAGAGTTCTTACCGCTTGATATGGAGCCGAAGCGGTACCAAAAGTCACAGTGACCAGCTCATAATCTCTGATTGGCTTATCAGGGCTGTCCCGCCAAAGAATCCTTTGGAACATGGCGTCTTCGTCAGCAATTCTAACTTGTCGATACATCTTTATTATATCGGCCACTAAACCAATCGAGTGTGTCCTCCACCTTAAAACAGTCTTAGGTCTGCTTGTAGAGTTGGTCCGACCATCAGCGTATCATTTAGGGAAATACCTTTTTTATTTTTTTCAGAGGCATTAAATACCACCCGAACCTTCGTAGTTGTCTTGTCATTCCTTACTACGGCGTGGTGTGGTAAGTATACCGCTTGATCCTTTTTATCGTCCCCTTCCTTTACAGGTCGAAGATGTCCTAATTGTAAGTATTCGTTTATTACTTCTATGTATTTGTCTTTTAAACATGTGTCTTTAATTAATCTTTTTTCTAATGACTTGAGTCTCATTTCAGCAATGTATCTTGAACCGCCACCCTTGCAAGCAGGATCACTATCGCGAAACGGTAATCGTAGTATATATCTCCCTGCAGCTTCCCTTACTGTAGTTTTGGTATACAGCTCTTCACACCTTTGCTCCTCAGGACTTAATATCTTTTTTGAACTTGTTTGTTTGCACTGCTCTTCGATCTCCCAAAATTTTCTTAGAAGATTGTCCTCGTTAAAATGTGCACAATTGACACTTATATTTTTAGGAAGATGCTGCATTTCCTTATCGTTTAAACTGACTACTAACCCAGAAAGAATCCATCCTAGAGCAGTGTTCTGAGCGATGAGAGTACCACTTGGACTTTTCACGATGCCTTCCTTAACAATGGAACCGTAGACATCCGCTCCTAATAGAATATCAATTCTGTTGGGAGTATTGAAATCTGGATCTGCTAAAGATAAGCCATGGGTATCGATCCACTCAAATGTGCTTATATCTGTGCTCCTTTCGGGTAAGTATGACGTGATCTTAGTTAATACGTAGGCGTTAATTTGTAATTGGAAATTGTCATCTATTTTAGATTTAATTGTAAGAGTGACCATATACTTTGTAGTTGAACTATTTTTTCCTAGGCCAGTAATAACACCACGAACAGGAATCTTTTTCAGTTTTAGCAATTGTGCCGTAGCCTCAGTAATAAAACAAGCCTGAGACCCCTGATCAAGTAAGGCACGGACGGTTATAAACTGACCCGTCTTGGACTCTGCTTTGATTAGCGCAGTAGCCAACAAAACTTGTCTAGGCTTCGAGATTTTGCCAGTGGATAAACAAGCAACTATCTGACTATCGTTAGTTGAATTACTATCGACAGCAGACTTAGTTGCAGTACTTTGAACTTGGCTATCATTTTCTCTGTTGAGATGTAACAAGGAATGATGCCGTTTTTTGCAAATTCTACATGACATTTGCTTTTTGCAATCGTACATTGTATGGTTGCTGCCCAAACAATTAAAGCAGATTTTATGTTTTGCAACAAATTCCCGTCTATTATCTACTGATTGTTTCGTGAATTTCTTACAGAAGCAAAGCTTGTGCGACTCAGAGCAATACTCGCAAAGCATGTTAGATGTCTTTGTCGTTAACATTACCTTTGGACTATGAGCGTGTGAAATATTACTGCCCTGGTGAGTTTTCTTTGGCTCTAAAAACTCTAATGCACGGAACCGACTTTCTACGAATTTCTTAAATTGCTCAAAGGTGGGTAACTCGTTACTAGAGTCATTTGAAATGCTAAGTTCCCACTGTTTACGTGTTTCATTATCAAGTTTAAAAGTTACAATATGAATCACAATGACATCCCAAGTGGTAACGTTAATTTTTAAGTTTGTCAGAGCACTCAAACAATCTGTTGTTGTGTCCAACAACTCCTTTAAACCTGACGCTGATTCTACGAGTAACCGTTTTTGACCGAATAGCCTTTTCAAAATGCAATTAGTGAGATACTTTTTATTAGCATAACGCCTTTCCAGTTGCGACCAACATTGACTATAATTAGCATCTGTTATAGGTGTATGCCTAATTAATTGTTCAGCTTCACCAGTAAGATGTCCTTTCAGATAATGCAGCTTTTGTACATTATCTAAGGAAGGATTATTATGAACTAAAGAGGTAAACAAATCGTAAAAGGTAGTCCATTCACTATATTTCCCCGAAAAGGTAGGAATTGAGATTTTTGGCAGTTTAACCAATGAACTTGTTGCTTTAGACATTGTGTTTGATTCGCTACCCTGTTGTGCTATAGGTTCCTTTACGTTTAATTTATTTAAAGTTGATTTCATAGCACATTTATATGTTATGTAGGTATCTTCAGTAGTGTCGTACATATCCACAACCTTTTGACTGATATCTTCTAATTTATAGGTTTTATAAAGTTGAGATTTGGTTTCCTTGAATGATGACCAATCCTTTTCTAATAATTCGAGTTTTGTTTCTATGTATTCAACCGTTAATCTATCTTTAGGACTCTTCTTATAATTAGTAAATGCCCTTGTCATCACACTCTGAAGATCCTTCATAACGTTTATTTGACCTTCCATTTTTACGAACCAAAAACCTAAGACTAGTAAGAATAAACCGTTACACAAGTAAATTGATAGAAGTTTGTAAATAATATCTAACAACAATAAATAATTTGATTTAAAAGTTAATCAAACTGCATGTACACAAATCATAACAAACAAAGATTTTATATGTCCAAAACTATCGAAATTTTTTTAAGTCCTAAATAAATCACTAAATTTTACAAGTGTTTTGGATTTAATTTCTGGCGGATTTCGGGCATAGGTTCCCCGTTCCCCCGTTTTTATTGAAATTATTCTAAGTCCTTAACTAACATGCAAAAATTTTACTAGTCTAAAATACATTCAAGTGTTAAAGTTAAAATAATGTTTGATATAAAGTTCAATTTGGCTTGGCAAAGATTGTTCTGCGTTAGTCACTTTAACTATTTATGAAATATAGTACTCACAATTTTTAACTTCACTCACTGAACACGGATGGTGCAGGTCGCGCCCTCTGCGACGTCACTCGGCGTGGATGGTACAAGTGGCGCCCTCTGCGGCGTCGCTCGGAACTTCAAATATAGGCTGCTGTCACTGCAACAGTTTCTTTGACGACGACCTCTCGAAAAATGGACTGCGTTGATTCATGTGGCGCCCTCTGTGGCCACTCGATGAACTATACTCCACAGCAACTGAGCTCGCCAACTTGCTGGGCGATGCTTCTGCGCGGTGCTCAGTATTCTTGCTGCAGCGATCCACTGCGAATACTCGAGCTTGTGCCACTGGCACGGTTGAACTCAAAAATTCAGACAGTACTGCGTCTGATCCAGGGTCGAAGGACCAATGTTAATTACCGAAGTAACGTGGCCTATTGTAGCTACTAATAGGGTTTAATTGAAACTTCGTATTAGTGCTTGAACTTTTGGTCATCAACACCTATTCCTATTGGAATTTCTTTCTGTGGACCTGTGGCAGGCAAAGTAACAATGATATAGGTGTGTAAATAAGAAATAGTAAATTGAGATAGAAAACAGACTTAAAACTAAACAGATAAAAAACCAAACAAATACATACAATATATAAATAAATATATACAAAATATAAACTATACATCTAAATAAAGAAATTTACATATCAGGAGGAAAGATAGTGTTCAAAGTCAAAGTCAAAGTCGAAGCATTTATTTCAATTAAACCATAGTTTGGTACTTTTGAAACGTCAACAAATACAAAATAAATAATAGTCTGTCAGTCAGTCCATCAGTGAAATTAGGTGAAGCTAGGTGCTCATTCCAAAACATAGATTCGAATAGAGAAGAACGAGCAAGAAACTCCATCCGTTACTCTTTTTAAAAAAAGTATGTTCTACAATGTCTCTGATACATATTTCAATACTGTACGCATATGTAAGAACGATGCAAAGACACGCTTGACGCATTATACTAATAACTTACTAAAATAAAAATCTTAAGTCTAACATGGTGCTCACATACGCATACTGACAATCCATAAAAATAATGCTTCTATACAAGAAAAAGGAAACTCTTTGTTTCAATAAAGAAAGAAATGCTCGATGCCATAAGGAAACTAGATTGTCTACATTAGAATTAAAGTATTAAATTATATAGGTATTATATTACCTACTATTGGAATTTAACTACTGACTACATTTGAGTATTGTCCAGTGGAGCCGAACCAACATGCTGCCAAGCATTCTTATCTTCAAGATAATCTGTCAGTATGTAGTAAGCTTGATTACATAATTCGCGCTTAATATATGTTTTAAATTTACTTTCATTGAGATCTAGTATGCTATTTGGTATTTTATTATAGCATTTAATACCTAACCCCATAAAGGATTTCTGTACTTTGGACAGTCTGAATTGCGGTATAGCTAACTTATTTTTGCCTCTAGTATTAAAATTGTGTCTATCGCTTCTTTTTTCAAACAATTGCCTATTTTTCCTTACATACCTCTACATTCTATTTTCATATATGTATTGACAGGGCACCGTTAAAATATTTATCGTTTTAAACAATTCTCTCAGCGATTCGCAACGGCGTAAGTTATATATTGCTCGGATAGCCCGCTTTTGTAGAATAAAATATTGATTCTATTTCTGCAGCTCGACCCCACAACAAAATGCCGTACGACATAATGCTGTGGAAATAACTAAAATAGACAAGCCTAGCTGTATCTACGTCCGTGAGCTGTCTAATCTGTCTAACTGCAAAACCAGCTGAGCTCAATCTCCCCGAAAGCGCCTTTATATGTGGACCCCATTGTAGCCTATTGTCTAACGTAATGCCTAAAAATACTGTCTCGTCGACAAATTCTAACTTTTGACCGTTCAAAACAATATCACAATCGTTACTACGCACGTTTGGTAAACTGAATTATTATTATTTTTTTTTATGGCATAAGCCGGTAAACGAGCATACGGATCACCTGATGGTAAGCAATCGGCGTCGCCCATGGACACCTGGAACACCAGAGGCGTTACAAGTGCGTCACCGGATTTTTGGGGATTAGGAGTTTGAGGTTCGTTGGGGATTCAGGGATTGGGGAGATTGAGGAAGGGGAAGGTAATTGGGCCTCCGGTAACCTCACTCACACGACGAAACACAACGCAAGCGTTGCTTCACGTCGGTTGTCTGTGAGGCCGTGGTATCACTCCGGTCGAGCCGGCCCATTCGTGCCGAAGCATGGCTCTCCCACACTTAAATTTAATGCATTTTGTTTTTTTTTCATTAAGTGCTAGATTATTAATGGTATAGATTAAAAATGGGTTGGTTCATTTTTAAATATAAATGGCAAATCATTTATATAGACTAAAAAGAGAAAGTGACCCAATATTGAACCTTGAGGAACGCCGATATTCATCCCAGAGCCTTGTGAGTTAATACCGTTAACATGAACCTTCAACTGTCTTTCTTCTAAATAAGATTTCATAAGACGGAGCGCAGAGTTTAGTGATCTAATTTCAGCAAAAGTGTTTCGTGGTCAACGCAATCAAACGCTTTTGAGAGGTCACAAAAGACACCAATAGCATCCTGTGCTTCCTTCCAAGCACCAAATATTTCCTTAATCAAAGTGACACCGGCGTCAGTTGTGCAACGACCTTAATGAAACCGTATTGTTGTTGGTGAAAGATGGAATGTTTATTAAAATGATGAAGCATCCGAGACAGCATCAACTTTTCAAAGACTTTGCTGAGAACCGGTAAAACAGACACTGGCCTATAGTTGTTAGGTTCTTTAGTGTCACCACTTTTAAATAATGGGATAACCTTACTATATTTCATTAGGTCAGGGAAAACACCGTCATCTATACATTTATTGAAAATCACAGCCAGATATGGCGCTACAGTTTGGATAATTGACTTGCAAACCATTACCGATAAGCCCCAAAGATCCTCCGTTGATTTGGTCTTGATTTCTTTAAAAACTTTTATAATTTCTAGAGGATTCGCATATCGAAAACTAAAGTCGTATTGACATGATTCTATGTTGTTCTTAAGCAAAGTTACAGAGAGGTTTGCTGATGACTTTAAATGTTCAGTTGTTTTAATAGGAATATTAGTAAAAAAAATTTCAAACTCCTGGGCTACATCTACGTTTGATGAAATCTGTCCCCTTTCGGTATTTAAATTAAATTCTGAGTTTCTTAATCTTTTCCTACCAGTCTCGTTGTGTATAACTTTCCAAGTACCTAGTTTTTATCTTATCATCAGACGATTTTATTTTATTACTAATATAAAGACGTTTCGCGACTCTGCATACTATTCTAAAGGTTTTTGAATAAGATGTTACATACTGGTGAAATTGGGGGTCATTTTTGTACGGTTTCATTCCATAAAGTTCAAAAAGTCTGTCCCTACTCTTACGAATACTGTTCTCTCACTCGTCTTTAGTTTGCCGTTCATAAAGATCTGTAATGCTGTTAAGGTCTCAGAAGTATATATACTGCTTACGCCCACTCATACTGCATATAATAACAGTTATGATGATATGAACAAACAAGCTACCACATATCATGTTATCGCTTTAAAATTCGCACGCAAGGGTTGAACACGACAGCGTGGAAGTTATTCAGAATAACATTGTCTGGAAGTTAGTCCAGCTGGCCGAACAACACGCTTTGTTGCCGATCCGAGAAAAATTTTGGATACGGTATTTGACTACTACGGTGATTCATTATCAATAGTCTGAGAATGATTGGTGGCTTTTTACATGGCTTTAAATAAGGCGTTCTGACTCTTTCATTGATGAAAGTGTTTCAAATATGTGTAGTATTAATAATTGCTGTATTTTTGCATTGGATGGAACGTTTCATAACTTTGATTCTTGCAAAACACCTTACTGTATCATTTGTGTGGTAGTTCACAGTCTAAATTGCACCTGGTGATTTAAAATTTTAGGAGCAAAACCATATTTTAAAAGCAAAATGCTCATAGCATCAAATCTCTGTGTTCGGAACATCACATTACGGCACTTCATGCCGCTGTACAACGTAACTTCCACTTTTCACTATTTATATTATGAGTCCCATGTAATAGGGGATGATCCTATTGCCATACATCGGACGCAATTCCAGACTCCGGTCTACTACTGAGGATTAAAAAAACCCATTAGTACTTTTCCCGACGCGTGAATCGAACCCGAGACCCCTTGCCCGGCACTCGGACTTGCCACCACTCGGCCATCGAGACAGTCTTTGTGTTCGGTAGGAACAAAAAAAATATGTAACACACAATACAACTTAACTTCAACAACAACATAACATCACGCCTTTTGTTCCCGAAGGGGCAGGCAGAGGTGTACATTACGGCATTTAATGCCACTGTACAATGTAACACCCACTTATCACTATTTACGTTATGACTTATGAGTCCCATGTACACAATTCCAGAATCCGTGCTATTACTGAGATTTTTTAAAAAAGCCCAGTAATTGGTACTTTGCCCGTCCCGGAAATCGATCCCGAGACACCTTGCCTGGCAATCGCAATTGCGACCTCTCGGCCAACGAGGCTGTCAAACTTAACTTCAACTTCTACAATATGAGCGATTTGACCATACCAAAACTCTGACAAAGCAACCGTATCCTCCCCTTCTGACATCCAAACATTTCATGCAATATTCATGAATGGTGCGTCCAGGTGTACCATTACTTCCTGTGGTTTTGAATGTTTTGTATTGATGTTGTGCCGTACGTGCTGGATGCTTGCATCACTAGATTAATCGACAGCTGTTGTGGTGAATGGATGGTGCGTGCTTGTGGTCTTTACACTGATGGATGATCATCCTTCTGCGATGCTCTTTAGTAATGTTATTGCTGATTGAAGAAGATCATGTGGTGTAAGAAACGCTTGTATTTATACTTTTTTTAGTAAATAGTAAAATGTATTAATAATTCAAAAAATGCAAAATACAAAATATACATAACATAACATCACGCCTTTTATCCCCGATGGGGTAGGCAGAGGTGCACATTATGCCACTGTACAATGTAGTTACGCCCACTGTACAATGTAGTTACGTTTATGTTATGAGTCCCATGTGTTATTATCATGGGGGTGAGCCTATTACCATATACCGGGCACAATTCCAGACTCCGTGCTATTACTGAGATTTTTTTTAAAAACCCAGTAATAGTTTGCCTAACACGGGAGTCGAACCTGAGACCCCCTGCCCGGCAGTAGCACTTGCGACCTTGCGATAAAAACCTCATACCGTACATTCTCAGAAGAGATAGGCAGAGGTGCAAATTTAATTATTTGAGCACAATACATCTGGAGTGGTAGAAAATGGTGCAGTAATTATAAGATCTCCGTTTGGCTAACTATTTCAAAATCATAGCATGTGTATACCGTCTAGTCGTTTTACCAGTATAGAAAGTTGTTTGAAGGAATAAAAACGGTAGGTAGTTGTATTGTGTCTAGTCCGCTATAAATAGCTGACTGCCCAAACAGACGAATGAAGAGACCACACAAATCTATTTTGGGATAAGGGATTTGCAAAATGTTTATTCTTTCTTAAATTTCAAAGAAATGCTAGGTAATAAAGACTATGTTATCCAAAATTATGTTTTGAATTCGTATCAGTTTGTAATCACAATCATGTTTATGTCGAAATATTGAATTTAGGTCCTTTGACTTTTGTTGTTTGTCAAATTATTGTACTGGAGGCGTTATTAGGGGTGGCAAAGATTGTTTCGGAATCGACTAAACTTTGTTGTTCACTTTTCGTACTTTAGTCACTTATATCTTACTTGGAACATATTGGCACTAATGCTGAAGGAGTTACTAAATGTTATTTGATGTAATTTGAATTTTAACTTGTATATTATTTGATGGTTATACTTGCCCAATTGTAGGAAGTTATTAATTACAAATATTTTGTTTCAGTAAACGTTGCTCTAGAATTTTCTCTTGTATCGTAGATGCGTTTACAAATATACGAGTTTACATACACATGATACCTAAACGCGAAACAACAATAATATATATGGATCACACAAAGAGTTGTTCGGTGCGGGAATCGAACCCGCTGCACGTTGCGCGGCAGCTGGTTGCCCAGCCAACACGCCAACTGTGCAGTCAAACAACAAAATAGACGAATGTAATTATATAATGTTGTATAATTAAAAAAAGAAATGAATATCGCCATATAATGTAAACTTATGATCACCGTACGTAACTAGAAAACTTAAATATTTACTGCTACTCTTTGCATGAACAACGAAAGAAAAATACAATATTCTCTTTTAAAATATCTTGTCACATCACAGAGGCGTGTAATATTTCTTCTAAAAATAAAATAATCTGCAACCGTACGTGCTACGAGACTGAATACACAAGGAGGTGACTTTATAAATATATTCCCTACTTTTTCCGACATTTTTCCTCAAGGCTCATTATAATTTGTCTTCCTTTGTTAATAAGAGTTTTCCATTAGCCTTGATGAGAACTATATTTCTTTTAATTATTGTTATACTTTTAATCTTCCATTACACTACCTGTAATGTAATATATTAATATTTTTCTCATATCACTTCTGTACACATAAAAGAGATAATAGTTTTCTTATTATATAGGTATTTTAGATAGAAACAACTTTGTGTGTATGTATCGCCACATAAAATAAAACAAAAACTAACCCGACAGATGTACGATTCCTACAAATATCACTTAAAAGCACGACGAAACAAACATCGACTATCCATCAGGCGATCGACTAAATTACTCGATTTGTAATCGAGTATCGTAGTCGCATCACTATGGGAGTTTTAAACGAGTTTAGTACAAAGTTGGCCACTCAAAGAGGAAATTAACGGGGATACTCCGATCGTAAATTGGCATTCACGAGATATATTTTGCTGTTTCTGGTTTTAGGTACAAAGATTGATTCGCGTGAATCGGGTTAATGTTCATTTGGTTATGAATGCTCGAACCAGAGTTTGCGTTGAACGAGGATAAAGGAATGTTTTCGTGTAGGCGTGGGTTTTTATTACTTTGCAGGTATCACGTATCCTTTATTTGGTTGATCTTGTTTTGATTGGATCTGTTAAGGCTTTTTAATTTAAATTGTTAGGGTTTAGTCCTTTAGTCTGATTTTGTTTAAAGATATTGACGTTAAATAATTGTGAATACATGGAATATATTTTTACGCGTTATGTCATCTACCTGAAATACTCTCTCAATCAAAATCTTATCTCCAGCGCCCAGAAATCTTGCGAAGCACGGATATCGGGAGACTCGACTCCAAGGACCATCTAATCAGTATGTGTGGGCCACCGCATGAGTTATAGCCACGCCTCGGGCCTGCATCTGCACACATCATAAATTTGCTTCACTCGATGCTCGTTCGATTTCCGAATACCGATGAGTCACATTCAGCTCGATGCAAATTTGACTCGGATATTCGTGTATAATAAGTAAAGTTGTCAAGTGCGTATGCTGGATTTATTGTTACTGTTTCTGGTCGAGTGGTAATTAAAAAGCAAAGTTTACATTGGTTTCGTTTTTAGGTGCTGTATATTTTTTTCATATAAATTCTGATGATTGAGCGAGTAATACCTACTAGTTAAATATCTGACGTATGTGAAACCATATCGTCACACTAATATTATAAATGTGAAACCTTCTTAGTTTGTATATTTGGATGTTTGTCCGTCAATCACGCTGAATGAAACTACTGAACAGATTTTGATATAATTTGGTATTCAGGCAGGGTTTTATTTTTTAAGGGGGAAAATTATCGAATGACTTCTCCCGCCTGGGTGAGGCGGGAGGGAGTGTCAGACTCTTATTGACTAAAAACCACCCCGTTCCTTCTCCTGCACGTCGAGCCGGAACCCCGGTTACCCGTTAGGTTCTTCAGTCAGGGTATGGGTTAACTTAGGTGATAGGATAGGACTGTTTATCCCGATTAAATGCTCCCATCGGATAAAACAAGAATCATATTGAACGCGAACGAAGTCGCGGGCCGTAATAATAGCCGGGTTTTAATAAAGAAATAAGATAAATTTACAATCACATTTAGTCTGTAAAAAAATTATTTAGATCCAAATTGAAATTCGAAAAAAAATACAAGATAATTTAAAGATGAAAAATTCGTACGTAAATCCGTCAACAAGGGGTTAGAAGCACTGCGTGCACATAGAATATTACTCTACACAATACAGGAACAGTTTGACAAATGACTTTTTTCCCTCAACAATAATTCTCCTCTATAGGTTTCCGTGCAGTTTATCTGCGGTGCCCCAAAACAACGCATTGCAATAAAATATTTTGTTTTTTTTCGCGTAGAATTTATGACAGAAAAATCCATTTGTAGGCTTTGTAATGTTTTTCTGCACTGCAATGCATGCGATGCGACATTTTGTATTAAAAGCTTTAATAATAATAAAGTGTAATAATAATATATTGGGACATTAGCACCATTAAATAAAAGAAAATATTTCTTTTTTAAATAAACTGCCTCGTTGGCCGAGTGGTCGCAATTGCGACTGCCGGGCCTCGGGTTCGATTCCCGGGTCGGGCAAAGTATTACTGGGGTTTTTTTTTTAATATCTCAAAAATCTCACGGAGTCTGGAATTGTGCCCGGTATACGGCAATAGGCTCACCCCTATTACATGGGACTAATAACATAAATAGTGAAAAGTGGGTGTTACTTCTGTATGCACCTCTGCCTACCCCTTTGGGGATAATAGGCGTGATGTTACGTCTTTTTTAAATAACAACCGACAATATGAAAAACACATTTTTCGGAATTGTATGAAGGTATTCAATTCAAAATTCGGTTGCTGGTGGTGCCGCGGGCGCGCACCAACCTGCTGGAGCGCGCGCCGCTCACTCGCGCTTTGCGCACTCTCAACACGGTGGCTGATGTCGTAGACATATTTAACTGTACACTGAGCGAGGTCACAAGGACCACTTACTCTAAAGTGTGTAAGGAAATATAGTCTGCAGTTAAAATTTTTATAAGTTTATAGTTAAATATAGTAGTTTAGGAAGCATATTTTAAGTTACTATGTCGAATTAGGTTAAGTTATCTGTAATGGCAAAGTAATTGGATTAAATAAATAAATAAATAAATAAAAAATTCAATTCTTGATAAAGTTTTTTTTTGCGATTTTTTTCTAGATTCTGACGAAAACTTTGCTTTGACTATTCGATATTACTTATATAAGAGTGATATTTTTTATTATGACTATGAATTAACACCGCCTTCAGAACTCCACACCAACACCAAATTATAAAGAACGAATTTTTACACCTATTAAACTTTAAACCCAGGATAAATTTCTATTTTACCGGATAAAAGCGAGCCGGGCCATTGCATTCATCTTTTCACATATCTATCTCCAGAATAAGCTTGCTTTCAGAATAGAGCCTCAAGCGAAATACGCTTGCTTTGGTACGAAAGTGCTATCCTCTCGCCAAAGATCTTATAGATTTGGTAAGATTCAATAGGCCTCACTGGACTTCGAGAGTAGAACTTAAGTGCTGCTTGTCAGTTGAAAAATCTAAAGCATTTCTTGGATTTGTCGGTTCGTTTTTCGAATTTATTGGTTATTGATTTAATTTTTGTTGATTTTGTTTTTTTTTACTTTGATTGCCTCGTTGGCCCAGTGGTCGCAAGTGCGACTGCCGGGCAAGGGGTCTCGGGTTCGATTCCCGGGTCGGGCAAATTATTATTGGGTTTTTAAAAATCTCAGTAGTAGCACGGAGTCTGGAAATGTGCCCGGTATATGGCAATAGGCTCACCCCCTATTACATGGGACTCGTAACATAAAATAGTGAAAGTTGGTTTTTCATTGTACAGTGGCATTAAGTGCCGTAATGTGCACCTCTGCCTACCTCTTCGGGGATAAAAAGGCGTGATGTTATGTTTTTTTTTACTAAAATAGGAAGCCTGAACAGAAAATCAGTGACGTCATGGTAACTAAAAGATAAGCGTTTCGCATTAATGTCTATTGTTTCGCAGACTGACTGCCTCGTTGGCCAAGTGGTCGCAAGTGCGACTGCCGGGCAAGGGGTTTTGAGTTCGATTCCCGGGTTTGGAAAATATTACTGGGTTTTAAAAATTTTCGGTGGTAGCACAGAGTTTTGAATTGTGCCCGGTACATTGCAATAGGCAATAGGCCTACTCCGGGGATAAAAGGCGTGATGTTATGCTATGTTACTACTTAGGGAAAATATTACATGGTTAATGGGGGCCACTGTTTTTTACGCACCAGATGGTTCTAATGTAGAATGAATTTATTTGTACAATCACTGTAGATGTAAAAAATTTTACGTCGAATAGTTTGACACTAACTCATTCCCTATTGGACGAAGAACGAAAGGCCCACACTAGCGACATCTGGTTTTTTAATGGGATAAACCGGTCCGAACCGGACGGATCGGGATTGACTGGTGAGCATAAATACGGTAGCCATAGCCATTAAATTAAAAGTCATGTAAAAAAAGAAAAAAAAACCGTGTCTGTAAGTCCACGGTTCAAGTACAATTTACTTTATTTTCTTTTGAGTGTACCTGGCTAAATTTAAATAGTAGACTAGACCAACAAAATAAGCACTTATTAATTTTTATGAAGTTTTCATAATCTATTAATTAGTTCTTAAGGTAAATTAAAAACAATAAAACTCGAGCGTAGTGATTTTTTAATTCCTTAAAATGTAATTGAAATTTAATAGTAAAAAAAACTTAAGAAAAAAAAATTAAAAATTTCTCAGAAAATTTTAAGAAAAACACCTTTTACGTCTGAGAAAATTAAACGGATTTTATAACTAGCATAAACATTTAAACTAAATGTTAATAAAAATAAAATTAAAACCTGCTTTTAATGCCTTGTATATAGTTTTATTTACCTAACCGTTGGTTAACAACTTTTCAGTTTGAAGTAGGTAAATAATGAGAACTTGGAAAATATTAAGAAACTTGTTATTTTGTCCAAACGTTTGCGAACAAGTAAAAACTAAGATACCTTATAATTAACAAGAAACTTTAGTTAACTACTTGACTAATTAGAAAGAAATAAGTAGAACTACATAACAACATCACGCCTTTTATAGGCCTTATATCACCTTTTTGTAGGTGCACATTACTTACGGCACTTAATGCCACTGTACAACGTAACACTCACTTTACACTATTTATATTATAAGTCCCAAGTAATAGGGGGTTCGTCTAGTGCCATATACCGGACACAAGTCCAGACTCTGTGCTACTACTGAGAATTATTAAAAAACCTAGTAATACTTTGCACAACCTGGGAATTGATCGCGAGACCCCTTGCCTGGCAGTTGCTCCTACAACTAGGCCACCGAGGAAGTCTAAGCCAACGAGGAATAAATAGAACTACTTAGAAATTAAACCATAGAACTAACAAAGACGCGTTGATTAATTAAAATATTAACTCCTTAAAATCATACATAACGCCTGTTTTATTCGTCAATCGTCATTAGACGGAGATTAGTCAGTAGCGCTTTTGATTAAACCTGACCTTTTTTAACCTGTGGTCTTCAACCGACTACCAAACGGAGAGATTTTGGCGAACTCTCTTAACTAGAGGAGACTCATTGTCTTGAAGTGGACTGTCATAGAGAGGCTGTTGATGATGTAGATTTATATTTTGACTGCACTGTTGGTTCGATTCTCGCACGGAATAACTCTTTGTGTGATCCACAGATTGTTGTTTCGGGTGTGGATTTCATGTATATGTGAAATTGTATGTTTGTAAACGCACCCGCGACACATGAGAAAATCCTAGTGCGAGGCAAATTCAAAAAAAAAAGATCAAAAACATTACCGTATATATTTAAATCATGTAACAAGCTCTTTTTTACCCAACTAACAAAATGTTGGTGCGTTTTTCCTATTTTATTATGATTCTCATGAAAAAATATATGAGGGTTGGTACATAACTTCCTCTTGACAACAGCCGTACATCGCTTATGCAAAGGCTTAAATTCAACTCTTTATGGCAACATCGAGACTATATTATGTAGGATGGTTTATAAAATTCTTGTACGTAGAAATCGCTGTAAATTTTTCAGCGAATATTTTGACTGCCTCATTGATGTAGTGGTTTTCAGCATGAGAAAGGCATCGTGAAAGTTATGATTCTGAGGTCATGTTAAAGTTCATATTATTGACCGGAGATGCGGACCACCTTGTGAGTGTGTGACCACTGGAGTCCCTGTAACATGGATAGCAGACTTTCTGAGGGATCGGTCAATACGAGTAGTCATCGATGGCTGCTCGTCTGACCAATTCGGTATTAATGCCGGCGTCCCTCAGGGGTCAGTACTTTCAGCGACGCTCTTTTTGCTCCACATAAACGACCTGCTTAAGCCCGGTATCTTTGGGTATGCAGATGACAGCACAGTTGTTGAAAGGTATGTGTCCAGTGCGCGGACTAGCGGAACACAGATCCAGTCTTTAAGAGAATCCATGGTCGATCGTTTGAACTCGACCTTGAAGGCGGTCTCCGACTGGGGTGACGCCAACTTGGTTAGGTTCAACGCTAGCAAAACCCAGGCGTGTCTATTCTCCGCCAAACGGAGTCAATTTCCGCTGACTCCTACTTTCCGGAATGTGTCCGTACCGATGACCGATCATCTTGAGCTTCTTGGTGTAACTCTGACGCCCACACTCAACTTTGGCTCCTATATAGAGTCAAAAGCGCAACTGGCTGGTAGGAAGTTGGGTATCCTATGGAGGGTGAGACGGTACTTCACGCCGAAACAATTGCTGAGCCTGTACCAGGCACAGGTTCGGTCCTGTATGGAGTACTGCTCTCATCTTTGGGACGGCTCGGCAAAATATCAGCTGGACGCGTTAGAGCACATTGAGAGGCGTGCCAAGAGGCTCATCGACGATGATGCGCTTGTGAAGGCTCGGCTTCAAAGCCTCGAGCACAGGCGTAAGGTTGCAAGCCTTTCGGTTTTCTACCGGATACATTTCGGTGAGTGTGCAGGGGAATTGCACAACTTGATTCCCCCTAGTCCTTTCCATCATCGTACCACAAGACAATCGGCGAAGCGTCACCGTTTCATGGTAGATGTTCCGCCCACACGCACGAAGCGCTTCGCTTCAAGCTTCCTTGTGCGTACTGCTAAAGAGTGGAATTCTTTGCCAGAGTCTGTATTTCCTGAAGGGTACAACCTGGGAGTCTTCAAGGCCCGAGTGAATAGGTTGCTTATGGGACGACGTGCTACATCGTAGACCGCATCATCGCTTACCACCAGGCGAGATAGTGGTCAAACGTCGCCCCATCAAACATAAAAAAAAAAAAAAAAAAAAAAAAAACAGGGACTCCGGCTCAAAGCAGGAGTACGAGTCAGTGAAGAGTCTGTCACTCCACATCTTACCTCACCCAAGGCGGAAGAAGTCGTTTTATCATTTCCTCCCTCAAAAACAAGATCAAGTTTTATTGATTTTTTTCAGTTTTAGAAAATTTTAAGTAGTGTTACAAATTAACTGTTTTGAGCAAGACTCAACTATTTTATCACACAGCAATTTTAGTATTTGGTGAAAAACTAAAACCTAACTCTTTTCAGGGAAAAAAGACATGGTATCATGTTATATTTACAATTGAGCCATTACACGCGTGCAAACTGTTACATCAAACGAATGTGACGCACGACTCGCATATGTGTGAGCAAACCATCTGATGGAAATCACTCATGACATGACGTTTATAATGGAAATATTAATTTTGGATTGTAACAGAATGCATTGACCTGTAGAGTAGAATAATCAAAAGAACTATTTTAATACCTCGCGACTGACTACAAAGAACTTAATAAAAATTCAACAATGTTTGGAACAATCGCAGCGTTACTTTTGACGACACCGTCGCGTCGCGTCGCGTCCCGTCGCGTGCTGAATATTACAATGCTGGTAAACTAAGCTTCGGGTAATAAGACCCAGGTTGCCACTAATGCTTGCTCTAATTCGCACTGTGATGTAATTTCTAAGGTCTCCGTGTTATAATAGGATAGTATTGCGTTCTGCGATATTAAATTGGAGACAATATATAATAACTCCTTATGCTATGTGCAAGTGAGATGTGATTTGATGAATATTTCGAATTCTCAAATTAAATCTGTTTTTTTTAATATTTGAAATTGCAATACTTACCTTTGTTGTGTCTGTTTTGTAACTGAAGCTCACCTTTCTCTCTAAAGGCTGGCAAAGTACTTGCAGTCCTATGGTCTTGTCGGTCCATAGGCGGCGTTGACCATTTAGTAGGTGATATCGTTTACCTACTCTTTAGCCCCGTATATCATTAAAAACTAATTTATTAATTTGAAATTACTATCAAAACTAAATCTAATTAAATTAACAGACGATGTTTAAAACAGATTTAAAAATTTTCAACCCTTTATAAAATAAATCAAAATATCCACCGCCTAGGCCTTAATATTTGAGTCGCGGAGAACTTAACGGGTAACCGGGGCTCCGGCTCGACGTGCAGGAGAATGAACGGGGTGGTTTTTAGTCAGTAAGAGTCTGACACTTCCTCCCGCCTCACCCAGGCGGGAGCAGTCATTCGATGATTTTCGCCCCTTAAAAAAAAAGGGCTTAATATTTACCACAGGTAACGTTAGACGATCTAACATTCGAATTAAAATTCTAGTGAAATCTTAATTAAATACGACGCTACTTTAATATTTTCAATATAAGCTGGAATACCTAATTACCTCGTTTAGGTCCTATATAAATACAAAATGAATATATTAATGAATTTAGATTCAAACCGGAGATATATTACAAAATAGAGAGGTATACGTAATTTATCCCCCCTAAAAAAAAAAAAATCGTAATTTATATCATGGAATACATACTATAGAATCATTTGTGCTCAGAGTTTTCGTGGAAACCGAATTTCATATGCTTGGTATAGCTGTTTAATTTTCGTATGTAACATTAATTATTCCTTTTTATTTTTGATGAAAACCACTCTCTCTGATATCGGAACAACCTTCTGAATAACAATTTTGAAAGATATTGTCGAAGTACTTAAAAAAGAAATTTGTCCTATTGCCATAATATTGGACATTTTAATAGTGCTACACTCCTCCGTACTATTACTGAAATCTATCAAAAGTCTAATTATATTTACGCAAGTTTCGAACCAGAACACTTTGTTCAACATCTATAAAGTGAGTGTTTCGTAGTTAAATCTACCCATTGTCTTTTGGTGGGGGGATCATCTAATGACTTCTCACGCCTTGGGTGAGGCGAGACACAGTGTCATACTCTTACATCGTGACTACTTGGTTAACCTGTTAAGTCATCCGCGGCTCCATATCGGCATCAGCCCTCCTAGGCCCTGTCTGATGGCTTTTTGAGACGCGCGCGGAACGCGCACATAGCACCTGTGTCAGGCGGCTTCTCAAAGAGAGGACTTACCAGCAGCGAGCCTAATCTACCCATTACCAGCCTTGTCCTTTTAGTTCAGCGTTCGCGTGACATCATATTCAGCTTATTACAAAAAAAGTTTGCATTTCAATTCAAAACTTAAAGTGCCTTATAAAAAGGTCCTTAATCTAAAGAACCTCTGAGACTTTAATAAAGAGTATTAACAAAACATGTACCAAACTAGCACGTTTAGAGTCAATACGTGTTTCAATTAAAATTTTCTAAAAAACAACACGTTTTCAAACTAAAAGTTGTTATAATAAAAACGTAGCTATTAAAAATTGCCATAAAACTAAAAAAAAACGATGGCCGTAGGCGAAATTCTTCGTCAATTGAAGATGAAAATTAAATGAATAAAATATTCGTAGTCGTGCTAGAAAATAGAGTATTTGATCAGTACGAAATAAGCTTATATTCTTACAAAAGAATTATTAATATAGATAATTGAGTTTCAGGAAATTTCAATAATCGATCGCCTTCTTTGGTTTCGTAGTCGCGGCTATGTCTTAAGTTTCGGGTTCAGATAAATGTGATAGATGTGTTAAACACTAATGTACCTGGTAGAATTAAGCGCCTATGACAACATCACTAAAAAAAATCTGAAAAATTGACACAGCAGAAATTACTCAACACAATTTGACTGCACGGTCGCGTCGGTGCGGTGGCTGGACAACCGGCTGCCGTGCAACGTGTGATCAAATTGTTGTTTCGGGTCTGGGTGTTATTGTGTAGGAGAACTTGTATGTTTGTAAACGCCCACACGACACAGGAGTAAATCCTAGTCAACGTTATTCAAAAAAAGTAAAATTAAATAAAAATATACCGTAGGTTATTTTCTTATACATAGTTTCCCTGTACATTATATACAAAAACATATTGAAATATTAGATAGAGGTATATTAAAGTATTATGCTTGGCTCCTACAATACATTCATCTTGGGTAATAAGTTCATAACATCTCCCCCAAGGGAGAGATGTTATGAACTTTGGGGCCCATCGCTCTAAACATTAATAGGTATCCATTATTCTTGAAGGCTTTACTACTATTTTTTAACGTTAACTTTCCCCTTTAATTATTTTTAAACGAGGTTTTTTTTGTTGAAATTAAATCAAATTCAAACATTCGGTTAGTATAAATTTCTGTTAGAAGTTTTTCGACAAAATATTGATTACCATTTTGTTACTCTCATTTGGATGGAATATGCAGTGGACTATGTAACTTCTTATGACCAAGTACGTTAACTGAAAAACCCAGGTTACTCACGTAAATATACTGAGAAAAGCTCAACTAATTTCGAACCACAGAGGGGTTCTTCCTCATGAGTAGCGTGCGCGGTCGCGGCAATGTCGTGCAGCCTACTCTAATTTAGTATGTCTCACGATAGTTATTGTAAAAACATAACAAGGATGTAGAAAAAATGGCGGACGTAATGTCACTTAGAAATGATTGAAGCACAGAAATGTCCGTGGTGTATTTATGTGTGCGTGTACTTGCAATATCGTAATGTATGAAGTATAATGACGGACCATGTCACTTTTTTATGGTATGAGCCGGTGAACAAGCAGATGGATCACCTGGCGGTAAGCAATCGCCGCCGCACATGGACGGACACCTAGAATACCAAAGGCATTACAAGTGCGTTTTCTTTAAAGGGGGGGAAATCATCGAGTCTTCTCCCGCCTGGGTGAGGCGAGAGGGAGTGTTAGACTCATACTGATTAAAAACCAATCCGTTCCTACTTCTGCGCTTCGAGGCGGAGCCCCGGTAATGCACGCCTCAAAGAGCCATCAGACCACCACGAATAGGGCCCAACAGGGCTGATGCTGATTCGGTGCCGCGGAGATTTGGCTATAGCCATAATCTTAACGGATGGCACTGTCTATGCGCAATTGTGAATGTAATCATGTAGTTTAACTACTCCAGTGAAGGTAGTAGACTATCGAGGGTAAGAATCAGTAAGTATAGATGGCAACTTTAGTTACATATCACATTACAAAATATTGAAATCATTCGTATTTTTTATATCTAATAATAGATAAAGTAAAAAATGTAGTCTAGAACATTTCAAAGTCACTTGAATAAAAAAAGCTGAATTCTTAGATCTCAAGCACAAGAGTTACCTAATTTCTTAGACCATTTCATAGTACGGTACGAACAGTACTCATTGTCACGGAGACCGATTATATAAGGGCTAAAGTTTGAAATAACACTTTGTGAAAGAGGCATAACCGCTAAATGAAATTATACAAGATAGACACTTAATTCACCTTTATTTTAATTTAAAGTGTGGCACCCCTGCTGTCTTAAGCTTTAGGGATGTCGCTGTCAAAATTAAATTTCGGTAAGTGTAGTAGGAAGTGGGAGGGAGGAGTAAAATTTTAATGTGGATTAATCTTGTTTGTAAATCGTTAAAAGTATTGTGATTTTACAAAATATTATAACTTTTTATTATTGGGTAACATGACTGCCTCGTTGGCCGAGTGGTCGCATGTGCGACGGTCGGGCAAAGTAATTCTGGGTTTTAAAAAAATCTCTGTCTCGTATATGGTAATAGGCTCACCCCCTATTACATGGGACTGATAACATAAATAGTGAAAAGTGGGTGTTACATATTACAGTGGCATTAAGTGCCATAACGTGCACCTTTACCTACCGCATCTGGGATAAAAGGCTTGATGTTATGTATGTATTATTACGTAAATATATGAAGAATAGGGATGATGCGTTAAAGTGTGACGTATATTTGTTTGTGTCTTTATTAATTTATTTCTTCTTTACATAAAATGATAGTGAAGGCATTCTCTGACAGTTTTTATTTATTGTTTTAAAATAATGTAATATTATCAGTTTGAGACTGCCTCGTTGGCCGAGTATTCGCAAGTGCGACTGCCGGGCAAGGGGTCTCGGGTTCGATTCCCGGGTCGGGCAAAGTATTACTGGGTTTTTTAAAATTCTCAGTAGTAGCACGGAGTCTGGAAATGTGCCCGGTATATGGCAATAGACTCACCCCCTATTACATGGGACTCATAACAACTAGTGAAAAGTGGGTGTTACATTGTACTATGGTAGAATGTGCACCTCTGCCTACCCCTTCGGGGATAAAAGGCGTGATGTTATGTATGTATCAGTTTGATTAAACACAACTCAGAATCAGGATTTAAATAAAACAATTTCAGATTTTACTATTTCCACAATAACTTTCATTTCTGTAAACCACATTAAAATATTTTCTGGACATTCAGCCCACTATTGTTGGTTAAACGACCAATGATTCAATTTGTAATGCAGGCTTTGGTCAAAAGCGGATAGTTGCGGTTCCAATCGGAATCCGGGCAAGGTAAACCTGATTGCCGCAACCCTAGGTGTAGGGTTGGGAGTTAATACCGATTAACTTGACTGTAGGTCGTGTCGTAGGCGAAATGTCACCGTTGCTTAATCGTACTTCGTGTTAGTAATCGACCATTCTATGACAGTAAAGGAACTTTAGGTGATGTTATGGTATTTTTATCTTGTGATTTGGTTTTGGTAATTATTTATTATGTATTTTTAAGGTTCCGTACCTCAAAAGGAAAAAACGGAACCCTTATAGGATCACTTTGTTGTCCGTCTGTCCGTCCGTCCGTCCGTCCGTCTGTCAAGACTCTTTTTCTCAGGAACGCGTGGAGGTATGAAGCTGAAATTTATATCAATTACTCAGGTCTACTGTCCCTTGAAGCTGTGAAAAAATCAAACTTCTAAGCCAACGCAATCAAAAGATACAGCCGTTTATGCCGCAAATTTTCGACACTTGCAAGGGAATCAAAACCTACAGGGTGCTTCCCGTGAACTCAGAATCTTGAAATTTGGTACGAAGCAACGTCTTATAGCATAGATAAAGGAAAAATTACGAAAACCATAAATTTTTAGTTACATCACATAATATATATTTTTTTAATAATTTTAAACTTACTACCCATTTCCTCATAAACGCGTAGAGGTATTAACTCGTCGAGTACCGGTTTTCTAGACACAATTATAGAACAATAGGTTGCGGTCACCGGTGACCGCTTGGTGTTTGACAGTTTAAATTGAAATTCATACCAAAAATACTCAGGTCTATAATACCTTTAAGCTGTAACAAAATCAAACTTCTATGTCAACGCAATCAAAAGAAACAGCAATTTAAGCGGCATATTTTGAAACTCGCAAGTACTCGCAAGGGAATCAAAACCTAAAGGGTACTTCCAGCCGACCTAGAATCTTGAAATTTGGCATGAATTTTATAGCACACATAAAGGAAAAATTCCGAAAACCTTAAATTTTTAGTTACATTACAAAATATATATTTTTTAATAAATATACATAGTTATGACTCGATTGTCGTAATGAACGAACTTTGTAAACCTTGCAGGTTTGTACGGAACCCTCGGTGCGCGAGTCCGACTCGCACTTGGCCGGTTTTTTTTTGTTATGGGATAAACCGATAAACGAGTTGACGGATCACCTGATGGTAAGCAATCGGCGTCGCTCATGCACACCTGGAACACCAGAGGCGTTACAAGTGCGTTAACGACCTTTTGGAGATTTAGAATTAGTATTGTTGGGGATTTGGTCATTGGGGAGACTGGCTATTTGGGTCTTCGGTAATCTCACTCACACGACGAAACATAACGTAACCGTTATTTCACGTCGGTTTTCTGTGAGGCCGTGGTATCTCTCCGGTCGAGCCGGCCCATTTGTGCCGAAGCTTGGCTATTCCACATGTAAAGCATACGATAAAATAACAAACTATACTAGTATGTTACATAACGATTGTTAACAGATGGAATATAATCGTCATTGATTGCATTGATTGTCGTACTATACGTCTAGTTACCCAATCAAAGGATCTAGTCAACGTAATCCTTTATAATAATAACGCTAGCCATGGGATAAAAAGTAGCTTGTTTGTTATTCCAGACCAAAATCTACCCATTTTTCAAATTTCATCTCAATCTCTTCAGCCGTTTTGAAGTGTTTGAGTAACAAATTCATTAACATACAAACTTGTATAATTGTATAATACCTAATAAGTAAGGTCAGGTGAAAAAACCAAAACTACAACAATTAAAATTATAACTCTAGCTGTAGCTTCGCAATTATCACAATTTACTGACATTGGTTTCTCAAACATTAAACTGTCAAACACCAAGCGGTCACCGGTGACCGCAACCTATTATTCTATAATTGTGTCTATACTATAGACTGCCTCGTTGGCCGAGTGGTCGCGAGTGAGACTGCAGGGCAAGGGGTCTCGGGTTCGATTCCCGGGTCGGGCAATTATTACTGGTTTTTTAGTTAATTCTCAGTAGTAGCACGGAGTCTGGAAATGTGCCCGGTATATGGCAATAGGCTCACCCCCTATTACATGGGACTCATAACATAAATAGTGAAAAGTGGGTGTTACTTCTGTGTGCACCTCTGCCTACCCCTTCGGGGATAAAAGGCGTGATGTTATGATGTTATGTTATGTGTCTATAATGACGGTACTCAACGAGTTAAAATACCTAATACTTTCAGCCCTACCAGTAGGGCTGTTAGTCATTGCATATTAACTTCCATACAATGAGATATACATGTCAGCTTGGCGTGTCACTGTCTTGTTACTTTGTGACGACCTTGAAGAAGATGTATTAGTCTTTGTTAGGCACACCTTATGTAATCTCAGGTTTAGGTGATGTAAAAATATTTCAGAGCGATATGAGGGGATTTTAGTAATTTTGTATTAAGAACTTTTATTTAATTTACGGTCTGTACCAACAAAACCGTCCATAACCAAAGACGTGGTCGTAAGAGCATCTGCTGGCCAAGTGATCTTGGATTAATTTTTGGGCCAAGCATTAAGGGAATCATGTTATAACATAATTGGGATGATGACAGGGTATGAAAACTAAAAATGTAATTAGTCCGTAAGTTAGGTAATGAAAAATATTAGACACATATTTTTTTATTTTGTCGTATATTAAAACAATACTTAGATAAAACGAATCAATGTTTAGGAGTGGGGGCTAAAACGTCATTTCTACACGCATAAAATGTACATAGAAGTGATGTCACGCGACATTTCAAATCAATATATCGTAGAAAGTATTCGTTTCTGTAAGAAAATGAAATATACGTGTGTCTAATGATTTGAAATAATCTACCAGACGAACATTAAAATAAAAATTAGGCATCTACACTATTTCGTGATAAGTGGATGTAAATATTACCATGTCTATGTGCCCTTTTGCCTAGCCCTTCAGACATTAAGGTTTGTAATGTCATCATGTTCATACTGCCAAGATAAATTATACTTTCTGCAATTAGGAACTGAACCCAAATTTACAAAATCTATAGACACGATATCAAAAGCCACAAGTCCAGCGTGGCAGTCACCGATCGATTGTACTTTCGTAATTTCATCCATCTATTCACAGCTTAAACTATGGATTTAACTCGTCGAGTACCGGTTTTGCAGACACAATTATAGAACAATAGGTTGCGGTCACCGGTGACCGCTTGGTATTTGACAGTTTAAGCTGAAGGATTTTGTAACTAAAAATAAATCAAGGGATCTGCCAGTTTTTGGACAGAAAATTAATCAAAGATGTACTTAGGTATATTTGAATCCTCGCGTTTGAGCTATAGGCCTTTCGTATTATCGTAGGACGCTTTAAAATATTACTTTGTATAAAAATCTTTGTTGTTTTAAAGAAGATTCTGTTGGAATTGAAAATAATAGTTTATTTATGTGAAGTGCAAAGTAACACTATAATACAAAAAAAAACTAAGTGCGAGAGACTTCGGCACGATTTCTCTCGACTCAACCGATATGATACCATAAGCCTTACAGAAAACCGACGTGAAACAACGCTTGCGTTGTGTTTCGTCGTATGAGTGAGGGTACCGGAGACTCAGACCCCAGTCTCCCGAATCCCCGAATCTCCCACAATCTTCCAAAAACCAATTCTCAAAAGGCCGTTAACGTACTTGTACATCCTTTGATGATTCATGTGTCCATAGGCGACGCCGATTGCTTACCTTCAGGTGATCCGTTCGCTAGTTTACGGGCACATCCCATAAAAATATAAATAAACTAGTCAGGTCACCAAGTTTCCCTAAAAAGTAGCAAATTCTGAATACAATTTTTCCTAACAAACATTACAATCCCAACTATTTGAACTTCCTTCATAAATGTAAAAACGAGAACACCAAGAAAATATTTAACAATATATTTGCATATTTCACCAGCAAAAAGTACAATCATAAAATATGTTTTTGACCATACAAGCGCCATTGCAGAAGATAACATAGTATCGCGATTCAGTGGTTAGATGCCAGTGACTACTGGTAACCATGGATCTGATTGCGTGTAATTTAAACGCACGTACTTTACGACCAGTCTGCGGTAACAGATTGCCGTATTGTATGGCGTAGCTGACATGCATTGCTATTTTAATAAAAGGATTTTGTAGTGGTATGCAGAGAAGGGTTATTTTGCATTTTGCAGGAACATTGGACCTACAAATTAAAACTGGTTGATAGAATTGGTAAGAACTATTGATTTAAGATATGCATGCATTACACGTATGAACGTTACACAATTAGTAAGTGATGGCCAACACTATATTGCATAATATTTATAAGATCAACAACTGTCACAGAGTGCGCTGTCTATTTGTCATAACTTAGTGTATGGACTCGACCTTTGCTTTGTCTGTCGAATATAAATGTAATTAAATTAAAAAAAATATTCAATGCACTGGCATTGGCACGGCTAATCACTAATCCACAAACACGACATAAACGACTGATTGATTTTAGTATGTTTTAATTAAAAGCAAGAATAACATTGGTTAGATCTTTTGCATGCTCACAGATTTTAAGTTAGATAATCAGGATAAGGATTGCCTCGCAAAATATTACTGGGTTTAAAAAAATGTCAGTAGTAGCATGAAGTATGAAATAGTACCCAGTACATATAGGGCAATAGGCTCACCCCCATTACATGGGACTCATAATATAAATAGTGAAAAGTGGGTTTTACATTATACAGTGGCATTAGGTGCTATAATGTGCACCTCTGCCTACCTTTTCAGAGAACTTTATAATTTTCCACTAACAGAAAATACAAATGTATCTTTGCTTTACGAAAGCTAGCATTATTTATACACCCAATAATTTTCGCCCAATAATAATTCCATATTCATCCCGTAACTAACACATATTTTACCAAGTATAATATATAACATAACCGAAGAAGGTCATAACGTGTAAATAATACAAATGTTATAAGTATTGGCTATTTTGCGCCATGTGGCGGTAATGGGCACGAGGCGGCTTGCATGAGTTTAGCCAACCTCCCTGCTTGTTGGTCTGTTTTGCTTAATAATTATGTACGTTTTTATAGTTTAAGTACCTATTTAGGAAGTAAATGGGACTACTAGAATATTAATACAAGACAATAGTGTGACTATTACAAGGTAAATATACAGTACAATACAAATATGTATTTTAGGTGGATGTTGCAAAAGGCTTAGAATTAAGTTCATAAATATTTGGTTACGAATGTGGAAATCGCTTAATGATGATGTCAGAAAAACGTGTAGGTACTAAATTATTTTACATTGTAGCAAACTCAGGATTGAATTTGAAACGTCACCACAAAGCTGGCCGTACTTCATTGTACTTGTAAACTCAATAATCAAAAGTAAGTCAGAATAAAAAAATCTCTACAATCGGCATTAGTTACAGATCAAAATATATTTACACTTGGTGCCAAAACAATTTACCCAGTACAATAGCAAGGTGAGTCGTATCGTTAGTCCGTGGACCGTACACTGTAGTTCAACTTTATTTTTCGCCTGGCCTGGCCCAATCAATGAGTGTCGTCCATCAGTTCCTACAACGGAAATATTGACAAACTTTATATTGGACTTGCTAGAGTTTCTCGAACTTGAGACATTTGGATGTATCGCACGACGAGTACTGGTGCGATGTTTTAGATAATTTTTGTGAATAATAAATTTGTTTGAAATTAGACTTTTATGCAGTTCATTAATAAAATTTTGACATTAACTTAATATGGAGTAAATATTTGTAGGGCTCGTTTCACAATATCTGAATAGCCGTTATCTACCACATAAAATTGAATTAAGAACGTAAGTTGTATGAACTATCTGTCACATAAGTTTATCAGGTAATTATAAGGAAGTGGTGAAACCGGCGCGTAGTGTGCTAAATATTTTTAACTTAATAGCTGTAGGTACATGGTTTATTTCCAATTAAATGACACAGGTTTTATAATTGATAGACTTGATCCTTACCTTGATATAGGTGTAAGTGTATAGGTGAACTATATTTATTATATAATATAAAATATAATTATATAAACGAATGACTTTAAAAATAATAAGCATTAGTTTGTATTCGTCAAAATCAATCTATCACTAAACGTCGCACCCACATTTAGCGAATGTCAAGTATCTAGGAAGTATTTTTCCGTACCGGCCAGTTCAGTCAGCTATAGAATACTCCATCCCCAATAGCGATCTATGATTGAGATACACTGCATGGAAAGAGGGGTAACATTTCCAAAAGACAACATTACTGATCGATGTTGATTCTTTGAGAAAGCCGTAGGGGCAAGTCCCGTAACGCCAGATGGCACCTAACGCCGTACACTTGTATTATCTCGATAACTAATAACGCGAGCGATTCAATTTTTAGGGGGATTTTTAGTAAAAATTGAATCGCTCGTGTTATATCAGTTATCGAGAAAATACAAGTGTCCGGCATTAGGTGCCGTCCGGCTTTACGGGACTTCCCCCTATAGTAGGTAGTTACAAAACAAAAAAATATAAGTATTTTGTTACTCTAGCCTCATTGGTTTTTGTCAAGAATGCCAATAGCTATAAGGCTGCCTGTCCATGCAGCCGAATGAGCCGGCAGCGGCGGGTAAGCGGTCTCGGGAGCGGGGCGGGTATGGGATATTGGGATAGTATAGTATACCGCTGAAGTTTGTCAGTCCATTACTCCGTTAAGCAATACTCGCTGGATCCGCATCGCTGCCCCTCTCCGCGTCAATGGCTGGCAGCCTAAAGATCATGTCTTAAACAAACTGAATGAACAAAGAAATGTTACGTCTTTCTAGCATAAATACCTATGTAAATACTTTGGTATATATCGTAGGTTAAGTAAAGCCATTCCTATACCTCTACATACATATACTCACTTTCACTAGCTTTACCAATTCCAATGTAAATTGGCAGTGAACGTATATTCCAAGTATCGGGTAATATTTTTAATAATAGAGGTTAACTCATTACACGTCATTATTTATTATACCTACTTACAGAAACGCTACTCTTGTAGATGTGGAATGAAAACGTTTCATATGCCATCTCTATCTTTCTTTTTTTGTTCTAGAGGTAGTGTCACCTGTGACCATTTTTCTGAGAAAACAGTCACAATACAGCGCATTATAGCTACATTTTATGTCAAAAATCCTAAAACATCCCAAGTGTATCATCTTTAGGAGCAGTGTGTATAAAGTATTCGTAACTTGAGACGGACTTGGCTAACGACTGCGCTGTTTGTCCCGGCCTCACTTCCAATCTATATAACGATTATCTGCGTAACTGTACTGGGATCATTTGTTAAAAGTTCCAGCGAATAAATGAGTTTGATTAAAGGGCACTTGAGTACAAAAGTGTTACGGATTTTCGTGTCGTATTTCGAAGGTCGAACTTCGCTGTTTGTTCAAGCGGAGACTAAGATTAGTTTAGTATTTTGAGACTTACAAAGAAAATGGGTTGCTCTTCTATCTATCTCATTGTATCTTTCAACAACTTTTCTCAGAGATATTAGAATTTCTCAGAAACTGCGTCGGTAAGGTCAGTCAGGTAACACTTGTTTCTTCTACCTTTTCTGATTTCGGTTGGAGTCGACATAGAGTTTTAATTTGGTATATAATGATGTATATTTTATCTAAAAGCAAGCTAATTAAATGCTCTCCAAGTTATGTATCTCAAATCTCAAATTTTGATTATTGGGATATAATATCATAGATTTGTAATAGTATGTATCTAAAATATTTTACATGACCTTATTCAGAACATTATGATAAGTAACGTCACGGTTTTAATAAAATGAAAATAAAAGGAAAACAAATGACCTATTTCCATCTCTATTTTCATAACATTAAGAACCCAACCACGTTCCGTACCTAGTCAATAAAAACATACTATCACAAACACGTCCTACTCTTCTATCCATTATAAAATCTATTATTGATCAGGATATGTAGCCTCAATACGTCATCGTTCAGCAGATTATTAAGAGCTTTACCCCGAAGGATTTAAGGTACATTTTTCTACAATACGAAGTGAAGACGCGTAGTAACCCGTTAACTGCAAGTGGGGTAAGTTTGATGGGCGTCGCGTGTCTGTGGACTAGACAGCCGACTTAAACTTGTATAATGCTGTGCACAACAATTTGGCACGAGATGTACGATTTCTTTCTCATAATGTTTTGAATTGCGTCCGTTGGACTATTTGATCCGGATTTTAATTAATGGTATCTCGAGGGTTAAGTACTTGAAATAAATGAAACGAGTTTACCGGCTGAATGGGCTCAATAGTTTTAAATGAAATCTAATTTAAATAGAATTGAAGATGTTTATATAAAATACTAAGTCCGTTTAATAAATAAGTATATTATCGAAGTATTTATCTTGTTTGTGTTTGTAGTGAATTTGTTATTTGTTTTTGGAAAGTAAAATAGTTAAAATGAAGATTTTATTGAGTATAGATTATAGTTTGTTTTATTTACGTTTGGTTTTCACTGAAATTATGCTTGGCTAAATTATTTTGGTTATTTGATTTTCTAGTTCATATTATTTACTTATTTTCTATTTCCAAATATATTTTATGAATCGTCTGAGTATACCTCTATATTTTCGAAAAGAAACACAAGTACATGAATATATTTTCGAAGTGCAGGAGTAGGAACGGGGTGGTTTTTAGTCAGTAAGAGTTTAATACTGCTTCTCACCTCACTCAGATGGGAAAATTCTTTGTATGAGTGAGGGGGATCCTCAAAAAAAACTAGACCTAAACTCATAATTATAATTATCTTTTTGGACAAGATCCTGTAAAAGACTATCAACAACTTTACGAAATAGAAATTTTAATTTAATGAAGTTATTAGTTATGGCTAATATACAAATAATAAAGAATACATAATCCCTGCAATACAATGACTTGCACAAAAATTAATTAAAAACTTAACTAAGTTAAAAACACAACAAATATTGCAATATAATTTAAACGTGAAAGACGTTTTAGCGTAAACTAAATATATTCAGAAAATACTCATTAAATCCATTGAGTAAGCTATGAAGACCTTTTACTGCAGGTTTATTGTAATCCTGGATTACGACCTGCCAACTTAATTAACTACGTTTTTTATAAAGAAAATAATAAAGGAGAAATTGCTTTGAACTAATTAGTGCTAATCGCAATAATTGTTTTTTTATACTGCTTTTTGTTTTAATATCCATTAAGTTGCGTTGAGTGTTTTATTATATTTGTTGTGAATAATTTAAAATTAAAGTTGGATTGTTTGAGTGCATTTTCAAAGAAGATTGTCAATTATGATTGCAGTTCATTGTTTACATTAATCTGGATTAAAGGTTTATTAAAATGTGTATATTTAAAAGCCATAATCACAATTTTTGGACTTGAAACAGCACAAAAATTAAACAGAACACAAGAAAAACAGCTATCAATGTTAGTAACAATATTCACAAATACAAAAACAGTTCCATCGATATCACGACGCGGTCACTGTACAAATTTTTGCTTGTCCATTAATTGCTCCTTCCGCAGAACAAAAAACAGCTGTTCAAAGAAAAATCTCAGCGTGCAACAGACGTGTACACGGACAGTAGCAGTTTCCACAACAAAAATACGTTCTAAATCCGCCATTATACGTGATAAAAGCCGTTTCGAGCGAACACGCGAAACGTTAACTGAGTTTAAATTGCCCTATTAATGGGCTGTAATGGTGTGGTCCGCTGGGGTAATTCTGTCCCCGAGTCGCATTGCACGGTTAAGCGACCGTCCGATTCGATGAGTGTAATCCTATTACGCAGTCTGTGTAAACTATAGCATAGTGCAACTTTGTACTGTTTTGATATTCACTGATTGCTTTGCAGCCAACGCACTGGCCCGTTTGCCCTAAAAATGTTTTTTTTTGCGTTAAAATGAATAGTGACTGTGTGCTATCAAATTCATTTGGTAGAGTAAGTGTTCGTGTATAACACTAAAAACATTTAACATGATTAAATGACAGAGAGGAATTAGTTAACCAAAATACCTACAAAGTCAAAGCATTTATTTCAATTAAACCATAATTTGGTACTTTTGAAACGTCAACAAATACAATATAAATAAAAGTCTGTCAGTCGATCCATCAGCCAGAAGCTAGGTGCTCGTTCCAAAATGTAGATTTGAATGGAGAAGAACGAGCAAGAAACTCCAAAATGGTAGGTATGTGGATAACAAAACACATGTATTGAAATGATATACCCTCTTACTGTACAGGAATACAGGATACAGTATCGTATTACAGCCTTCAGTAAAACATCGTAGATATCTGAGTGCTAACCTTCTCCGATCCGAGTATAAATAATGATGAAATTAATTTAAAAATTCACATTAATAAGTTCTCTAACAAGAATTTTGGAAATCGGTTCACAAACGAAAAAAAAAAAACAATCAGACGAACATAGTGTGATGTCGGTCAATTGTGGGTACTTTGATAACATTAATTATTGTATGTGTGCGGCAGCCAGTCTGCGAATATACGCCTTGCAGCTAAGTCGTTGTTTGATTACTATCCCGATATTTTTCCGGAGGTTATACGCCGGGGTCGTGCGGTCCATGGCCCTCTACGGCGCCCCTGTTTGGGCGCCAAACCTGTTGCGGCGTCCCGCTCGGACGCTGCTCATGGCACAGAGGGTCATGGCGATCCGAATGATCCGCGGATACCGCACGATCTCTGGGGAGTCGGCGAACCTCCTTGCCGGATTACCGCCGTGGGATCTGGAGGCGAAGGTGCTCGCGCGCGTGTACGGCATGCGCGCGGAGGCACGTCGCCGGGGCGAAACCCCGCTGCCGCGCCAAATAGGTGCGTGGCGGGATGAGCTCCGGCGCGATCTCATGGCGGAATGGCAGCAACGACTGTCGCAACCGAGGGCTGGGCTCGCTGCCATCGCAGCGGTAAGTCCCCTCTTTGAGGAGTGGCTTGAGAGACGCTACGGCGTCCTCACCTACCGCCTGACGCAGGTCCTCACCGGACATGGAAGTTTCGGGAGGTACCTGTGTCTGATGGGGCGGGAGGAAACGCCCGGGTGTCATCACTGCGAGGACCGCCCTGAGGACACGGTGGAACACACGGTGGGAGAATGCCCTTCGTGGGCTGAGCACCGCCGTGTCCTCAGGGAAGTGATCGGCGATGGCGACCTCTCGCGTCCGGGCCTAGTGCAGGCCATGATGCGGAGCGAGGGGGACTGGGATGCCGTCTCCTCCTTTTGCGAAGCAGTGATGCTAGCTAAGGAGGAGGCGGGACGCGTGAGGCAGCGAAGCGCTGCCTCCTCGCAACCCAGCCATCGCGAAGGACACACCGGGCGTCGGGGATCGCGAGACGATCTCCGGCCACCGTAAGCGCGGGCCTGCGGACGGCGAGCATGGGTGGCTCCCCGTCCGACCAGAAACAGACCCGAGCGTACGGCGCGTCGCGTTCCGCGCGCGCCTCAAAGAGCCATCAGACCACCACAGATGGGGCCCAATACGGCCGATGCCGATTCGGAGTCGCGGAGAACCTAACGGGTAACCGGGGCTCCGGCTCGACGTGCAGGAGAAGGAACGGGGTGGTTTTTAGTCAGTAAGAGTCTGACACTCCCTCCCGCCTCACCTAGGCGGGAGAAGTCATTCGATGATTTTCCCCCCTTAAAAAAAAAAAAAAAAAATCCCGATATTTCTCAGTGGCGACGATCAGTATCGAATCACACGCGAAAAATAGTGTTAGCTTGCTAAAATGTCGATCGGAAAGATTGCGGAATTCAAAGTGCATAATGACGATTGGAGATTATACGTGGAACGCTTAGAACAATATTTCTTAGTGAACAAAATACCGGATAACTTACAAGTACCGACATTGATAACGGTGATGGGAGCTGAATCCTACGAACTTTTAGTTAATTTGTGTACGCCGGAGAAGCCTAAAAGCAAAACATTCACGCAGATCACGGAAATTATGGAAAAACACCTACAACCCAAACCTAGTGAATTGGCCGAACGTTATAAATTTCGACACAGAAAACAAAAAGAGGGTGAATCTATATCGGAATACACCGCGGTTTTGAAAAAAATGTCTAAGACCTGCGAATTCGGTTCCTCACTCTAAGAAAGTTTAAGAGATCAGTTAGTTTGTGGCATAACTAATGAAAATATACGACAGCGGTTATTTGCCGAAAGTAAGCTGGACTTCGGCAAGGCGTATAAGTTAGCAGTTAGTATGGAGGCGGCAGAGAAAGACGCGGCAGAGGTGGTTGGACATGGAGGGTCGGCCAGCGAGACGGCGGCGGCAGCATCAGTGACGTGTCAAGCGATGTTGACAACGGGAGCACCACGGCGGAGTGGCGCAGCGCCGGCTACACGCGGTGCGCGTGACGTCAGCGGAGTGGCGCGGGAGGCCACTGCGCAGACTGCGAGGCGGCGAGCGCCGCGCGCATCGGCAGCGCCCGCGCCCGCTCGGCTGGGTGAGCGTGCGCAGCAGCAGTGTCACGTGTGCGGTGCGAGTCACGACGCAGCCACGTGCAAGTTTGTGCGTTACGTGTGTAGGGTGTGTAATCGACCAGGACATCTGCGACGCGTGTGCCCGAATTTAACAGGACACTTCAACGTAGACATTAATCCAAGTAAGGATGATCATGGAAGTGAAAGTACGGAGAGTGACGAGGTAATTTTTATTGATGTTTGTAAATTATCTGCTATAGAATGTAAACCCATGTATCTAGAATTAAACGTTAGCGGTAAAAACATTAAAATGGAATGTGACATCGGTAGTGCTATCTCATGCATAAGCCATGAATGTTACATGAGATTATTTAATGATTTATGTCTTAAACCCTGCCAGCTAACACTTAGGTATTATACGGGGGAGTCAGTCAAACCACTAGGAGTTATAACGCCAACAGTAAGGTACAAAGATACATGCAAGATAGGCTGGGTCGAAAATATTTTTTTCCGAATTTCGATTTGTAATAGTGCGGAAAACATGACCCGGGTAGAGACTTAAAAACGTATATATCTATTTTTTATTAATATTAACATTAATTACCCGCGCATGACGTTAGAAAATTCTGAAAAATTGTTAAAATTTGATTATTTGATCAGAGTTTATTGTATAAACTACATGGCGTAAAATGATATTACATTCTTATATTCAGAAATAAACGTAATACAAATAATAATCATACAAAAATATTAGAATTATCGTGCGTACAGCGCGGGGGAAGGAGTGGGGAAAGAGGGTGTAAACTGTCGATCACGTGTCATTGTCTCAGTGCGCCTAAATAGTTCCGGGTGAAAGGTCACGCGCATTTATCTATTTTTTCCGCTACATAGTAGCTAGTTTTTGTTAGTTTTGTGACGTTGTGCATCATGTACATTTCAAATAATACCCGAAAATCTACAAATTGTCCCATTTTTGGTGCTCTAGAAGAAATTAACGAAAATCAACTACCTACTTACAAACAAGTTATGAAATATTACAATTTAGTGAGACATCAACTTAAACTTGAGAACAATTCAAAAAAAGAACCATCCATAAATGAGATATCTGAAATAGTGTCATCTAAAGTTGAATCTTTGTGGAGAAAAGCGTCTATTCCTACTGTGTCTCATAAGCGTGTGATGCAATTGATTAAAAGTTACCACGCGAAGTGTAAAACTTTATTAAAATCTTTGAAGCGTTTATCAGGAGAAAAGATTCAAGATTTTCATAGAAATTCGGAAAGACTGGTTGATTTGAGTTCATGTAAGTGTCAAGATTTAGAGTCATGCAAATGTTCCAAAGACCAAAAGATTCCTAAGGAAGAACGAGTTTTTTTAATAGATCAGAGAACACAGAGAAAAATGATTATGGGAACTGTAGATTTATTGACAACCGAGAGGAAAAGAAAACTGAATGATAGAAAAATTAGGCTCAAATCTTATTACGATTCTAGCGTTTGTGAACCAGGCCCTTCTCACGAAAATCCTAATACCTCAATAACGTTTGAAAGTAGCGATGAAGAACAAACTTTGCCCTTAAGTTCTCACGAAAATCCTACTACTTCAATAACGTCTGAAATTAGCGATGAAGAACACACTTTGCCCTCAAGTTCGTCAAAACTAGCATCAAATAAATGTAAAATAACAAAAACATGTGAGAGAACTTGCCGCTAGACATATTTTAAAGGCAAGGAAACTATCTGAATCCCTGCAGCCTCGAGTACTTATTTGAAGTGCCTAAGATAAATTTAAACGTTTCGTCTTATATCGATTTGATAGACTGGCAGCAATCTTACTCGCAACCACCCATATTGACCAATGTTCCGGATGAGACTCTTCGTTCTCTAGTTGAGTCAGGCGGTAATGATGAAATCCTTTATCTGCGGCTACCATGTCATACTCAAGCTGTGGAGCGGGCTGTAAAAACAGTAACAGAGGCATCTATGCAGCTTTGCCACAAAACAGCAAGAGAAGCTTTAATTAAGAATAAAATTATTTCACGAAAACTTATGCCAAAGTTCGAAAGTAAGAAAGATTTTAACGTGTTTTAAAGATATTTTATTTTTGTTTTATCTTATTATTTGTTTATTTTTCTTTCTTAATAATAAAATTTAGTTCAAAAGCACTTAGTTTTATTACTTTATTTAGTTGTTTTTCTTATGCGCCACGAGAAATAGATTTTCAAAAATTTTATAAAATAACCGAAAAACTCAGTATTTCAAACTCAATGCGCGGGTAGAAGGGGTTAAACTAGAAAAATATTTTTTCGTTGTTTTTTCATATATGGATGTGGGTCACGTTTTTTTTACTATTACAAAACGAATTGGGTAATTTTATTTTTTTCCATACAAAAGCGACCCACCCTAATGCAAGACGTTGGAATTATTTGTTGTGGAGAATGGGAAAACCATTCTTTTAGGACGGCAATGGATGGCCGAATTAAAAATACAATTACCTATTGTAAATTACGAGTGTAATAATGTGACTATGTTCAGAGATGACGTTTTCGACCTGTCTGCTTTCAGTTCCAAATATTGTGAGGTGTTCGCGGACGGTCTGGGCCGGTTCACCGGTGGCAAGGTGAGCGTTCACGTGCGGCCGGGCGCGCGGCCCGTGTTCATGCGCGCGCGCCCTTTGGCATACGCGCTGCGTGAACCGGTGGAGCGCGCGCTGACCCAGCTGCAGCTCGACGGCATTCTCTCGCCGGTGGAGCGCTCGGACTGGGCGACTCCGATCGTACCGGTCGTCAAGAAGGACGGTAACATTAGGATTTGTGCTGATTACAAATTAACTATCAATAAAGTCATAGAAGTTGACCGATATCCGCTGCCTAGGGTAGAGGAGCTGCTCCTTCAGTTGAGAGGTGGTGAACATTTTAGTAAAATTGATTTATCACAGGCCTACGCACAATTTGAACTAGATGACACTAAGAAATATACCGTGATAAATACCCATAAGGGTTTATTTATGTATAACAGGCTAGTGTATGGCCTATCGTCGAGTCCGGGTATTTTTCAAAGACGATTAGAGCAGCTGTTTAAAGATATACCTCAAGTAGGTGTTTTCTTGGATGACATCATAATCACAGGGGCTTCTAAGGAAGCTCACTTGCGAAATTTATGCCAGGTGTTTGATCGATTAAAAAAGTACGGCTTGAGGGTAAAGAAAGAAAAGTGTGTATTCTTTGCGGAGTCAGTTAGTTATTTAGGGCACACCATTAGTAAAAATGGTGTTCACACGTGTCCCGATAAGGTTAAAGCCATAATCAAAACACCCGCGCCTACTAATGTCAGCGAGCTCAGAGCATTCATTGGAATGGTTATGTACTACAGCAAGTTCGTGAAGAATGTTAGTACAGTTCTAGCACCGCTATATAACTTGCTTAGAGTGGGTGTTCAGTTCAGTTGGAGTAAAGAGTGTCAAGATGCGTTTACCAAAGTTAAAAATTTATTAGCAAGTAGTGACGTTTGACGCAAGCCGAGCGCGGTTACTCACAAATAGACAGAGAGGCGCTCGCTATTGTTTTTGGGATTAGGAAATTTCATCAGTACTTGTATGGGCGCAAGTTTATATTGCGAACGGATCATAAGCCTTTAACTTACATTTTTGGAAATAAAGCAGGGATCCCGGTAATGGCCGCATCCAGACTACAACGCTGGGCGGTGTTATTGGCAGGTTACTCCTATGACATTGAGTATGTGTCATCAAGTAAGAACTGTGCGGATGCGTTGTCACGATTGCCATGTACAGAAGTTAATAATTTAGGAGTACGGAACGATAACACTTATGTTAATTTTGTAGAAGATTTTTTACCTATTACCAGCAAAGATGTTAAAGAAGCTACAGCTCGTGATAAGGTCTTAAGTAGAATTTTAACGTATACCCAATCTGGTTGGCCTACAACTTGTTCAGATGAATTGATTCAACCCTATTTTAGAAGACGTAATGAACTATACACGGAATGCGGGTGCTTAATGTGGGGTTACCGTATGGTCGTACCACTTTCATTACAATATAAAGTTTTAAAACAACTTCACAGTAGTCACATGGGGATAGTGAAGACAAAGAGTCTAGGTCGTAGCTACGTGTGGTGGCCTAACATAGATGCTGCAGTGGAGGAGATGTGCAAGCAGTGTGAGACTTGTGCGGCGGAGGCGGACGCTCCCCACCGGGCTCCAATACAGCCGTGGCCTTACCACACGCGTCCCTGGACGAGGCTACACGTTGATTTTCTAGGTCCGTACGTTTTTTGTTTTAATTGATTCTTCTTCCAAGTGGATAGAAGTTTTTGAGATGAAAGGTACTAACGCATCTAAGGTTATAAAAGTATTAAGATCTACATTCGCCAGATTCGGCCTACCAGAAGAATTAGTTTCGGATCAAGGCCCACCATTTACCAGTACTGAATTTAAAAATTTTCTTAAGAATAATGGTATAAAACAGTATTTTTCACCGGCTTACCACCCATCTTCAAACGGGGCAGCAGAGAACGCAGTAAAGTTATGTAAACGAGCTATCAAGAAGGCTTTTAGAGACCAGACAGATATTGATACGGCTTTACAAACTTTTCTTTTAGCTTACCGCAATACAGTGCACGGTACCACCGGGGAAACCCCAGCCATGCTTTTACAGAGACGGACGTTACGGTCGAGACTAGATCTGTTGCGTAGTGATCGTGTCATTGAAAACAGAGTACGAGAAGCACAGGCGCGTCAAGTAGAATACGCGGGTGGAACTCCTCGTAAATTTACAGAGGGGGACTCAATTTGGGCACGGGAGTACGGCTCTGGTGATAAATGGGTGAAAGGCACTGTACGCGGGGTGGACAGTTTACGTAGGTATTCAGTAGTGGCGGATAGCGGTCAAACTTACAAAAGACACATTGATCAAATGCGTCGTAGATCCCGATTTTCCGATGTTACCTGTCAGGGAGGAGATGATGAGAGTCAGCGGGGTGAAGGGAATGTTGTCGAGCCTTTAAGCAAGGGTTCAGAGGAAGTAACTCTGCCAGAAACAGAGACTGTAAATACTAACCAGGGCGAACAAGAAGGTGTTCCTTCTGAACACTCCTCACCTAAACTACCATCGCCATCTGTGCCACCGGTGAGTCGTTATTCCAGGCGGACACGGAAACCGGTAGATAGATTTAGAGTAGAATAAGTTAGTTCATAAGAATGCCTAGTTAAGTTAGCCTAAGAATACTTAGTTAAGTTATCAACTCTTGTAAATTAGTTAATAAGAGATTTAATTCTAGATTAGCGGTGGAGGTGTGATGTCGGTCAATTGTGGGTACTTTGATAACATTAATTATTGTATGTGTGCGGCAGCCAGTCTGCGAATATACGCCTTGCAGCTAAGTCGTTGTTTAATTACTATCCCGATATATCTCACATAGTACCTCCTCCTTTTTTTGAAGTCGGTAAAAAGAGGGAGACAGATCCGACATATTAAAAGATCTAGGATATTTAGATTCAAGTACTAAAAAGTGAGAAATGACTCTCCAAAAGACAATGACGCAAATGGAACTAAAATATTTACTACCGCATTATATTTCTGTTAATTGTTTTGGACTCGGTGAAGACGGAATTATGTAAATGTCTATCTGGGCTAATTGTATTTAGTAAACTGTCTTGTAACGCCTTAGTTTTTGTAATAAATTACGAAACTGGGTCGGTTTGTAGCCTAGTACATCAATTTGTCCTTAATTTCAGTATTCCTTGGAAATATTGTATTTTCCAAATTGTTTTCTAGTCTCGAATAGAGATTATTAGGTTTCTTGAGTTTCTGAGTTCTTAGTAATAACAACAAGAAGGTGGAATTTTGTGTCCGTTACCTGGCAACAGATACGATTCATTGAAGAGGTATAGAATAAATTTTTCTTGACAAGGTCGGCAACGCACTTGTATCTCCACCGTTGTTGTGAATGTCTAAGGATGGCGCTAATAACCAGATACTAGGCGAGCTAGAGGTACTTGCTCTCCTCGTTAACCTGACTTACTGCAACTGAGAGATCAAATCAAGGGCCTCTTTCTCAAAAATGATGCCTTCTTATACAGCTGATTGTTATTATTGTGTAGGTAGTATATAGGGCAAACACAAATAGTTCAGTAAATTAACTAAAAATCGCGGGTTACTCACGTGAATATACTGAGAAAAGGTTTACTCTCAATAGGCTGCGCGATATTGCCGCGACCGTGCACGCTGCTCATGAGTAAGAACCGTGGGGTTCTTCCGTGTGGTTCGAAACTAGTAGAGCATTTCTCAGTACATTTACGTGAGTAACCCGCGATTTTTAGTTAATTTAGTATGTCTCACGATAGTTATTATAAAAAGATAATTCAGTAATTGAAAAAAACATTACGGTTATGTTAAATAAAATGTAAAAATTAAATTACTTACACATACACTCTTATGCAAACAGAAACCGTTTGCCAACATAGTTTTTGGTTCACAAGACTGTCTAAAACTTTGGTACGAATATCAGAAACTCCAGTTTACTCCATTGCCTTTACCGTCCTTTCTGAAAATAACAGTTGAATTTTGGAAGTGATCCAAAAAGTTTTGATCAAATATGGACTGAACTGAGACTAACCAGATAATGCACCTCAAATAAAAAAAGGATAAAATCGGCGCCAACGTCGCTCAAACTTTGTTTTTACTTTCCCTCATTGAGGCTATTTTAGTTTGGGGAAATTCTGTGTAATAATAGTAATATAGAGTCTGAAATTAATTGTGTTCAGTATATGGCTAGTTAAAAAGTGGGTCTTATATCCTTCTGTTTTCTCTCTCAGAGATAAAACATTGTATTGTTTACATTTATTTCTTTAAATATTTACATTTTTATGGATTACATTATTTTTTTTTCTACTTACTTTGTCATTAAGACGTATACTGCATTTAATTTAAATGAACTGGACATCTAGTATAATGTATATAAGAAAATTAATCAATCATTCATGAATTAATAATTATATTATTCGGCTTGTTCACGTAATTATGTGAATCAGTAGCAGCGCGACAGATGCCGCGTTCCAGTGTCAAAATACTGCTCATAAATACATGAATATAAGCCTCTAGCATGGCTTGAAACTAATCGAGTACCTAGTGAAATAATTACGTGAGGTAAGCCGAAAAATATAACATGTTGCTCGTACTTACGTAACATAATATAACATCACGTCTTTTTATCCCTGAAGGGGTAGGCACATTTCGGCACTTAATGCCACTGTACAATGTAATGTTCATACTTACAATGAGACCAAAAGTGAAATGCCATTTCAAACATCGTTCTATTAATTTAATAACATAGTTACATAATACGTATATAAGTAAGGACGACATAGTTGTAAGAACAATTACCTCCTAACAAATTAAACAACACATTTTCAGGTCTTTCAGCTACGCACTTGAGTGAAAGCTTTCGTAAACCACAATTGTTTGTACCTACCTAAACATTAAATTAGTTTGAGGAAAAGGCCTCGACTTCAAACGGGCCTTAGTAATTGAAATACGCAGCAGAATTTGTACTAAAAATGTTCGAACCAACCTCAACGTGTAATTAATTGGTACAACAATAAATTAATCATTGCCTTTTATATTAAATAATAAATAAAAATCGTTTATTTGTAAAAATAGATTACGGAACCTATAAATTGTGATTGGAGCCTCCTTTTAAGCAAGATATGCCTGTGTTAGGAAACTCCGCTCTTTCACAACAAGACGTACATAGTTAATATCTATAAATACAAATACAAATACAAACATTACTAACTTATTCTAATTTAAGGACTAAGTTTGAATTAAAAATAGTAGGTACGTACATAAATATTTGTGTGAAACATGTACATGTATTGTACTATCAATAGTTTGTAGTAGGTGTCAATGTAGGTGTTGAAGAAGTGCCTCAGTCTCGTGGTAAGAAAGAGTTTTTAACCATTCACTTAACATTTTTTTGGAATCATAATAAGTTTTTGAGTAAATATACACTTGCTTATTTATTTTATTATACAACTGCGCAGACCGTTTGCTAAATTGTGTACTAGCAGACACGGTCCTTGTCTGAGGGACCGTGACTATAGCGTCTTGCCTTCTTCTTGTTGGTTTACTGGCATCGAAAAGTGTAGATTTATGTTTTTTTAGAACAATTTGAAATATATAGAGTTTCCTCACCGATAGCAAGTTACTAATTGTATATAAATCTTCAGATGGGAATCTCTTTTTTTTAAAGTACATACGCTTGATTAGAGCTCGTTGTGCACGCTCCAACTCTAAAAATTTAGTTTTCCCTGCACCACCCCATATAGGTATACAGTATAATAGCACTGACTGTACCAGTGCGACATAAACATCATTTAGCAGATTTTTTTGGCGGCCATCACTGCTACATATATTTTTAGGTACTACATGTCTCAGAGTACTGAAAATCCAACTAAACTTTCTGACTCTATTTACAATCTGTTCAAGGTGAGGGTGCCAACAAAGTCTCTGGTCCATTACAATACCTAAGTATTTGACGTATGGTACTTTGTTTATAATTGAACAGCTACAATTTGTATAAATCTCGTCGTCGTCACAGGTATGGACTTTTATATTAAAGTCCTCAGTGGGTTGTGTTCTATTGCAGACACTGAAGCATATGTAATTTGTTTTTGAAACGTTCAGTGTAAGCAGATTCTTGCTCAGCCACCCAGCTATTTTAGATAAGCCAAGTTCAGTGCTTCGCTTGACGTCATGCCATGTCGCACCAGTGAAGACTACTGCAGTGTCATCGGCATACGAGAAGACTCGTGCGCTTTTGAATTTTAGGTCACATAGGTCATTCACGTAAATGAGAAATAACGTAGGGCCCAACACGCTTCCCTGGGGAACACCATATGTCACCTGTGCTTCCCCACTGACAAACTGTCCCACCCTAACACTTTGTTTCCTGTTCGAGAGGTAATCACTTAGCAGATTGAGAGGTGTACCTCGTATTCCAACACGTTCCAGCTTGTTTACAAGGATTGGGACAGAGACGGTGTCGAAAGCCTTCTTTAAATCGAGGAATGCAGTTAAACATTACCACTGTGCAGTTGTTCAGTAATGAATGTACTCAATGCAGTTACTGCATCTTCGGTGGAAATACCTTGACGGAAACCGTATTGTGAGTCGGATAATATATTAAATTGGTTTAGGAATTTTAATAGTCTTACATTGATAAGCTTTTCTATTATTTTAGATATTGTCGGTAAAACAGATATGGGCCTGAAATTACTGACGTCGTCCCTGTCCCCACCCTTGTAGACTGGCGTAATGATGGCTTGTTTTAGTGGAGCCGGAAAGATGCCTTTATTGAAGCACAGGTTAGCAATATGAGTTATTATGGGAACGACGTCATTCCCTACGTATTTTAGGAAACAGGCGGACACATTGTCCCATCCAGGGGCACTGTCAGACCTCAGATTCATAAGGATATAATTCACTTCATCCTCGTCAGTGTCCAACAGTACAAAGGAATTTGCTTGTGCCGTTGATGTGTTATACCAGGTGTTGTGGCTATTATTTAGGTTAGACTGGATTTCATGAGCAAGGTTTTTCCCAATATTTGCGAAAAAGTCATTTATGTAGTTAACAGATAATAGAGGAGATTCTTTGATGTTTAGTAGTGGTGTGGAGGTGTCATTTATTTTGTTTGCATAGGTAACTGTTTTTATATTATTCCAAAGCAATTTATTGTTCCCTACTGATTTAATAATAAGTTCTTTTTCATATTTCCGTTTTAATTTTTTAATAAGTTGGTTACAGTGGTTCCTATATCTAATATATGTTAATTTTAAAATGTCATTGTGAATATCTTTTTTGCTATCTTTTTGTAGTTTATTACGGTTTCTAATGCAGCGCAGTAGACCTGGTGTAATCCATGGTTTCATGATTCGTTTACTGTTTGGTATATTTGTTATAGTCATGTTTCTTTTAATTGATTCTGTAAGTTTTTGTATTAAAGTGTTAGTTAAATATTCAGGGTCACTATAAGAAAGCAAGTCTTTTATATTATTTTCCTGCAAATACTTGCGTGCTTGCACGTAATCAATTGACGATTTTTTCTTTTTAGCTATGTATTATATTAGAAACTATGTACTTCAAGTATTTCTGACATTTTAGAAAACAATCACTGCAACCAATTTAGTGACTTATTGTTTTCTAAATAAGAACTAAAATATAATTGTTTTTGGTACGACAAATATTAAAGTAAATTTTTTTCCTAAGAATAAGAAACTATATTTAGAAGGAGTGCTTAAATGAACTAGTTCTGTTCGCGATTTGTAAAATTGTTTTAGTACCCAGAAAGAGGGTTATTTCGTAAATGTCGAATGGATGGACTATTTCGGACTCAATTTAAAGGTCAAGAAAATATACCAATATTTTCATTTCTACATTATCAACCTCTAGTGTTTTTGTTTGTGCACCGTCACTCGCATAAAATTCAGAATTCAGTAGTTTCTATTGGAATGTGAGGGTAAAAAAGGATTCTAAGTGATTAGGCCTTTGGTAACCTCACTCTTCGGTAACACAACGCAAGCGTTGTTTCACGTTGGTTTTCTGTGAGGCCGTGGTATTGCTCCGGTCGAGCTTGTCCATTCATCTCTAAGCATGGTTCTCGCACACTTAAATCACACTATACACACATATTGGAACCGCGGAGAACTTAACGGGTTACCAGGGCTCCGGTTCGAAGTGCAGGAGCAGGAACGGAGCGGTTTTTAGTCAGTAAGAGTCTGACACTCCCTCCCACCAGAAGTCATTCGATGATTTTTCCCCCTTAAAAAAATACACACGTAATACTAATTTTAAGCCCTTAAATTTTGTTTACCAAAAATATTACTCTAAAGTTTGAGATCCATTCCTATCGTCAAGTGCGACTTGGTTTGCCTGTAGCCTAGGTTACGTTTTCAATAGGAAGTGAGGCTTTTATCGACGCCGAGGAATCTAGGTCGACGGAACCAGACTGATTTGATGTGAAACATTTTGGGAAATATACGCAACAGTTTCGGTATTTTATTTAATTGAATTATTCAAAAATATTGAGATATTTACTTACAAATATTTATCTTGTTATTTGATTCTGTGATAACAAGGTAGGTACATGAATAAGCCTATGATTATGAACTTATGTCATTCTGAAAATATTACGTATAATGTTCATGAATATTTTGAATATTTATAAGTATTATTTACAACAATATGAAAAGAAAATTCATTATCATCATCAACAAACTATAAGTAACCACTGCTGACCAAAGGTCTCTCCTCCCACGGTTCTCCGTGCATCAATCACCACGCTTGCTCAATGTGGATTGGGAATTTCAAACTCATAATTAGAAATTATTAGCTCAGGTTTGCTCACGATGTTTTCCTTCACTATTTGTCAGTGGTGTCTAGGTAATCTTAGAAAGTACATATAACCCGGAAAAGGTCACATTGGTACTTGCCGTTGGTAAAAGAAAATTATGTATATTAACATAACATCACGCCTTTTATCCCCGAAGGGGTAGGCAGAGATGCACACAGAAGTAACACCCACTTTTCACTATTTATGTTATGAGTCCCATGTAATAGGGGGTGAGCCTATTGCCATATACCGGGCACATTTCCAGACTCCGTGCTACTACTGAAATTTTTAAAATCCCAGTAATACTTTGCCCGACCCGGGAATCGAACCCGAGACCCCTTGCCCGGTAGTCGCACTTGCGACCGCTCGGCCAACGAGGCAGTCATATTAAATACAAATGTAAAGAAATATCATCGTCATCGTCATCAATAAGACTGCTGGACAAAGCCTGCCTTTAGCCTTCTTGCTTTAATAAAATAATTTTACAATCTTAGACAAAATTAACAACATAAATCTAGAGGTATTTTATTTGCTCTACTAAATAGTTGCTTGCTTCTTGCTCACACCATTAACTCTTCCCTGCATCACCCAAAGGTCAGACTGGGAGAAAATGCCTGCGACATTAAGTCCACTTTATGTACCTCTACATTTTGTGCATGAAGCTTTAAAATAAATAAATATATAAATACATAAATCTAATTTCAGCCGGTAGGATCGGAATTTGTAGTAAGGACGCCATGTCTATTTTACCCAAAAAGGAAATTATTCAATATTTATAACTATAGGTACCTACCTATTCCTAATGATAGTAGTCCCATGTGTAAAAAGGATCATTATCATCGTGTGGCCAAAATGTCACATCTTTGTGTTATCCAAAAAAATATTACGACGAAGCACCTCCTACTTTTAAAGTTGGTTAAAAATTCAATTATACTTTTCTCGACCCGGAAAAACACACAGACTAATTTCACAATCAAATTCTAAGCAATGAACATAAATATAAACGTGACGTCCTTTTTACAAAACAAAAAAGTATAAAACAGAACATGAATCCCAGAACATAAGTAATTAATATTATATTGAATCTGACACTTAATTTACACAGTAAAAGAAGTTTTTGAAATATTGTTTAATGAAAAAAATATTTGGCTGGCAACAAACTGTTGTTCAGAATATGATATTAATGTATTTCCTTTAAAAAGTGTAATTATGTTCGATTGTATAATTTTTTGTGTCGTGGTGGCCCGGAGGTTGAAGACGCCTGCTTCTCATGCACGAGGGTGCAGTTTCGAAACCTACCAACGGCAAGTACCAATGTGACTATTTTCCAAGTTATATGTACTTTCTAAAATCATCTATACACCACTGACCAACGGTGAAGGAAAACATCGTGAGAAACATAATTTCTAATTATATAAGTTTGAAATCGCCAACCCGCATAGAGCATGCGTGGTGGTTAATGCTCTAACCTTCTCCGTGTGAGAAGAGGCTTTGCTCAGCAGTGGGAATTTATAAGCTGTTGATGATGATGATGTGTTATTTTTAAATTTTTATTATTAATTGACACAAAAGTCTGCCAAATACATAAGAGAGCTAAACTGACTTCAAAAAGCAAATCGTAAAATTTGTGATTTTTATTTTGAAATGAAATGAAATGAAATGAAATGAAACATTTATTTGTGATACATAGGTACATTTGGTTGGTCATTTTTAGATTAAAGTGCGCTATGATCAGCCTATTTTAGGCATACAAATACTCGTATAACAGTTTAAATTAGTAAGTCCATTAATTAGTTAGATAGCATGTAAAACTATTAACTTAAATATAATAGAACCTATCATAGCATCACGCCTTTTATCCCCGAAAGGGTAAGCAGATATGCACATTATGGCAATTAATGCCACTGTACAATGTAACACCCACTTTTCACTATTGTATGTTATGAGTTCCATGTAATAGGGGGTGATCCTATTGCCATATACCGGGCACATTTCCAGACTCCGTGCTACTACTGAGATTTTTTTTTGCAAAAAATTTTTTTTTGAAATTTGACAAAAGATTTTTTTTTGAAAAATCTCATTAATACTTTGCTCGACCCGGGAATCCAACTCGAGATCGGCAGTTTTACTTGCGACCTCTCGGCTAAAGAGGCAATATAGAAAATAGAACTAGGAGTAAAAAGCGGCATTGAACTATAATGTAGGTTACACTCAATTTCCATGTAGATTATAGGAGTTGAGCCTATCTCAAAAATAACTAAATAATAATAAAGACATGTCATCCTGAAACTACACTCTGAACAATAAAAAACGCCTCCACATTTCAGTCCAGTACTAGAATTCAAATTGCGTTAACGTCTCGCTACAAGGCTTGATACTGACCGCATCGCGTCATGCAATTACTGATAGTCTCCATAAGTGCAGGCTCGCATTTAAATTCATGAAAAAATGTTACGAGTTACGATGTTCGTGTTTTGTCATGGTATGTGTGAGTTTTTAATTTAAATATAAGTTTTGATAAGTGTAGATTGTCTTTATTTATTTATGTATTTGCTAACTCTTTAATGCACACAAAATAAGGTACATAAGGCAGACTTAATGCCATATGGCATTTTCTCACAGTCAACCTTTGGGTTAAGTATAGAATCAGCAAAAATGTTTAAAAAAAACTAAATAAATAACTAATCGTAATTTTAAATCTTACTGTATAACATACTATATAAAAATATATATACAACATCACGCCGTTTATCCTCGAAGGGGTAGGCAGAGGTGCACATTATGCCACTGTACAATGTAACACCCACTTTTCACTATTTATTTTCACTTTCATAATAAATCTTCTTATAATTAGGTCCTTTATGTCAAAATACTCAAACGCCAGGGTACTCAATTTTAAGTTGCGCTTAAGTATAGAGGTAGTTCTGTCACTACAAGTTCTTTGTAAAATGACAGAGACGGCACTATATTTAAATACATCTTAAAATTAAATAAACTATCAGTATTCGGGCATAAAGTGATTAATACCAATTTACATTGTTAGACAGAGAGCACATAACAAAGAATCACCGATAGATGGCGCTCTTCACAACATTCGGTTTCAGTCATTATAATAAGGCAACGAAATCCTATACCATGCATGCGAAATTTAAAGACATGAAAATACCCATCGTACTACTCTATTTGACAAGAATAGGTAACCTGGTCAAAGAATCCTCCCTTTTTATAACTTAAAGTGTGTATGTGTGTAATATGCATATTATTTAATATTAATTATTTATTTTTTTTATTGTGTTCTGGCTTCGCATCAACCGCTCTGGACTTCCCTATGGTTGACTGTCAGAGAATGCCTTAAGGCATTGAGTCCGCCATTCACTGTTATCTTTGGTTAAGAAGTAATAATAAATAAAAATAAATAAAAAAATAAAGAATAAGATTAATAACCACTTCTATAAGGTGACAATTAGTTACAAACATACATAACCTCATGTCTGTCTCCCAAGGGGGTATGCAGAGCTATGGAACGCGCATTGCTACGTTTCTTACATACCAATGTAACAATAACTTTTAAAATTTCACCCTACTGAAACCATTATGATTTTATCATTTTACAATTTTGAATTAAACATCAAACCCGATCGCTACAATTTGTGGGTAATAGTTTGTGGTACAGCTTAGCCGTAGCGCTGTCGTAGCAACGACATGGCCTACGGCGTAGCAAAGGCGCGCCTTTGTGTAGCAATACATGTAAGTTACGGCTGACGGCTATTGCAACGTATGTACAATACTTGAAACCTCCTTTGACGTAAATATAGATTGCACACTGATAGTAACAGGTTGTTACTTGTTAGGACATATCCTCAAATAGATGGTGGTGACTTATCTTTGAAATAGCAGACGATTTAAGCCCTTGAGAAAATTATAAAATTGTAATAGTTATAACCTTTGAATCGAATACGTTTAAACGACGAATTCTTGTATACGATCTTGGAAACAGCTCAAACGGTTTTGTTGAAATTTTGTACATATGTAGGGAGAGGATAGGGAGGTATTTCGGGAGAGCGATAAATAGTTCCAGCTTCATTTCATTTGCAGAAAAAAAAAAGACCGGGCAAAGCTTGGTCATAAAGGTACTGAGTCTTTACTTACGCAATTATAAAAATATAGGTACGAATTTCTCATAAATATGATAATGTAAATAAAAACTCAAACGGTGGTAATGTAAATAAAAAATGAAAACATAAATTTAATAACAGTATTTAAAAAACGATACCTTCATTTCGCAGAATATCTATATCGAAAAAAAAAACGTCTCATATATTCGGCCCTTCTAAACAGGATTGCGTTCGCCTCACATGATACACAACATCCACCGTATACTTTCACAATTATACACACGAAGTATTCCGTTTCAAAATGTCGGTACAAAAGAAAGTGGTATTTTTATATATATTTTCGTTTCGTCATACAATTATCGTCGTTTCGAAGTGGAGAGTCTTAAGGATCGTATGGGGGTAAGTGCCATCGTCTCAATAGAAATGTCATCACGTAGGATGTGATAAAGCCGTCGTACCCATACATACCGCCATACGGGTATTATTGGTTTCCACTCAATTTATGTCGCTTGAGAACGAAATTAAAGAACATTGGTGTCAGACTGTTTTGAAAAAAAGGAGTTAGTAAGTAAAACTCTCGTTCGTCTCTATGGCAATTGGGATGATGACAGGGTATGAAAATTAAAAATGTAATTAGTCCATAAGTTATGTTATGAAAAAATATTTTTACACGTATTTTTTATTATGTCGTATAATAAAACAATACTTAGATAAAACGAATCAAAGTTTAGGAGTGGGGGCTAAAACGTCATTTCTACGTATAAAATGAACGTAGAAGTGACGTCACGCGACATTTCAAATCAATATATCGTCAAAAGTATTCGTTTCTGTAAGAAAATAAAATATAAGTGTCTTATGATTTAAAATATTCTACCAGACGGACATTAAAATAAAAATTAGGCATCTACCCTATTATAATTATTGTTTGTCTGTTGCTATACTGCGTGTCTGATTGGCAAAACTTCTCAAGAATTTCAAAGAAAATGTTTATGGCTACGACCTTAGCCAACACATGTCGATATTTTTATAATTCTAGCCTGTTTTGCCCGCGGCGTTCGACGATCGTTTGCGTAAATTAGATTTTTTAATACTATAATATATAGCCTATTTTGTTAAGTAAAGACTGCCTCGTTGGCCGAGTAGTCGCAAGTGCGACTGCCGGGCAAGGGGTCTCGGGTTCGATTCCCGGGTCGGGCAAAGTATTACTGGGTTTTTTAAAATTCTCAGTAGTAGCACGGAGTCCGGAAATGTGCCCGGTACTCATAACAACTAGTGAAAAGTGGGTGTTACATTGTACTGTGGTAGAATGTGCACCTCTGCCTACCCCTTCGGGGATAAAAGGCGTGATGTTATGTATGTATTTATGTTAAGTAAAGATGCAGCTTTCTAATGGTTAAAGAATTTCTAAAATTGATCTAGTAGTTTTTGTAATAATATTACGAAAATACGCGCATACAAAACACAAACAGGTATTTCCTTTTTATAATACGACTATCTACCTCTATTATATATTTTATTTACTAGTATATTCGAAGGATAAGAAGTCTGATGGGTTATTTAATATTTTAAACTGTGAATGATTTTAAATTGTAAATGTTGCTCTATATAACTTCGCATTTTTATGAAAATAAGATAGGAACAAAACCTTGTTTTAATTTAAAATGCATTCCAGAGGTTGTACCTCATTATTTAAACTGTCTAACAAATTCTATAGTTTTCATTTAATATCTTTAAACATACATTTTCATGAACATTACACAATTTGTTTATAAATTATTCAATTTGAATGTTAACTTGGATATTCGTTTCTTTGAGAACAGTGTTTATATTCAATATGAATGTAATTACTAGAATTAATGTAATTTGATATTTTATTTATAAGTTTGACTGCGTCATTTGTTTCGACAGACGTTCTTAGTTATAAATTAACTCGTCGAGTACCGGTTTTGTAGACACAATTATAGAACAATAGGTTGCGGTCACCGGTGACCGCTTGGTGTTTGACAGTTTAAAGCTTAATCAATATTTATTTGTCGCGGAGAACCTAGCGGGTTACCGGGGCTCCGGCTCGATGTGCAGGAGAACGAACAGGGTGGTTTTTAGTCAGTAAGAGTCTGTCACTCCCTCCCGCCTCATCCAGGCGGTAGTAGTTATTCGATGATTTTCCACCCTTAAAAAAAAACAATATTTATTTTCCACTGTTTTCACCAACCATTATAATAATATTATTAAACCGTCTTAGCGTAGTATAGCACCTAAACTAACCTCTAACTTATGCTGATAGGTGCCACTTAGATTCTAGATTCTTAGATTAGAGGTTTCTTAACATTTAGGAATCACATCTATGCTGATATTACTCATCCGTTTGGCGAATAGCAAACGAAATTATGTCTATTTTACACTACACCAACTTCATTTTAGCCTGAATTTACTCAAGCAAAGGTTAGAAGAAAGATTTATAGTACACACACACATTTTTTCCTCTGTGTGCGTGACATTATACGCAAACCACACAGAAATACCCACATTATATTTTACAGAGAACCTTTTCAAATGAGACGCGGGAAAATGGGAAATATAAGTTTTCCGCTTGCCTGGGTAACGAACTATCTTATTTAAAGGAATGTTGAAAGCTATGGGACATAATATTAATAGGAAGTCATGTAATTTTATAATATATAATATTAAAATACTTGCTTTGTGCACTGTCATTACAAAAGTATAATAGTGGCTACCGACAAGATTGAAGTCCGATTATTTTTGAGCGATCGGAAAAATATTAGGTACCTATTGGAGTTTACAAGACTCGAAGAGAATAAACATACATAATTATCTAACACCAACGCATGGACCTGCATCATGAGAGTAATTACAAATGCTTTTCAAACTAATTAACATAACATAACATAACAGACTGCACGGTTGGTGCGGTGGCTGGGCAACCGGCTACCGTGCAACGTGTCGCGGGTTCGATTCCCGCACGGAACAACACTTTGTGTGATCTACAAATTGTTGTTTCGGGTCTGGGTGTCATTGTGTATGTGAACTTGTATGTTTGTAAACGCACCCACGACACAGGAGAAAATCCTAGTGTGGGGCAACGTATTCTAAAAAAAAAAAAAAACATCACAGCATGGTTATAATATGTATGTCATACTGAGAGTATGTAACTCTTATAAGTCTAATAATTAAGGTGAAATTTTTATTAATCAAGTTACGTGTTAGGCTTAAATGTGTCAGGAAATGTGATATTGCATTGGAATAAACTGTAAGATGTCATATTGTAAGCTGTTGTAATAAATAAATAAAAAAAAAAATAAATAAAGCTTTTATCCCCGAAGACGTAGGCAGAGGTGCATTACGGCACTTAATGCCACTGTACAATGTAACACCCACTTTTCACTATATATGTTATGAGTGCTATGTAATAGCCTATTGCCATATACCGGTCACAATTCCAGACTCCGTGCTACAACTGAGATTTTTTTTAAAACCCAGTAGTACTTTGCCCGATCCGGGAATCGAACCCAAGACCCCTTTTGCCCGGCAGTCGCACCTGCGACCACTCGGCCAACGAGGGAGTCTGCAGGCACCGGTGGAATAAAAAGCCTATGTGTAATTCCAGACCAGATGTTTCAGTAATACATCAGTAATTTATATTCCAGTATGTTCCCCTATACGATACCTATACAAAATAGATCCCTATTTCTGAACCTATTACGCCTATCCGGTCGTGAGAGATAGCAAATATTGACGCAAGTAGAAGCATAAATCATTGATATGAAAAACTTTCCTTGGATGTTGTTATGTAAGATTGCGCAAGCAACAATAAATATGGCTGCCGAGGTGTTTTGTTGAAACAAGTAATGGTTAGACTTTTGTTTTTTTTTTGTTTATTGGGATTTTTTTCTGTATTGGAGTGTATACGTACACTGTATTTTTAAAATAAAATATATGATTTTATTCTCAAATTTCAGAAATTTAAAATAGATTCTATTGTCAACCAAACGAATATTTTAATAAATCTCTTTAATTGGCCTTTGCATTAAAACTAATATTCCATTCAAATTAAAAAATATATACTCGTAAATTCACTACAACCTTATGCGAGCCTGAAATATGAGAACAATGTTTTCAAAACAACGCAGAAAAAAACAATTGCAATTCAATAAACTAAAATATTTTTAGGCATTTAGGTACGACATGCTAAATCCTATTTTACGGACCGAGAAAAACAGAATCCCAAAAAAATATAGGTACGCATCTGTTGATTTTTTCCCGAAGCCCAATAGGTAGTTTCATTTAGAAAAGTTTGCGGTATTCAGCAGTTTTCGAATTGAATTTGATAAGGGGTGAAATTTTGTACGAAAGTAATTTTCGTTTGCGAAACTTCTGTATTACTTGGCTTTAAGGATTGAGGCGATCAGGCGAACGATAGGCAAAAAAGTATTTCACTTTAGGAACTTTTAAACGTGCCAATTTCTGAAGATTCTGTAATTATTTGAAGTAGTATTTAAAGAGTTTGTACGTATAAAATAAATGCTTTTTTCGATGTCCGTTCAGAAGTTATATTACAATGTCGTTTAGAGTATTTTCGGTAAATATGTAGTGAAATATAGTCTAGGCTAATATTTTAAAGATGTTATTGCTAAGTCCAGTAAGTACTTCTCATGCATGAGGGTGCGGGTTCGAAACCTACCAACGGCAAGTACCAATGTGACTTTTTCCGACTTATATGTACTTTCTAAGATTATTTAGACACCACTTACACACGGTGAAGGAAAAACATCGTGAGAAAACCTGGACTTATAATTTCTAATTATAAGTTTGAAATCGCCAACCCGCATTGAGCAAGCGTGGTGATTAACGCTCTAACCTTCTCCGTGTGAGAAGAGGCTTTGCTCAGCAGTGGGCATTTATAGGCTGTTGATGATGATGATTGCTAAGTCCTAATGTGACGGCTTTAATCGATTCGTTCAATTTGAAAAATAGTTTTATTAATTAGTCAAATGTTTTGAATTGGCTACATCTAAATGCTAACCATTGGTGAATATGTAGACTTAGATATAGTCTTGTCTTGGTCATCAAGATGTACCTGAAAATTGTATGAAGATACATATTAATAAACTGGTACCAAGAACGAATATATTAGGATAGGCCAAGTGTAGGTAGAAACCAGTTTTATAATAACTTTAAACATTTTAAGCCATAGAAACCAACAATAACAACTAAACTTCGACCTAGAAACATCTAAGTTTAGAGTCCCATTTTCAAATCAACGTGACAAAAAACGAAATCAACTACAAGATCTCCAAGTAAATAAATACTTCATACAAACAAGCAAAAATTCAATTTCAATTGAAATACAACCTGAACAAGTCAACGGTCCCGGGCAAAAATAATTTCAATAAAGAAAATAACTTGGAAAAAATAAATAGAACGTAATAGGCACTACGTTCTCGATTCCCAAAACGTTTGTCACCTGTACTTGTTAAAATAATATCCGAGTTTCAGTTATAAATCATAATATTAAAACTTACTTCATCGCCCTTTCAAGGAGCTGTTGCTGTGGAAAAAATTAATGGACATTTTTCTTATAGTTTCTGACAAAATTTATTTAGATTTAGACTGGAGAAAATTTTATAATCTGAATAGACTTTTTGATGAAGCACCGAATTCAATTGCATTATGATGAGATGGATAGATCTTTTGTTAATTTAGATGCTATTGTCTTGTTTTGGTTAGTTAGCAAACAAGTTGAGTATTAAGCTTAAGATGGAGGTAAGTGACTATTCTGACGTCGAATATTGTACCACAGATTTAATGGTTAATTACAGAATTACATTATAAGGTAAAATTGCAAACTATATTTACTACTTTGATAACAGAAGGTAAAATTTGTAAGAGCTTATGCCTTATTATTCTGATAATGCGCCACATGTTTAAATATAAAATTAATATAATATTGAAAGTATAGAAAAAATATAGTAAGATATTCAGTAACCAAAGTCCTGAACTCATTTTAAAGTTATTCTGTCAAAATATACATAAAATATAACTAAAGTTCGTATTTCACACTGATACTAAAACATGAATGAATCAAAACCCCACCGAAATATGCTTCAAAATTCACGATTCACGCCAGGATATCAATCTGTAAAATGGCCCCAAGGAATTTCGGCTTCCGCATAAAATTTCTAATTTTCTAAAAAAGCTTCGCCATCGCGTAGTACATAAAATACTTGAAAATCAACCGTAAGTCAAGGGAAGAGTTTTTATGGAAAGTTGCATTCCATTTCGCTAGAGGATATATGAGCCAACCTGAGTCCTCGCTAGAGACTGATAAGTCGCGAACGTGACGCGGAATAAATCATGGACACCGCCGTGATCCGAATAACATACGACAAAATATACCGAAGAATTTATTTAACCTTAATATCAAAGTATTGCCTGTTAACTTTTTGTTTCCTTAGGGTTTTAGTCTTGTAAGTCTTATCTAAAAGGTTGTCCCTCTTAAGACGGGCTGTGGACATGTATCGCTGTGGCAATGCGCCTTCCGGGATAATGGAAGTAAGTATTATTGTACTTTTATACGGAAAGTAAGCCCATATCTCCCGAAGGGCAGATAGAGGTTTCCTATTCAATATCTCATCAGTAGCGTTGTCCCTCGTGTAGGATATTGATTTAAGATTTAGTACGGCTTTGAACTTTTAATAGAAATTGATCAGTAGCAAATTTGGAGAAATATCTAGTTTAATTAAAACGACCTTGACCAAGGACTTTTCTTACTCCTGTCATGATGATTCTTATCATGTATTTATAATTTAGGGAACAGAGAGTATAGTTCCCTAACATCGGAAAAGGAGGATCCTCCGACCAGGCGAGGTGATCGTGCCTGGCGGGCTTTCTGCCCACTAGTTACTCGTTGGGATTTTCTATCCGTGTTAAATCGAATGTAAATTTCGCATGTAGGATTTTATGACGTCATCCGTTGACTTGTGACATGTGTCGCCACATCACTCCCTCCCAAGACCGGAGGTCGATCCCGCTGAGACGGCTGTCGATGCTTGAGTTGAGCAGTGCCAGAGCCAGTGTAGAAAGAGTCCCTAGTTCCAGTGAGTCGGAACTGTGCCGCTGAGTGCCCAGTGAGTCGGGTGAGCGGTGCAGGGCGATACTCCAGTGAGTCGGAGAGATGAGTTCGCAATGTCCCACGGTGAGTCGGGGAAGAGATGCTGCGAGGGTAGGTGCGTAGTGGCTGGCGTCTGCGTTGACGGGAGGAGATGTCCTTCAGAACCGTGTGCAGAAGTGCTGTGCCTAGACGCTGGTGAGGCCCGTAGGGAAGAACCAGGCTGCACAACTTCATTGCAGGCGATGGTGGTCCCTGATGAGGCTGAGGATGCTGGTTGGCTGCGACTTGATTACCGCTCAGCGGAGAAATGATGAATGAGAGGGATGGCGATACGGATGACGGTGCTGATCTGCTCCGTTAAGTGAAGGTTACTTCCAATCACGTCGGGGTCACCCCACTTTAGGGAACAGAGAGTATAGTTCCCTAACATCGGAAAAGGAGGATCCTCCGACCAGGCGAGGTGATCGTGCCTGGCGGGCTTTCTGCCCACTAGTTACTCGTTGGGATTTTCTATCCGTGTTAAATCGAATGTAAATTTCGCATGTAGGATTTTATGACGTCATCCGTTGACTTGTGACATGTGTCGCCACAATAATAATATGGCTTTTTATAATAATATGTCACAGTCATGGTTAAACAAAGCCCAGTAGTGGATAATTGCATTAAAGAAAAACTTGATTCATTTTGCGAAAATGAAACTTTTGTACCATTTACAAGACTGTGATTGAGTTGAGATTGAGAAGACCCTCTGTGGTTCGAAACTAGTAGAGCTTTTCTAAGTATATTCACGTGCGTAACCCGCGATTTTTTGTCAAGACTATAACATAACATAACATCACGCCTTTTATACCCAACACCTACTTTTCACTATTTATGTTATAAGTCCCATGTAATAGGGGGTGCGCCTATTGCCATATACCGGGCACATTTCCAGACTCCGTGCTACTACTGATATTTTTTTAAAAAACCCAGTAATACTTTGGCCGACCCGGGAATCGAACCCGAGACCCCTTGCCCGGCAGTCGCACTTGCGACCACTCGGCCAACGAGGCAGTCTAAATACATTTAAGACTAAGATAATAGTTAAAACTATGATTTTCTAAAACCATACCTAATGTAATATTGACATGAAAATATGAAGTCATTTACAGATTATGACAGTGCAATTTCTGATGGTTTGCAATGGCATCAAGTGAGAAAAATAATATATTACCCGCTTGCTCCCACTTGACTCTTGAACGTTCCAAGAATGATAAGTAGCTCAGCGCACACAGCAAAGAGCGAACTATGTTTACTAATATTTATGAAGTGCTTGAAGAAAGTTTTAAGTAATGAGAATATATAAAATATGCAAAATTATTTAAAAAAACTCTCAGACAATCATGCATAGTTGTGGTGACCCGGTAGGACACCAGCTTCTCATGCACTAGGGTGCAGCCTCGAAACATACCAACGGCAAGTATCAATGTGACTTTTTCCGAGTTATATGTACTTTCTAATAATATTTAAACACTACTGATAAACTGCAAAGGAAAACATCGTGAAGAAACCTGGACTTTTAATGTCTAATTTATAAGTTTGAAATCGCCAACCCGCAATGAGGAAGAGTGGTGATTAATGCTCAAACCTTCTCCGTGTGAAAAGAGGCTTTGCTCAGCAGTGGACACTTTTATGCTGTTGATGTAATCATACGAGTATTTGATTTTCACAGCAAATTACGATCATTTACCTTTGAAAACGTATACAAAAATACACGTCTGTGAAGTGACACTCATTTTTTACTAATCATGTTACGATTTCCATGTAATAGGAGGTGAGCCAATTGCTTTCAGCTAAACTCTCTTTCTCACATTTTTCTCTCCTTTTATTCATAAATATTTCTGCTTCTAATTTTTGTTAAACCACTTGTTGTTTCATAACATAACATACACATTACGGCACTTAATGCAACTGTACAATGTAACACCCATGCAATGTGGAGCAATGAGGGAGACGTGTTACTGTTAGGAATATCTTTAATTGAGTGTCCTATATCTATCTTACGCTACTTACTTATAGGGCGAGGTGTCACACACACTACACCTACTTTTCACTATTTATGTTATGAATCCCATGTAATAGGGGGTGAGGCTATTGCCATATACCAAATGCGTGAGCAAATAGCTTCACGTTTAATTTTTTTGTTGACGTTTAAAAATGCCATTCTGGCATGATTGAAATAAATGATTTTGACTTTGACTTTGACTTTACCAGGCACATTTTCAGACTCCGTGCTACGACTGAGATTTTTGGAAAAAACCCATTAGTACTTTGCCCGACCCGGGAATCGAACCCGAGACACCTTGCCCGGCAATAACACTTGCGATCACTCGGCCAACGAGGCAGTCATGTTGTTTCAATATCGCCTTAAAGTTATATCAACGATCGAGAACTTTTAAACTTGTACTCAATTATAAAACTAAAGTCATAATGATCGCTTAAGAACAAATAGAATTTATTCATAGTGTCACGTAAGTAATACGTCACCAGCTCGGTGGAAATTAAGTGTCGCCCTCCACTGACTCTATTATGTTGGAAGGATCAAGGAAATTGGAACGTCAACGGTGTAAGTCTCAAGACTAGTTTTTTTTAACTTTGGTGACGTAAGCAGCTATAAATAAGGGGGATGTTGCGAGCAAAACCTTGTTGGGGGGAATGTAATGATGGTGGAAGTTGGGAATTTATTATGATTGATACTTGGTTATTAAATTTCGGATCAACATTGCCACGGTGGGAGCAGGAGCTTATGTACAGTTTATTTATGTGCGAGTTTTAGGGGTTGTGTCGTGCAGGTAGGCGTGTGTTATTATTTATTATATTTTTATGTAAAAATAAATAAGTGTTTAATAATGATCTTGTGGCTCGATTGTGTTTATTTATAAATAATTGATAATTATTATGCCTTTATCGTGAAACCAAAACTTGATAAAATATCAAATATTTACACCAAAATCATAATTACTGCACAATTAACTGTTTCAAATTACGAAAATCATCTCAAAATTCCACCATAGCAACATTTATAATAAGATTAATTACAAATTTATTGTAATAAGGAATTATTAATTCAAATATTCATTAATGCCAAATCTTTATTCGTAGTACGCCCGAGTGTACGACAGATGTCCAGAATTTAATTTAATATAAGACCCGTTTCACTTTCTTTTAATATTACATCTCGAAGGCCGTCTCTGAACTCATTTCTGAAGACGATTCGATGTAGATTCAATTTAATATCAGGCGTCTTAGTTCCGTGGAACAACTCAGAAATTGAATATTATTTGGGCTTTTAAAAGCAATAAACAATTTATCGTTGATTGTACTCGAAACGTAGGATCGTCCGTTTGTTTGAGCGCGATCAAATTTTTGTTTGGATTTTCATCAGATTAGGAGGAGTCCTTGAAATGGTGTTGCTGTGGGTTTTTCGTTGATTACTTGGAAGTGAAGGTGGAATTATTATTTTTCTTTTACTTGTATTACATTATTGGTTGTTTAAGCTAGTTTTTGTATACTATAGTCTCCATGTCTCCCAAAATGTCTTTAAGTTGTTGGAAAGGATCTCAACTCAAGCTAATTGCTTTTACTGACATGACACGAATCTGAAACAAATTTTTGTCAAAATAAAATAAGTAACCTGTTACAAAACCCCTTTAAAAACAACCCACAAAAGGTTACAAAAAGACATAAACCAAGTCAAGTGGTAGGTTTTCAAAAGACAAATCCTCGCCTCGGTTCAAAAGTTGAAGGAGCCTGTCTTGTCAGGCGCAGGCGGCAACTTCCAGCGGTTACATACTGCTCTGATTTATAAACGAGAACTTTGTATACATGGTAACACATCAAGTTAAAAATACCAGTATAAACTGGCCGTTGAATGTGTAAAAAGATGATACAAAGCGAGTTCATGGTAAAATGGTTATGTATAGTTCGATGTGAAGTGCACTCAAAGGCGAATGTTTGTCGATAGACGAATGGGAATAGGACGACAGTTTCTGAAAGGAATTTGTATATGTACTTTCTGGATTTTTAATGGAAATATCGTTGTTATAGGTCGGTTTTTTTGCATTGGTAAGTAGTGATGATTCACCGGTTCTGGCTCACGCGTTTGACAGGTCAAATCCGGGAGAATCAGTCGCACCAACCCTAAAAAAAAAAAAAAAAAGGTTTTGGCATGCTCTGATCACGTTTCTGCAGTCCTTTTTTGCGTAGGATGCGTGGTTCTGGAGTTATGCAAATCAATTGCAAATCCGTTTATTGTTATCTCATTCATTTCCGGTGCTCCTGACCCTCATCAACGCTCCATTGTTCTTATCTATACTTCGAACACCCTTTTGGCGTTCTTATCTATTACTCACTGGTAACCCTCATTATCTTTCATTTCCTATGTCATCAATAAAACACAATCATTCATTTTAATTTTCTAATTAATTTATTACTTTTTTCTACAAAATATGAGTGGAACATCTCATCCACAAAAATATCATTGTACAGTGTGTTCCCTGTAAATATGTTCGTAAAACTATGCATTGAACATCCCTGAAACTTAAATAGCAAATACATTAAGCAATATTCACCACAAACTGAAGTCCAATCATTCTGAATCCTATCAACATTCCAGTCCCATCTCTTACAATTCCTTTTCAAAAACTGAAGATGATATCGCTCAGGTGTTCGTCCATATGAATCAAAATATTGACCGATGCCATTCGCATCGATATGTACAGCTATCCAGTGTGACCCTGGTTTATCATCCGCATCCAAATTGCATATTATATACGTTGGTACATGTGTATACATAGGTAGTCTATTAGCAGCATAAACATTATTTTCTAGACTGACATGAATCTTTTTCATATGCTTTTGTAATTCTAGTGTGTCCATGATATTACTGTTATTAACAAATTATTACAGTACTAATCTATTCAATGGTTGTCATACGAATGTTCAATTATAGTGATTTGTAAATATTAAATATCGCATTCTTTTGGGAATCACAAAACAAGTTCATGCCTGTTGCGATGTGCGATAAATTTGTTGACTCATAGAGTTCAGATAAGAATGGTGCTATATAAGATCGAACAGTTGCAGTCATGCAGTCAGTCTATGGTCGTTTGACCACAGTGGATTGTGTACGTCTACCAATACTACGTTTGTGTTACTTACTTCAACGCATCAATGGTCATGGAGGTAAGTGTTTATTCTATTGACAAACTTACTTGTATTTCTGTTGTTGTTTCCTAACGTGTGTGTGTCAGATTAAGTGTAAACAAATTGATATTAACGTGATAACTCTGTTGTTGCAGAGATCATTCAACTTCGCAGACGATAATGAAAATACCTATAAACAGTATTACTACTCGCCACTCTCTCCCCAACACGAAGAAGAGAGTGATGACATCGTCGTTATTAACACAGACGATGGAGGAAAAAGGAAATCGCAACCGATTGATCAATTTTTTGAAGTGACACCAAAAATAAAAAGGAAGAAGCTGCTATCGTCGACTGTGGCACGAGCTGCCAGAGATGGCGTATCATACATATCTACAAATTCTGACGACGGAGACCAAGCGACGCATCTCATAAAAATTGAAATGTATGATATGAAGAAACTATCCAAGATTCCAATTAGTGATCACTGGAAGCACGCTACCACGAGGATTAAATATTACGTAAAGAATAATAAGGATAGCATCTACGACAACACAAACGGTCTCGTATACAATATTACAAAGACAATAGCAGAAAGTGAAAAAGTTAAAAAATACTTTTTTAACAATGACACTCATTAGTGGATTAGTGAATGTGATTCTGTTTACTTAAAGTACTTCTGTGTACTCATTAGATTTTTAGATGACTTTCCTAGCAAAACACTTAACTGTTACTTACTGTGCTACATACTTTTTTCTTTATTATAAAAATGGAAAACTTCAGTGAAATATGCATCAGTTCTTTCTTTTCCGCACCCATCGAGGAGAATATAGAACAATCCAACAGTGAATTCAATCAGGAGCTGTCTAAAGTTTGTGATGAAATGGAGAAGCGTGAACTGTTCAATTCATCGTATGATGATGAGTTGTATAATCAATGTTTGATGGTTGAAACAACGTTGATGTAAGTATTAGAAGTACAAACTCAATAAGAAATATTATTGTATTAATGTTTTATTTTAAGATTTGTCTAACAATTTTCTTTTTTGTTACAGCCAACAACAAGTTGGAAGAGGTATCAAACAAGGTATCACTGCCGATGAAAATAAGGTTGCCAAGAAAGCAAAATTTGACGAAGGAGCTTCTACATCATCAATTGAAACCAATGACGTTGACAACAATAAGGTGGAATGTGATAAATGTCATGTTTATATTAATAAAAGGTATTTAAACAACCATTTAAAAAGCAATACACATAAAAATAATCTTTTAAAATCACATAATTCATTAACGAATGTTACAGTTGTTGAAACCGCTTTTGGCAATCGAATTTTAACATATAGAATTAATAAACACATCAATCAGGGCAATATTTTGAAACGCCGGAATCGTTTTTAAATTCATTAAAAATCGATATCTTATTTTTGATAAATGAATGTATTCAACAACACACAATTTGTAAAATAAACTTCATATTGCATGCTGATTTCATACAACAAACTAAAGATATTAAAAATACGTTTGATTTTCAAACGTTAAATTACATAATATGTCAAGGAGATGACTTAAATATTTTTTATTCATCATTAATAGACACAGTAGTCGGTAAAATTTGTCAATTTGAAAAAAAAGATAGTGGTTGGAGTCTTAATCAAATTAAATACATAGATATGAATGTTAACAAATTCAACCCCCTACGTGGTAGTTCATACATCAACCTTCCTCAAGATATTAAATCAAAAAAAGCTGTAATCAATGTTAAAAATAATGATAATATGTGTTTCAAATGGGCATTACTCTCCGGTTTATATCCTGTATGTAAAAATGTAGATCGGGTAGCATCTTACGCAATTCATGGAAATAAATTAAAATTTACTGGTATTTCTTTTCCGGTTAAAATTGCAGATATATCAAAAGTAGAGAAATTAAACAATATTAGTATTAATGTTTTTGGTTTAGAGTATAATAAAGAAAAAAAGTGTAATTCTGTTGTAGGTCCTTTATATTTATCAAAATGTCGTACACCTAATCATATTAACCTACTATATATATCGAATGGTACTAACAATCATTACTGTTATATTAAAAACTTATCGCGATTAGTAAGTTCACAAATATCAAGACAACATCATGCAGTTTGTATATGTGATTCATGTTTACTTCATTTCCCATCAAAGGAAAGACTTAATAACCATCAACAATATGATTGCGCGCACATTTGTACAGAATTACCAAACGGTGTGGATTCCAAAAAGGATTGGTTTGGTAAAGCAACCTCAAATAATAAATTAAAATTTGATAAATTCGCGAAAAAGTTGGAAATGCCGTTTGTGATTTATGCAGACTTTGAGGCATTTTTGAATCCGATAGAATCATGTAGTAACGATCCATCCAAGCCTAGTACAATTAATATTCAAAAACATGAAGTGTATAGTTTTGGATATTACATTAAATGTTCATATGATAACAGATTATCAAAATATGAGACATATAGTGGGTCAAACTGTGCACAAGTGTTTATGAATCGCCTTTGTGAAGATGTGAAAGCAATAGTTAAAAAAAATAGTTTCCAAAAATGTCCCGTTCCATTATCAGATGAAGAGAAAATTAAAATTTCAAATTCAAACATATGTCATATTTGTGAAACTGAGTTAAATGAAGATCTTTTTTACGATTTTGATTGGCACACTGGTAGTTTTAGGGGTGTTGCACATCAAGTGTGTAGTTCTAAGTACAGAACCCCTCGTCATATCCCAATATTTTTACATAACCTCAGTCACTACGATGCTCATTTCATTGTCCATGCATTAAACCTCGATGATAACAAAGTTGAAGTTATTCCACAAAACAAAGAACGATACATATCATTTTCAAAACAGTTAACAATAAATAATCAACCAGTAAGTTTAAGATTCGTAGATTCACTGAAATTTTTATCGTGTAGTTTAGATCAACTAGCTAAAAATCTTAATGATGATCAGTTTACAGAATTAAAAAGGAACTATCCTAATAATGAAGATTTTTCACGTTTAAGACGGAAAGGTATTTATCCTTATGAATTTATGTGTAATAGTGATTGCTTGAAACATCCATCACTTCCTGATCAACACCAATTTTATAGTTCACTCACAGATTCAAATATTTCAAATGATGATTATAATCACGCAAAAGATATTTGGCAACATTTTAGGTGTAGTAGTATGTCTGATTATTCCAATTTATATTTAAAAACTGATGTTTTACTTTTGACTGATGTATTCGAAAACTTTAGAAAGCTTTGTATAAAAACTTATGGACTAGATCCTGCTCATTACTATACTGCCCCAGGTTTAAGTTGGGATGCAATGTTAAAATTTACAAAAATAGAATTAGAATTATTAACAGACTATGACAAAGTTGCTTTTTTTAAAGCTGGTATTAGAGGGGGTATATCTCAGTGTAGCAATCGTTTTGCTAGAGCAAATAATAAATTCATGGAAGATTATGATAGCGAAAAACCTAATTCATATCTCACATATTTTGATGCGAATAATTTATATGGTTGGGCAATGTCTCAATCTCTTCCTGTTGGTGGTTTTGAATGGGTAGATTCTAATACAGATTATAATGTTTCGGATAACTCTGATTTCGGTTATGTTTTAGAAGTTGATTTGGAATATCCTGATGAACTTCATGATTTGCATTCTGACTTTCCGTTATGTCCTGAAAACATATGTGTGGGTAATACTAAAGAATCTAAATTAGTTCCTAATTTAAATAATAAAAATAAATACATCATTCATTACAGGAATTTAAAACAATGCGTTGAAATGGGGATTAAATTAATGAAAGTACATAGAATTTTAAAATTTAAACAGAGTTCTTGGTTAAAGAAATACATAGACTTAAATACTAGTTTGAGAACGTTAGCTACATCAAACTTTGAAAAAGACTTTTTTAAATTAATGAATAATTCTGTCTTCGGTAAGACTATGGAAAATATTGAAAAAAGAGTAAACGTTAAACTACTAACTCACTGGGATAATCGTGGTAAAGTTTTAGGTGCTCAGGATTGGATTGCAAAACCAGACTGCGCGGTTGGTGCGGTGGCTGGGCAACCGGCTGCCGTGCAACGTGTCGCGGGTTCGATTCCCGCACGGGACAACACTTTGTGTGATCCACAAATTGTTGTTTCGGGTCTGGGTGTCATTGTGTATGTGAACTTGTATGTTTGTAAACGCATCCACGACACAGGAGAAAATCCTAGTGTGGGGCAACGTTTTTTTTAAAAAAAAAAAAAAAAAAAAAAAAAAAGTTTATCAATATTTTCAGAACAGTTAGTCGCAATACAATTACGGAAAACAAAGTTAATTTATGATAAACCGATTTATTTAGGATTTTGTATTTTAGATATATCTAAGACCCTTATGTATGAATTTCATTATAACTACATGATTAAAAAGTTTCATAATAAAATTAAGTTATTGTACACCGATACCGATAGTTTGATATATCAAATTTTTACAGATAATTTTTATGAGGATATAAAACCAGATCTACTTCACTATTTCGATACATCAGATTACCTGGAAAATAATATTTACGGATATCCAAAAATAAATAAAAAAAAGTTAGGTTTTTTTAAAGATGAGAATAATGGTAAAGTATTGAAGGAATTTGTAGGGTTGCGATCAAAAATGTATGCCTTAGAAATAGAAGATAAATTTATAGCAAAAGCAAAAGGAGTTAACAAAAGTGTTACCAAAAAAATGAATATGGAAAATTACAAATCGTGTTTGTTTAATAAAAATGTATTATATTGTAGTATGCTTCGATTTAAGTCAATCAAACACACTATTTTTACACAAAAAATAAATAAAACATCTTTGTCATATAATGATACCAAACGATGTATTATGGACAACAACATTGATACATTGGCTTGGGGACATTATAAATTACGTTAAGTGTAATACTTTTATTTCTGTGTGTATATACAAAATTTGTTTTGATTGCAAAATTATGATATTACTATAATATTATATAATAGTTCATTTAAAATTTATTGTTTGATTGTAAATAGTGCAATAAATAATTGTAGTTTTTATTTCTGATAAGTACTAAATGTATTAGAAATAGTATACAAAACATTCTGTTTTTCGCAAATTATATGTTTTAGGTATATAATTTTGTCAATATATAGTAATTTTACACCGACATTTTCATTTTTATTTCATCCCTTTAAAACTCTAGACGTGTGAAATGTATCACTTTATCCATCCGTTTACTGCTATTGTGGCAGGACCAAGTGGATGTGGGAAGTCAAATTTTGTAACAAATTTCATAAAATCAGTTAAAGAAATATGTAATTGTGATTTTAATCAGATCACATGGTGCTTTGATGAAATGCAGCCTTTATATAATTTACCAAATGTTAACTATCATCAAGGAATTCCAAATCTTAATATGTTTGATGGTGAAAACCCACACCTTATTATTATTGATGATCTAATGAGAGAGTCTGATGGAAGAATTGTGGATATATTTACAAAAGGTAGTCATCACAGGAATCTTAGTGTATTTTATTTAACACAAAATTTATTTCATCAAGGTAAAGGTCAAAGAGACATTTCTTTAAACTCAAGTTATATAATTTATTTTAAAAACCCTCGAGATAAAACTCAAATAAGATATTTAGCACGTCAAGTGTCACCAGATAACCCAAAATTCATTGAAGACGCCTACAGGGATGCAACTTTCGAAGCGCATGGATATTTAATGATAGATTTAAAACAGAATACAAATGATTTTTGTCGTATCAAGACAAATGTATTCCCATTTAATGGTTACTGCACAGTCTACGTCCCCACGAAAGAGTTTAAATACACCAAGAATCAAACAATTCAAATCATTTCTAAATGATGCATCGTCGACTCACCACGCATAAAGATTTGCTAAACGCTTTGCATACGCTTAAACCAAAATATCAAAGAGCGTTACTTAAAACGTGTGATGAAGAAGAAATAAATTGTATTTGTGAATGTATTCATAACGTTTTACAAGGAAAGATACCTCTCAAAGATCAAGATAAACAAAAATTGAATAAACACAAAAATATACTCCGTAAACTGGTGCATAAGTGTACACATAAACTAAGAAAAAATATTATTATACAAAAAGGAGGGGCTTTCTTACCAATAATATTAGGTGCAATATTGAGTGGATTAGTAAGTGGACTAGCCAGTTAACATGGAAAATGCTAAGAAAATGATACTTATTGAACCTGGATTGATTGAAAAATTAAAACAAGAAAATAAGGTTACTAGTAATTTGTCTCGACTAGATATTGAAATGCAAAATATTATGAATAGTAAGACGGAAGACCGAAAGAAGTGGATGTTATATTTACAAACACTACAAAGATACCTTCACTTTACCGAAGAGGATCGTCAACCACTCAGATTACCAATTTATTCTGATACATCTAATGAAGATTCAAATGGATCTAAAATTGGTTTTAAAAATAAAGATAGAGATCTAAAAAGTTCAGTTGATGCTGAATCTTTGTTAGAGGAGAAAGGATCTATTAAAAGTATAGAAAGTGAAGCAAATCCACTGTATTCACCAACACAAATACTCAGTTTAATTCCAAAAACTTATAATAAAAAAGGTGAGTCATTATTAAACTTAATTGGAATAAGTAAAAGTAAAATACGTTGGGACAATGAAGGCACAGTCATAATTGATAATGAAAAAATTCCAGGAAGTAATATTGTTGATTTAATAAATGATTCACTTAGACCCTTAAAAAAAGTGATCCGATAGGGTGGGATAGATTTGCTAAAGCATTAAAAGATATTAAAGTACCACTTACTTATATTGGAAATCCAAAGAGATGTGAGTTTATTAACCAACTTCAAGCAAAAGATCTGAACAAAACCTCTGAGATTGAAGTTCAAGAGTTTTCTACACCGAGCAGTGGAGATAAAAGATCTATAACTAAAATACGTAAAAAGATCGATTGGGAAAAATGGACCCCGTACTAGAAGAAATTAACAGGATTTATTATGATCCATCTAACCCCGCTGGTTTTGGTAGTATTGATAAATTATCAAAAGCTATGAAGGAGAAAATGGATAAAAAGCAAGTAAAGGAATGGTTACAATCACAAGAAACATATACACTACATAAACCCATTCGGAAAAAATTCCCGCGTAATAGGTACATTCTATCAAACATTAATGAATTGTGGCAAGCTGATTTAAGTGATATGCGAACTTATGCTCAATATAATGATGGTTTCAACTACATACTTTGTGTTATTGATGTATTTAGTAAATATGCTTTTGCAAGACCAATGAAAAAGAAAAACTCAGAAACAACTAAAGAATGTTTTGAAAGTATATTTACTGAAAGTAATTCAACACCTACTCACATACAATCTGATAAAGGTACAGAATTTATTTCAAAAGATGTACAAAAATACTTTAAATCCAAAAAGATAAATTACTATACCACTAACAATCCTGATATTAAGGCTAGTATTGTTGAACGATTTCAAAGAACTCTAAAAATGAAAATGTGGCGTTATTTCACTCATAATAATACTTATAGATATGTCGATGTTTTACAAGATTTAATATACTCTTATAATCACAGCATTCACTCGAGTATTAAGATGTGCCCATGTGATGTAAGTTCCAACAATATTATGACAGTTTGGACTAATCTTTATGATAGAGGATCAAACAAACTTTCTTTAGAAAATTCTAAACCAAATTTCAACGTGGGTGATTATGTTCGAATAACTAAATATAAACATGTTTTTCAAAAAGGATATGAATCCAATTGGAGTGATGAAATATTTATTATATCTTCAATAATTGATAGATCTCCATGGATTGTTTATACAATAACTGATTTACAAAATGAACCAATAGTTGGTACTTTTTATGAAAGAGAATTACAGAAGGTCACTTACAACCCCACCTCACAATATAAAATAGATAAAATAATTGGCACTCGTTATTCGGGTAACAGAAAAGAAGTATTAGTGAAGTGGAGAGGTTATCCAGATAAATTTAACAGTTGGATTTTAGCTTCTAGTTTACAAGAAATATGAATAAAGAAAGTTTTTATTTAACTTTGCTCAGCAATAGTTCAATGGAATACTTTCCTGATAACAAGACCACAAATTTTTCAACAAAATTACCAAAAGCTATGAAATTAGAAGGTGAATGGTCGGTTGGAGTTGTCGAGTTTCAATATCCATGCACCATGTTTACTGTTCAAGATCATGAAAATGTTGTATACATCACAAAAACCATGATAATGCCTAATGAAGATAAACCATCAACAGTGTACTACAAAAAACATATTCCCGCTACCAACTACGATAACGTTGAACATATTTTAAAAACGTTAAATAGTATCAGAGAGAACTTGAAATTTCGTTATGATGAAATAACAAAATTTGTGTCTGTTTCTGTTTTGGATAAAAATATAACTTCCATAACATTATCACCCAAATTAAGTTTACAACTAGGTTATGAACCAAATACAAATCTCCTAGACAGAAATTTTGGGAAGTGTCCTGCTAATTTACACTTAGGGTTACCATCACAACTATTTCTATATTGCGATATTATCGATCCTCAGATTGTGGGTGATGTTATGACTCCGCTATTAAGAGTCATTTCATTAGATCCTTCAAAATACATTTATGGTGCGAATAAAATGCACATTTTCTCTCCACCTCACTACTTACCTGTTATGCGAAGAGAGTTCGATACGTTAGAAATAGATATAAGATCGAGCACAGGACAAAAAATCCCATTCCAGTTTGGAACCGTGTGTATTAAACTACATTTCCACAAATTATAATAATGTATTCTCATCAGGATCATCATAAATGTCCATACGAAAATTATTATTCTCATCAAGCTGGATCAGGAGTTGGAGTAATTTATAAGGGTTCACCATACCAACGTGGTCATGGTATTGGGAGCTTCTTAGGAGGGTTATTTAGATCAGTTTTACCTTTACTTTCAAGTGGTGTTCGAGTGGTTGGTAAGGAGGCATTAAATGCTGGAGTAGGACTTTTATCAGATATGGTTCAAGCCCGTCCTATGGAAGCCTCAATAAAAAATCGTCTAAAGCAAGTTAGTACGAACTTAAAACGAAAGGCTGATGACAAAATTGATCGATTTAACATGACAGGATCTGGGTATATAACTAAAAGAAAACGATTGGCCTCGTTCATTCCACCACTAACAGCGAAAGTGAAAGCTACGAAAAAACTTGGTCGAAAACCAAAAAACATCAAAGATATATTTTCAAATTAAGTATGTCTTTCCTTCATAATCATTCTTGTGAGTGCGTTAAGTCAGAATTAGATTTGTTTGCATTACCGTCTACACAAACAAGCATTGAAAATGGATTGTGGATTCATTATAAACCAATTTCATCTCTTGCTGATGATGGACCTATCGAGTTTCAAGTTCCTGGAACAGGCGATGACTACATAGATTTGTCTCATACATTACTCCACATAAAGGCAAAAGTATTAAATCAAGATTCAACAAACTTGATATCAGCTACAGCAGTAGCACCTGTAAATAATTGGTTGCATTCACTTTTTAGTCAACTCGATATCTATTTAAACCAAAAACTTGTGTCACCACCTAATAATACCTATGCTTATCGAGCATACATGGAAACCCTTTTAAACTATGCACCTGCTGCTAAACAATCTCATCTTACTTGTAGTCTTTGGTATGATGATACAGCAGGAAAAATGGATTCCACAGATGGTAAAAACATTGGATTTGTTAAAAGACAGGAATTAGTTAATGAAAGCAGGGAAGTAGAAATGATTGGTCATCTTCATGGTGATATTTTCAATCAAGATAAATTTTTAATTAATGGCGTTGAAATGAGTGTAAAATTAGTTCGGTCAAGAGAGAGTTTTAATTTAATTGCTGGATCAAATGATGTAAAGTTTAAAGTTTGCATTACGGATGCAACTCTTATTGTTCGAAGAGCACGAATTAATCCAAGTGTATTACTCGCACATCAGAAAGTTTTAGCTTCTACCACTGCTAAATATCCTATAACTCGTGCTGAAGTTAAAGTTTTAACTATTCCATCGGGTGTTCAAGGGAAAACTCTTGATAATATATTCTTAGGACAGGTACCCAAAAGATGTATTATTGGTTTTGTGAATAATTCCGCATTTAATGGTTCACTTACTAAAAATCCATTTAACTTTGAAAACTATGGTATTAACTCTTTCAGCTTATATATTGATGGTCAACAAATACCTTCCAAAGCTTTGCAACCATCTTTTAATAATAATATGTTTACATCAGCATATCATACTCTATTCTCGGGGACTGGTATTCACTTTCTTAATGAAGGAAATGCAATCTCTCGTGAACAGTATGCCAAAGGTTACTGTCTTTTAGCATTTGATTTAACTCCTGATTTATCAGCTAACTCATCAGCCCATTGGAATCTCATAAAGCATGGTAGTGTAAGATTAGAAGTACGATTTGAATCCTCACTAATACAAACAATTAACTGTATTGTTTATGCTGAGTTTGACAATATTATTGAAATAGATAAAAATCGAAATGTTACTGTAGACTATAGTAGTTAGGATTATAATGTGTGTTGTGTTTTAGATATATGTGTAATGCTTAATGCATTTTTGTGTGTGTGTAACTAAATGTAACATTATAAAATTAATAAAACAAATTATATGCAATATATTATTTTTTATTTCTTTATATACCTCCCCTATTTAATCTTAAACAAAACACTGTTCGAGTTTAAACTTTACATAAGCACATTGACTAAACCACTGAACATGCTGCTGCCAAGGATCATCGTCATCTTCCCAATCTTTTAAACCACCACCACAATGGAAACACTTGGTCCTGTCTCCATAGCCAGTATAAAAGAAACCGGCTTCTGCAAGATCTTCGGGCTTCTGCTGCATAACGAGAGGCCAGTTTTCGAAACTCATCAACCGTCTAGATTTTGAACTGAAAAATGGATATTCAGCTCTTAGGTACTGCATATTCTTCACTTTTTCTTCTCCAATCAATTTTGTAGTTTTGTTTTTCCATGAAGTGTTCTGTACACGTATACCGCACTCATCTCTTCCTTCTGCTATTGTTTTTCTCTCAGCATCACAAGGCGACAGCTCCTTGGATCTAATGAGTACACAGAAGTACTTTAACACGTTAAACGCCATGGCAGTCACCGGTGACCGACATTAGCGGAGGATATGCCTTCAATAGTTTTTTATTGGCAGCCAATGCCTTAAGTAAACAGAATCACATTCACTAATCCACTAATGAGTGTCATTGTTAAAAAAGTATTTTTTAACTTTTTCACTTTCTGCTATTGTCTTTGTAATATTGTATACGAGACCGTTTGTGTTGTCGTAGATGCTATCCTTATTATTCTTTACGTAATATTTAATCCTCGTGGTAGCGTGCTTCCAGTGATCACTAATTGGAATCTTGGATAGTTTCTTCATATCATACATTTCAATTTTTATGAGATGCGTCGCTTGGTCTCCGTCGTCAGAATTTGTAGAGATGTATGATACGCCATCTCTAGCAGCTCGTGCCACAGTCGACGATAGCAGCTTCTTCCTTTTTATTTTTGGTGTCACTTCAAAAAATTGATCAATCGGTTGCGATTTCCTTTTTCCTCCATCGTCTGTGTTAATAACGACGATGTCATCACTCTCTTCTTCGTGTTGGGGAGAGAGTGGCGAGTAGTAATACTGTTTATAGGTATTTTCATTATCGTCTGCGAAGTTGAATGATCTCTGCAACAACAGAGTTATCACGTTAATATCAATTTGTTTACACTTAATCTGACACACACACGTTAGGAAACAACAACAGAAATACAAGTAAGTTTGTCAATAGAATAAACACTTACCTCCATGACCATTGATGCGTTGAAGTAAGTAACACAAACGTAGTATTGGTAGACGTACACAATCCACTGTGGTCAAACGACCATAGACTGACTGCATGACTGCAACTGTTCGATCTTATATAGCACCATTCTTATCTGAACTCTATGAGTCAACAAATTTATCGCACATCGCAACAGGCATGAACTTGTTTTGTGATTCCCAAAAGAATGCGATATTTAATATTTACAAATCACTATAATTGAACATTCGTATGACAACCATTGAATAGATTAGTACTGTAATAATTTGTTAATAACAGTAATATCATGGACACACTAGAATTACAAAAGCATATGAAAAAGATTCATGTCAGTCTAGAAAATAATGTTTATGCTGCTAATAGACTACCTATGTATACACATGTACCAACGTATATAATATGCAATTTGGATGCGGATGATAAACCAGGGTCACACTGGATAGCTGTACATATCGATGCGAATGGCATCGGTCAATATTTTGATTCATATGGACGAACACCTGAGCGATATCATCTTCAGTTTTTGAAAAGGAATTGTAAGAGATGGGACTGGAATGTTGATAGGATTCAGAATGATTGGACTTCAGTTTGTGGTGAATATTGCTTAATGTATTTGCTATTTAAGTTTCAGGGATGTTCAATGCATAGTTTTACGAACATATTTACAGGGAACACACTGTACAATGATATTTTTGTGGATGAGATGTTCCACTCATATTTTGTAGAAAAAAGTAATAAATTAATTAGAAAATTAAAATGAATGATTGTGTTTTATTGATGACATAGGAAATGAAAGATAATGAGGGTTACCAGTGAGTAATAGATAAGAACGCCAAAAGGGTGTTCGAAGTATAGATAAGAACAATGGAGCGTTGATGAGGGTCAGGAGCACCGGAAATGAATGAGATAACAATAAATGGATTTGCAATTGATTTGCATAACTCCAGAACCACGCATCCTACGCAAAAAAGGACTGCAGAAACGTGATCAGAGCATGCCAAAACCTTTTTTTTTTTTTTTTTTTTTTTTAGGGTTGGTGCGACTGATTCTCCCGGATTTGACCTGTCAAACGCGTGAGCCAGAACCGGTGAATCATCACTACTTTGGTACAAGCTTAATGTCACTATGATTTTTATGCAGGTATAGAAACGGAAGGGGGGGGGTGGTTTCCCGAGCGTATGGGGCGTCGCGTTCAGCACGCGCTTCAAGGAGCTATCAGACCACCACAGATGGGGCCCAAAAGAGCTGTTGCCGATACGGAGGCGCGGAGAACTTAACGGATTACCGGGGCTCCGGCTCGAAGTGCAGGAGTACGAACGGGGTGGTTTTGAGTCAGTAAGAGTCTGACACTTCTTTCCGCCTCAACGGGGCGGGAGAAGTCATTGGATGATTTTCCCCCCTCAAAAAAAAGAAGGGGAGTTTAACCATATTGTTTAGTATTCTTATGCAACGAAAAGCCAATTCAAATTCAAAATTAAGACAATAAAGGCAATTACAATACATTACAGTATTTTTTATATCTATCTGACCCGGCAAACTTCGTTCCACCTCAAACATTTTTTTTACCTTCTAGTCCTTCCCTGGACTTAGACTTAGACGAAAATAAGCCAAATCTAGCCGTTCTCGAATTTTAGCGAGACTCGAAAATTATTTTTATTTAAATATGTGGATAGATTATGTAGAGGTAGATAACCTAGGGGACACGGTACAAAGGCATTATGTACATTACTTTTGTTAAAATACACGCCTTATTGTCTATTGGTAATTTCGTCACTGAAAAACACGTCAGTCTTTACTAACCTAGATATACATAAAAATATCTCACCAGTCACGTCTGTGATTACAAGTTGACCAACGAATAACAATCTCCTTTATAAACAACCTCTTATAATCTACATCAAACTTTACATTACAGGGTACACCTCAAAAGTACTTTTCTCTATAAATTCTTATAGTTAATCGCGTTTGACTCATATTTTACACATGGCCGAACTAAGGCGTACCTTTCTGAACCCTTGTCACAACACATTACTCAAGACCAAATATTCACTTATAGGTGCACGTTAACAGCTACGAAATTTGAAAGCCTGGATTTTCGAACAACTCAAGTCGAGTGGAGGGTCGTCTCCACTCAAATATGATCGAGTGATAATTTAAATTTTAGTTCTTAAAATGTATTGTTAGTAGTGATATGCCACTTAGAGCCTTTGCTTTCCTCATGGGAATTGTAGATTCTCCGAATTGCTTAGTGTGTAATAATAAAATAGAGGATGTATATCATCTTCTGGTGGAGTGTGTCAGAAATGAATCTGAAAGGAGCAAGTTAATTTGTGAACATAACATCACGCCTTTTATCCCCGAAGGGGTAGGCAGAGGTGCACATTCTACCACAGTATAATGTAACACCCACTTTTCACTATTTATGTTATGAGTCCCATGTAATAGGGGGTGAGCCTATTGCCATATACCGGGCACATTTCCAGACTCCGTGCTACTACTGAGATTTTTAAAATCCCAGCAATACTTTGCCCGACCCGGGAATCGAACTCGAGACCCCTTGCCCGGTAGTCGCACTTACGACCACTCGGCCAACGAGGGAGTAAAATATAATATATAAATTATTAATATAGATAGACTGCCTCGTTGGCCGAGTGGTCGCGAGTGCGACTGCCGGGCAAGGGGTCTCGGGTTCGATTCCCGGGTCGGGCAAAGTATTACTGGGTTTTTAAAAAATTCTCAGTAGTAGCACGGAGTCTGGAAATGTGCCCGGTATATGGCAATAGGCTCACCCCCTATTACATGGGACTCATAACATAAATAGTGAAAAGTGGGTGTTACTTCTGAGTGCACCTCTGCCTACCCCTTCGGGGATAAAAGGCGTGATGTTTACATAATATAGATAAAATATATAAATATAAAAGATTCCAAACTAATTAGTAGTTATTGTAATCACTCAAAACGTAGACATAGCAATATGAGAAGATATACAAATATTAATATTACATTCTTAGTCATGGCTTTGAAGTTAACTTTTTGAGAGTAATTACATTAGTTTTTATCTACACGAGTTACAATTTTGCCTGCATAAAAGACATATAAAAGAGGGAGCGTTGAATGCCTTCTGAAACTTTAAGATTGTTGAGTTAACTGTAAGTATATGCCATAGACTCGTTCAAATATGAAGCTTGTAACAAAGAACGATAAGGTGTTTTATTAAAATTTTGAGAAAGTTATATTGAATGAAGGTATTTTGTTTGGTAGATACGTTTGCTAAGTGTGTGTTGTGTTGATCACCAGTACGTTCGTCCTCGTCAGAAACTATAACTGATTGTATATGAAAATATATGAGTTTTATTTTACATAACTACATCATCATCATCGCATCATCAACAGCCTATAAATGCCCACTGCTGAGAAAAGCCTCTTCTCACACGGAGAAGGTTTGAACATTAATCAGCACGCTTGCTCAATGCGGGTTCGTGATTACAAACTTATAATTAGAAATTATAAGCGCAGGTTTCCACACGATGTTTTCCATCACCGTTTGTCAGTGTTGTCTAGATAATCTTAGAAAGTACATATAACTCGGAAAAAGTCACATTGGTACTTGCCGTTCGAACCGGCAGCCTCATGCATGAGAAACGGGTGTATTAAACCTCTGAGCCACCATGACCTGACATAACTACATAGCTACGTCAAAATAAATACTTATCTTTAATCAGAGCAGGTCAAAAAATACATTTCAATACTGTCACAACGCAATGTTTTACAAAAATACACTTAAATAAAATTGAAATAGGTTCGTTTTTCAATGACGTAACACAATTTGTTGTAGAAGTTTCAAGGGCAGACTGTGTTCTGGGCGAAAGGTTGCTTGGGCTGTGTACACAAAGCTAGCAAATGAATTGCTATTTCGATCAGTCCATTACAAGTCTTTACAAAGAAAAAACTCTTTAACATTCATTTTATGCTCGCTAAAATAGACCTTAAAATTAAACGAACATTATATTTTCCTGAGAATACATGTTGTAAAAGTGCTATCTCTAATATTTTGTGAGAATGTGACATCTAATAAGTACTATCTAATATCAAAATCTTGTCATATGATTTCGAACACTGTATCTATTTATTAATGATGACAATGATCCATTGACAAACAATGACAAATGTTTTAACTTCATACAAAAAGAAGAATGAGTTTTCAATTTCACCCGTAAGTGTCTGTGTGTAATTGTAAATATAGTTTTAACAAAAACATTCTAACATTGTAAGCAATTTTTACCTTTACAAAAATGGTTTTTATGGTTCATTTTATGAGTTAAATTACACAAACTTAGATATGTGAAGTTATTGTTTTATAGCATAACTTCACGCCTTTATTTCCTAAAGTTCAGGCAGAGATGTTATTACGATCATAAATCTCTTTGAACATGAGTAGGTGTGGAAGTAGCCTATCTCTTTCCTGGAGCAATACTTTGGTCATTGATCATGTTTTGACCTTAATATTAGATTAGGTACAAAGAGGTAGGTTTTATTTTTATGGGATAATCACCTGATGGTAACCACCAATAGGATAATCACCTGATGGTAACCACCTAATCGTCACCGCCCATGGACACCTGAAACACCAGAGGCGTTACAAGTGCATAACCAGCGTTTTGGGAATTAGAAATTTGAGGTCTATGGGGGATTGGGGGTTTGGGGAGACTGCGGGGGGGGGGTTTAATTGAGCCTCCTGTAACCTTACTCACACTACAAAACACAACTCAAGCGTTTTTTCACGTTGGTTTGTAAGGCCGTGGTATCGCTCCGGTTGAGCCGGCCCATTCGGGTAGAAGCATGGGTCTCCCACATCTGTATATTGATGTACTTCAGGAAGGTGCTAGTACAGTGGTCATGTGTTGCCGTACAACTGCACAGTTAGTCTCAAAGGAGACCTACATCTCCCGAGGAATGAGACGTAACAGACGTTGCACTGCGAGGCTCCGGGGCAGGTCGGTTTGAGGACCTGGTGTACTCTACAGGTAAAGCTGGTGGTTTTAGTAAGGTAAAAATTCCACACTACCTTGTTTTTCTTCCCAAAAACCTAGGTGCCTTCTGATGAACATTCCACCCATTCGCACGAATCGTTTCGCGTCAAGCTTCCTCATGCGAACCGCTAAGGAATAAAATTTCTTGCCAGAGTCTGTGTTTCCCGTCCAATATGACTCGGGTGTCTTAAAGTCCCGAGTGAACAGGTTACTCATAGGTATTTTTTTTTTAAGGGGGGAAAATCATCGAATGACTTCTCCCGCCTGGGTGAGGCGGGAGGGAGTGTCAGACTCTTACTGACTAAAAACCACCCCGTTCCTTCTCCTGCACGTCGAGCCGGAGCCCCGGTTACCCGTTAGGTTCTCCGCGACTACTCATAGGTATAGGCATGCTCCATCGTCGGCCACATCATCGCTTACCACCAGGCGAGATGGTGGCCAAACGTCGACCTATTAAGTATAAAAAAAGAAGGTTCCCCCATCATAAAAAATAAAATAAAAAGTCCATGACGTATCATCAGCATGATCTTCATTATCAATGCCATTCGCAAAACCACGTCCAATGATGAACAAAATAAATAATTTTCTTTTAAGTGGAAATTTCCTATAACCTCTATGTTTAGGAGGCGACTTGGGGATCGGGATTTGGTTACTACATGGCTCATGGCTCAGTTTTAAAGACCCTCTAACTGTTACAATACCTGTCACCGGGGCTCAGGCTCGACGTGCAGGAGAAGGAACAGGGTGGATTTTAGTCAGTAAGAGTCTGATACTTCCTCCCGCCTCACCCAGGCGGGAGTGGTTATTCGTTGATTTACCCCTCTTAAAAAAAATCTGTTACAATACCTATTATACTTATATGTTCAAATATAGGTTGAAAACGGAACGGTCCAGAAAAACGCTGACAAAAAATAGGTTTTATAGTCGATTTTTAAGTGTTCTTCATACAACATCAGCTTTGAGCGGTTGATTATACAACTATCACTGTATAGTATAAAACAAAGTCGCTATCCGCCGTCTATCTGTCCCTATGTATGCTTAGATCTTTAAAACTACGCAACGGATTTTGATGCGTTTTTTAATACCTCTATATACCTCTAGAGTGATTCTTAAGGAAGGTTTATTATTATAATAACACATGCATATTACACCAGTGTGAATCCGAGGCTGGTCGCTAGATTTTACATAAAAGAAACATTTAATTTTCTAACATACCCGTTATATTTCAACACATTTCCAGAAATGGTGTAAATTAACATAAAAGTTAAGTTGTAATTATTACAAAGTCGATTATAACTACGCTGCGCAGTAGCGGGACGCTTTCGTCTTTTAACTTCAAAGATAAAATTAATTATAAGGAAATTAAATTCAAATCGCGAGATAATAAATTACTTCTGAAGCTATCCGAAAAATCAATAGCTTGATAATTACTCAATAACCAACACAATATTTTAGTGTATAGCGCCATCTATTCAATGCAATAAATAATTTGTTCACAGTTTGATGTTTCTGCTGTATTTCTGGTAAATACAAAGTTTAATATTAAAAAAGTATAAAAATGTGCTTAACTACCTATGAAATAAATGGTTAGTTTAACCATATACAACATAAAATAATATTACACCTTTTATTCCCGAAGGGGTAGGCAGAGGTGCACATTATGCCACTGTACAATGTAACATCCACTTTTCACTATTTATGTTATGAGTCCCATGTAATAGGGGGTGAGCCTATTGCCATATACCGGGCACATTTCCAGACTCCGTGCTACGACTGAGATTTTTTTTAAAAACCCAGTAATACTTTGCCCGACCCGGCATTATACTTTACGGAGTATATTTGAAAGACCAGATGCATTTTAACTACATAGCAATCAATATATTGCTATCACACATAATTAATGACAAAGTTTACGCCTGACAGTAAACAATTGCTGCTACTGCTATCTATGTACATAGGCACATCTGTAACATTAGATAAACCACGAGTTCGATAGTAGAAGAAAACAATTTAGTTGACACCTTTTTGAAGAACTCTGTATTTTTAGTATTTGCACCATGAATTTTGGATTGTAACTTTCGTGAGACATACTAAATAAATTATTATGTTTTCGGCTTACTCACGTAGTAAATTGACGAGGAACTCGACTAGTTTCAAGCCATGCTAGAGGTTCATATTCATGAGCAGCATTTCGCGACCCGCGACGCGTCGACTGTCGCGCTGCTACTGGCTACTCGAGTCTGCGGGCCCAGCGCGCCCTCTGCCGTGATTCACGCGCACTTTCTTCCGTTCGTGGTGTCGGCGACAGCGGCACGCGTGGCACTGTTGGCACGCTAGACTCGCCCGCCGGCAGCTGCGTTAGTGTTGTTGGGTTCGAATCCCCGGGTCGACGCAAAAGCAATGTTATATACCGCGCTTACTGTGTCACACTCCAGACCCGCAACACTGTAGTCTGACGCAGATTTCAGACTCGGCTTCCAGGTAGGTAGTAATTGTCGCGGAGAACCTAACGGGTAACCGGAGCTCCGGCTCGACGTGCAGAAGAAGGAACGGGGTGGTTTTTAGTCAGTAAGAGTCTGACACTCCCTCCCGCCTCACCCAAGCGGGAGTAGTCATTCGATGATTTCCCCTCCTTAAAAAAAAAGGTAGGTGGTAATGCCCAGCCACCGTCTCTGTTGAAGTTCGGACGACGGCTTATTTCGATGGCCTCACGTACTTTCCGCGGTATGAAGTATTTCTCCCTCGCCAGTACTGAGACCTTGTCGAAACGGAGGAAGTGAGCCGTGCCGGTGCTACACGCATGCTCGGCTACTGCCGATGAGCCTCTAGCATGGCTTGAAAATAGTCGAGTTCCTCGTCAAATTACTACGTGAGTAAGCCGAAAACATAATAATTTACCATGAATTTTGTCGTCTGATCTGATCTAAGAAACTCACTTTTAAAGTATCATGCGGACATGTGGACACAGGTTTATGTATGGGAAAAGGGTAAAAATCGGTGATTCAGATCACGTACAGCCTAAGCGTGGTAACTGGAGAGTTTAATGGGCATTTAGGTAAAAAATATGGGAACAACATTAGTTAAATGTGGCGCGATCTATTGATTGGACATTTTGTAAATTACGTGTACATTTTACATGAGGCCTGGTTTAGTGGAACGACTTATAAAATGTAGTATAGAAAAAAAATCGATAATAAAAGGCCATGATAAAATTATACACCCGATTAAGAAAGAGTAACCTGTGGAGTTTCTTGCTCATTCTTCCATAGGAATCTACATCTTGGAATGAGCAAATAGTTTCACTTTCAATTTTTTGTTGACGTTCATACGTTCATTTCTGGTCTAATTTGACTGCACGGTTGGTGCGGTGGCTAGGTAACCGGCTGCCGCGCAGCGTTTAGCGGGTTCGACTACTGCACGGGGCAACTCTTCGTGTGATCCACAAATTGTTGTTTCGGGTCTGGGTGTATGTGTATCTGTATTTGAACTTGTATGTTTGTAAACGCACCCACGATACAGGATAAAATCCTAGTTTGGGACAACGATTTAAAAAAAATGAAATAAATGATTTTGACTTTTTGCCTATGCAAAATGGTTTTATCTTGATAATACCTCTACAATCGTTGTACAAAGTATTAAATTGTTTAAGTCAAAAAAATAATCGATGAATTAGGTATTGCAAAAAGAAAACTTCGAAAGTGCATTCGGACTTATATTACCTCTATGTTATAAAAACATTACACCATATAATTCTTGAAGAGCATCAAATTATTTTGTTCTTACTTTCAGTATTTTACTTTTATCAAAGTACTCACCTACTTAGGTCAGATTACAAGTTACAGAAAATATAATACAGAAACAAACTGCATCGAATATTTCTCAATACATGATACTAGATGCATACGATATGAACTTTGAGAATACAAAGGTCATATCCAATGCATAATGTCGCGTCGTCGTGCCAACACTGTCTTGTGTCGAACGAAAATAGAACAAAGTTATAGAAAGGTATTTATAAAAGTTATCAAAAGAATCTCTGTTTATATGTCCAAGATTTATTTAGAACGAGGAAGAACAAACAAAACGTGGTTTTAAAATGAAATAACAAAAATATAAGTAATTTAGTAAAATGATTCATCAGTTACAAAAAAGACAGGAATTCATCATTTATTTTAAATTGAAAAGGTGTGAATATATTAAGAATAATTTATTGATATTTCATTATCTTACACACGATTACTAATCTCAGTCATGAACGCCTATAGTACGATTCTGCCTTCACAGTCGGTCATATTGGGACTGACGCATACTTGAAGCTCAGGGTCAAACATAAGATCATTGGCGCAGATGAGTTCAAATATGTTTTCACCATCTTGGCACACGTAGAACCGGTTGCATATTTCATGGGGTATTAAAGCAAAGCCATCATCTGGGCAAAGAGATGCAGAATTTGCGAAGACAAGCGCTACGCAGAGCATGAAGAACAGCAGGACTGAAACAAAAAGAAAATGTTATAGAGTATTTCAACATCAATGTCAACGGCCAGTGAGAGTGTACTGCTGGATTGGCCTACCTCGTATATGAAGGATGAAAGAATTTGGCCCTCGGTAGTCTAGTAGATAGGCTGCTAGACTACTAGACTAGTCACAGTTTGCCATAAATTTCGCACTTAGTAGACAGTAACTGAAATGGAGATTGTAGTCTAAAAGGTTTAGGTTTATCAGTGATTATTGCAGCTCGGTCTCTGCTGAATGTCTTAGTCGGTTCTTTCGATAACCGCGAAAAGAAATGAGTTGGAGACAGATGTATTCTACTCTGCTGTCATTGTATACAATAGGGTAGTATACTAAATTTTAAAACAATGGACACGTATTTTTTTTACGCAAAATTAGGCAAATACTTGCGACGATATATTGATTTGAAATATCGTATGACGTCACAGTTTACTACATTTTTTTAGGGTAGCGTGACGTAACGACTTTGTATTCTTAAACTTAACTTCGTTTTATCTAAGTATTGTTTTCTTTTACGGCAAAATAAAAAAAATATGAGACTAATATTTTTTCATTATATAACTGACGTACTCATTACATTTTTTATTTTCATACACTGTCCACTACCCTATTAAAGCCTATTTTCATTTACCTTTATGAAAGTAAACACCTAATAATTGAAAAAGTATTACAATTGTTTTGATTTTGGATAATTTTTGAGTAGTTTCGTACCTTTCATGTTGAATGTTGGTTATTGAAGAACTTCTTACTAGATGCAGGCGGAAACCAACTGCCTTTATTTATACCCCACCAAGTGTTTTGTACCTATACCTCTATAATGATAAAATCTGTTCGATAATAATAATTAATTTGTGATCATTTTAATTTGGGAAATCACGAATGAGTAGCGATAAAGCGAACAGATGAAATGTTCACTATTGATAATGAACTAACTCTACTCCTTGATTTTGCTCGCTAAGTAAACAGTAACAAAAATAGTATGCCTGTTGTGGCGACACATTAACAAATGATAGATGACTTCTGTCACACATAGACGGTTAACGATACATATCAGCGGATGACGTCACAAATCCCACATTGCACATGCACATTTATTCGCATATTGACTTCAGATGTACTGAAGTCAATATGCGAATAAATGTGCATAGAAAATCTCAACGAACAACTGTTGGGCAGAAAGCACGCTAGCCATGATTACCTCACCTGGTCTGTTAATCCTTCTTTTCTTTTTAAAGTCTCCTAGACTTTATTCTGTTCCATAAACTATTATTTTATATAGGATTATGAAATTTTAGGCTTTAGACAAACAGATTACTACTGGCACCCCGTCTTTTATTCTGTTTGAATGCTGATTGTTGGTCTGAATGGAAAATAAATCTATTCTTGGAACCCACTTTCAATGATCTTGAACTTTGACCGACCGATATCTACAAGGTCAACGTGCAGCGGTAAAGTACATACCTCTATAATTGCATGTTCATTGCACATGGATATAGTGTAATGACACTGATAAACATTCAAATTTTATGATTATAGTTTAAGTCATATGCCTCAGAATTTGAAATAGCCATCATGCCTTTAGCAAGTATGGTGATTCATGCTTAAAACATAGTGATTAATGCTTATTTTCTTAGCAGAAGGTACGATGTTGATGTGACGTTATGTGGCGCTTCAGAAAGAGAAGGATCGGCTATTGTGCACGGTCTGAATAGAAAGTTCTTTTCCGCTCTAGGCAATGAACGTGTGGTGGTTTTAGTGACCTCACTCTCTCAACAATCCCACATTCTCTAAACTATCTTCCGAAGTTGACACCTTTTGAACATTCCATTGAGTAATAAATGGGCGGGGTACAGTATTAACAGTAGTTTCAGTTATCAGTCAAACTATTTTATTATTGTCATTGGTATTTTTTTATTTGTGTAGTAGAACATTTAGGGCTGTTTATTCCAACGTCAGATAAATTTTATCTGGGCAATAACTTTGGATATTTGACAATATTTCCATACTAAAAACTGTCAGATGTCAATTTAATTTTTAGTTAAGAATTAACTAACGATTGAAAAATCGGCCTCTAATTCAAAGTTTCAAATTTATTCCTCAGTAAAAATCTGGCGTTGGATAAATCTGCTCCTAGTTGCTTAAAAGATTTCATGCTATTGATAGTTGACGTCATAGACGCGTGATGTTTTATTATCTCATGTGTTTTCCCATTTACCACACAAACAAAATATTTAATAGAACAGATTACAAATATTTGAATGCCCCCCATGATAATAAACTAATCCTTACGTGATTGATTGTAAAACAGTTCCTGATTAAATGACTAATTTATGAATGACTGTCATAATATTATTATCACATCCGTTATATCTGATAACTATTCATTATAATAGATTTCTAGCATTGTCGAGTATTATTATGGTAATTGATAGATTTTATCACTGTTTCTACTCGGATTTATTTACTCAAAGTGATCTGATATAATATATGAAAATTTTATTTTATGGCATTTGTGTGTTATACATAAGAGAGTGAACACGGTAAGAATTCGATGTGTATATATAATATTCTTAGCGAAACCTCCTACTCCAGAGCCTGGTCCGAGCGGTAGGCTATAAAAGACAGCGCACGCTTGGAAGCGGGCTCACTCAGTCTCCGGTTGGCAGCGGTTGAACTTCGTTACCCTCGGTCATATTATTTTATTTTGTCGGTATATTGTTATTTTTGCTATCCTTGCAGTAATTAGAGTTTGGTTTTATGATTTCTTGTTGATTGAATAATTTTGTTTGTATTCAAGATTAATTGTTGATTAAATAATTTAGGAGGTAAAAGTGCGTTATTTTTTTTAAAAAAACTGTCCTCACTTCTCGTTTCCAAGAATATAATATATAATATATGTATATATTTTATATATGGGACTGACGTTTGACCACAATCTCGCCTGGGAATAAGCGATGATGTGGCTTACGATGGGAGGACGTTAACCCATAAGCAATCTATTCACGATTTTTAGTTCTTTTATAAAATCGTACCTATATATTTGTCTTTTATAACAAACTAAAGTAAAAAATACACAATTGTTCTTTCATAAATCTCTTTTGACGACGTTATTCAATGCTATGTATAGTATAACCCAAGTTTTAGAAACCGTGGGAAGAGTCCCGATGACATTTTGAACATTTATTGGTGGGTTGGTTTATAATAAGTTCTTGATTACAATCCAAGAAATAACTTCTGAACTTTGGATTTGGATTACTCGATTTTTTCCGATGTGTAAGAGTTTTGTGATGGATATAGGTTATCATTTTCATTTTTACGAATATCGAAACAACATTTTCTTCAATATTTCATTTCAAACTGTATTTATTAAAACATTTCAGTAACTGTATACTTTTTAAACCCGCCTAGTGTCTATAGTCTTAGGCCATTTCTTAGTTTCTTAGGCGAAAATATTTTTAAATTTTTCGCATTTAAATCTTTACACCATTATTAACCTTCCGTTTATTAATGTTTAATTTATTTATTTATTTATTTATTTATTTATTTACACTTTTTGTAGATATACAACGGCGGACTTAATGCCTAGTGGCATTCTCTAACAGTCAACCTTAGGGTGGTGCAGAGAGATACAATAGTAGGTGTAAACGTTTAACACTTATTAGAGTGACACAACAATTAACATTAACATTAACATCATATATAATTATACATATCACACAATATATACTAATTAAATATAATGAAGAAGTATTAAAATATATACGTAATGCAAAACGTACAATAGACAAATAAGTGTGGGACATATATATACCTAAATATACGAAGGAAAATACATAACATAACATATATACATACATAATTATACACATATATATATGTAAATACGCACTAGACCTAAGTGTGTGTTGAGTCTGCTAGCCTCTTCTGTAGATACTCACGAACCTTAAATTTGAAGGACAGACGACTGGTCGCCGTCCTGATATCCGTCGGCATCGCATTCCACAGCAAGATGGATTGGACGAAAAAAGAAGAGTGAAGGAAGTCAGTTCGATGTGTGGGACATTGTAACAGAAGATTATTAGAAGAACGGAGGTATTTGCTATGGTTAGCGCTCACATACTGGAAATATGAGGAAAGATAAGTAGGAGAATTGGGAGAATTAAGAAGGGAGAATAAAGTGGTTAGCGCCCGTTGTTCCCTGCGCTGACGTATGGGCAACCACTTTAGTTGCAATCGAAATGCAGAGACATGGTCGTACTTACGCAGGTTGAAGACGAATCGAATGCAGGTATTCAAAAGGCGGTCAAGTTTGTTAAGTAGATCTGCATTCAGGTCGAAAAAACACATCAGCATAATCAATAATGGGGAACACCAAGGACTGGACAAGCATTATTTTAGCAGAGGACGGAAGAAAGTTTCTCAAATGATACAGGGCCCGCAGCGTCCCGGTGACCCGTTGGCATATGCTAGTGACATGAGCACGCCAGTTTAAGTTACTGTCAACATACAAGCCAAGATTCTTCACGTCGCCGCTGAAAGGTATGATCGCACCGTTGAACAGTACAGGCGGCATAGTTGCTCTGTCAACCTTACACAAGGTACGAGAACTTCCCACCATAATCGCCTGACATTTATTCGGGTTCACAGCTATTCCAAACCTCTCAGACCAATTATATATAGCAGCTAAGTCAGCGTTCACTCTCGCGATTGCCCCAGGCAAATCCCCGATCCTAGCCCGACAGTACACCTGTAGGTCGTCGGCATACAGATGGTACGCACACTGAAGTTCAGAAGTAATAAGGTTTATGAAAATAGAGAACAAAAGAGGAGAGAGAATACCGCCCTGAGGAACGCCAGTCTGCAAGTGGTTCCAGTTTGATGAGGTCTCATCAACATGAACTGATTGCTGACGCTCCCGAAGATAAGAAGAAAACCATTCCAGTGCGTCGTCAGAGACCGAAAAATGGGAAAGGATAGCCAGTAGGATATCATGGTCGACCATGTTGAAGGCATTTGAGAAGTCCACCAAAACCAATACTGTGATCTCAGTGTCCTCCATTCCCGCCTTCACATCGCCAATGACCTTGAGGAGTGCAGTTACAGTACTGTGCCCAGGCCTGAATCCAGACTGTAGAGGACTAATAAGACAGTTACGGTAAATGAAATTCGAAAGTTGATTATGGACACAGGCCTCAAGCACCTTCGACAAAAAGGGTAGGATGGATATAGGACGAAAATGTGTAGGAAGACTAGGATTAGATATTTTTGGAATGGGACGGACATAGGCTTTGCGCCACAAGGATGGGAATATTTTAGAGTACAAGGAACGGTTTACCATATGAGTTATGATCGGGAGGAGGAGGTCCAGTATACCTGTAATCATATCACGCGATATACCGTTACATCCCACAGCCCTGGACTTGATGGCAAGGATAATCTTCCGGATATCTTCCAATTGCACTGGTGTGAAGCAAAAAGGACTTATTGCACAGGAACGCATCATGAAAGGGTCATTCGCTTGGTCTGGAGATCCAATTTAGGTACGGTGGAGAAATGGTGATTGAGATCATTCAGACCAATCGAACCAGGAAGGTCCGTGTGTCGGGATTTACCAATACCCAGAGTTCCAAGGAACTTCCAGATATCGGCAGAAGAAGAAGAGGAGATACTGTTAAGAATATGACGGCGTTTAGCATTGCGCACCATCTGATTACACCGATTCCTAGCAATTTTGAAGGCCGTCCAATTCTCCTCGGTGCGATCCCTCTTGTGTTTACGAAACGCTCGGTCCCTGCGTCGCATCGCCATCCGTATCCCATCATTCATCCAAGGCGCAGGAGCACGCTTCAATTTTACCTTTTTGATTGGGGCGTGACGATCATAGAGGTTAGTTAAGGTCGTGTTGAATATGTCTACCATAGTGTTGACATCAGTTGCCTCCATCAGGGGTTCCCAATCTATGGCTGACGCATCCTCTCGGAGTTTATCGACGTCCATCTGCGCAAAACAACGCCTATACAGGACCCTAGGCTTTACCTTGGGTGGTTTCAGGAAATAGGATAGGAAGATCAGGTCATGGTGGGAGAATCCCGGGGCCTCCTGCTGACCATGAGATGCAACTAGAGCGGGATTGGATGTGATGATCAGATCGAGCCAGGAGTCCTCACCAACAATGTTGTGATGAGTAGGTTGGAGAGGCAGCAGATGAAGACTCCCAGACTCGACCAGACACCGGAGTTTACGGGAACGAGAGGAGTTATGGGCAAGGAGATTAGTGTTGAAGTCACCCATGATTATGTGATGAGCGTAATCTGAACCCACAGATTCCAGTACCGATTCGAATTCGGCGAAATAATCGACCAAAGGAGGACAATAGACAACGCCCAGAACAATCTTTACCCCCCGGACACAAACCTCAAGAAATATATATTCCGCAGCACATCCAGAGTTTGATGTGAAGAGAGTTTTATAACAAAATTCGCTGCGCAGATATATGGCCACACCACCCCCTCGTCCCTCAGTGCGGTCATTGCGAACTAGAACATATCCAGTTAAGGGGTAGTTTGTTGATGGTAATTGAGGCTTGAGCCAGGTTTCGGATATCAAGACGGCATGCACATCACTGTTGTTAAATGCCTCATAGAGGTCATATCTTTAACTATTTACATTGTTTTTTGTAAGAAAAATAATCAACAAAGTTGTGTATGAAGAATTTAAAGAGAAACGCTAGTACATTTGGCTACAGTACAAACTCTATCGCCATTCTGACAGACGTAAGTTATTGGAACAATCCAGATGTATGAAATATTGAAAACTATTTCCAATTCGTTTTATTTAAGCTCTTCTTGTTTTAGGTGAATTGTTTAAGTAAACAATGTAGGATTATATTTCAATGCAATTTTTACTGCTACAGTGTTATTTGGAATTTTTTATTTTACATTATCGGATATTTTATAAAACAGAATATACAATTTTGTTTGCTGCTGAAATTCTTATAATTTGTGAAACAGTTTATTTTTAGAGAGACAATCGGTGAAGTAATTTTTTGTTTCACTTCGGTAAGTAGCAGGCATAACATTATTATATGATTCTCTTTTTATACAACTTTTAAGTGTTAAAAAACGTCAATTTCGTGTGTGTACTTATTGCAACTAAAATTTATTTTTTCCTATTAAATAGTATAAAATGATTGACCTATATTACCTACATACAAACCAAAGACTTATACATCGTTTGTTGTAAACAGTGACATTTGACCTTTTTGCATAACACACAGACAGTACACAGGTGAAAACATATTATTATATAAATAAATTGGAGGTACATAGGTACTATATATTCCCGTAGGAATCTCTTCCTGCAGTCCTTCGACAGGAAAAACGGTAAAAAGTATGACAACTAACTAAGACAACTAACTAAGACTTTTTTTTATATTTGATGGGGCGACATTTGACCACTATCTCGCCTGGTGGTAAGCGATGATGATGGAGCACGTCGTCCCATAAGCAACCTATGATAATGATAATATAATTAGTTATAATTACTTCTCGCATAACAAACCGAATATAGAATCCAAAACAAAATAGGTATCTTCCAATGTTTTTTAAGATATTCATAGTTACGTTACGTGTATCAACCTCTTACGTTACCCCTGTCTCAGAATAGCGTTAGTACCACCAGTTGTCATGTAACTATGACTGTATGTCAGTGTTGTGGTCCAAAGCTTGACAGATGTTTGACAATGTATCATGTGGTCTTGGCAGACCACAGTACCTACAGTTACTCTGTGTATTGAGACTTCTAGTTATGTCTAGGTCTGCAGCTAGTACTATGTGTATAGAGATTAACACTGAGCTGATTGTGTTGTTGGTTGAGTGGTTTTGGCTTCAGTGGTTAGGTCGGGTAAAGTGTGATTTGTGTTTTCAAAGTAATTGAAATTTTGTTGGATTTCGGCTTGAGCCCCGATCTATTCGATAATGAGCAAAAAGACAGATCACCTGATGGTAAGCGATCAGCGCCGCCGATGAACACCCGTAACACTAGAGGAGTCACAAGTCTGTTGCTAGCATTTTAAAAAGGAATACGCTTTTTTCTTTAAGCCTTTGACTGCGGTCAGGAAACTGCTGAAGGCAAATCCTCCGCTAACGTAGGTCATCGGTGACCTACGTGGCGGTTAACGTGTTAAGCTGTTAAGGGTTTGAAGGTCGTATCGGAAATACTGCCAACGACTGATCATTCCATTGTTTGGCTGTGCGAGGCAGAAACTTCTGGGAAAAGTACTGTCACTTTTCCTTAAGGGTAAGAACATTATTGTATTTGAAATGATAGCTTTACAATTGGTATCGATGTTGAACAATTTGTTTTAGTTCATTTAATTAGCATTAGTATTAAAAGTATAGAAAAAAAATATGTAGAAATAAAATAAAATGTTCCGGCCACCGTAAGCCGCCTGCAGACGGTGAGCATGGATAGCTCGCTGCCCGACCAGAACCAGACCCGAGCGTGCGGGGCCTCGCGTTCTGCGCGCGCCTCAAAGAGCCATCAGACCACCACAGATGGGGCCAAATAGGGCTGATGCCGATATGGAGCCGCGGAGAACTTAACAGGTTTTCGGGGCTCCGGCTCGAAGTGCAGGAGTAGGAACGAGGTGGTTTTTAGTCAGTAAGACTCTGATACTCCCTCCCGCCTCACCCAGGTGGAAGAAGACATTGGATGATTTCCCCCCCTTGAAAAAAAAAATCCATTACGACAGCAATCGAATATCGTGGGCAAATAAAAAAAAACAAAATAAGTTAAATTAAAAAAAAATCTTTAAAAAGAATACTCGAGTAGGGTCTTTGAGCCCCTTCAATAACGATCTTTAAGTTTTTGTCTCGAATTCATATTCGTTTTCTGATGTCATTTTATTTGAATAGTGTAAGCCACGCGTGTTGAATAACTGATAGGCCAATTTAATTTTACTGTTAGACATTTCAGTGATAGAGGTCGGCTTGTTTTTTTAGATATTAATAAAAGAAACTGCAATGCGTGTGAGGTTTATAAATTCGTTCAGAATGTGGTAAGAGTTTTATACAGATACTTTTTCATATCCATTTTTATTATAATGGATTGCGTTCTCAAAATAATTTCGTGACCTTGAGTAATGGCAAAAAAATCATTCTTAAATCACATCTGTTTGCATAATACTCTTCTGTCTCTTCCTGAGTGAGTGACTGACTGACAACGCATAAACGAAACTACAGGACCTAGGCAGCTGAAACTTGACTTTTATGTTCTTTAAAGACTGACGAGGAATATCAAGACAGAATTTCCCACGGCAATAGAGTAAACGGGAATCACTTATTAACTAATGCGTACGAAGTCGCCGGCAGCAGCTAATTTGCTATAAAATTATTTAAGCTTATGTTACCTACCTTAGGTACCTATAAAGGTACATTCTGAACTGTTACTGAGACTTTAGGAATAAAAACAACGATATAAAATTAATACTGCCTCATTGGCCAAGTGGTCGCAAGTGCGACTGCCGGGCAAGGGGTCTCGGGTTCGATTCCCGGGCCGGGCAAATGTATTACGGGTTTTTCAAAAAAATCCCAGTAGTAGCACGGAGCTTGGAATTGTGCCCGGTATATGGCAATAGGCTCACCCCCTATTACATGGGACTCATAACATAAATAGTGAAAAGTGGGTGTTACATTGTACAGTGGCATAATGTACACCTCTGCCTACCCCTTCGGGGATAAAAGGCGTGATGTTATGTTTATGTATAAAATTAATCTAGGATAAAGTCGGAGACAATTTGATAAATGCGTAATTAACAATGCTTATAGTGTTGATTCTTTTATCACTAACATTAATTTAAATGAATATAATATGATATTATAAGCGATACTATAATCTTAAAATCATTATCAACCCAAGCTAGTTTCAACCTTCAAAACTTTAAAAATTCCTTTAAAATTCCCCACTAAAGTAGGGCACGGCGCCTAGCGCACATATTTCGTAATAATCTCATCTTTCATACATTGTGGCCGTGAGGTTGGCGGCCATGCTATTAACGAAATATAAAAGGTGGTCCGGATTCTGTAGTCGAGTGTTTAGAACTCGGCTATGGGTCGTTAGCCGAAGTATAGCGCGGCAATTTTGTAAGAACATGCAAAGTGCACCTGGTTGTTTTCTAGAACGGACCCATTTTTATGCATATTCGTTGGGAGTTTGTACCTTTTTGTTTAGGTTGCGGTTTGTTAGAAAAGTTGTTCTTTTGTACTGTAATGAGGTTAGTATTTCAGTTAAAATTATTATACACTAGCTTTTACGCGCGGCTTCGCTCGCGTTACAAAAGAATAAAAAGTAGCCTATGTGACATATACCAATACACAGAGTGCCATCTATACTAATAATTTCGTTTTCTCTCGAGAATATCAAGTTTTCCGGGATATAAAGAACCGTATTATTTAATCCAGACTTCTAACTTTACGTCTGCAAAAATTCAAAGCAATCGGTTTAGTAGTTACGTCGTGAAAGCGGAACAAACAAACAAACAAACTCACTTTCCGATTTATAATATTAGCAAGGAAGTAAGGATACCTACCTCTATATGTGACTGATAACAATTTATTTCTACTTCATTAGATCATGTGCTGACAAATGTGTATTTACTTAATCCTATTGAATAATACAGCATAATACGATGAAAACGATGTTTTTATCTAAAACATTATGATAAGCCTTTGAGCTGTCATGTCATTTAACATCGTTCATTACTTGTACTTAAAATCCTGAAGGTAAACATGAAAGAATCCCTGAAATCCCATTAATAGAACATTTAAAAACAACAGTACACAAATTATCTGACAATCACACGAGTAATTTAAAACACGATCGAGGTGAAATGAAAGCAATAAATAAAACAGTGGGCTCCCAGGGATTGGAGAAAAATAAATATTATCCCGGCCAGTGTTATTTCCAACGGGTGGGAAATTAAAGGAAAATATAGAGCGGATCAGCCGCTTATCATCTGTGGCTGGGTATACAGATAACGTAGAATATAATACGGTGAGAGATTAGGTCATTAACACAGGTGCGGAGAAATGCATGTTCAATATTTAGAGAAAAAAAAACGATTCGGTTTATGTGATTTTTTTCCTTTTGTTGCTCTTTAGTCATTTATCTAGTAAGGAAAACACATTGGATTTCATCAGTATTTGTATTTTATTTCGTTTGAATCACTGTCTTTTTGTAAGAGTTTCCTTTGCAAACATTTTATATTGACTAACCAGTTAGACAATCCACTATGTATTTGAGGATCACTACTTCTCCTATACTAGGTAATAATGTTGTACAGTAGTAAAATCTTTATAATTACCTTAATATATAAGATAATAGCTGTTGCCCGCGACTTAATATGAATTTGAGAACTTTCTTTTGTTTCCATTTTTCAAAATAAAAGTAACCTATAATCCTATAATACTCCTTAGTACATCATCTACCTGCCAAAAAAAGTCTTGCAAAATCGGTCCAGCCATTCCAGAGATTAGACAATACAAAAAGACAGATAAACAGATAGACAAAAATTGTAAAAAGGGCTATTTTGGTATATGTCTCGTATGTATATTCATATGCATGTAGTAAAAAACGGTTATTTTAATAAAACAAATAGACACTCCAATTTTATTTATTTTTGTAGATTAAACCAGCAACTTGCCCTGGCTTCGTATGGGTGCAATATGTACGTAATATACGTATAAACCTTCCTTAATTATTAACCGCCTTGATTGGAAGCCTAAATTAATTAAATTTGATTTTTTTTGTGTATGTAAATTTGTTTTCGTAATGTGAATCTCATTTTTTGTACCTTTATTAAATTTCAGACCCATTGCATATTATTAAATGAATAAATAAATGAAATGAAAATTAAGAATCGCTATATCTATTTAAAAAAAACCGCATCAAAATCTGTTGCGTAGTTTTAAAGATCTAAGCATACATAGGGACAGCCAGCCGGCGGATAGCGACTTTGTTTTATACTATGCAGTGATTAAACCTCCTTGATTGAACTTAGAGGTAGTAAAGACCTAAGTTTACGCTGTCAATAATATTTACCGAGAAATAACTGCCAATAACACCCACTTACCTATGAACTTAGTTTAAGCATAAACGGCTTTACAGAAAGTTCTAGAAGTGTAAGCGAAATTTCCTAACTAGTCTAGGTACCTTAATGTTAAATGTCTTAAAGAACGTATCCAACCTTAGTTGGATACGTTTACACATGGTGTTCAGTAATCCTTAGCAAAAATTACAAAACCTACATACAAATTCTCTACTAGACAAGAAACCACGCTAAAATAAAACAAACTTTTAAAGTATTCACCGCGAACATGATATTAGCAGTTTATAAACTCCAACAATAACTAACAAATGGCGAAATGAGTTGGGAAATTATTTACACGGTAATTTGAAACTTAGTCGTTTCTCATTAAGTCCTAAGTCCTGAATTGGGTTAGTTGTTGGATATGAAAAAGTATTGTTACTGCATTGCGACAGTTGTATTTACGGAACAGTAAATGTAAACACAATTCACATTTTAAAATCTCTACAAATATTTTCGTGTTTTCTTTTGACTTGTGAGAAAAGAACGTTTGTTTGAAGGAATATAAACCTTCTCAGTGTATATATGTAGGTAGGTATTCGTTTACATTGTAAAACTAACAGGAGGCTTCGACTTGCACTGAAGCTTACGTATCAGTTGAAGGGAAAGCAAAGTATTTATTTGATCTTTTTAAAGCATTTTTAGTACACTATGTTGCAGCTATGAGTATCGCCTATTGTTCTTTCTCTTTGTGAATAAAGGTTCAATCACCAAACAAACAACGACAACCAAAATAGTTTTAAATTAGAAAGACTATTTTTAAGGGGGGAAAATCATCGAATGACTGCTCCCGCCTGGGTGAGGCGGGAGGGAGTGTCAGACTCTTACTGACTAAAAAACCACCCCGTTCCTTCTCCTGCACGTCGAGCCGGAGCCCCGGTAACCCGTTAGGTTCTCCGCGACATATTAGAAAGACTGGGTTTATTATCAATTCAACATACTATTTACACAAAGATCGGTGTATTTTAGTTTGGTACAGAGGATTTGCCATGTCAGTGACAGACTTTAGACCTACAAAATCCGTCACAAATCAAATGTACATAATAATATACATTTATGTACATGTATGCAATTATGAATAGTATCTAATTATTCCAAAATTTCAATCAACATCGTTTCAATTTCGATACCCAAACATTATTCCATGTTTCTATTAGAATGGGGATATTTCCAATACCCCCTTTTGAAACTTAGCTACGAATACAGATACAAAAGCATTATATGCATTCCCGCTCACATTTCGAACAAAATTCCAATAATAATAATTATATCCACAATCCGTTTGGCAATATCTTCAGAAATATCATTAGCAATAAAGCTGCCTTTGAAATATATACAAGACATATAATAAACATCGTTTCCCGACATCTGTTACTTCGGTCCGCTATCCTTAATTAAAATTAAAACAAAATTACGAGCTACACGCGACCTCAATATTTAATTAATTTTAATATTACCCTTTAAACACCGTTTTTGGGTTTCATTTTATTCTAAGAATTATTTCGGCTGGAAAAGTTTTTAACTGGCTGTGAGTATAATGATATTTCATTGTGGTTTGGTATGTATTGTATTCTAGGTACTGATGTTCTTTTAAAAGACATGTTCTCTACTATTTCTTAGAAAAACTACTTTACTTAGTATACTGTTTAAAGAAAAGTGTCAAGAATGTGCGTAGATAATATTATAAGTAAATAAGTAGTTATTTAGCGTTTCATCGTATTTCAGCTTCAGTACTTTTGTATGTATGTAACAATGATAAGTCATAATTAAATTCCATGAATAATTATGAATAAAATCTGATTTTAGTCATAACTTAGGAGTATTTAATTAAAAATGCATCAGATGTAACAATAATTACCTTACAGTAACTTCTTTAAGATGATAAATAAAGGACTTGGACTGGGAGAGCCATGCTTCGGCACGAAAGAAAACCGACGTGAAGCAACGCTTGCGTTGTGTCGTGTGAGTGAGGTCTAATTACCCCCCTCCCCAATCTCCCCTATCCCTGAATTCCTAAAAATCCTCAAATTCTAAATCCCCAAAAGGTACAAGCGGCTTCTAGTGTTCCTGGAATCCATGCCCGACGCGTCTGGTTGTTTACTGGCTTATTCCATAAAAATAACTATTACACTTACAGGTTACAGGTTAGTTATATAAATCACCAGTATAGACACAGGTTTGATATTCGCGTCGTGTGCAAGTGCCATGTGAAGTGATTAAGGGCTTAGTCGGTTGAATGAACAGCGTATAGGTGAATGCAGACGTTATTGGAAGCGCATCATGCTACGAAAATCCGGTGAAGTTAACTGCTGCATACGTAAGGTGATGTTCGATGAATTTTATATGCAAATTCCTAACACGTATTTTATCTTCAGAGGTTTAAATGACACACAAAAAAAATATTTAATTTATTTTATCGTATGGGGAACAAACGCGTTAATGGTTCGCCTAATGGTAAATAATCAGCGATGTCCTGATACATGATGCCCAGCACTAAAGAAATTACAAGTGCATCTTACGTTTTGTTGACTGAAATTGTGACTCTAATCATTTTTTTTAAGTTTTAGAAGTAACTAACATGAATGACTCGTGATCGTCTCCTGATACGGCAGGAGACCTGTAGGACCTGTCTACGGTAAAAAATTGACGTAAGTTAACAAGAAATTACAAAAATCAAGTTTATTAGATAACGCTGCTTTCAACCAATGTGAAGTCGTTTTCATTTGTGAAAGAAAAATTTAATATTTTCTTTCAACAATTTTGAAAAAGCAATAATCCGTTTAAAAATACAGCCACGACACTTTTAACCCAACAAAGACTTTAATAATAAGCAAGAGAATTCAACTTACAACAAAACTTGCAAAAACAGAACTTGAAAGTATTTATATTCAAAGGCTGCATTGTCTCAAACCGTATGCTTTTACAATTTATTTGCCCATTAAATGTACTATATAAAGAACATCGAAGACGGGTCTTATAGCATCGAAGTTACTTCATTTTAATGAGGGATGTTGAGCTGAAGGAATGGTGAGGCTCTTGTTTCCTTTGTCATAGTTTGCTAATTAACACCTGGGTCCGATACTGCCATAGATTGTTGAGTTTTATAGACTTGACAATGTAGTGTAATGAATTTAGGGGTTTGTGTCTGAGATATTTGTTTTTCCTGCATTTTTGGAGGTAAAATTTGAATGAAATGGTTTTAGTCTGACTGTCCTATTGTTTAAATAAAAAAATCCCGTATCAGGAAAATACTATGTGTGATATTTGGTCTTGAAATAGTGACTGATTATTCATAATAAGCTCGGTTATTTATGTACGTATTTTGAATAAAACAAAAAGAAAATACATAATAGAGACACGTTTTTCAATGATTATATTAAAACTTACATTACAAAAACTAAATAATTTATATGTTTTCGGCTTGCTCACATAACTGTTTGACGAGGAAATCGACTAGTTTCAAGCCAAGCTAGAGGTTCATATTCATGAGTAGTATTCCGCGACCCGCGACGCGGCGACTGTCGCGCTGCTACTGGTCGAATAAATTAGTCGAGTTCCTCGTTATACAGTTACGCTAGTTAGCCGAAAACATATTCGTAATCACAATTTGAAATGTTGTAATACATTAAAATCTTAATACATACACTGTAATGTGCCTAGAACTAAACTAGCATAGAATTACCCTCAGTCTGATTTTTAATCTCTAAAGAAGAAAAACTAATCCACAGACAAATCTAGAATTTGTCTGCATTGACCTTGAACATTTTGAGAAAATTCAGTACCTATTTTTGTTTGTTCATTTAATAAAGCCCACCTCAGAATAATGAAAGGACCCTGTTTTCATTAATTTGTTTAGTTTCAGTCCCTAGAAATTTAAGGTCAGTTTTTTACTGAATTATAGCAATTTAGCGCAACTGTGAACAAAACTATGTTTTTAGAATAAGCATTTTATTGTGTTTACGTGATAAACGATGTTTTTAACTTGCTTCGTATTTTCTCTTTTTTCTGTTTAGTGTGGAACCGGCTTACTGCCTTTTAACAATGGTCTTAAATCATTTGAAATTACAGCGGCACATGTTAAACACCTTAGCTTTTATCTTTGATGTTTCTCTTATTAATGCTTGATTTGGACAACAAAAACGTCGAAATTGTTGTTTTATATATTGAACTAATGGACAAACGAAGTCATGGACAAAGCTACAGTCTACATATCCTACGTAGCTCAGAAATTAAAACATGTTCAGATAACAAATCACAAAAGGGCCAAAATTCAGTCCCTTATTAAGCCTTTTGAGGTACCGCTGGACTTAAAGGCCGACGCTCTAACAAAGCGACGCTTCATCGAAACGCATTGTGTTCTAACGGTCTTATTTCGAAGGTATTCTAAATTTTATGTGGCCATATTTCACACACGTTCGGCTAACCGCAATTGGTTCGTTAATTATCTGGCGTAAGCTTCGTAATTATCTTTCAGATGACTCTTTGGTTTGGTATTGGATACCGAAAATTTCTGGTTATATGGATAAGTTCTCGGTTAGATCTAAACTGAATATTACTTTTCTTACAATGTAATTGGTCATTTTTTTTTCTCATAAGGAAAGGATCTTAACAACGTGCAGGCTAAAGGTAAAGTAGAGATTTGATTGCAGGGCATTGAATCTTTTCACCTTAAACTAATTGTGTCATAAATTATTTTGTTAAAGAAAGCTAACTTATTTTCAAACATAGGATAAATCTATCAACCATTTTTACCATCATCAAGAATTCTAAGATCAAAAAATCCAAGAGCAAACGTGCTATGTACAACTCAACTGTCTGATTTATTATCTTAAGTAGTGATTCACTGACAACAATAATTAAAATTATCTTCGCAATTATCACTCAGATACTTTGCCTCTTCTACAAATTCATTGTGAGGAACTCTTATCACCAGACACTAATTACAAACTTGTTTAAACTTCACTTTCACTCCAGCTTGCAATGAGGGCAAGTCTTTGCTTTGTTTAGCATTCAACTTCGCCCCAACTTAGAACTTCAAACGTGCTGAAACAAACGACGACTATTGGCCACTTCAATGTTATTTAAATTGAAATCTTTTGGACAGTAAGTGCTCTTGATGCTGGTTTTTCAGAAAGAGTGAGAAATATAATGTTATGACTTTTGCTATGGTTTTATGAAGTCTTATGAAGTTAAAAAAAGGTTTCATTCTAGCTAACAAAAGTTAACTAAATTAACTAAAACTTACGATTCATGTCGGAAAACTGAAACGCTACTCAATTTTAAGTCGTGCTTAAGTATAGTTCTATATCTACAAATTCTTTGTGAAATGACAGAGATGGCACGATATTTGAGTACGACTTAAAATTGAGTAACGTTTCAGTTTTCCGGCATTAGTCACGTAAATAAACTGAGAAAAACTCTACTAGTTTTATAAGCTACACGCTATTGCAACGACGCACAGTGCTCATAAGGAAGAGTTCCTCTATGACTCGAAACGAGATTTCTTCAGTATATTTACGAGAGTATTGTATTAATTCAGCATGTCTCACGATAGTTATTATAAAAGTTAACCATAGTTAACTAACACTGAATAGATAGTTAATAGATTTAAAGACCTCTTGTAAAAATATTCATCATTATTTATTGAGTGACCTTCAGTTTTAAATATCAAAATTTTAACTTCATGTCACATTTTTATCATTCTTTAGTAATATCTCCAAATGCTACAAAATACATACAGCAAAGCAAATATTTATTACATCAAACTTCAAGCAATCTGTGAGAGGATTTATCTCGTTAACGGAGTTGTTGGATGGCTGTGAGCTAACACCTTGTTACCTGCATGGCTAAGATATGTATTGGCATTTGTATTTCTTGCTCGAGTGAATATTCAGGTGATGCTCGTGTAGCTTTAGAAGGAGCGAGATTGTAAAATGTTGTCGTTTTAATGCTTGTTTTCTTAAATAGCTTTATAAATTCACACAGCTTTCTAAGATATTATTGGATGATTAGTTGCAAATATAATAATTATAGTGTAAGGAAGGATGGATTTTTTGGTAATGCAATTACTCTTTCAGTACACAGGACATTGGTTTTAATCTTTTATTTAATTTTAATATCATCAGCACATGCACAAACGAAAGTAAAACAAAAAATTTGCACTAAAAGGCTGTTCACTTGTTCAGATCACCTCACAACTGTACAACGAACAAAAAACAAAAATAAACCAACAACCAACACCGGAGCCACAAAATTTTAGTACCATCTTCACGCTAAAAAAACATCAAAGCTGTTTCAACTTGAAGAAAATTAAGTTTTACTAAAACATAAGTAGGAGAGGAGGTTCTTCAAAAAAATCTTAGAGTATATTTTAAAAGACACTTTTTCTTCAGCCAGCTTAATAGTTCGTCAGAAGGCACTCACGGTTTGGAGGTAAAAAAATCTTGAGTAATTCATGCAGCAGATGTGGATTCACTTAAGTTTTTATTAAAATATAATGCTTAAGAGGTATTAACTTACACTTAGTCTCTCATTTTTTGCTAATCTCAGTACTTATTGAAAGGAAAACCTTTATTTAAATTGCTGGTAAAATTGTCGATGTAGAATAAAATTTAAGTACTTATGACGTACTTTCTCGAAATAACTTTTTGGCTCAGTTAATTCATCCATTTCTTTATAGTAACGTCTAAATAAAAGGTCTAGATTTTTATTGTTTAGAGTTTATTTGATAAAGCCAAACTACACAAAGTTCTTTGCCCTCAAAAGTCTGACGTCACTCTCGTTATTCACTACTTCGAAAACAATAATTGAACTTGACTAGTTGTCTTTTCAAACTCAGAACTGTCAAAATAATTAAATTATGAACTTGGATATGCTTTTTTTTAAGTTTTGTATTGACGACAAATATTTACTCGAACTGACGTCAATCACAGACAGATTTTATCACAAAAATGGGTAGAAAAAAATGCATTCGTCGACTAAGCTAATTTGAAGGTAAAAACAGTGTAATGGAATTCTTTTCGTCCGTTTTAAAGGCAATTTCTTAAGCTCTTTGTCTTAGTTCCGTAAGGTCAAGGCCCCTGTGTTTGTCTGCGTACAATTTCAATTCAGCACGCAACCAAAAGTTTTTAGAGAAGTTCATCGTCTGGTATATCGAAAATTGCATGTGTGTGTATAGATGTGGTTCCAGAATTTAAATTTGCGTATCAGTTAGAACTTTTTATAAGACTTTGTTTGTAAATGTTTTATGTTATTTATAAATTTATGTTACTTGTTAAAATGTTGTTTTAACAAAATATTTTAGACAATTATTAACAACTACGTTTAAAAAAAGCGGCTTCCACCCTCGTTTTTAAATCCATTAACTTGTATTCTACTTTCTCTTAAGTGTAACACACTTTTCTAAAACCCGCATCAAAATCGGTTCAGCCAATCGGGAGATAATTGTGCACAAACATTCATACATACAGATTAAACTGAGAACCTCCTTTTTTGTTGTTGAAGTCGGTTAACAAGAAAGAACATGTTTGATGAATGTTACAGACGAATATATACCTCAAAACTAGGTGTACAGGGATTACTTTTAAGTTGTAGTACTATGCTGTGTGTGTGCCAACCCATTAGTGACTATACTGCTATGAATATAATGAATGAAACGTATTTAAACTGAAATAGTCAGACATTATACATATCTGTATATATTTATATATTTGTATATCTATGTGTAATGTCTAGTAATGAAATATTATATATTGCAATATGTATTATACATTATATAATGTACATAACGTATATTTTTCTAGCGACCCGCCCCGGCTTCGCACGAGTGCAATATGCATGTATTATACATATAAAACTTCCTTAAAAATCACTCTATCTATTAAAAAAGCCGCATCAAAATCCGTTGCGTAGTTTTAAAGATCTAAGTATACATAGGGACAGACAGACGGTGGATAGCGACTTTGTTTAATATTATGTAGTGATATACAATGTATAATGTTATATATACGTACCAACATAAGACTAAAATTACGTTTTATTTTAATGTTTTTAATTTCTAAACTTATTAATATTTATAAAGGGCAGCATTAATTTGTTTTCAACAAGGTGTCGCCTCTAAGTGAAAATATTACTGTTAATGAAGTTCTTAAAAATATATGTTTAATATTAATTATCTCAATAAGTGCCTTATAAAAATGTTAATTAATTTCTTTGAATGAAGCATGTTCTAATAGAATTTTCAACGAATATGCTCTCAGATGTTTGAGTAAATAGCTTCGGTGAACTTCGGCTTCCGAGATTTACCGAGGCTTTATACAGAGTGAGATCAAGATTTCTACTTATTAAGCTTTCAATGTTTGACATTTATAGCGACTATATGGAAGTAAGTAAATGACGTAAATTTTTTTCTTTTTTAAAACGTTGCCCCACCCTTTGTGATTTTCCCCGTGTCGTGGGTGCGTTTACAAACATACAAGTTCATATACTATACGAATGATATGTATGACTACATACTAAATACACCCCCTAAATCTACACATACTATACATATGATACGTATGATACGTATATGACTCGCAAGAACAATTTATGGATCACACAACTCTTTGTTTTGTGCATGAATCAAACCCGCGAGTCTCGGCAGCTGGTTACCCAGCCACCGCACCAACCGTGCTGTCGACTCGTCGAATTTGAAAGTCTTGCAGTATTTTTTTTTTAATTTTCCGGATTTCAACTGCTTTATAGAAATAGTGCATACGAATAGGCCGGTATGACCAGAGTGATACCACGGCCTCACAGAAAACCGACGTGAAGTAACGCTGATGTTGTGTATCGTCGTGCGAGCAGTTGCGCTGGCGCTTCGAAGTCGTATAATGAAAATCATTTTTCACTTTATGAACTTTAACCTTGACAATGATTTCATATTAATCTTTTTAAATATAATGCTGCTGTAAATGATAATGAACTTATCAGTAAAAATAATCCAAAGTTTATTTTTAAAACATAAATTTATAGAACAATTCACATCAATATACAAAAACCCACCCAATACACATTTCTTACAGACACTCAAACAAAATAACGATGCTATTACTCCACCAAACAAACTGATACGTAAAATTAAATTTTCGTCTATTCTATGCGAAGGGCTTTGGATCTAAAATGAAAATCTTCCATATTAAGTTCAGGTAAACAAGGTTTCCATTTATATTGTGCCTCTCGGATATTGTTCCTTATTATTGAATGCTGTAAATCATAACGTATGGGTACGTTTCTCTCATCCATATACTAATATTCTACCTGTAATTGTGTGACTGTCTGTTTGTCCGTCTTTCACGGCGAAACGGAGCGATTAATTGACGTGTTTCTTTTAAGTAGAGATAGTTGAAGGGATGCAGAGTAACGTAGGATACTTTTTGTCTCTTTATGATCTCCCATTTCTCTAAGATGAATGGTGAAAATTTGTATAGAGCACCATGCCTTTTATCCCCGAAGGGGTAGGCAAAGGTGCAATGCAACACCCACTTTTCACTATTTATGTTATGAGTTCTATGTAATATGGGTGAGCCTATTACCATATACCGGGCACTATTCCAGACTCCGTGCTACTACTGAGAATTTAAAAATATACCCAATAATACTTTGCCCGACCCGGGAATCGAACCCGAGATCCCTTGCCCGGCAATCGCATTTGCGACCACTCGGCGAATGAGGCAGTCAACTATTTGTGACTGACAAAAAATAGTGGATCATTTTTCACCAATCCTTTAAAATAGCACGAGTGAAGCCACAGATAAAAGTTAGTGGTATAATAATTGAATAGGTATGGCCAAGGGTCGACGTTTCATTATGTTGTTAAAATTATGATTAAATTTTTGAAGGATTATGTCTGAGGCTAATTGTTTTGGTGTCCTGTTATGTTTGTGCCGTCATGGCGGGTCATGGTGAGAATAGATGGACAGGAATGTTGTTTTAGGTGAGGTGATGTATGTAAGTAGATTAGAAGGCACCTTCTAGAGCGAAAATGCAGATTTGTAACCTGTTTATTTTAATTGTGAGTTCACCTTACATAGGTTTTTGTTTATAGGAAATTGATATTTGCGATTAACTCGTCGAGTACCGGTTTTGCAGACACAATTATAGAACAATAGGTTGCGGTCACCGGTGACCGCTTGGTATTTGACAGTTTAATAGAGGTAATTTAAATTAACTAAAAATCGCGGGTTACACACATGAATATACTGAGCAAAGCTGTACTAGTTTTAAACCACAGACGGGTTCTTCCTCATGAGCAGCGTGTGCGGTCACGGCGATGTTGCGCAGTCCAGCAGCCATATTAATGTGAGTAACCCGCTATTTTTAGTTAATTTAGTATGTCTCACGATTGTTATTATATTAAGTATTATCTTGATGTGTTAGCCTTTAATTGATTGTTACATTGTCAAATGTATATTGTAAACTTATTTATTGAAATATGATATTTAAAATTAAGTTCAAAGTGTTCGATCATAACTTTAATAAAATAAACTCTTGTTGTAACTCAAATGTGGTTTTTCTCAATACTGCCGAGTCGGCCAGCGTAACAGGGCTAGAATCTAGTAGCAAAAAAATTTCCTAGACAAAAATATAGATATCACTGAAAACCTTTTTTGTTCTAGAGATGATGATTTAGGAAACTGACTATAAACATTAACAATATCATAGGCAATAAAATCTGAAACAAAAGTCGGGTATTATTACCAAAACATATGCGGACATAAACTTAAAATAAATGTATTGGAAACAATAATAAAATTAAATAACTTTGGAATAGGGTTCACCTTTATGAAAGATTATTCAATGTACCTATTGTTTACGTAATGAACACTGAGATTCTGTTCAGAGATTGTAATTATAAGTTCGAATCTGAAGTCAGACTAGAATGTGGTTCTATTTATCTTTAAGTTTCTAGTATCTCGTTTCTTTGTTTATTCTTTACTTTTTACAAAAAGATAGGAAAAATGGGCTTTCGATTAGACTAAAACTGCGTATTCGAAACACATTACTATCTGAGATTGAACATAGTACAATGGCCAACCTCACGTTACTTGTGTGGTGTGGTTTTATTTCCTAAAATTAGATATTAAATAATACAACAAACAGATTTAAGTGTCGGAGGGCCACGCTTCGGCACGAATGGGCCGGCTCGACCGGAGTGATACCACGGCCTCACAGAAAACCGACGTGAAGCAACGCTTGCGTTGTGTTTCGTCGTGTGAGTGAGGTTACCGGAGGCCCAATTACCCTCCCCTTCCCCGATCTCCCCAATTCCTGAATCCCCGACGATCCTCAAACTCCTAATCCCCAAAAGGCCGGTAACGCACTTGTAACGCCTCTGATGTTCCAGGTGTCCATGGGCGACGCCGATTGCTTACCATCAGGTTATCCGTCTGATTGTTTACCGGCTTTTGCAATAAAAAATTTAATAGATTCAATTAATACATTATTTACTAAACTCATTAGAATCGCCTCTTTTATATAACAACAAAACACAATCATCAAAACAATTGTCTTACAGCTACTAGCTACCATAGAAACAATCGCTCAAAGAGAAAGCCAACCATTGCTCAAATTTCTAATCTACAAAGTTTACACTGTAACCCCCGGCAAGCACATCATTGCTCCGCAGCTAAGCATAAAATCTGGACATCCATAATACCAAAGCCACGTTTCTTAACCTAAATTTAACTCGCAAACACTGCAGTCAAAATTAACATCCCCAAGGTTTATTTTCTCAATTAAGGCGGGAGCTTCTGAAATATCTTATAATAAGGGTTCGCTTTTTATTCAATTTGCTTTTATTGTTTAAAAGAAGACTGCAAGGCGTGGGTTAAAGATTGCGAGATGGAAGGTTCCAGAATAAACGAGTTTTTTTAGTCTCGACTTAATATAGTGAACAAAGCTAAAAACTGATATTAGAAAGAATAAAATCCGTCTTTTTTCGGCTTGGCAATTTTGTTCTTAATTTCGACTTTATTTGATTTGCTACTACGGAGATATTTGTGTCTGTTTCGACTTACAAATTGTTTAGATCTAGATTAGGATTTTATTGTGGATTTCTGTTTGTTGGAAAGTAAATAGTCGAAAAGTCTAGCTCAGACTATTTGTATCGGAAGGTCACTAAACCTCGATATTTGTCGTGGAATATATTAACATCCTTTCTCCAGTACAACATGTAAATTAAGAACAAAATTGCAAACAACCCATTCGGAAATAAGACTTACCAAAAAGACAATTCTCAAACATCCCAACATTAGAACTGTGTTATCCTCTGTCTCCTCCAGCCCAATAGCAACGATGAATAGTAATTTATATATTATATAAATAGTACTAGGCGAAAGGAGACAAAGGCTATAGCTAGTGTCGTCCGTATTCAATATCAGCTATTGTTCTATTTAACTGAGAATGAATTCTGAGAACTTATGACCATCATTGTCGGCGTGGCGTGAGAACAAATACCGTTTTAGGTCAAGCGTCACTTCTCAAAATTCAATTGCCGTAATTACGGTCTCAAGATTCTTCTCTCTTCTCGAAACTTCCGTCTAAGGTATTCTGTTGTAATAACGATGATAACAACGTTTATTATACGTTGAAGAAAACGTTTTTTTAGGATTATTCATATCTAGTGGCTTCTTTTTACAGTCCTTATAATATGACGAAAGTTATTTGTAACTGACTTCAAAAAAAAATGAGGTTCCCTGTTTGACCTGTATGTATGTATGTATGTATGTATGTATGTATGTATGTATGTATGTATGTATGTATGTATGTATGTATGTATGTATGTATGTATGTATGTATGTATGTATGTATGTATGTATGTATGTACGTATGCATGTATGTATGTATGTATGTATGTCCGCAATTATCTCGCAATTGGCTTAACCGATTATGGTGCGGTTTTCAGAAAAGTGTTGGTTACACTTAGGAGAAGGTTTGAGTATATTATGGTATAATATAAACTTAAAAAAAATACATTTTTAATGGTTTAAAATAGTTCTCTGATGATAGAGTCATTTTACTTTATAGGAATTGATCTCATCAACACTACTCAACTTTAATATCATTGCTTGATTTATTATTTATATATACCCGGTATATGGCGATAGGCTTACCTTATTTATTACATGGGACTCATAACATAAATAGTGATAAGTGGGTGTTATATTGTACAGTGGCATAATGTGCACCTCTGCCTACCCCTTCGGGGATAAAAGGCATCACGCCTTTTATGTTATGTTATTTATGTTATGTTTGATTTATTTACGTTAAAATGATAAAAAAGTGGTGCTTGTCAGAAACTTCGATAAAATATTAAGAGATACCTACCCACGAATAACCTAAAAACCTGAAAGACTATTAAAATCTAGGCTCCGTTACGATTAAAGAACAACAACAACGGTGATTGATGAGAGTTACTAAGCCGACAGATGACGTGACCTACCTACCTAGGCCTTATCTCCATAAGAATGAAAATGAGTAATTTTCAAAGGTCACAGGTGAGTAAAACAATGCTATTTGTTTTTATTATGACTGAAATTATTTTATTCTCATCTCGAACTGGAAGATTTGTTTGTACTGTTTTTTCTTTAAGGTCGTGATAACATAAAAGTAATATAATATCATTCATCCTGTACTGTCCTTTGTTAAACAATTGTTTGCATGAAATTGAATAATCTCAATATTAGCACGGAGTCTGGAATTGTGCCCTGTGTATGGCAATAGGCTCACCGCCTACTACACGGCATTCATAAATATAAATACCGATAAGTGGGTGTTACATTGTACAGTGGCATTAAGTGCCGTAATGTGCACCCTCTGCCTACTCCTTCAGGGATAAAAGACGTGAAGTTATTTATGTCTGTATTTATTGCGTTATACCGTTGAGATTGAAAATTGAGTTCGGCATTTCTACAAACTACTTGAACTAATTTTAATAATACACCTATTATATGGGACTCATAACATAAATAGTGAAAAGTGGGTGTTACTTCTGTGTGCACCTCTGCCTACCCCTTCGGGGATAAAAGGCGTGATATTATTATTATGTTACTTGAACTAAGTAACTACTATGCATCTTTGCGCGGATGTAACCAACTAGAGTAACTAGAAACATAGAGACCGGACTGCATCGCTTATTGAAAAACCTTAACGAGAGAGATTTGGAGATCGTAATCTCCAAATGGGGTGTCAGGGATTGGAAACAAAACTTCAAATGTAAAGGAGGTCAGTGAATGGTTCCACATTAAATTATCAAGCGCCTTTGATGATGAGTATTGCTTATAAAAGAAGAGAAAAGACAAACAAAATACGATTTTTTTTATTCCACGACGCGACGGTGGCTATAAAGCACACGTCTCAATAAATTATTATGTTTTCGACTTACTCACGTTGTAATTCGACGAGGAACCGAAAACATAATAATTTATTTAGTATGTCTCACGAAAGTTTTTTTTTTTTAAAGAAACGTTGCCCCACACTAGGATTATCTCCTGTGTCGTGGGTGCGTTTACAAACATACAAGTTCACATACACAGTGACATCCAGACCCGAAACAACAATTTGTGGATCACACAAAGTGTTGTTCCGTGCGGGAATCGAACCCGCGACACGTTGCACGGCAGCCGGTTGCCCAGCCACCGCACCAACCGTGCAGTCAAAAAATATAATACAAGCACATCTCTCTCCTGATGGTAAGCGATTATCGTGGCCTATGTACGCTATCAACACTTGGGGCATTACATGCGCCTTGCCGACCCTTCAGGAAACTATCTATCTAACCGAGTTAATAATTATTTAATTATAGTATTCATTGTTTATCTTTGTGTATCTTAAGTTGTATTATTTTTTTTTCATTTAAATTATAATTCGTTTAATATCTAATAAATAATTTTATCTAACCTCACTTTGGAATTAATTGTAGAGGTAATAGATAATAAGTGATGATATATAAGTATTAGGTACTTAGCCAAACACTAAATCTATACATATAATAAATTCGTAGAAAATTCAAAACCGTACATTGAATATTTTTTTAAAATAATACTTGGGGCGTGATCTACAATCGATACTGAACCCAAAACTATGATTTTGAGAATTTTACTAACAAGTCGGGTCAACATATTATCACTCTATTATCTACGAGGGAGGAGCTCTATACTAGGTACTGAATCAATTCTGACGAAATTTATTACCATCGAAAGTCCCTTGATAAAGACTAATTCAAAAGCCTAAATTCTATCAAAAGTCATTATTCTATGATGACGAATTCGCGGGCAACAGCGAATACACCAATAAAATGTTAATGTATCATAGTGAAGTGTAAAAGGACACGAACAAACTAAAAGGTCCGCTGAAAAAACTATGCGGAACGACCTTTGTAATCCTTCTAAAGCCAAGTTAATCCAGTAAATAAACTAAACGAAAACATTCTAGTGAACATTGTTGTTGTTTGACGAATTCCATTTTAGCGGGCACAATTTACTAAAGCATTCTTTTAGAATTATTCTCTCTTAAAACAATTCTAAATATTCTTTGCGCTTAATCCCTGTTACAGCTCGGGTTCATTACTTAAAGGGCTTAAACTCAAGTGCTGGTCCGAAATGCAGTGTTTGAGCTGTTGGACTGAATGCTTCACTGTTGTGACTTACTTGTGCGAATAATCTGGTCTATTCAATTTAGTCAGATAATCTTGAATGAATATTCATTGTAGCCACTATTTAATATTTTATTAAATGTTTTATCTACAATGGTGTTGGAGACTGAATCTTTAACATAGGGGCAGTTTGTAAAATTAGGGATAAAAATTTCAAATACAATTTTATGAGAATATTATTTGTTTTATGATACAAAGGACCCACTATGGTTTAATATTACATATTTTATTCTATTTTATTAAAACTTCTGATCTCGAAAGGGATCCAGTTCATTTTAGGGTTTTCTTTATTATACGTAAATGTTCAGAATGTTTTAGAACTGAGTGAATTTGAGGTATTTTTCAACAGAAGAATAGAAAATAAGTGGACGAACTTAGAGCTATTGGATCGTATTTTTGTTTGAAGATGGACCTCATGTCAGTGACTTGCAATTGAAGGGTTTAAAAATTTATTTTCGTTTCTGTAGAATTTATTGAAAACGTAGACCTCAATTTCGATTGTAAATTGAGAATTCTTTTATAAAAATTAGATGAGATGGATTCTGCAATTGCATTTCATGACAATAGACTTGGTATTTTTCTAGTTTATTCATCGACATTACTATAAATTATGTCCAGTTGTGGTAAAATACTTTTAAAACTTAATATTAGTTTATCTTCATTAAAACTCCAATCGCAACATGTAGGCACAGTAACAATGTATCATTGAACAATGTGATTTATAGGTAACCTAAAACTACTACACCGAAATGTGATTAAGACTAAAAGCAAAAAGCAAAAACGAAATTACCTTAATGTGAACAAAAACATGGCATGCGTACTTAACAAAGAACATTCAGAATAAAATAATAATATGCCTACACACCGACATAAGATACAAAATGACACATCCCATTTCTAAGCAACGAACGTTCTGCCTTATTACTTAACATCATGAATTTGTATTACGTCACAGACAAAGATACTCTTAACATGATAATATCACATAGTGGAAACAGACATATGTAAATATTGGTAGAAAAATATTCATACATACATCAGTGTATTTGCAACATGCATCGTCGAAATTGGGCCACCGTATAAGGTCAGCGAAAATCGTGGTCCAACTTGGCATACATTCAAGAATTAGTTCAGATCAGCGTTATGTACCTCTATAACTGTATAGTTCGTTGCTTTTTGTTTCGACTGGAGTCTTAGTTCTTAGCTGAGATTTATGAATGAATGGATGCTAGATTGCTGTTATCTCAAAGCTTCGGAAAGCGATCTAATTAATTACTTGAACGGTTTTAAAGAATGATATGTTGGTTTAGTATCAGCTGAATGTATTCAGTACTGAATGCAGTACAGAAGTTTACAAAGAGTAATTAGACTCTGTGATCGCAAGTGCAACTGTCGAGCAAGGGGTTTTAAATTTGATGGTGCAAACTGTTATTGGACATTTTCGCTTGTTTTTTTTTTTCAATATTAAATATTAATTCTCCACGGACTCTTGGTCCGTGCCCTTGTCATAATTTTTTTTTACAAAAAGTCATGATTTATAATAAAATACCTATATCACACACTTCACTTAACCACATCTATAATTATTAATATAAGATTACACTATATAATAATTTAGCTACTATCTACTTACATCTAATTCGACGGTTCTACGTAATCAGCCCACCATCACGATGAGAGAACCGATCTGACTCAGCAAAAGGCACTCGTTCACGAGCATGACGTGTGTGTCAGCAATCGGTCCGGTCAACCTTTTTATTGGTAACGGAACAACGCAACACACAGCGACGACATTTATGTGCATGACACCTCAGCTCTCGTTACGTTGGCTGATTCCAACTATATTTTTCGATTTTTATAAAGTTCTTAGTAAAAACAAAGAAGAATGGATTACATAACATCACGCCTTTTATCCCCGATGGGGTAGGCAGAGCTGCACATTGTAACAACCACTGTATGAGTCCTATATAATAGGGGGTGAGCCTATTGCCATATACCGGGCACAATTCCAGACTCCGTCCTACTACTGAGAATTTTTAAAAACCCAGTAATACTTTTCCCGACCCGGGAATCGAACCCGAGACCGCCTGCCCGGCAGTCGCACTTGCGACCACTCGGCCAGCGAGGTAGTCGGAGGCAGCAAAGAAGAATGGAATTGCGCCCAATGTAAGACAAAATCACACCCCCATTTCAAGGGGCTTACAACAAAAGGCAACAGTTATACCAACCTATTTACCATCTCTTCGTTATGTTTGATAAATAACAAGCTTGATGTTACGATGTGATAGAAAAAAAAAAACCGTACCACGTACGTTTTACACTTGAGTTCATTCAATCCAATTTGGAATAATAATATTGTATGATATATGATGGAGAAATAAACATTGACACTCCGTGAAAATTTCCGATACGATACTTCATACGATGTCATTAGATGGATTCACATCAGACGATCTAGCGTTGAATTCAAAACTGCGGGGCATGACGATCTTTCAAATATATTCAAATATTTAGAGGTAGCAATTTAGTTGGGCCTTGCAAGATGAGTCAATGAAAATCTGTAAGATACATGTACAATATACCCAAAAGCAATAACAACAAATACATTTTAAAACTAAAAAGTGTTAAATAAGAAATTTGTCAAAGAGGTTCAGACTATCAAAAAAGTTATTTAAGCATGTCAATGCCCTTGCTAATAAGATACCGAGATCTGGTAGTATCCGATTTGTAAAACTGAAGAGCAGTGTACCTAACCTCATAGATCGATTCAACAGCCAGTAGGAAGAGAAATTCATTGAATACTTCTCTTCAATGCAATATCCCACACTCAGACAATGAGTTAGCCAAAAAATAATATTTTATAAACAAATTGCTGTGTTGCAGGATAGAAAATAGAACAAAATAAATAATAAAAATCTGACCACATGATTACTGTCAGGTAGAACGCGCTACAGCTATACCAATCAGTCCATGTCTACACGAATCAGCAGTGTGCTTTTCTGTGCGTGCAATCGTTGCGTATTGCATCGTCTGGTGCGACGTTTTGTTCAATTTGATGGTTCGTCAAGCGTATTCTTTAATTGTTACAATCAAACCCATGTAAAAATGTTTAAAGGTACGAATGTGACATATCAGACCTATGTATTGTAATTATTATGAAAATGTGTTCACCCTTCTGGAATTGTTATATTGTTGTTGCGAAGTTACTGAGCAAAACTTGCATAATCATTAAGTGAAAGAGATCATTTATGTAGTCGAAGAAATATTGTTTTGATTTTAAAATCAAGCACAACATACTAGCTTCATCGTCAGCTAGTGCTGTATTTAAAGCATTATATTATTAAAATATGACTGCCTCGTTGGCCGAGTGGTCGCAAGTGTGACTGCCGGGCAAAAGGTATCTGGTTAAATTCCCAGGTCGGGCATAGTATTATTGGGTTATTAAAAAATTCTCAGTAGTAGCACGGAGTTTGGAATTGTGCTCGGTATATGGCAATAGGCTCATCCCCTATTACATGGGATTCATAACATAAATAATGAACAGTGGGTGTACATTCTACAGTGGCATTAAATGCCGTTATGTGCATCTCTAGCCTAGCCCTTCGGGGATAAAAAGGCGTGATGTTATGTAAACACATGTGTTGTTAAAGCAATCAAATCCCTTTGCTCACAATATTAAAGCCAGTACGTACATACAACGACCTACACAGTTCGTGTTCCAAGAACTTGGCGTTCCATGCATAGTTCTAGAACATCAAACTTGTCGACTCACTGTACACCATTTGCATATCCAGACGAATGGTGAACACCTCACAATACTGTTCCTGTCTTCCTAACTTGGACAAATGGACGGAACTTTGGTACCTAATTAAATGTCTTATAATAATGTATTTGTGTTTGTAATTGGTTCTCTGATGCTGAATAAAGGAAACTAATTATGTGTTTGGGAAAGGATTGTTTAAAGTTTTGTTTTATTTTTTGTGTGTATTCTCATCTGTAAATTTTTGATCTCCCATCCTATTTAGAGATTATGCCAAATTGCTCTTATATCATTTATTAGCTCGATTCAAGTTTGGAAGAGCCATGCATCGGCATGACTGGGCCGGTTCGGCCGGAGTGATACCACGGCCTCACAGACAACCGACGTGAAACAACGCTAGCGTTTTGTTTTGTCGTGTGAGTGAGGTTACCGGTGGCCCAATTACCCCATCCCCTCAGTCTTCCCAATCCCCGAATCCTTAACAATCCTCAAATTCCCACATACTGATAACGTACTTGTAACGCCTTGGTGTTTCAGGTGTACACGGGCGGCGCCGATTGCTTACCATCAGGTGAACAGCTCGTTAACCGGCTTGTGCTATTAAAAAAAAATACATAAAGAAGACCCATAGCACAGCAGTAACTTGATGATGATAGACATATCCATTTCATGATGGAATAGTTAGCTCTAGATTCTTAATCTTATCTTATTTTAAACGAATTTGAGTGTTAAAGTTAAAACATTCCTCAGTAAAAATCACCGCCATACCAAACCAAGAGCTTCCCATCAATCAATTATATAAATATAGTCATCGTTTGCGATACGAAACTTCGATTTGCATACTAATAGTACAGGCGAGCTCTTAATAATGTTTAACTGATGTACGGGTATGGCCCAAACTAGCAACGCCGATAAAATAGCACTCATGAATATTTAAAACTTTAAAAGTGAGGTATTGATGGAGCTCGTTCATTTCTCGCCTAGCTACGCTTTGGATCAGGTTGGTGTAAAGATGTAATACTTAGTGTTCAGATAAAACTGATGTCTAGTCTGTTCAAGGTTTATAAGCCTACTAGCTGCCCCCCGTCCCGGCTTCGCACGGGGTAGACAATTGGCGCCCCTGTTTGGGCGCCAAACCTGTTGCGGCGTCCCGCTCAGACGCTGCTCATGGCACAGAGGGTCATGGCGATCCGAATGATCCGCGGATACCGCACGATCTCTGGGGAGTCGGCGAACCTCCTTGCCGGATTACTGCCGTGGGATCTGGAGGCGAAGGTGCTCGCGCGCGTGTACGGCATGCGCGCGGAGGCACGTCGCCGGGGCGAAACCCCGCTGCCGCGCCAAATAGGTGCGTGGCGGGATGAGCTCCGGCGCGATCTCATGGCGGAATGGCAGCAACGACTGTCGCAACCGAGGGCTGGGCTCGCTGCCATCGCAGCAGTAAGTCCCCTCTTTGAGGAGTGGCTTGAGAGACGCTACGGCGTCCTCACCTACCGCCTGACGCAGGTCCTCACCGGACATGGAAGTTTCGGGAGGTACCTGTGTCTGATGGGGCGGGAGGAAACGCCCGGGTGTCATCACTGCGAGGACCGCCCTGAGGACACGGTGGAACACACGGTGGGAGAATGCCCTTCGTGGGCTGGGCACCGCCGTGTCCTCAGGGAAGTGATCGGCGATGGCGACCTCTCGCGTCCGGGCCTAGTGCAGGCCATGATGCGGAGCGAGGGGGATTGGGATGCCGTCTCCTCCTTTTGTGAAGCAGTCATGCTAGCTAAGGAGGAGGCGGGACGCGTGAGGCAGCGAAGCGCTGCCTCCTCGCAACCCAGCCATCGCGAAGGACACACCGGGCGTCGGGGATCGCGGGACGATCTCCGGCCACCGTAAGCGCGGGCCTGCGGACGGCGAGCATGGGTGGCTCCCCGTCCGACCAGAAACAGACCCGAGCGTACGGCGCGTCGCGTTCCGCGCGCGCCTCAAAGAGCCATCAGACCACCACAGATGGGGCCCAATACGGCCGATGCCGATTCGGAGTCGCGGAGAACCTAACGGGTAACCGGGGCTCCGGCTCGACGTGCAGGAGAAAGAACGGGGTGGTTTTTAGTCAGTAAGAGTCTGACACTCCCTCCCGCCTCACCCAGGCGGGAGAAGTCATTCGATGATTTTCCCCCCTTAAAAAAAAAAAAAAAAAAAAAAAAAAGTTGGACATATGCTACCGCGGATATTTTTGTAGACATTATAATGTTCTTCAATATTGTTTTACATTATTTTGTTCTATCGCTAATAGTTTCGGCAGCGCATTCGACGAAAAACATTTTAAGACTCATTTTTCTACACCTTCGGTTACATTGTTCAAATTTTAACAAAGATGCCTAATTTTTTTCAAAATGAAATGTAGTCTATGTCAAATTGGAAAAATGTAGCATTCTATTGGTGAAAGAATTTTTTAAATCGGCCGAGTGCTTTTTGAGCCTATTCATTACAAACATACGAAAATAGGTACAAATCTTTCCTCTTTATAATATTAGTGTAGAAAGTATAGTTCCCTAAGATCGTAAAAGGAGGATCCTCCGTTGGGATTTTCTATCCGTATTAATTCGCTTGTAAACTTTGCATGTGCGATGTAGGATTCTTGTGACGTCATCCGTTGATTTGATTTCATCTATGTGCGTGAGCTGTCATTTGACATGTGACATATTGTGTCACCACAATATAAACATTTTCATCAGTTATTAGATTAAACTGGACTGCAGTACGAAGTTACTACAAAAGTAAGAAAATCTCATAATAGAATAATCACACGCACTTGATCAATACCATTGTCATATTTTTCATAATTTGTATCTTGTTTGATAACTAGCTCTTTAAACAGAAAAGTTTATGCTATTTCTATATCCCATTTATAAATTTTCATGACAAAATATTTTTTTTTTTACTTAATTTTCCTTGATGTTTCTGTAAAATGAGTTCTTGTGTGATCATTTACGGAAGATCAATTTTATGACGTAATATTTGCTGATTGCCAGTTAGTAAAGAAAACTATACCCAATAGAAATATGCCCAAATATTTTAACTAAAATGTATGATACGGCAAGAGTCAACATAGTTAGAAAATGAATGCTTGGAAATCTGTCAAAAGGCTTGCTTGTACATATTTTTTCCCTTTTTGAAAGCTCAATACTTTGAAATAAATAATAATATTGCCCTTAAAAATAATAGATTTTGTTGAGGCCAGGTTCTGGGTTGGTTCTTGTCGGGCAGCGAGCTACCCATGCTTGCCGTGTAGATTATAGTATAGATTATAGTCGTTATTCTATGCTATAATACAAAGGCTACTTTTTTGCCCACGGGTCCGTGGTCGAAACCGCGAGCAGAATCTAGTAACCAATAAACCGTGTTGTGTTACAAATCTACTATTGAGACATACTAGTCAGGTCCATAATTTGCTTTAATTTCAATAATAATCCCTTACATATGTAACTATTAACAATCTATAGCAACATAATAGTAATTCATGGACCTAATTTGACTGCTTCGAACATTATTACCGCGTTAGTAATTCTGGACTAATGATAGTCGCATTCAATGAGCTTGTGTGAATGACATCAATTGGTGATTATCTCAACATGAATAGAGATTCAATATTGGAACATATTATGTACATAATTATATAGCATTACGCCTGTTTGAGTAAGGGTTTGAAGGCAGATATATTTAGAACCTGTTTACTAACAAATAATTAATTTTAACAGACACGTAATTATGATTTTTTTGTACTTTTCTACGTACTATGTGTTAACTAACAGATTTTAATATAACATTGCAAAACAGGTATTTATATTTATCAGTTTTTATGGCTTATCAATCACTCTAAAGCTGCGAGCTAATTGCAAATTCCAGATTTTATGGTAAACTGAGAATTTTGAAAATCTCCATGTTCTACGCATTAAATTACAATCAAACCAGTATATTTTTCTAGGTAATTATTATTGTGAGAATCCAATCAGTGTCGCTATACATGTATCTACAAACTACGATGCATATAATACAAGGGTTCAACAACAAGATGGTTAATGGGTCTACAGTTTGTATAATGACTTTATCAAACTACTCCTAGTTGATATTTCAACAGATTTCTGTGAAGATAGGAACTTTAGTAGTAAAGGGTAGATTGTGAGCAGTCACGTCTAGGTATGGGGCACGTGGCTCAGAGTACCAAGTTTGTAATACTTTGTAAACTTCAGAGATTTCATTGGTTGAATAGTTTACTTTGAAACTGGAATAAAATGAGGACCAGGAAGCTGAGCAAATGTTTACATGTTTAATTCAAACATGCACGTATTTGCCACCTCCTAAGGGATTGTGAGAGCGACAATAATTAGGACTGATACCCGGACTCGCCTTGTGCAAATATGTTTAATTTATTGTTTAATGTATTTGGTCGTCGTTCAGCCGAGCGCTTATTATACTCTGTGGAGTCACCTGAATAGACTGAGTTAGGTTAATGACAGTTATTCACGTGTATGATTTGTTGATATTCAAATTTTAGATAATGTTTCTGATATTCCACTAAAAAGATATAATAATAAGCTCCTAATAAAGAAATGATGAGAAAGAGGTACATTAGCACCAATTATAATCAACCACGTACTTTATGTACGTGATTTTTCTGAGTCAATAATTATATCAGTTTTTGTTTTTTTCTTTTTCAAGTTGTATGCGTTTTTTCGCCTACAAATTACATGTAACAAGTCTAATTTAAATGATTTCCCCGCATTCACTTAAACTAAACAAACAAAGCCCAGAACCTCCTCCTCTTTCATATATCCCAAAACAAACATGGATATGATTACCCGTACGTATATATTAGTCCAATTTCCAGGCCTCACTTCTTCATTTATTTTCATCTTCTTAAACAAAAAATCTATCAATATTATTATCACGTTTCCAATAACTCGACACTATGTGTTATTCGGTTCATAAATTCTACAGGCCGTGGCCGTGAGTAATAGACTTGCCTGTGTCAGGTTCGTCGACGGCATACATTATGTGGGGTTGCCGTGATACGCTCTGTGACAGAATACATGACTATACAATAAAATAAACAACCTATATATGCGTAGTGATGTCTCTTATGTCAGTGCCCTAGAGTTTGAAATCGAATGGATTATGTAATTGTTTAAAAGAAAATTATTTGGCTCCTTATGAATCGATTTTGCAAATGTATCGTCAACAGCCTATAAGTTGCTATTGCAGATCAAAGCCCTCTTCTCGCACGAAGAAGGTTTGAGCATTAATCACCACGCTTGTTCAATACCGGTTATCGATTTGAAACATATAATTAGAAATTATAAGCCCAGGTTTCCTCACGATATTTTTCTTCACCGTTTGTCAGTGGTGTCTAGATAATCTTAGAAAGTACATATAATTCCGAAAAAGTCACATTGGTACTTGTCGTTAGTAGGTTTCAAACCCGCACTTCCTTGCATGAGAAGCGCGTATCTTAAACCTCCGGGTCACCACGACGTATCAAGCAAATTTTAATGTATGCACGTTATATAGTTTTGTTAGCGGATGTCCTTTAATTCCAGTTTTATAAAAATCTGTGGTTTTTCTTTGATTCTGAAAGGGTTTAACATCGTTTGAAAAATAATAAACTGAGGGCCTATTCATTCGTTTTTGATGACATTCCTTACTAGAAAGTTTCTACATTACAAGAAAAATCTTACAATATTCTATAGGAATTGTATACCTTAAAAAATGACCTACATAGCGATGCGTGTGTGGTTTCAAGCGTAATAGCTACAATTTGGAATGTTGCCCACTTCGTTACCAAAAAGATTGTGAAAACAAATTTTATTAAAGTTTTTATACACGAATATGTTGCTATTATGGCATTTGTAATTAAGTGTGGGAGAGTCATGCTTCGGCACGAATTGGCCGGCTCGACCGGAGTGATACGACGGCCTCACAGAAAACCGACGTGAAGCAACGCTTGCGTTGTGTTTCGTCGTGTGAGTGAGGTTACCGGAGGTCCAATTACCCCCCCCCCTTCCCCTATCTCCCCAATTCCTGAATCCTCAACGATCCTCAAACTCCTAATCCCCAAAAGGCTGGTAACGCACTTGTAACGCCTCTGGTGTTCCAGGTGTCCAAGGGCGATGCCGATTGCTTATGCCATAAAAAAAAATATTGGATGTATGTAGCTTTGTACAAAATTATTATTCAAAAATTTTAATAACATCTAATATCATTTTTTGCCTATGTGATTTTGCTTGTAGACAATTTCGTTGGGAAGTAAAAATGGGACTCCTCATTGCCAAGTGTAAGTGCATTCAACCCAAAAATATTCAAGACACGTCTTCTGACTAAATATAACCCTAATGTTTATTAACCTCGTATTTCTGTAAGAGTAGGTTGTGGTAAGGGAACCTTCATTTTGCCAGTCATGTTGTTTATCCTGTGCCCATGTAATCGGGGGCGAGTCAACCGAGCTTTACTTAGACCCTTGTATTACAGATTCGTTGAGTCGTTCGCAAAAATCTTAATAAATTTCGAATTTTAGGTATTTTTCTAAGAAACCCGTGATGTGATAATTATTTTCCAATGTATTATAAAAACTAAACAGAATTATGAATGAATTAATATTAGACCTCTTTTGCATGGGACCTTTGCAGATGAAAAGTGTGTGTTGATGTAAGTAACTGGGTATTACATTTAATATGTGAAACTTGAGACTTAGCCTAGAAATAAAAACATAACGGGTGCGCATAAGATTTAAAAATAAAATCGTAACACATGACAGACAAAATTGTAAAGGGTGTAAGATTCAGTGTAATTGGTATGACAGTAGAAAGATATACCTCTATAGGAATAGAAAATGTGATTTTATATTAAGAATCTTATATAAAACATAGGCTCCAATTTAAATTTAAAATTGGAGCCTATGTTTATTAGTTGACGTCTTGTATATATGTGTACATATGTATGTATGTATGTACGTATGACCGCAATAATCTCGCGATTGTCTTAACCGATTTTTATGCAGTTTTCAGAAAAGTGTTTGTTTGGGAAAATGTTTTAACATATTAATTAACCGACTTCATAAGAAGAGGGGTATGAAGTTGGTTTTGTGTAAACGTAGATTATAAAAGATTTATTTTATTTAAGTAACCTAAACATTAGAATGTATTATATATCTTCAAAGTATTATAATTCTTCAAACACAATGAGCGATTCCCTTTATCATCACGAAATTGACACCTATTGAAACCATGCAAGACGACACACTGCATTTGGTATCGTCCAATGGATCGAGTGACGTAGACACTAGACAGCCTGTCAACAGCGAGTACACTAACGGGACATTGATTAGTCTTCATTAGTTTACTATTCTGATTCGTGTGTACTGACGTCAAAGCTATACTAAAGCGTTTGGTTTGTAGCTATTGATGCTAGAGAATATACGACTTTAAATGCATCGTATAAAGTATAATAATCCAATGTTGGTTGCAAATAAGGTAAATCGAGTTTTTATATGACTAATTTTTACATGCTTAGCCAACATTATTTAATTACTCAGATAATTATTGTTTGAAACTAGATCGACTGTATCTAGCTCGTATTCAGCTATACATTTTAACAGGTATTTCAAAATGATATAGTCGTGTCTATTCTTTTTTATACTTTTATCATTATACATACCTACAATACAAATGTTTTACTTTACAGAAAATCTGAAAAATAATAATAATAGATCGATCTATTTTCAATACAAAAACAATACCAATATTCGTCCACAAAGGAGCAACATACCACATGTTCCTCCTACATCCATCCTTTCATTGGCTAGCTGACGTCAGTGTCATGAACACAAACAACGCATTTTTCCTCTCTTCCCTCTAGTGTCGGACTTAGAATCGACATGTCGACAAACCTGAAAGCTTTGTGTATGGAATTTTCGTCAAACAACATTGACGTTCGCTGCGCTGTGTTCTGGTAGCGTATCGTATTTCGCGACATGTCCAAATATAAAGGGTAGCCTTGAACAGAAATGACGACGTGCTTTGTATATAAATAATTTTTGTGTTAGTATTGATACTTGTGTATTAGTTGGGTCTTGGGCCAAGGTTATGGGTATGTGTCGATAACTATAGGCTTATGAATCAATCTACAGTCCACATCAACAAAGAACACAAAAAACTCAATAATAATTTGTACCAAAAACCCTTTGAAAACTTCGAAAATCTCATTTGACAATGACGAGGTTAATGGCACTTGCCCCCAACTTGAAGTCAACCCATGAATATAACATAAGAAAGAAAAAAAATGACACCTAAAAAAACCATTAAAATAATAACAGTATCTAAAGAAAATTGTAATAGTCTCTCTTAATAATTCTGGCATTGTGTTGGCGAACCGTTGCTCTACATCCTTGATTATATTTAAGGAAAACATCTTTGTGGGGATTTCGCTAAGAATTTATTAAAGCCTCGCCGGTCCGTGTAAGGTTTATTAAATGAATCATTCTGAATGAAGGCTTCAAATACTTTTGTTTAGGTTTTAACTTGCTCAATTTATCGTGTAATTTGATTGTCGTGAGCATTTGAGTGTTTGTTTTAACATTACTGAAAATCATTTATCATAACTTTTTTTATAATGCTATGGAAATCCTCGTGGACTTCCCACGTCGTGGGGATGACGTGGGGGTGCCAGACTCTTACCGGCTAAAACCACCGCGGTGTTCCTCATTTGCTTATGGCTGTGACCCGGGATGCCTTTGTGGAATCACCGCACCCGGCAGGCCTCGACCTACCACTACTTTGCGGCAGGTCCCGCCATGAAGCAGCCCTTGCAGGCTGATTTTCTTCCTCGAGTGGCGCGCGTGGAACACAACGCTAATGCCTACTCCCGCCTATATAGCGGACTCGCCTTGTCAGTCGCCCACGGGCCTCTCCTTTGAAGGTTGCAAATCGGCTACCACTTCGCGGCGTTGACGGTTGGGACGTCTACGACGGGAGAGGAGGGAGTTGGACGCCCCCTCTCCCTTTCAGCCGCCTCCTTTGCCAACATGACACGTTTGTAGAAGAAAATGACTCCGTCCTATGCACTCTCAATCTAGTAGCTCGTGGCATTGCGCGTAGCATTACGTAGCAGCGTAGATAGTGATTCTTATAATAATTACTGCAAGCAAACAGAACCTTAATGAGTGGATTAAGATAATACCAATTCACAATTACGTGGGCGGGAGCAATTAGGGGCTGATAAACCATAACGCCCACATGATCTTACTATTGTTAGGTTTGGTTTGTCAAAACATAAAGTTTTAATGTTGTTTACTAGGAAGCTCGTAAATTATCACTAGCAAAAACGAATTAGGGATTTAAAATTAGATACTAGATAAAGGAATTAAAGCTTCATTTTTTGTGATTTTACTGAAGGGATTCCTTCAATAGGGAGTAAACTTGTTTCGCCAAGCTTTAGGGAACTACGAAACGGTGAAGACGATTATGCATTTAGGGAAAGCGGTGCCAAGTGCCAAGTATTTTCCAGTCTCATATTTTATGCACGGTCTCTGTACCACAAGCGTTTCTCAAGGCTACACAGAAATATATTAGCTACCTTGTAAGTTTCTAATTGAAAAGTAAAATTTACATTTTCAACTAACATCGTTTCTCTGGGTTTCCAACTTGTTTTCCGAAGTTTGTGATGTCATTTAGTTGTCATTTGGAGATTTTCTGAACTTTCTTACCAGAACGTTCTATGATTCACTGACAACTTGAATTATTTTCAAATGAATGGAAACACCAGAATCCTTTGTATAAGGATCGGTACTAGCCCATTTAAATTAACTATAATCCTTCCTTTTTTCAAAACCTGTTAGTAAAAAGGTGTTCAGCTATTTCTCTAAAATGAAAACATTAAAAAAATACTTACTATGCTTTAGACTTTAATACGATTCTAAATGAGATTTTAATTGTTTATAACTTCAAATAATACTAACTTCTTACTAACTGATTCCTAAATTTTGATTTTTATAGAACAGTGACACAATATTTCATACAACTTCGACAATCTGCCAAAACAAGGCGAGTAATAAAATTGTTTTCGTCGAAAGGCAAAAATAGAAATAACGTAATGTAAACATTGTTGACAATGTGTAGGTATATATATTTACAATAGTCACTTATACACACAGTTACTACGAACTTGTTTAGTACTTTCAAACATAATACATGATTCAGAAATGTGATTCATGACTCAAAAATGATTCTGAATTTCAAACACAGGCGTATTAAAAAACCACTCACGTATTTGTGTATGAGGCAGTAATATAGTAGTAAAAATAAAAAACTTATGTAAATAATTATTTTTTTCATGATTTTGGTGTCAATATCATTTTAGAATTAGCACATAGCTTCACTGACAGACAGACTGACAGACTATTATTTATTTTGTATTGGTCAAATAAATGCCTTGACTTTGTCTTTGTCACAAGTGTGATTAATGAAATTCTGATTAGTTGTGTAATAATTCTCACGATGCGTTTCGCGTCAAGCTTCCTCATGCGAACCGCTAAGGAATGGAATTCCTTGCCAGACTCTGTGTGTCCCGTCAAATATGACGTGGGTGTCTTCAAGTCCCGAGTGAACAGGTTGCTCATAGGTAGGCATGCTCCATCGTCGACCACATCATCGCTAACCACCAGGCGAGATGGTGGTCAAACGTCGACCTATTAAGTAGAAAAAAAAAATAAGCTTAGGTTGAGCAAAGGATGTCTTCTAAAGATTCCTCAATATGTAGAGATCAGATAATAAAGACTTTGGTAATAAAGTTAAAAATTGAAATATACTTTCAATAGCAACGTTAAAAACCTTTTAATTAAATTTTGCTTCAACAAAAATCCAGACGAAAGTAGATAACTAACTCAGCCAGGTACTTAAAATAAAATTAGTGTTTTTTCGTTCGTAACCGGAACGGGATCGACCTCAATCGCAATTCGACGCATGTAAGGGGTGAATAAAAACGGCGAACGTCAACATGACGACAGAGGCGCAGTAATTAGATTCCGACGCGCTGTGTTGGAGCGAATAAAACTGATAAAAGTTCGAACATCCTCTATATGTAAGTGTATTTAGACTGGTTGATATGAAGGTGATATATTATGATGAGCTGTATTTAGTAATGGAATTAGTTTTTTTTTTATAATTACCAACCGGCTTACTTACGAAAGTTACTGAGAAAGGCTGTAGAGCCTTTCTGTAGAGTTTCGAGTCACAATGGAACTCTTATGAGCAGACTTGATAAGCAGCATGCGCAGCATACATATTTCAGACTTTCCAAAACGACTACCTTGTTACTGAATAAATCTCAACCCAGAGTCCTAAAATAAAAAATAATATCACTTGAATAAGCCTCGTAATTATTTCTCTAAATCCAGGTCACCGTGTTGACTAACATTGTCCTAGATAAGCATTTTAGTACATAAGACCTTCTAAAACTCTTCATCTATCAAAACACAACTGACGAATCACCTCAGTGACCTCTTTAGTGCGCAAGGAACAATCGGGCCGTTGTTTACGTCAAAAGAGAAGCTGTTATCAGAATAAGTCGTTGGAATAAATCAACCTCTAATCTTGTTTGTCAGTAGTGATCGAACGACTGTTTTTTGCATTTATGTGTATATAGGTTTAGGTTGTATAGAACGGAAGGTTTGTTTTGTAATGTGTGTTGAAGATACTGTTGTGTTTGTTTAGTGAATTTTAATGAAATTTATGTGACTACTTCGAATTTTAAGTGTGGGAGAGCCCTGCTTTGGCACAAATGGGCCGGCTCGACTGGAGTGATACCAAGCCCCACAGAAAACCGACTTGAAACAACGGTTGCGGTGTATTTCGTCGTAAGAATGCTGCGCCAATTGCTTACCATCAGGTGATCCATGCAAGTTTACCGGCTTATTCTAGAGGTATAAAAAAATGTAGACTTTAACAATATCTGTTTGTTGTTTTTTTTTAGCATTAAGCACATCCTTAAAAAAGCACTTAACAAAGAAAAAATTGAGAGTGTAGTATTCTTACCTCACTAAAAACACTTCAATGGCCAATCAACTGTAACCTATGGAGTTTCTTGCTCGTTTTTCTCGATAGGAATCTACACCTTGGAATGAGAAAATAGCTTCACTTGTTTTGTTGACGTTCAAAAGTGCCTTTCTGGTCTGATTGAAATAAATTATTTTGCTTTTGACTTTGACAACACTAACACCTCTAAGAGGGCATCCACTGTATAGACCAGCTCTGGAGTTCTATTGTGGAGAATTTATTATAGCACATGCCAAAGGTAATATATCTGGACTCTCACTACATAATTGTGCCTGATGCCTAAGCGTGAGGCCGCGACTTATTGAAGTAAGTTGAAATATTTTACTGAAGTCGCCCTTTCACCTTGTCCTTTCAGAAACATCAACACATCTCAAATTGAAACTAATAAAAATTGTGCAGCAAGTTATAACCATGCTATACCTTTAGTTTCCGATCAGTATGAAAGTCGATAAAGTTTAAAAGGTTTTCCCACAAGTTAATACGAGAAAATAAGTTACTCTGTTGGACAAAGCGTGCCGTCTGTTACTCTTGCAACATCTAGTGTCGCTTGCAGCTGTCGTGTCGTACGAGTTAGTTTTTGTCTTCCAAACCAGTGGTTAGAATAAATTTTAAATCAAAACTTATTATGGAAAATTGGGATAAAAATGATGTGGTCCAGTGGTCGCAAACGTAATTATCTAACAGAGGGTTTAATCTAGAGAGCAATGTGTTATAAGATTGTATTGATTTAGAAAATTCTTAGTACTGATATAAAATTAGTTTGCTTTATACGATTATACGATCTCAAAACCATTTGCTATACAGATGTTTTTTGTAGACACTTAATCGACGAAGAACTTAACCGTTAGTAAACCACCATTGCACTTATAGATAACTAACTAATAATAATACGCTTATTTCAAACACAAAGATCAAAATCACTTAATACACGCATTAGGATTCAATATTAATGTTACTTGCAATAGAAATTTGAGTTTGAACGACGGATACCGATTCCGCACACGAATAAATGTATGGATTTGTACCGTAACTTAGTGCAGAATTTAATATCACGGCTTACTGCCACGTGTCGACTCCTGCTCTATTTTATAATAATACAGGTGTTTGAGTAAATATAGAAGATCTTGAAGTATTATTTGCAATATTTGAAGCAATTTTCATTTGTAAAAGCAGCGTAGGTGATAAATAAACTTCAAAATAATACAAATGTGATCGGGTTAATGTTTATCGGATTAAATGAAGCCTATAAAACAAAAGAAATTATCCTATAATAACTATCATGAGACATACTAAATTAACTAAAATCGAGGGTTACTTATAATAGTAACAGTAGAGCTTTTCTCAGTCACGTAAGGAATCCGCGATTTTAGTTAAAGAAATTATCCTATTTATCAATATGGATAGGTAACGTGCTTACTGTGAGAAGTTTATGCACCTTTATGTTGTAATTGTAATTTTTACCCGACTTGTTGGTTATTAGAATCCCAAATAATAATTAGTCACCTGCCAGTTACTTAGGATTCTAAATAAAATCCTAATAGTCGTATCATTTATACATAGAATTTGTTTAACAAATTCAGTGGTAGATATTGTCCACTACTCATGGAAAGTAACCAAAAGTGATTCATAGTTGCTACTCTTACACTAGTAAAGTTGTCCATTGAAAATAAATTAACAGTACATTGTCTTATACAGCAAGAGAATTTTTATTTTATTTTTTATTTCTTCTACAGACCCAAGACAATGATTTGCTACTTTCTTTAAATGCCCATACATTTTCTTCCTTGACAATATAAATTAGATTTGCGCGACTGCGCAGATTTATAATTGTCCCGAAAATTATTATTCATCCCTCTTTTTCTTAATGCATTGTGGGATGGTGAATAATTAGCGAAGCACTTTTTATACTTTTAATTGCTCGAGCAAAATTACCTGATGTTCCTAATTGGGAGTTATGACTATACAGCGGTAGTCTGTTTGTTTTAATGTGATTGATGTGCGTAGTGTTTTTCTTTTAAGTGAACTGGCTTTTTAATAGTGTGACTTTTGTGAAACAAGATCTCTCATACGTGTACAAGTTTCGAATTAACTCGTCGAGTACCGTCATTATAGACACAATTATAGAACAATAGGTTGCGGTCACCGGTGACCGCTTGGTGTTTGACAGTTTAATCTGAACACAATAGTGATCGACTGAAATTGCTATGAATAGAGTTGAGCCTGTAAAAGTGTTGTAATATGAAGACGGATTTTTTTTTTATGGCAAAAGCCGGTAATCGAGCAGACGGATCCCCTGATGGTAAGCAATCGGCGTCGCCCATGGACACCTGGAACACCAAAGGCGTTACAAGTACGTTACCGGCTTTTTGGGGAGATTGGGGAAGGGGAGGGTAATTGAGCCTTGTTAATTGTGACTAAGTATAGTAAGTTTTTCAATTTATGTATTTTAATAAAGAATTTTATAGAACCAACCATCAAGAGAGTAACGCACTGCTTCTGAAAGCTGTTGACATAAGGTATCTATGCTTTTAGATATTTTGTGTATTAAATTAAAATTAAAGTAAAATCTATTTTCTCTTTGTTTCTTTTCAAATTAAAAGTAAATTACCTAGTTTCACTTATTAATAACTTTACAATTCCATTTAAAGAAAAAGAGTATTTAAAATAATTTCTCTACAATTAAAAACCAAGAGCGCGCGGACTTACTCTGAACATTTACTTTCAGAGACCTTGCAACTCTTATTTTTCAATTTACGTAGTCGCCCATCGCGTAAAACAAACCTTTAGATAATAAACTTTTGCCGCAAACTGATAAAGAATCTAATTTATACCTTTACAGGGGAAATTTCTTAGAGAAGTTTCGAGAAAAGATCGCATTCACCGTTGATTTTGCGAATGAATTATTCTGATTACGTTGCAATATATAAAGTTGTTATCAAAATTATTAATGCTGGGCAAATATTTTGGACAGCCTGTGTATTATTTTATTATGTTCGCGTTAGTAAGGAAACAAGAGACTTTTAGCTATTGACAACAATGCTGTTGTATTTACTTTACGGGGAATTATATAATATACGCCAAAAACCAGAGTTACATATATCATTTATATTGATGAATAACATAACATCACGCCAGAGGTGCACATTGTGGCACTTAATGCTACTGTACAATGTAACACCCACTTTTCACTATCTATGTTATGAGTCCCATGTAATAGGGGGTGAACCTATTGCCATATACCGGGCACAATTCCAGACTCCGTGCTACCACTGAGAATTTTTAAAAAACCTAGTAGTACTTCGCCCGACCCGAGAATCGAACCCGAGACCCCTTGCCGAGCAATCGCACTTACGATCACTTGGCCAACGAGGCATTATTTATATTGATGAATATAAGGCATCATTTATTGAATTGAATTCCATAAAAAAGAAAGAAAGAAAAGAAAGAATACTACTTCTTTCTTTTCTTTCTTTCTTTTTTTAAAAAACGTTGCCCCCCACTAAGATTTTATCCTGTGTCGTGGGTGCGTTTAAAACATACAAATTCATATACTCATGGCACCCAGACCCGAAACAACAATTTGTGGATCAGGCAGATTTTAAAAATCACAGAATAAAATTCTGCCTGATCTGAAGACTGAACTTCAGGAGATCACAATATTCATAGTTGCATAACGGAACCCCTGTTTTTGAGCAGCATTAGAATGTTCTCAATATTAAATTCTTAGTATCTGGTAACAGGGAGTTATTAGTTTTAATACTACGTAGAAGACTTGAATTTCTGTTTACTCCTTTTGCAAATAATCTTGTTCCAATATCGCATAATGTTCTGTATCACATTTCCTCAGGCCTGTTTTAATTAAATTTCATCAAATCTTAGTCGAAATCAAGGCCTATCTCAACTTAATACAATCCTTGTGTGTTTCGGATTACAACAACAGCGTACCTCCTTTTTAGTTGGTGCCAGTTAAGAAATCTAGTAAATGAAATGCTTAGGAACTAGGTAAGTCATTGTTTTGAGGTAAATTAATTAATAAATTCAGTTTCAATGTGGGGAAAATAAAATGTACTGATAAAGGATTTAAAGCAATGAATACAATAATTAATAACGTCAAGGGATTTGAAAAAGAAGGCAGACTTGACATTTGTCACAATGTCACTTGGAATTTACTGAAACACCAAAAGATCATTGGTGTATGTATGTGTGCGTATGAGGTGTAATGACGAGCCATGTCACGCAACAGATGTCCTTCGTGTCAATGTATTCTGCGTATAAGTTTACAGTAGCCAGGTGCCACAGTCGATGTTTCAAGAGACTATGTCCGCCTTTTTTCAATATCCTTCGTTAGCATCATGTTATTCTCAATTGAAAATCATCAATTTTCTGTATTTCAATAGCTTAAAATCTGAAACAATTAAAATTACATATTCCAAGAATTTAGAGGTATATACAAAAGGTAACAGATTCGATTATATTATTTATTTCTGGTAGTTCAACAGTAATCTTTAGCAATGGTCACTTAATACAAATATATGCCATTGATATGAACATTTTGAGAGCAAAAAGAATAATTTTTATCGAATAAATATTTTGAATATTTCCAATACATTAAGGGAACTTGTGTTGGTGTGTGTTAAAGTCAGTTGCAGTTGTATCGTTACCGTGTGTGTGTATTTCGGTGCGTCAATATTTGTTTGATAAGATCTGGACGCAACTTTTTTTTATGGCATAAGCCGGTAAACGAGCAGACGTATCACCTGATCGGCGTCGCCCATGGACACCTAGAACACCAGAGGCGTTAAAAGTGCGTCACCGGCTTTTTGGGGATTAGGAATTTGAGGATCGTTGAGGATTCAGGGATTGGGGAAATTGGGGAAGGGGAAGGTAATTGGGCCTCCGGTAACCTCACTCATACGACGAATCACAACGCAAGCGTTGCTTCACGTTGGTTTTTTGTAAGGCCATGGTATCACTTCGGTTGAGCCGGCCCATTCGTGCCGAAGCATGGCTCTCCCACACTTAAACTACCTCGTATTGGCCAATCGACCAACATAAGTGATATGTAAAACTAAACTTAACACCATTCTTGTATAATAAGTAAGGTGTAGGTGTGGAAAACGTGTACACATCGAGCCAATAGATTTAGCCCCCACACAAAAGGTCCACAATTTATTTTACCACATTGAAACCCCGGTCTTGGATGCCAGAACAAATATTTTGCACTTAACCGCACGGAATTGTAGGAGGATGCACAAAGGCGACTTTCGTTTGTTTGCTGTTAAGATCCATGTGTGTGTGTGCTTGTGTGTGTGTCTGTGTGTTTGTGCAGTGCTATTGAATGTGACAATGATGTTTATTGGAAGCGTTCCCGCTCGCTTTGTATAAAGTATTCTTTTTTGTTTGAAAGATTGTGTTCGGAATGGTTGCATTAAAATCAAGTGCTGTTCATAAATGTGCTTTTAGAAGTCATTTAAGTTATGCCTTATTATAAAAGACTTTATCAGCGGTGAAATGAAGTTTGGAATTATGTATGATGTTTGATAATTGAGTCGTCTAGTCTTCGGTTACAAAGGAATGAAGAAACGTAATATATATCTTTATATATATAATTCTGCTGTACGTGTATGTCATTGAACTCCTCCTAAACGGCTTGACTGATTAGGATGATTCACAAATCAGCCCAGCAGATGGAGCTGCAGTAGGTGTCTAGGTTATTTATCCTAAATTAAATTGAATGAATTTTTGTTTATACATTCAAGTGGATATGCAGGACAACGTCTGTCAGGTCGGCTAGTATGTATATATACAATAGTGTTCGTAGTGTAGTATACAACAAAAATGAAAGGGTTTTATAAAATTTATCAAAAATATATTTATACATCTCTAAATCCACCACTGTATAATATTCAGTTTCTAAATAAAAATAACGATAAAAATAAAATACAAAAAGACAGATAAAGTAATAAATAAAATTCTCAGTATTACTATTGGAAGAAACTCAAAAGCAATCCAATTCTTTGTTTGTGTATTTACAAACAAGTTTATCTACTTCGTCGGGGTTCTACAAAGGAAATGAGGTGACAGTACTCAGGTTTAGTTCATATACGTTCGTGTTTAGAAAATTCAAGCAGGTGATGCTTTCAAATAAGATTTACGAATATAATTGTGTTTTATTTATGATGAGTGGAGTGCACGTGTTTGTTTTTAAAAGTATACCGTAGACCCAAGGTTTCCTCTAGTTTTATAACATTACATAACATAATATCACGCCTTTTATCCCCGAAGGGGTGAGCAGTTATACCACTGTACAATGTAATACCCACTTTTCACTATTTATGTTATGAGTCCCATGTAATAGGGGGTGAACCTATTGCCATATACCAGGCACAATTCCAGACTCCGTGCTACTGAGAATATTTAAAAACCCAGTAATATTTTGCCCGACCCGGTAATCGAACCCGACACACCTCGCCCAGCAGTTGCACTTACGACCACTCGGCCAACGAGGCAGTCATTTACATACGCATTCAACCTTGACCCAGGACAATAATTTGTGTAGACCGGTAGGCTGCGCAACAAGGTGGATTAATTTTATTTTGATTTTACTAGAAAATGAGATTCATTTATGAGAAATTTCAGCCTGTGATGTTGATCGATGCTCGATTGAACATAAATACATGTACTAATTATACAAAAAGCCTAAAGCCTTCGATCAACAATAGTTATTATTGTTGATCGAAGCCTAAAGCACTACAGTTCTGCCTAGTCTCAAATAACAGTCGGCGTAATCAATTTCTAAATGAGTCTCTAAGTGTTCATAGATTAGCGACGAAATCAGAGAGCCAATTAACGGAATTAAGTTTTAGATTTCATTCGCTTTATTTCCTTGGATCAGCAGTAAATTGTGAACTTTCTAGAATAAATTAAGACAGTTTTGGGTCTTTAGATAAAATATTTATGTTGATCTTTCAAAGTTAAATCAAATTTGGTGATAGCGGTGGATGACGGATGGGTTGGTTGGATGCTTGAGTGAAAAGTTATTTGTTGGAACGTTAGCGACATGAATTTTTAGTGTTAGGTAAGAATCTATCGTAGAATGCGTACCATTTATTCATTTATATTTTGTATCATATGAATATCTGCTGTATTTTTTATACTGTTTATATTTGTGTATCTGTTAAAAATGCTTTTATTTTCTTCCTTTAACCATTTATTACAGAATCGAGGGCAAACAAACAGATGGATTTCCTGATTGAAAGCCATCAGCGGTACCCATTGATGTCCATCCATAATAATATCATCAGAGAAGTAACAAGAAAGAACCCTTTGTTTGGCTCTGAAACTTAGGGCTCTGAAAGCCTGAAAGAATTTTTGTCCATAATTCAACGTCTATGTAATACGCAATATGAACATTTACACACAGAACATGAATTAGTCTATATTTTATGGGCTGTATTTTTATAGCATATCTTTAAATAATAACTCTTATTTCCATCAAAATTAATGTTATTTATATGCCATTTGTTATTTATTTTTACGTTTTAATGTAATTTAATAACATATCTAACGAAACAACATGAGAACATAAACCAATTCGGTTGATAAAACTAAAATGGCGGCGCGTCGGTGCACGGCGTCGCTTATCTCGCTCGTAAACAAAAGATTGTCTACCTCTATGATTTACAGTTTTAGCCTGCTGTAATATCTCAGGGTGTATCTTCCAAGTGTAAATCTGCAAACACGAAATTTATACCTCTTTATATGATTTTCAGAGTTCAAAGATGTTGATAAACAAATATATTGCCCGATGGAATATTTTTGGTAAAGTATTAATATTTCGTTAAAATATATTTAAAATAACATTATATGTATAGAAGAAAAACAATATGTACAACTTAAGATACACTATAACTGGGCTGGCTTCTACCTTGGACAAAGGTTAAGCATTGCCATTCAACGTGGTAATGCTGCCAGTCTTTTGGGCACGCTACCTCAAGATAATGATGAGGAAAAATTTTTTTTGATGCCTTATTATAGCTTATTTATTTATTATTACCTTTTTTTAAGGTGTAAATATTTTAGTTCATAGTTATTTATATTTTAAGTTGTATATATTTTCATTTAGTTATAAATAATATTAATTGTATATATAAAACAAAGTAGCTTCTCTTGTATAGTTGTCATATAAAGAAAATATTTCTACATTAAAATTTTTAACGTAGGTTATTTAGTAAAAATAAAGGCATTTCAAAGATAAAAATTAAATAAAAGAAAACTAAAAATAACTATTTAAACAGAGCATTGAAAAATTCGTCTGCATCGACGTCAATAGGGAAAGTACCCAGAAGACTGGCAGCATTGCCACGCTGTCGCTGTATGGCAATGCTTAACCTCTGACCGATTAATAGACCACCCCTTTGGTCACGAGATGCGTATATATATAAGTATATTATATAAAAAATATATTTAAAATAACCATATGAAAACAAATCTTTATCAACGATCACATATATACATGTGTATGACCATCTATACAGCATAGCTTCTGCAATTCACCGAAGCGGTATTCATTTAAATATGTTACTGTTGCACTTGCAACTAGTTAATACGTAAAAAGTAATAGTACTAATTAGCTATAACTAATTTACAAGTCCTTTCAATAACCTGTCCACCACTGGACCATGAGAATAGGAGAGTTTGCCAAAACCTCTATACTTGGCATGAATAGGAGACAGCAGATGAAAGTGTTTTTTTTTATCAGACAGCTCTGTTGCTTGTTCCCTGTACAATGTTTTTGTCAAGATCTTTTTGTTACTTCTTACGATACTTGCGAACATGTTATAGTGCTCTATTAATGTATTCTACTCTATTTTAAAAATTTTGTTTTCAACTTTCTTTACATTTTAAAAGTACATGTTCAGTGCACAGCCAGACTCAACCCTATGCTTTTACCATTAAACTGTCACAGCACAATACACATATCTTTTAAGAAACATCTTTCTTAGATATAAGTAGGTAACCTTCGCCTTTTGTAAGTGATTTAGAATCCTGATGTATGGTACATTATTCGTTCATATAGAAATGTGGGTACCTATATTGTATCCTTTTGAACTCCGGCCTTTCTCCCTAACAATGGTTGCTGTGCGCTGTTGAAGTACTATGAACATAGATCGCGTTTGCGTGGGACATTCCTCGTTCGACAATGGCTGAACAAAATTGGGGCTTTGTATATTCTCTTTTGTTTTGCTCAGGAATTTGGAATGAGGAGTTTTGTTAGGTAATTCGTGAATGTTTTATATTGTTTTAGAATTTAAAGGAAATACAAATACAAATACAAATAGTGGGTGGTGGAGCTCGGAATTTATGTATTGTGTTCTATATATATTTTGTTTATAATATTTTTAGATGTATTGTTTCTGCCTTACTGGCCGAGTGGTCGCAAGTGTCAAGGGGTCTCGGGTTAGGTAGCACGGAGTCTGGAAATGTGCCCGGTATATGGCAATAGGCTCACCGCCTATTACATGGGACTCATAACATAAATAGTGGAAAGTGGGTGTTACATTGTACAATGGCCTTAAGTGCCGAAATGTGCATCTCTGCCTACTCCTTCGGGGATGTTATGTATTGTTATTTCGTCATGTGCTTTTGTGTCTTTCAGTTTAACTCGTCGAGTACCGGTTTTGTAGACACAATTATAGAACAATAGGTTGCGGTCACCGGTGACCGCTTGGTGTTTGACAGTTTAATTGTTAAAATAGGAGATTTTTTTAAAGAAGCTTTTTGGTCCCGATTGTTTCTTTAATTAAAGATCGAAAAACGAAAATAAACATCGAATTAATTTTGAACTGCAGATTTATCATCGTCATCTTTTAAAAAACACGTCCTTTAATAGGTTTTTAGTTCTACATTCCAACTGTTCATGACGTACAGTCAAGTACTAAATTATTATTAATAAAGTTAATGTCCCAGGTGCAGAAATTCTCACGGAATTCGACCAAGTTTATATTGTTTATATAAACACAGCTATCGTTAAATTTATAGTTCCTCTCCAAGTACAACGATTAATGGTGGACGGCATTTTGATTTACATCCCTAGTTTTATACAGATATGAGTGTAGTTGTATGAAATTTTTGGATGAAGAAAATATTTTAACGGTTCAATTTTTGTGAAACTTTACTTTATATTTGTTTTGGCTTTAAGTCGTCTGAATATAATAATTATATGTCCAACAGGATTTTTTCACATTTTGTGAAATATTGGAACGTAATAAAATCATAGTTCTTAACTCTGTGCTTAATATAGGTCGTCGTTTAAATGTGCATTTCAATTACTTTACGTAGAAAAAAATTAAGTTGATTTTATTAGATACGTCACAAAAAAAATGTTATGTCTACATACATACTTATATTAATTAAATTATAAAAAAAAGTATTAAAAGTTTTCAAAACCTAATAGAAGCTAACAAATCTTTTAAATAAAAGAAATATATTTAAAATTACGGACTAACGCCTATATTTTTTTGGAAAACTTTTACGATATATTAATACGAAATCTAATCACGTTTTTAGAGTAAAAATACAGCGTTAATAACAAAGTTTTAGCAATTGAATTTACGATACGATATTACGAATTTATGGTAACCCGCATAAATTAAAATTTGCTATCAAAGGATAATACAAAGCCGAGAATGAGAAAACCTATCATCGGATTAACTAAGAACCCTTGGGGGCCTGTTGAAGGTCTATAGAGACAAGTTATATAGATAACTTGTGTGCGAATTATTGATAGTATTAATTAAATTGAATTTCTTATATGATCGCTTTTTAGTCGATTTGTTAGTATAAAGTGAGTTATATTATAGAAGTTTTCCTTTTTGTAGGTACAATGCCAAAATATGGAAGGTTCTTCTTTTTCAGGTTATTTGTTTTTAGTTGCTTTTTAGTATTCGATACCCGGGTCGGGCAATATACTGGATTTTTTTAAAATTCTCAATAGTAGCGCAGAGTCTTGAATTGTGCCCGGTATATGGCAAAAGGCTCAACCTCTATTACATGGGACTCATAACATAAATAGTGAAAAGTGAGTGTTAGTGGTAACACTCACTTTTCTCCAGGCAGATAGGCAGAGGTGCACACAGTGGTGTGTGCACCTCTGCCTACCCCTTCAGGGATAAAAGGCGTGATATTATATAATGTATGTATGCTTTTTAATTTAGACATATTTTCTACTAGAAAAATTACGAAATGAATTGTTATTAGCGAAAGTGATTTGTAAGAATCGTAGCAATTGACGTTCTATTGTCTATACGTTCTGTAGGAGACTGGCGTGAGGTGAGTAAATACGTACCTCTATGTATGTTTTTACTACTAGTTGGATTGGAAATCATTTTTAGAAGGTTATCTTTAGCATTCGTCTGTTAGCTGATAGCATAATTAATGATGATGGTAACTACAGATAAGTATAATTTTGATGAAATAAAGAAAGAGAGAAAGAAAGAAAGAAAGCCTTTATTTCCCACGCTAAAACTAAACCTACTAATGTTCCAAGTCTGCGGTGAAATAGGACTAGTTGAGCATGTGCAAGACAGGGCCTCTCGCTGGTATTCTAAGTGATTCACGGACGAACAACCCACCTATCAGACAACATGATGAGACAGATGACACAAACACAAGATTGTTATATCAAGTGGTTTAAGAAAGATCAGATTTAGCATTCATCAAGACTCACTTTTGCTAATGGAGAATATTACTGTGATGTAAATTAAGACAGTAACTGTGCATTAGTATCTTCAAATAGATAAATTAATAATAACTAAGTCACTATCTTCTACTCTGTTTGAAAATACAATACATATGTAATATTGTGCTATGACGTCACAGGACATCGTTAAAATGTTGTATAAAAAGAGCAAGTCATTAAAATTTTTGACGCATATAATTCAGCTAGTTTCGGTTGTACGACAAAACAATATACATACATATTAATTCGTAATATCGAAGGCTTCACAGTTACACATACTTCTAAAAATGTGAACAGTATACACTGCTCTTTGGCCGGCTCGTTGGCCAAGTGGTCACAAGTGCGACTACCGGGAAGGGGTCTCGGGATCGATTCCCGGTTCGGGCAAAGTATTACAGGATTTGTCAAAAAGTCTCAATAGTAGCACGGAGTCTGGAATTTTGCCCGGTATATGGCAATAGCTTCACCCTCTAATACATCGGACTCATAACATAAATAGTCAAAAGTTGGTGTTACATTATACAGTGGCATTAAGTGCCGTAATGTGCCTCTGCCTACCCCTCCGGGGATAATAGGCGTGATGTTATGTTTATTATGTCATAAATTGCTTTTTTCTCTGCACACTCATCAAATGCACCATAACGAAAACTTAAATAATAATGACTTAACGAGGCTAGACATTGTTAGATGAGTCGGTAAACAAGACAAAATGCTCCGAAACCACGTTGTTAATATTTGACCTACTTCTGACTTTCAAAGGTCACTTTGTAATATAAGTGGTGATTTTGAAACAATTTAGTTTAGAAGCTTGACAACAGGCAGTTTGAGGTGACACATCACAAATACTGCCTAGTTGGTCGAGTGGTCGCAAGTGCGACTGCCGGGCGAGGGGTCTCGGGTTCGATTCCCGGGTCGGGCAAATTATTACTGGGTTTTTAAAACATTCTCAGTAGTAGCACGGAGTCTGGAATTATGCCCGGTATATGGCAATAGGCTATTACATAGGACTCATAACATAAATTATAAAAAGTGGTTACATTGTACAGTGGCATAATGTACCTCTGCCTACCTCGATGATAAAAGGCGTGATGTTATGTTATTTATTTTGTTAAAAAGGTAAGAAGTTTTTTTTGGGATAAACGAGCAGACGGATCATCTGATGGTAAGCAATCGGCGTCGCTCACAAACGCCTGGAACACTAGAGGCGTTACAGGTCCATTACCGGCCTTTTGTTGTTAGGAATTTGAGGATTATTAGGGATTCATGGGTTTGTAGACGGCGGACAGGAGGTAATTGGGCCTCTAGTAAGCTCTCCCACGACGAAATACAACGCAAGCGCTGTTTCACATCGGTCTTCTGTAAGGCCATGGTATTCTGTAAGGTTGTGGTATCTCTCCGGTCGAGCCGGCCCATTCGTGCCGAAGCATGGCTCTCACACACTTGTTTTTGTTTTGGTTTACATAAAACAAACTATTTATTCTTATTTGTATGTTTAAAATAATGTTTTTCTCATTCTTTTATAATTTTAAAAGCGATTTACTAGTAAGATACTCAGCAAGGAGATACATGGAGCGTGTAAAATGAAGACCCTTATATTACCTACTGTGTCTAAACTTGAGGTAATTTATTTTTCCTGTGTAAGTAATTTTACAAAGTTGCATTCACAAAAGACAGTGAGAAAGTAACATTAAAATATTCACTTCATTTTGCTCGTTCCGCGAGCGGCTTTATTTGGACATTCACGGGCCGACGTTGAAATTAAAAATGTCGCAAATATTTGAATGTCGCTCACTTTTTGTATTTAATACCTAATAAAGTTTTTTATTAAATAGTGTATTTCTGTGTTGTAAATTGTATTGTATTATTTGTTATTTGGTTAGAAATGTTCATCTCTTAGTATTGGATTCAGATTTAGAATTGGAAATATTTTTAGATTTAAACTTTACTTTCGACAATGTTTATTACTAAATAGCGAAATTATTCAATAGTCAACACCCTATACAACATAGATAAACATATTTCTGAGACTAAGTATACCAGTTTCTATTTAAGACAAACAATCAATCCTTATCCACAACAATCTTTCGAGAGAGGCAACTTCTACTTACATTTTTCAGCGTCTGACATTCAAAATCGCTGCCATTTGAAAGTCGCATATTGAAGCGCTATGAATAGCGGCCTTTACACCAAGAATGGTGAACACAATGCATTTAGTGAAGTAAATATCGTGAGCTGCGAACACTATCTCGCTACAGAACTACGCTGCGGCAGAAATATTTTTTTGTAACTCGTTTTAAGAGATTTCTTATCTATTCTCCGGTAGTTTATAGCAATACCGGCCTAATTTGAAATTAGAATTCAAATAAATATTATTTTGATTTGAAATGGCCAGTACTGTAGAACGGCAATTTCACAGGTTAGACCTATTATCATAATCCATTGTTGGATTGACAACCTCTTGTACAAATGAGAGGTTTGCCGCAATCTGGAAGTTCGACAGGTTGGTTGAAGATAGCAGTTTAAAAGGTTCAGGTTTGTATAGAGTACTGCTTCCCAGTCCCTTTTAAAATGAGCAGGACCTTAATCGGCTCTTACGATACCTGCGGCTAGAGCAGAGATACTGAGATTACTTTTTTTGTTTCTTTTTTTTAAAGAATTTTGTCCTGTTTAGAAGATTTTATCCTGTTTAAGTTTCAAGAAGATTTTCTCTTATATCGTGGGTACGTTTACAAACATACAAGTTCACATACACATAGCTCCCAGACTCGATACAACAATTTGTGGATCACACAAAGAATTGGTCCGTGTGGGCATCGAACCCGCTACATGTTAACTTAGTTACCCACCCACCGCGGCAGCCATGCTGACAAAAAATTTACAAATTAATAATGTCGTCATAGCTTTTGCTATAATATACATTTCTGTGATGTCATTTAATATATCCACGAAGTATTTTTTGTTATATTAATATATTTAAATCGATACAATCACAGACCAAAAACATAATTATATTATAGTGTAACTCCCGTCTGTAGTAGCTGCCTATACTAAATAATATAATGTTTAGTTCGAAATATTAATATAATTATTATAGCTGGGTCTGTAACGGCATTTATTGCTATATTTGACCATGTTAATAACTCCACCAGCCTAGTTTTTTACTCGTAACTTTATAATATCTAATGGTACCTACGTCCATTGTAATTTGACAACTGCTAATTAACGAGTGAGTCGAAACAAAGTAAAATATTATTCACTAATCCAAATGTTATGCGTACATTAAGGTAGGTAGATAATACTCTGAGTAACTTAAGTTTAACATAACATAAAATCACGCCTTTTATCCCCGAAGGGGTAAGCAGAGGTGCATATTATGCCACTGTACAATGTAACACCTACTTTTCACTATTTATGTTATGAGTCCCATGTAATAGGGGGTGAGCCTAATGCCATATACCGGGCACATTTTCAGACTCCGTGCTACTACTGAAATTTTTAATAACCCAGTAATACTTTACCCGACCCGGGAATCCAACCCGAGACCCCTTGCCCGGCAGTCGCACCTGCGACCACTCGACCAACGAGGCAGTCTTAACTTAACTTAAGTTTATATTCGTAATAGTATTAAACTATAAAAGCTAGCTAACTGTTAAGTTGATCTGTCTATAGATAGTTATATATAGATTCCCTTACGTTCCAGAATGAAAAGCAAGATGACCAGTGCCCAAAATAGCTATGAAACTTGCTTGACCTGCGTTTTGTATTAGAGTAACGAACCCTTTTGCTTCCAAACATGTAAACACAGAAATATGCACAAAGACCAACAGATCAACCAATACCAATCCGTATTTTTTTTGTTTTATTTTCAACTTTAAATCAAAATAGTATGGTTGAAAATCTATTAAATAAATTTGACAGAAATGGATATGTTGACGTGCTAGGGTCAATACTACTTCCATCACAAGCCTTTCAATCACTAATTAATCCATTAACGTTTGGAAGTACTGAATAAGCAAAGGTCCAATTGGCCTTTGATCAAACTGTTTGGTTGTGTACCGAGCACTGCGTATGACCCAAGAGAACGTAGGTATGACGTCATAGAAAGGGCGAAAGCCACAGAGGAGTGAAAAATATATTTACTCTTGTGACGTCACAACTATTTATACTTGAATCTGTACACAGTTATGCTGACATTCAACTTGTTTGACGTTTTATAAGAGCTTATAGTGGTCATATCTATAGCTGCTAAATATTTGGTCTTAATTTTGATTACTAGAAGTACAAAGTACTGTTTTTGGGTATTTTAGTTTTAATTTTGTTTTATTGCTAGCAAGAAGGTCAAATATACCTAATAAACCATTCAATATTATACTTCGAAGCGCTTCGCATCAAGCAGCCTTGTGCGTACTGCTAAGGAGTGGAAATATTTGCCAGAGTCTGTGTTATCTAAAGGGTGTTTTCAAATGCCGAGTGAATAAATTGGTCGACGTGCTCCATCGTAGACCACATCATCGCTTACCACTAGGCGAAGTAGTGGTCAAACGTCGGCCCATCAAAATATAAAAAAATAATACTTTTTATATTAATATATAATATAACATAACATCTCACCTTTTTATCCCCGAAGCGGTAGGCAGAGGTACACACTACGGCAATTAATACCACTGTGCAATGTAACACCCACTTGTCACTATTTATGTTATGAGTCCCATGTAATAGGGGGTGAGCCTATTGCCATATACCGCGCACATTTCCAGACTCCATGCTACTACTGAGATTTCTAAAAACCCAGCAATACTTTGCCCGACCCGAGAATCGAACCCGAGACCCCTTGCCCGACAGTCGCATTTGCGACCACTCGACCAACAAGGCATATATTAAGAAAACAAATAATATTTAATTCTTCATATTATACGCAAACAATTACAAGACAAATAGGAAGGTTAATAACCTCATACTTAGCATCGAACGATTTTCTCTAATCTGGCACAAGCCCTTTGAAGCCATCAACAACTTCAGTTTCTATTAAATTCCATATTACATGGAAAATTCTTAGAAATAATCTTACAGCCAAATACACAATACACTTGAATGAAGCCTTGCTAGGCTTTTCAGGAATTGAATTCTTGGAATCTGAACTTGATTAGTTAATGTTCAAGAGGCCATATTGCTTATTTATTTTACTAGAGGTACTTATTTACATAGTTTGAACTCATTTTTGTAGTCTATAAAATAGGTATTAACTAACAACTTCATCGTTTGTATAAAACATAACATCACACCTTTTTATCCCCAAAGGGGTAGGCAGAGGTGCACATTACGGCACTTAGTGCCACTGTACATTGTAACACCCACTTTTCAACATAACATCACGCCTTTTATCCCCGAAGGGGTAGGCAGAGGTGCACATAGAAGTAACACCCACTTTTCACTATTTATGTTATGAGTCCCATGTAATAGGGGGTGAGCCTAATGCCATATACCGGGCACATTTTCAGACTCCGTGCTACTACTGAAATTTTTAAAAACCCAGTAATACTTTGCCCGACTCGGGAATCGAAACCGAGACCCCTTGCCCGACAGTCGCACTTGCGACCACTCGGCCAAGGAGGCGGTGTATAAAACATAAAAATATAAAATATAATAAAATGTAATAGAATGTAACAGTTTAAGTAAACTATCAATCAAAAATAAATTCGATTATTATAAAATAGTAGGTTCTGCCAATAGCTTCAGCGTTCCCGTGTAACAACAAGACCCCTATATGTTAATCTAGACTACAATCTACCTCGGTTCTAAACTTCATCCCGATCCCTTCACCTCTTTTGACGTGAAAGAGTAACAAACACACACATTCATACACCCTCACAAACTATCGCATATATAATATTAAATAGGAAGTAGGCATATATAATATTAAATAGGAAGTAGGCATATATAATATTAAATAGGAAATAGGAAATGCCGTATTTTTTAAACCAACTCGATTTTAATCGGTTTTGTTTTTATTATAAGTGAGACATACTAAATTAATTAAAAATCGCGGGTTACAGTAGGCTGCGCGACATCGCCGCGACCGCGTACGCTGTTCGTGAGAAAGAACCCTTTCGTGGTTCGAAACTTTTCTCAGTATATGCACGTGAGTAACCCGCGATTTTTAGTTAATTTATTCGATTTCCTGTAAAGTTGCATGCATTACTAATGTTATTAAAATGTGTCACTGACTATTTAAACATAACATAACATCACGCCTTTTATCCCCGAAGGGGTAGGCTGTGGTGCACATTATGCCATTGTACAATGTAACTGACTGACTACAGTCAGTTACACTGAATATTTATAATGCAACACAGTTTCTATTGGAAATTCATTTTAAGTTTACTAATAGTAATATAGTATATAGTTATATAGTTACTCGATAGTTGACAACAAAGGTACACCTTTCATTTTCAGTGCAAAAAGAGAACGAAATCTTTTCAAAAACCTTAAAAAAACTTTTCAAAAAAGATCTTAAGCAATGAAAACAAGTTGATCCTTCTCTTATACAGAAGTTGAACAAAAGTATTACAAAAACATTAATTCTAAGGTCAAACTCGGTCACAAGGTCGGAATCTCGAAAATTATGCAAATCTTTGTAACGATGGTGACGAGTTGAATTTTTAATTTCCAAAGAAAACTTTGACAATGACAATTGAATTAGAATTACCCTTGGCAGGTAGACAGATACCTATCTTTATAAGTTATGATCTTATTCTTGTGTTTAAAGATGAAGATAATATTAGAAGATCTTAGTGGCAAAGTAATTAATAATTAATAAAGTGACAGCTTGTGACCTAAAGCTATCATTAAGCTATCATATATGTAAGTAAGATACATTTTCATTAGTTATGTTATGAGTTCATAATATCACATTAATATATGGGGTAAGCCTAAAGAAAACAAATACCATAAGCACGGGCCTGCGGATGGCGAGCATGAGTAGCTTGCCGCTCGACCAGAACCAGACCCGAGCGCACGGCGCATCACGTTCCGCGCGCGGCTCAAAGACCTATCAGACCACCATGGATGGGTCCGTTAGGGCTGTTGCCGATACGGAGCCGCGGAGAACGTAAAAGGTTACCTGGGGTCGGGTTCAAAGAGTAAGAACGGGGTGGTTTTTAGTCAGTAACAGTGACGCTCCAACCCGCCTCACTCAGGCAGGAGAAGGCATTCGATGATTTTCCACACTTAAAAAAATAGGACATAAGTCCAACTCCATCAACGAGCAAGTAAATTAAAAATCTATTTTCAATCTTGTGCTAAGACGTTTGTGCATAATAATGACGACTCATCAATAGTCTTTAAGTTCTATAAAACTATTACTTTCTTAATTCAATTAACTATGTATGAAGATACTCTCCAGAGTTTCAACAAAGAAAATATAAATGCGTGTAATACCAAACAAACAAACAAACATAAGTACATTTTAGAACTTTACACAAAAGTTGTCTCGTTAAAAATAACGTTACACTTACAATAGTTGATAAGTTTAAAACACGAGTCAACTGTAATATTAAAAATTCCAGAATATTCCAGCTTCTCTTTAAATTTTGTTCATATAAAAGAATTTTCCATATTTATATGAGGAATTTAGTTTTACGTACTGAGACGCGGAAGTAAATTCTTGATAGAAAACTTTGCTCGAAACTGTAACTCCACTGTTTTAGGAGGAAACTTCATGGGGAGTTTATTCATGGGTTGAATTTGGTTAAAACGGACGCTTGGTGAAGATTGTATTCTTCTGATATTCTTTTCTATGTTACAGTTTGCTCAAGAATATTATTTCTAATGCGAAAGTGAATAAAATTTTATGTAAAGTTGAAAATGTTAGTATTTTTACATTTTGTACAGACACTGGTAGTTCTGGCAACAAAGAGCAGCTAAAACAAAATTAATTATTGTATTATCGGCTTACTCACGTAACTGTTTGACCAGGAACTCGATTAGTTTCAAACCATGCTACAGGCTCATATTCATGACATTTCATGACATCAAGAGCATTCAGCGACTCGCGACGACTGTTGTGCTGCGCTGCTACTGACCACTGAGCAAGCCGAAAACATAATAATTAATTTAGTATGTTTCACGAAAGGTTTAATGTAAAATGAAATTATAATTTTGGCCTTTTTTCAAATATTTTACCTTCATATTTTTACTACTTGGGAGCTATGTTCTTTGTTTTAATATATGTTTTGTCCTTTGTGTTGTATGTGTGTATTTACCTCTACATAAATAATAAATAAATACTTTCTAAAAAAAATCAAATACAAATTATAATAATGTTTGAAAAGTTGTTATAACATTATTTTTGTTATTGAGTACCTACTTTTAACAAAAATATAACATAAACACCTCCCAAATTAAATTTAGATCATATATTAGGATCATAGCTGATTTAAACATTTAGTTGAGTTCAGATGGAATAGTTTATCTTGGAGAAGCCTAAACTAAGCTAAAATAACCAAAGCCAACATTAAGGTCTTGCACGTTATTTTAGGCTGATAATGTCTATTCTAAAATGGACTCCAGACAGTTAACGAAATATATTAAAAGCTTTGTAATTTATTCATAGTTTAGATTTACTGATGTTTGAGTTTCTTTGTCCAGGATTTTATTGAGAGATAGGTGAACGGATTTTAGATGTGTTGGGCTTTTTATGGCTAGAAAAGGTAACCAGAGATTTTCTTATGCAGGGCACATGTCTCAAGCAGAATTCTTATTATGAACTGAGAATATTCGTATACAGCATACTTCTTATTAAGAATTGAAAAGTATTTAATATAATAATAATACTTTGCTAAACTAAAGGATAGAACTCAAAACCTCAAGCTCACAGTTGTGCTCACGAACCCTAGACACATTATTATGAAAGTATTTTTTTTATGGCATAATCCGGGGATTAGGAGTTTGAGGATCGTTGGGGATTCAGAGATTGGGGAGATTGGGGAAGGGGAGGGTAATTGGGCCTCCGGTAACCTCACTCACACGACGAAACACAACGCAAGCGTTGCTTCACCTCGGTTTTCTATGAGGCCGTGGTATCACTCCAGTCGAGCCGGCCCATTCGTGCCGAAGCATGGCTCTCCCACACTTGGAATATACAACAAAATAAATACAAAAAAAGCAACGAGATAAGTATCACTAAACCGTTCAGACTCAAACAAAAGGTTTTATTCAAGGAACATAAAAATTCTACACGATATACAAAGACAATCGAATAAAACGCGAGACATAGAAATTGCTAAAGTCAAATTCGTATACAGAACTATAGTTGCATAAAAGCGAATTTTCAAATAACATTTGAAGTCTTCAGCTAAACTATTTCAATACTGAAACCTTATAGTTCCAATATTCTAACAGGAACGAGAATTGGGGTTTGTTCTCTATTGTCTAGTTTTGGAACTCTTAGGACGACCTTGATTTAGACCGAAATTAGGTAAGGCGTCTATTTTGATTTTGTAAAGGATTGTTATAATGGTGTTAGGTTTAATTTATAGAGAAATACTTAATAATATTAGCGTGTTTATGGATTATGTAAGAAAAGAATCCCCAAGTATTACTTTAGCACAATTACACACAATTCTTTTACGAAAAAATTAGTTAATTTTTTCGAACACTATTTCAGATTTTTATTTATAAAATATACCTAATAAAAAGTTATTAGTATTGTGAAGCAATCATACTTCAAAGTAGATGATCAAAAATTAATTTACTTTTCGTCGATTTTGTGACAGCGAAATCTGTAAAATCTTTAAATCAACGATAGTCGACTAAACAGTACCAAATGACATACCTATAAAAAAATATAAAGTACGACAAACAGTCTGTTTGTGTATATTGAGCGACAAAGAAGTTAGACACGTAGCGATAACAAAGAGATGTCTAATGCAGAATCCCTTTAATGTTGCAAAAACAACACTTCAGAGTTAAAGCTAAACTTGCAAACGAAATTGAAATTTACTGGTTCAGTTTCAAAGTGTCAATTTTAACAAAGCAAATTAATTTTGATCTCGGATTCAAGTGCTGATGATACCGAAAATGTTTTCTTATATGACATAGATTTTAGATTGTATATTTTTGAACTATAAAGGAAAATGTGGGCAGCACTAGACCTATATAGATAAAAGAGAGTTTTGAAATAAGGTCATGTGGTACAAAAAGGTTACTTAGTCAATTTTAAGATCAAACGCAGAAATGTTAATTTTAACATAAGTACCGAATTTAGGTTTGAAAACGCTCTAAGTTCTGTAATCTTTTCATTAAGAGAACACTTATTTTTAAACGTCTCGCTTGATGCTAAAATATTTCTACGATACATGTTTAAAAAGAAATTTGCTAGTTAATACAACCACCCACGGTGATATAGACCCAACTTAATAATACAAGTTCCTACAAAATCCAGGGCTGACAAGCACTCTACAAAATCATAGAAATGGAAAAAGAATCAGAAAAAAAACATTCCATGTCTTATCGAGGAAACGGTACGTCAAGGTTGAAAGAGGGGAAGGGTTTGCGGTATAAGCGGATCGGCGATGACCCTTAGGAAATCATCAACCTTCAGCAAAACGTCCCCTATTAAACCTTTATGAATTTCGCCTACTTATTTTATTGTGAAATCTGGAAGAACTGACGAATCTAAATAAATTGTATTCATTTTATTTTTGAGTACCTACAAAACAATATTTTATGTCATAAAAGAGAAAATGGAAAACTGTGGCTAGAATTTACATTTTATTGACGAACTCAGAAATAAGTAGACATTATTCAAAATTTTAAAAATATATCGATGTGATAGTGTTATAGTAACACTACGAGTACTTAAATATATCAGAAACAAAATGAAACCTAACCGATTTGTAGGTACACTTATTGCAGTATTCACGAATAGTTGAAAAGACAAACGAGGTAATCGATATCCAACGTCAAGGGCTTCGACATATTAGAACTAAACCCTTTAATTTAAAATATAGAACATTTTAGGACTTTCGAAATATAACTAAAAACCAAACAAAAGAAACCACGAAACACAGACATCAACAAAACAAAGTTTATTCCCGTCCCATAGCGGTATTAGTAAAAATCCCCGGACCGGCGGAAAACTTCGCGATCCTGAAATATCGTCAGTCGTCGATCACTGCTCCGGGGCATTATTCACGGGAGAGATAAGTCCGAAACGTACCTGGGAGTCGACACCTTTGAATAGATACTGTTTTTGGATAGATAACAATTTATAGGCTAAAGCGGATTCGGTTTTGGTGATTAGCATTTTGCCACCGCCCAAATACATTGGTCATGAGTCAAATTAAAAAACGTATTTAGCAGCCAATTTCCACAAAGGAGGTGGTTCTATGCATAAATAAATTCATAATCACGTCGCGTCGCATGAACACGAATAGTAGATGGTCAAGGAAAGAACAGTTTTTTCTAATTAAAAAAAAAAGTTAGCTTCAACTACAGTTTCATATCACCGAGAATTGGATTCGGTATATGGCTTTAATTAGTAGTAGGTATAGTTATTTTCGAATAAGAAATTTGATTAAATTTTTATACAGTTTTTATTTAGATACACAGAGACTACGAAGTTTCTCTCATGTTTAGGCACGTCTTATATCAATTTGAAATTTGATGAAGATTCCATATACAGAACTCGCTCTTAGCTTATAACTTAGGTTATCAATAAGAAATATCTAAGGTTGAATCGAGAAGCGACTGTGAGTGTGAGATTGGGGTATAAATCTGCCCTAGAGCTTCATGCTACGTGTCATGGCCGGGTTATAATTACTTTCTGTCTGGCACCCGTTCAGATCATACTGCAACTTAAGTAAAATAGACATTGCATTTACAGGATTTTGATAGCATAAAGTGCAAAAGAAATTTCTTCTTTTTACTAGAATAAATACAGCCATATGACATACAAAAATAAAACAGGTTTGTTTTACTATGCAACTGTAAATACAAATTGGACATGCAAAAATAGATTGAATACAATAGCAAATATTATAGAACTTTGAAATGAAAGAGTATAAACATGCAACAATTTTAAAATGTAGAAAAATATTTAACAATTTGATACATCAAGCCAAGTCAGACTAATACCTACATAATCCCCACAGTCAAAACAAGCGAAAAGTAATAAATTCTCCTTTGGCTACAAAATCGAAAGAGACCTTTTTTTTAAGGGGGGAAAATCATCAAATGACTGTTCCCGCCTGGGTGAGGCGGGAGGAAATGTCAGACTCTTACTGCTAAAATCCACCCCGTTCCTACTCCTGCACGTTTAGCCGGAGCCCCGGTTACCCGTTAGGTTCTCCGCGACTCAACGAGAGACCCTATGATCCTCAATTGTGTATATTTCAACCAGACAAACCAGACAGTCAAATAAAATTCACGCATTTACTCTTAGCAAATATTTTGCCCGTACTTTGTTGTGAATAATACGTCAAAAGTATTGATTTTGCATTGCGGCACACCTCAGCTCAAAAATGTCAGTCCTCCTATAGAACTCTGGCTTTATTTCTGAATATTTTTGGTGATGTGTGTATTTCCATTGAGTTTTATTTAAATTCACATTTTTGGACAGGTTAAATCAGTATGCAATATAGGCTGCAAAGCTCATCACAATATTATTTGCCTGCTTTATAAATAATCTTCTATAATTCACAGTATTTTATCAACACATCAAGTCTTAGGTATAATTATGTATTCTGCAGAAACCTTGGTATCCCTTCAATTCACTTCATACCAAACTAAAGGGCACAAATTATACTTTTTCAAGAAGCAGACAGAAGAGTTCATTAGTAAAACTGCCAATATCTCCTAAAAATCTCAAAAGAACATTTCTAAAACACAACAAAATACAATTTAAAAATATTCCCCAGTCTAACATTTAATAATTACAGTTATATACTTGGAGCTCTTTAGCCAAGACGTGATCTCGTTGCATCGCATACATTTAAGTAGCTACGTGGCCTTGCAATGTCCCCAAAGACTGTTCGGGACTAGAGTACGCGACTCAAGAGGAATAAAATCTAGAACAAGACAAGCTCTCATGTATTAGAATGTAAAGGAAGACAATATGAAAAGAACTTGAGGAGTTAGGTGAAATTTTCTATGAAACTCTTCTTACGATTTCCGTAAAAGCTGTTCTTTAATATCTTTTATCTTTAGAAGCAAAATTAAACCTGTTTCTTTTATGCATTGTTTTACTTATTGAAGAGGTTATGTTGCATAAATTAAATAATATAAAAACTTCAACTATACGGGCTTCTACAAAATTTGCAGCTAACATTTTGACAGTCAGTTGGAGTAAAAATATTTTCAGTAAACCTTATAATTCTTTTAACATACAAAGGATAATATGGCATTAAATATAATTATTGCAAAAGACAAAGTATTATTACACTATTTACAAAGCATTATAAAAAATTCCTACTATTTCTTTATTCTATCTCTCTGCGTTAAATATTTATTTTTGTCTGCAAATGGCGGACGTATTTTGTTTTGTTTAGGACTTTAATAAGCGTCTACAATCTAGCAAGAGAAAAACAACCATTCTTTAAAATAAATTAATTTACAACATAACATAACATCACGCCTTTTTATCCCCGAAGGGGTAATAGTAGGCAAAGGTGCACATTACAGCATTTAGAGCCACTGTACAATGTAACACCCACTTTTCACTATTTATGTTATGAGTCCCATGTAATAGGGCGTAAGCCATATACCGGCCACAATTCCAGACTCCGTGGTACTAAAGAGATTTTTTAAAACGCCAATAATACTTTCATTAATTAATGTAGTATCCTTTAATTTATGGTTAAAAATTTTAAAATTCTGCCTTATTCATCATTCGATTGTCAATTAAAATGTCTAATGATATTTTAGCTAAGCCTATATCTGAAGCTGCAAAAATTATAAATTCTTTTATTTTAGATAGATAAGTAGACTAATGCCGGAATACTGAAATATTACTCAATTTTAAGTCGTGCTCAAATATCGTGCCATCTTTGTCATTTTACAAAGAATTTGTAGAGACAGAACTATACTTAAGCACGACTTAAAATTGAGTAGCGTTTGAGTATTCCAACATAAGTTGTAAATACATTTGTTATGTAGAAGTACGATGGAATTGACATCGTCACAAAATGCGTACAAAAACCCCTTACAACAAATGTGATAAAATCAAAATTAAACTGTCAGGCATGAGTTTTGAAATCGAGAGTAAAGCCTATTTGTCCCCTACAATTTCTGTATTGTAGGGGACAAATATCCTGTAATACGTGTCGCCAGCGACGTTGGGTGAAGTAGCGCGACGTTGGCAAACTTTGGTCGACATATCTGAGGCCTTAGTACGAGTTTCATTTACGTTTATAGTATTCGTAACGAGTTCGCGTTCGGCACTCTGATTGGCGGTGCCAATGAACCAACCAATCACAGCGGCGAACGCGTACTCGTTACGATTACTTTAAACGTAAAACAAACTCGTACTAAGGCCTCTGGAAACATCACCGTCGCTGTTGACATAAGGCGCGCTTTGTCACCTTATAATATGTTGGGCGAAATAGGTAGGCTTCGCTTGACATGTCACCCATATATCTCGTAGGATATTTGCCCCCTATTTGAAAAAATGTTACATTTTTTTATATTACAGTAACTAGCAAGAACACTAAATATAATCTAAATACCAATTTAAATCCCAATCATAGACTTTTGCTCATAATTTATTTTAGTCTTTAGCCTAACAGCAGTAAGGCCTAATCTAAATGGAGGTTTATTACATTCAGGTCTAAGAAAAATTACCCACGAACCGTATGTTACATAAGTTTGTTGGAAACCAGTCGTTACGCGTATTACTACAACATTCCGTATTCCGAACGCTGCCTTTTCTTACAATTTACGCAAAGTTCGCGTTTACGCAATGTCCCTTATACGGCGATGCCAATTCTTATTATATTTAGAATAGAACGTAATTTATTTTGATTATGATTTTCTTTATTGGTACGTGAATAGAAAAAATAGCACTGGACTGATATAAATCAAGATAACTGCTTATGATCACAATAAGCTAGAGTTAGCACGAAATTTACATTTTATAAATTCAACACTATAATATTATTCTGACTACTCCGTAATAACACCTATTTTAGGACAAAAAACAATAATGTGTCGATAAAATGATCCCCAATATTTTTCACTGTGGTCTGAAAATAACACCTGCAATATTGAACCAAATATAAAACACACAAAGTTCTAAATTCAATAAACTGACAGTTAAATCACAAACGTCACGTGTTAAGCCGACACAGCTGTCAGAACATTCGAGATTCGAATGCTTTTCAAACAGCCAGTTTCAAATTATTCTTATCTACAGTTCTAAAATGTAAATCCTCATTTGAAACGAACTGAGGTCACAATGCCGGTTACCGAAACGTAGGAAGGAAAATTAAAATATTTTTGGTCCCCACTAACGAGGCTGGCTGTTTCTGGCCTATCTGCATTTTTGTACCGCCAAAATTGGATTTACTTCTGTACGTGTTTTTTTCGAATCATCCCTTTTTGTCTGTAAGCTATGACAGATTTTTGGCACCTTTGAATTACGAGCCCGGATTTTCGGTTTTTGTGTTTCGTTGATTTGGGGTTTTGAAACTGTTGCATGTCGAAAAGGGAAAATAGAATTGGTTGCTATTTCTGTTCACATCCTATACTACGAATACGGATGCGTTGTAGAGAGTTAAATGTGTTATTTAATACCTTACTTATTAATTCTTTCGTATATAGCGTAAAAATACGTATGTGTGAGTTTGCCTTGGTACCTACAGGTGATGGAGATAAATGATGCAACATTAACAGTGAATATGTAATATATTGATAAAGGTTTGTTACAATGTCCTACATACATACTTTCACTAAGAGTTTAATTTTGATGAACCACCCGTCATAGTAACTTTGTCCTCTGCATATGACCTCATGTTTAGAAGTGTATTTACTAATAGAGTAACACAACAGTGACTACACTACTGAGACACTACTTAAATATTCCAACTCCACCTCACTATTAAAGCATCGATTAGTTTCACGCGTTTATAACAGTGTTCCAATCAAGATATTCCCCCGAGCCTCTGACAATAGGGAGCGATATTTGCGGTCATACGTTGCGGTGAACCAGCTCACAAATCAGACTCTATTGTTATACGTGTTAACCACTATTGCGTTACTGAAATTGGGTCTAGTTGAACGCTTATGTCCCTGAAGTTTAGTGTTATTCAGAGTATTGTTGCTAGCACAATGTATGACTGAAATGCGGACGTTCTGTTGGCGACAATAGGCCAAATAAGGCTTTTATGGCTGTGTACTTCAGTTTATGTTACATTCAACAACATACGCAGTTCAGGAAGAAATTGTATTGGTTTCGAATTCTAGACTGAAAGCTCCCAGCGTTTATAGAATGGGATCCGCACTACAAATTGCTGTTTCAAAGTATATATTCGAGCTCCAGTAGATTGCTTGTAAATGAAAAACAATAAGGTAAAGGTTTTATTTAAATTATTCGTGAAATTCTAAAGGTCAACGATGAATGCCTGTGGTATCTTAGCTCTTATCAAATTGCGAATTGAATAAAAATAGCTTCAGGTCCGTATTTCAGTACGTAGGCGTAGATAGAAATTAAAAAAAAAACTTCCTTTTAAGTTGATTACTTTATTTTATGCACAAACCATAATTATTACAAAAAGACACAGGTACACATGATTCTAAAACAACGAATTGAATAGCTACGATGAAGATTATGGCAACATAGACGAGCGAATATTTAATAGAAAAATATTATTAAAAGAAATGACAACGTTTCAAATGTTTTTATAATAACTATCGTGAGACATACTAAATTAAGTAAAATCGCGGGTTACTCACGGGAATATACTGAGAAAAGCTCTACTAGTTTCGAACCACAGAGGGGTTCTTCCTCATGAGCAGCATGCGCGGTCGCGTCGACGTCACGCACCTCACTGACTGATTCAAACGACGAAAAGTAATATAAAAGAGTTCAGATCTGTTTTCATATACCTATTTAGCTCAAGAACTAAAAGTCTTACTCACCATATACTTAAATATACAACAAGCCTTCAACGTTATTCACTGAAGTTATATTACTATCTAGTTAACTCCATAACTTTATCGTAAGTACGTGTGTGATTGAAAAATAAACTAGCATAAGATAAAAATAAGATTTAGTCTGATAGTAAGCAGAATATAATGTTATTTATGATAGCGATGAACGTAAAGCGATCTATATCAGGAGCACTAAAATTTTATAGGCGTCAGGTTTTTTTGATTGAAAGAAAAAATAGATTCACAAGGGAGGAGTACTTATTTATTATTAGTACATTTGCATAAAATAATAGTCATAGTACCTGCTCATATTCAATATTGGGATGATGACAGGGTATGGAAATTAAAAATCTAATTAGTCCATAATTTAGGTAATGAAAAAATATTAGACACGTATTTTTTATTATGTCGTATAATAAAACAATACTTAGATATACCGAATCAAAGTTTAAGAGTGGGGGCTTAAACGTCAAATGTCAATTCAAAAATTAAAATCAAATCAATATATCGTCGGAAGTATTCGTTTCTGTAAGAAAATAAAAAATACGTGTCTAATATTTTTTCATTACCTAACTTACGGACTAACTATTAGATTTTGATAAAAATAAAAATTAGGCATCTACCTTATTAATGTTCGCTATGACATTAGCGACCGCATTGCTTTCTTTTTTTTTATTGCTTATTTTTTTTTTTTTTTTTTTTTTTTTTTTTTTTTTTAAGGGGGGAAAATCATCGAATGACTTCTCCCGCCTGGGTGAGGCGGGAGGGAGTGTCAGACTCTTACTGACTAAAAACCACCCCGTTCCTTCTCCTGCACGTCGAGCCGGAGCCCCGGTTATCCGTTAGGTTCTCCGCGACTCCGAATCGGCATCGGCCCTATTGGGCCCCATCTGTGGTGGTCTGATGGCTCTTTGAGGCGCGCGCGGAAAGCGACGCGCCGTACGCTCTACTATTATTAGCATAATATATAATTAGCACCTCTACCTATCCCTTCGGAGATGAAAGGCGCAATTTTATGTAATTTTAGTACTTGAAAAATGCGAATTAACGTCTTTGCATTTTTACTGTCCCCATATCTATTAACTATTCTCTTCATATAAGTATCACTATTTTATTTACCTCTAATGTTATGATAGTGTTATTTATCATACAATGGTTCCCCAGTCTCTGCAATAGGGTAGTTTCCTATTTTTTTATTGTCTGTCAAAATCAACTACTTTCGACATTCGATTTACTGCGTTTTAAAGGAACGTGTGACACTCCTAAACTTATTTTCGTTATTTATTGGAATTGGACCACATTAAAAGTTGCCCTCAATTGGTCAGTTTGGCTAAAGAAATTGAGATATGTATGTGCCATGTTCTTCATAATATATTGGTACGATGATTTATTATCGTTAATACTTTAGTATTAACGTTTATTTTATGTTTTTATAATAACTATAGTGAGACATACTAAATTAACTACTTACTCAGTACTTAAGTAGGCTGCGCGACATCACCGCGACCGCGCACGCTGTTCATGAGGAAGAACCCCTCTGTGGTTCGAAACTAGTAGAGCTTTTCTCAGTATATTCACGTGAGTTGCCCGCGATTTTCAGTTAATTTATTTTATGTGTTTATGTGTGTGAACAAGATAATAACAAAAGTATTTGTAGGTACAACATTCTATGTATGCTGATATAAACTTCATATCAACTGACTTAATATCGTACAAAGATTAAGTTGAGATAGGCCTTGATTTCAACTAAGATTTAATGAATTTTAATTATAATACGCCTGAGGAAATGTGATACAGAACATTATGCGATATTGGAATAAGATTATTTGCAAAAGGAGTAGTTAGAAATTTAAGTCTTCTACGTATTAATTGATATAAATCATTACCATATTTTTTGTTTGTTGTGTGTGCTTTGTTGCGCTAAAGTACGTTCCTAATCTAATAAATGTAAGTGACTTTGACTACCTTTCTTTTGATTATTATAACCAATCAAATATTTAACGTGATCTATTCTACCTCTAGTTAAGAAATTAACATAATATAACATATCACCGTTTATCCCCGAAGAGGTGCACATTATACCACTGTACAATGTTACACCCACTTTTCACTATTTCTGTTATGAGTCAAATGTAATAGAGGGTGAGCCTATTGCCATATACCGGGCACAATTCCAGACTCCGTGCTACTACTGAAAATATTTAAAAACCCAGTATTACTTTGCCCGACCCAGGAATCGAACCCGAGAACCACTCAGCCAACGAGACAGTCTTTTACTATATAGATATAAAGTATATATTATAATATAATAATATATAATAAATAAGAAATTAAATAATACAGTTTATAATAAAACAGTACCACAACGCAATAAAACACGTAGTTATGCAGTATATTCAAAGTTATCACCGTAAAACCTATAATGACTGAGTTAAAGCCACCGCAACTGTTCACAAAGAGTAATAGCTGAGGTGTGTCTACAACTAATGGTAATTTATTGTCTATAAAACTTTTACACGCCCAGGTATGTTTGACAAACTGTTATATCATAGGCTATGTTACTACTTTTTGCCTTAACTGCCTCGTTGGCCGAGTGGTCGCAAGTGCGACTGCCGGGCAAGGGGTATCGGGTTCGATTTCCGGGTCAGGTTAAATAATACTATTGGGTTTTTAAAAAATCTCAGGAGTCTGGAATTGTGCCCGGTATATGGCAATAGGCTCACACCTTATTCCATGGGACTCATAACATAAATAGTGAAAAGTAGGTGTTACATTTTACAATGGCTTAGGCAAAGGCATCTCTGCCTACCACTTCGAGGATAAAAGGCGTGATGTTATGTTACTACTTTTTATATTATTATTATTACTTTTTTACGTATATCACTGATGTTCATTTGAGGGAGGGTTCTTGAAGTGAGAAAGCTTTTTATGTTAGCAATTTCAGGTAAGCAATATTGGGCAATGTGAAATGGACGATATTTGTAAATGCTTTTCTCTTTGAATGACTGTTCTGATATTTATATTTAAACCACTAGCAAATAAAGCGTAGGTTTTAGATGGTTGATATAATCTTATAAGAAATAAAAACGTATCTAGAGTTTATGATAAAAAACTAACGTAACTTAATAGTGCTACGACGTAGCTGTTACAATGACTACGTCGTAGCGATTAGCGTCGCAATAGGGTAGTTTCCTAAATTTTATTTTAATGTCCGTCTGGTGGATTAATTTAAAATTTTAGACACGTATTTTTTATTTTCTCTCAAAATTAAATGCTTTTGACGATATATTAATTTAAAATGTCGTGTGACGTTCTACCTCCCACTCCTAAACTTAACTCCATTTTATTTAAGTATTGTAACTTAATACAAGAAAAAAAAATACGTGACTAATTATTTTATCATTTAACTGACAGACTGTTTCCTAGCTAAGCTACTAGGTGATCTGCTGACCTACTAGCATACAAGATGGGGTGAATATAAATAAAACCGCCTCTGTGTACTGATCTGAGCTGGTATATATATTTTATATTATTTGGTCTTACAAATCAATTTTACCTTATAGTTTCATGGGTAACGAAACCATAGCTCGCTTTTAATTGTGACAACGCCATCTATCGAGCCATGAGACAACTTTTGAACAAATATTTTTTTGACTTAAACAATAAGTTTGGTCTTGAACATAGACTAATTAGATTTTTAATTTTCTTACCCTGGAAACTACCCTATTCAATGTAGGTTCTCAGTTACCATAACTAGATTTTTTTTCAATCTTTCTGATCACTATAAAGCTAGTTATAGTAATTAAAATAAATATATTTTTTATAGACACTGACATTCTCACAGGAAAACTAAGTGAGTTGAGAGTAGATTTTTCTATGAAACTACTAAAAGTAAATTAGAATTAACTTTTATTAACATACGTCTATACTTTCATAACAAAATTCAGTATTTTATGTTCAAATACATCATATTTTTGGGTGCAAAAAACAGACAAATATTAATCAAAAGAATACAATTAGCTAACGAACATAGAATTGTTTTTTCTGTCCACATTTTTGATGTCTCGCTGTATATTTTCATTCTGGGGATGAATTTTGTTTGTTTTAATGCCTGTAATCATTCTGATATAATTTTTATTCGTGAGGTCAAAGAATAAAAGTGTTTATAATAATATAATAATAATAATATTCTTTATTGTACACCACATAAACACATAGGACAAACAACAATTAATATAGTGCACAATGGGCGGTCTTATCGCACAAGGCGATCTCTTACAGACAACCTTTGGATGGAGTTGTAATAGGAGTCAGATATGGGTCGTCAAGTGTACAAGTTAAAGACTTTAAAAAGAAAATAATAATAATACCGTGTAAACCGTAATATGTATAAATAAATTATATATGTATATATATATATATATATATATATATATATATATATATAAATATATGTATGTATATGCCTACATAAAAGTTATAAAAATAAGAATATATAAAATAGAACATAATACATAATGGTGTGTAAGTGTGCGTGTGTGCGTTTATGCGTGTATGTGTACGTGTGTTACCATGTTAAGTAGGAGACAAGAAAAAACTATAAAGTTAGATAAAATTCTTTAACTAGTTTTTTAAATTGTGATATGGTTTGAGCTCGCCTCACTGCAATCGGTAGAGCATTCCACAACCGTGCTGCCGTTTATGTTAAAATATTTTCTTCTTTACATAGAATATTTCTCAAATCGTACAAGTGAGATCTTAAGTCTGGTGTAATTCACTTATCAAAATTCTTTTTGGATTTTCTTAGAAGTCTTCTTTAAAATCTTTTAAGTGTTTAATGCCTTCAGCCATGCTATCTAAACATTCCTAGTATTTTGTTTAGTATAAAAATGCTGCAAAAGTATTTGCAGCGTCTACAAGCGAAAAGCTTAGGGTATGCATACAGCATGTACCATAAAACCTGCCACACTCTAACGACTAGTCGCAAAGAAATTCAATTCTAATTAAATCTGACATAAACGGAGAAGTGGGTCGCTTGCGTGCGATCCGGTCATCTGCGGAATGGACTAGATTACTCGAGTTTTATAGAAAATGTCGACACCTCTCGAGAGTTGCAGCGAGAATGCTACGCTTTAATTAATTATTCCTTGTTGCTGATATTTCTGGGTTGAAATGATTACTACATAATATAAAAAAGTCGCTATTCGCCGTCTGTCTGTCGCTATGTATGCTTAGATCTTTAAAACTACGCAACAGATTTTAATGCGATTTTTTTAAATAGATAGAGTGATTCTTAAGGAATGTTTATATGTAAAATACATGCACATTGTACCCGTGTGAAGCCGGGGCGGGTTACAAATATTTGGTTTTGATTCATCGAAATATAATAAAATTCTGAGAAACTCTGGGTCAGTTTATTATAACGTTTTGCGACTGATAAAATTATGAATTTGAATACGTGGTTAATTTCATAAAAATATTCATCTATTTTTTGTTTAAATATATGTGAGAATTTTAACATAAACTCAAATATATTTCTTATTTTTGTACCGACATATATGTAACAACAAAATTTTTATAAATACAGAAACTTTATCTTATGTTGTATTTTTTTAAGGGGGGAATCTTATGTTGTATTTAGCAGAGTTTTATTGTAACAAAATACTGACCAAATACATTTGATCGATATTCTTTAAAGGACTAGAACAGCTATTTTGGGCTTGTAAATAGAGCTGGTTCTGCAGACCACATGAGAAAGTTTGGTCGTATCTCAGCGGTGGTAGTACAAGCTATCCCAGAGTGTTATGGGATAAGTTACAAGCGGGAAACGTGCAAAAATGTCTTTTCTTTCTTTTTTCTTTAAAAAAATCGATGCCCTACACTAGGATTTTCTCCTGTATCGAGGGTGCGTTTACAAACATACAAGTTCACATACACATGACACCCAGACCCGGAACAAAAACCTGTGGATCACACAAAGAGTTGTTCCGTGCGGGAATCAAACCCGCGACACGTTGTACGGCAGCCATCCATCGCACTAATCGTGCAGTCAAAATCGATATATCTTTAATGAATTTAATTTACCTCTTATATTTTCCTTTTATTTTATATACGTGGATTTTTTTACCTTATGTTGAAGCATTAATCAATTTTTATTCCTTACTCTAATAGTTTCTTCCCATTCTTATACTAAGAGCCGATTTTTCCAACTCCACATACATTTTAAATGAGGAATAACTTAGAATATTTCATAATAGGTACTTCCATACTAAATTTTGAAAGTCAATTTTATTGTACAGTTAAGAATAAACTGATAATAAAATTGAAAAATCGGCTTTAAGCAGTTTAGGATTATCTCACTATATATTTTCTTTTCCATTCTTTTATATCAGACATTTAACCATACACTCCTTTTCTTTCGTCGTCCAAATCTATATGGGTACTACATATGTTCTTCTATACAATTTCTCACTTGAAATTTCCTAAGAATTCAACATACTTCGAAGTATCTTAGTTAATTATAACAATAATAAAGCAGCTTGAGGTGTGAAACTAGTGTTATTGTTGAATTTACTTTGAACTAAGATTCCTCACATAATTTGAATATTCGGAGTATAATGTGGTAGCTTCATATCTATATCTTTAACCTAATTTACACGTTAAAATGTGTGTCGCATATTAGATAATTCTATGAACGAGATATTTAATATGATGGAACATAATACAATATCTACTATTAAAAATGTTAAGTTATTTCTTTAACACTAATTGATTTCTTTAACAGTATTTTACATCGACACCACAGTTCAATTAAAATAAATCTTGAATACAATTCAAACACATTTGTTAATTAAACCAATCGACAGAACAGCGCCTAAGGACAAGCAACAATCAATATCCGGATCATCAATATCTGGTTTACTTGGAAACTAAAATCCCAATGAATCTATTAAACATAACATAATAACAATCGACCATTAATAATAATATACTATGGGTCTATTTCAACACTATTAAAAAATACGACTTACGAAGACCCTAATTGATACTAATGAAAATCGACTGAAAGAACGACACCAGGCCTAAAAGTCAAACACAATTATATTGCAAACCTACAAAAGTACTATGACAATAAAACCAATAAAATATGAATATTTTTCCTATCAGTATGCTGTGGAATTAGCTATATGTCTTGGTATTCTTTGCTCTCTTGGAATGCGACCCTTTCCCCCTAAGTCGAACACCTATAGCATTCTTCAATTTGCTACGTGACGTCATGTACTTCCTATTCAGTTGTTGATGGTACCTATGAACTTCTGAAGGGTGAATATAAAAAGGCATTTTTATGGCTGATTCCGTTGATACATAGATAAGGTTGTTTGGCTTTTAGATTTGGATAAATTAGGTCATCTACTTTGATAGCTTATGCTTACAGTAGAATTAGTATACAAATCAGTTACAGAGCTATGAGAAATAGTATAATATAAGATGTCAAAAATGTTAAACACACATTGCGTTTCAGTCAAAATATAATCGGTGAAAGTGCATCTAAATTAATTGTCTTTTAAAACACAATAACAATTATAAATCTCTAGCGTTACATAAAACTTAGACAAATACGTTACCTGGGTGTCTTCAAAGCCTGGGTATATAGGTTGCTTATGGGTAGATATGCTCCATCGTAGGCCGCATCATTGCTTACCACAATATTATTTTTTTTTGACAGGAGATAATCATCCAATGACTTCTCTTGCCTGGGTGGGGCGACAGGAAGTGTCAGAATCTTACTGACTAAAAACTACCCTGTTCCTACTCCTGCACTTTGAGATGGAATCCCGGCAACCCGTAAGTTCCTCCGTGGCTCAGTAGCCAAACGTCGACTAAACAAATATGAAAAAAAAAATACCGACATCAATATTCTTCTTCGCCAATAATTTTAATTCTCGCTTTTCGCTAATATCTTGTACCAAATAATAACCATATTTTGAACATGCCGCAGTGCATCTGCTTGAGCTCATCTAACTTATTATATCCTAGTGTTGGCTACTGCTCGCATCGTAAATTATACCAATAAAGAGCTCCTACATAAGTAGTATAGTTACAAGAATGTGCATTTGATCTTAGTTGGTCGATTTTGAGTTTAAAAAACTAGTGTTGGTATTGGCTAAGCTTAACCCTTAACAACAGAGATTTCGGATCTAACGTTGAACAAATACTGGGTTTAAAAAAAAATTGCAGTAGTAGCTCGGAGTTTGGAATTGTGCCCGGTATATGGCATATATTGACCATTGTGTGCCTATGGCTCACCCCCTATTACATGGGACTCATAACATACTCGTAAATAGTGAAAAGTGGGTGTTGCATTGTACAGCGGCATAATGTGCACCTCTGCCTAAGCATGCCTTCGAGGATAAAAGGCGTGATGTTATGTTATTCATAATTTTAAGGTTTTCAATTTCAATCTGCTGTAGTCTTCAGGATGCTATTGTAATAATTCAATTGCTATGACCCATAACAAAACATTTCCTTTAGAAAACAATGTACCAAACAAAAAAATAAAGTAAACATATCACATATCTGTTTAACATTATCCATTTTGTTTCTGCACAATTAAATTCGACGGAAAAAGCCGTAAAAATAAAAATAAAAATATACTTAAAATGTAATAAAAATGTATGAAGAAAACTCAAGTTACTGTCAAGGTGCTGATATTGGACATTTGGAAAAGAACCCACACAGTAAGGTCAAGGAAAAACGTGTAGCGATACCAATTTCAATATTTTACGTGCATAACCTTGAGAAATAGAAACACATAGCTAATACTGGGAACTAATTACGTATCCTTCGTTTACTTTTACAAAATCTCGAGACTTGTACAGTACTTCATCTGGTTTGTCAATTAATATAGGGACAACTTAGAACTATGTATTATATAAACTAAATAATATTTGATTTTAACCTTGAAAAGTGCCTTCCTGGTTTAAAATAAATTATTTTCATTTTGAGACTTTGACTTATTTAAAAACATTTTATACCTCTATAGCTTCCTGAGCATCATCTCAATATTTCACTTAGAAATCACAAGTGGAATTTGGATACGAATATCTTAGAACTATTCAAAAATAGGTTATGCCTCTTTTTAAGCCAGAATTCATGTCATATTTTGATTTAGAACACATCATAATGAGCCTATCAATTCGTTAAGACGTCACGACGATGAAATCAAACTTCAAACTTATATCTATTCGACCAACATTTTGTCTTCATATGTACCATACATACCAACCTATACGAACAAATATACTAAATCAAGACAAAAGACGTCTTCGGAACAATGTCCAGAAATTAAAGTCTCTTGAAACATATTAATTTCTCAACTTGTGCAATGGAGGGCAATTAAAACTTAAGACGAGAAACGTAGGAAGTTGAAATTCTTAATTCTTTTCCATTTAATTTCATCTTCGGCTTTGCTATAAAGTGGGACGTACCTGTACGTCGGGGGGTGCAATCGTAATTATTGGTACTTGAAAGGACAGATATTGTTTAAGTGTTTGATATTTTTTTCTCATTTAGAAGTAAACTAGTTAGATGGTTTTTATCATCAGAACTGCCTTATTGTCTTTTTATGGGATAAGCCAATAAACTAGCAGATGTAACACCTGATGGTAAGCAATCGGCCTCGGCTATGGACACACGAGACATTAAAAGCGTTACAATTGTGTCACCAGCCTTTTGAGGATTGCTGAAGATTCAGGGAATGGGGAAAATGGGGGGGAGTAATATTTGGCCTCCGGTATCCTCATTCAAACGACGAAACACTCACTCTAAGAGCCAAATAATATGAACTATACTAAAACCATTATTCATTTCATCGTCGTCACCATCGTTAGGTCTATATTTACGAACAGTCTTTATAGCATTTACGAGAATAAATTTCTAGATTCAGCAATGCAGTCAAGCTGAAAGCAAAATGGGTGAAAAATAATTGGGAAAAGAATGAAATACACCATTAAAAACGTTCGCCTGCAAAAAGGCTAGCATTTTTCTTACTACAGCCAAGTTTCAATTTTGATCGTCTATCCCCTTCATAAAAAGTCTATATTGCAAGATATCTTTCTTAAATAAATTTTGCGAGTCCCCCAATCACAGTAATGTACGACTTCAGATCACGCTTAGACCGGTATCTGAACAAATTTCACGTAATATTATTTATTCACACGTTCGCTGGATATTTGCATTCAGAAATCTGCCTAACGCTTATGTATTCATGTAGCATAATAACCTTTATGCTATCTGTATGAAATATCTTCGACCTAGGGTTCAATATCGGTCATTTAGGCCTTGTACAATGTCCTGGTCAGCAGAACGAGTTCTGAATTTCGGTTTGGGCTTATTCAATATGGTTATGACGTTTTTATGTTGAAACAACGGATGTTTGGGTTATGATAAACTTTTGCAGACTCATTTCATTGCTTAAAAAATATTCTTTTATATGTCAGAATAAGTGCTAAGTTTAGATGAGATGTAGTAAGAAAAATATTGTTGATTCTACTTGGAAATATCATATGAGAGGCTCAAGGTCACATCTGAAAATGGGTAGCGAAGAATATTTTATCATTCAGAGTTAGTTATAGGGGTGGAAATTGGTTTTTGTATCACTAACTCTGTTTGTATTCTGCTTATTCTAAATATCATCTTGTACTCTGTTAAAAGTGGAGATAATAGTAGTTCTATTACCATTATTTCGTGGAGTCCAGCCACCGGCTGCCCCGACCTATTGATAATGATGTTATAACATCATACAACATCAGCTATTTTTTTGTTATTTTAACTTACTAATGTTATACATAAAGGGATAGTTTATGAGTTTGTGGTTGTGTGCAAGTGTGTTTGTGTTACTTACACATTATGACTGCACCGTTGATGTGGTGGCTAGGCAACTGGCTGCCGTGTAACGGGTACAGGTTTCCCACACGGAGCAACTTTTGCGTGATCTACAAATTGTTGGTCCGGGTCTGAGTGTCATGTCTATGTGCAATTGTATGTTTGTAAACCTACCCACGACATAAGAGAAAATCACTAGAGTGGGGCAAAGCTAATTAAAAAAAAATTTAAAAAAATCACGTCAAACCGGCTGAAGGGAAATGAAATTTTAAACATGGATAGATTATGGTTTGGAATAAAATATGGGGTACTTTTTATACCACAGGAACGCGGGCGAAGCCGCGGGCAGAAGCTAATTTGCCATAATTACAGAATTACCACAAATTAGTCTAACAATATTAACAGTAATAACATACTAATAGCTGCAATCATACAACACCATATAGAGGTAGAGGTACATAATTACAGCTTAAAATTACAACACTAACAATTTGATTACAAATTACTTAACATCACAAATACATAGTTGTATCAGATTAAGGATAGATTACTAGCCGTCCAGTTTCTGATGAAGATGCATTGCATAGCTCGACAGGTGGGTGGTATACTACATGATTGATGCAACCGTTCGTCTTGTTCGCAACAATCGGATGTTATAGATCAAGTCGCGAGAAGATGTGTCAACTAATGTATTGACAGGATGTGTTTGATGTGCGAAGGAAATTGTTCGATGTTTTATTATGTTGCAGTGTGAATTATTTTGGTGAATTTGCACTTAGATTGAGTGTTTGTTTCGATTGGTTGGTTTTGTGATTGGTGTTTTTATGGTACGTGTTGCGTTTGACTTTGTCAGAGTACACACTTCATAGACTTATAGTTATACCCTTGGTACACTCAATTTAAATTGCTAATCGCTTATTGTTGTCCAAATGATGGCTTATTCAGTCACGAGTGACTTAAGGGGCAGAATACTAGCGCAAGGCCTTGTCTTGCACATTCTGAACTGGTCCCATTTCACGCCGTGATAATGTACCCATTAGTATTTATGAACTGTTTGTGTATAATTTGTATGTGTCACCAGCTTGAGAAATGAATTATTTTCTTTCTTTTTTTCCTTATTCAGACGTACGAATGGTAAGTTATTACAAAGAACATTTTAAGTTATAGGTCCTTACAGTTTTTTGTTATAGACACTTTCAGTTAAAGACTCAGAGTTGAGAGTAACAATTGCGGTATCTGCATCTTGAAAATCAAAACAGAGAAAAATACCATATTTTCTAGCTTCTACCAGTGAATTAATAACTGAGTGACTAGGGTAAAAGGTTTAAAACTTACCAATGTAGTTACTACCAAGCCATGCTAGAGGCTCATATTCATGAGCAGCACTTCGCGACCCGCTACGCGGTGACTGTCGCGCTGCTCCTGCTCTGTCAATATGAGCCTCTAGCATGGCTTGAAACTAGTCGAGTTCCGCGTCAAATTATTACGTAAGTAAGCCGAAAACATAATAATTTATAAACATTCACACATCCAAGTTTGGACGATTACCAACTGATTCTAAATTCTATGTCACGTCTATTAAATACATAATTATTATTGGTCTTTGATCTGTGACACAGCAAACAAGCTATTGGTTTGTATCAATTACGGATTAGTCTGCTGTGATACTAACTTTATAGATCTTATCTTAATTTAGGTTCATGTATACCAATTAGGGATTGATTTAGAGACTCAATTACTACGTTCGTACTGTCATTATGTAGTTCAAAACAACAAGTTTTAATTACAAACCGTGTTCTATGTAATTTGCGTTAGTGCTCACATATCTACGGTTACAAATGAATATTTTATTCTGAATACAACTTTGTTTTTAGCGACTTTAGAGTTGACATTGCCTCACCCCCGATTGTTTTACATTATTTATGCAGGTAGTTCAATGTTTTTGTTAGACTTTTTTTATTTTATTCTGTTTATGTTTCAAGTTCATCATGTGAAGTGACTTTTTATGAATTCTAGCTAAAATATGCATTATGTATTCACTCATTCTCTGGAAATAAAACGCGTATTAAGAATTTGTGAGTCAAAACTATACATTTTATGTGGCTTTCTCCTAGGTAGCGATGCAGATGAAGGTAATCCATTTATATTTCATCAACTACTTATAAAAGAAGCGACTATGAAAAAGAAATTAATAAAAAAAGTTATATAAGATCATATCTTTTAACCCCTGAAGAGGAAGACAGAGTTAGACATATAACACCCACTTTTCACCAGTAATAAGTACAATATAATTGAGTGGGTACAATTCCATGCCTAAGAAACGCAACGCAATTTTAAATGCAAGCCAGGTTGCCTCGCATTTAAAAAAAGGACCACTTTCTTGGGTGTATTAAAATTTCTAGTAATGAATGTGACGCCATTCATCATCGCTTACTACTGGGCTAGATAGTAAGAAGACGCTGATCTATCCAGTATACAAAAAAAAATTCAAGACTGTAATTTAAAACTTATTTAATCCTTATATTACTAACAGCCGAAAGAGAAAATGGCCTCCCCTTTAGCCCTCCACGTCGAACGACAACTCGTCATCTGCATCCGCTGGCTTCCCACAACTATGACGATGTCGTCGGTCTACCTAGCGAGAGGCCTGCCTATGCTTCATCTTCCGGTCTGTAGTCTTCACTCAAGGACTTTCCTGGCCCATCTGCCATCAGGCCGTCGAGGGACGTGGTCTACCCATTGCCACTACAGTCTGCAGATTTTGCTAACTGTCTCGATAACACTAGTTCATTGACGAATTTCCATATTTCGAACAGCAAAAGTACCGACACAATTTTTAATTCACATTTTTTGAAACACTGCACCACACATAGTATTAAAATAAAGTGAAACACAAATAATGCAGTAAAGACAACGTTGTAAGTATTCCTTAAGGATCGACTACCTGACTTACCTTCACAATTGGATATTACCGTTGAAATAGCTCCTTTATATTCTCATTGCAGCGCGGTTTCAATATAGCGCTCGTACCTAGCCTCGCTAATGGTAAATTACTGAATTTAATGCTTTGAAGTGGACGTTCGGGTGGTAGTTGAGGATCTTGGTGTTTAAATGGAGGTTACTGTTATTTTATTGGTGCTGCATAGGTGTAGTTTGGTGTGTAATTGTTTTGTTATGGTGTGGGTTAATTTCGTTTGTGGGGAATCATAATTGCAGCTGAACACGGTTAGACATTTGGGTTCTGATCCTAATGTAATTTTACAAAATAAAAGAACAATTTTCATGGATACCTGTTCTAAAGTTATTGATAGATTAAAACGCCATCCTATTTACAATAAAAAAGAGATGTAAACTAGTCCGAAGAATCTCTTTTTTATATATGATGAGCCGACGTTTGCCCATTATCTCACCTGGTGGTAAGCGATCATGTGGTCTACGAGGAGCACGTCGTCCTATAAGCAACCTATTCACTCGGGCCTTGAAGATACGCAGGTATATCCTTCGGGAAATCTCTCTCAGACTCAGAACTCTCATCATAGAGCCACAATTTCTACCTATTATTACTGTCATATTATATAAGTGCATCTGATATTATAGTTAATTAATTTAATTACAGATTCTGTCAACTTGATATCTAATCATAAAGTCATGGGTTTAAGAATGTGGTATGGATTCATAAACAATAACAATATTTTGATTCAAAATATACTATAATTCTAACAAAGATCGCTCGCCTACTACAGTTTATTTAATACTATAGATAGTAAACAACAGTTTAATTAAGAACATAATTGGTTTACCGACTAAAACAAAGGCTTATTTAGAAAGCGGTTCAATTAGAAAATTAAACTCATCGGTTCGTTTGATACAACAATCTTGAGGTTCTGATTTGTTCTAGACTAATCTTTACACATCGATTAATAAGATCATTTTATTTTTGTGAAGTGTTGATTATGAATTTAACCATTTAAAACAAGTACAGACGTTCTTAAACTAGTTTCATTTCATTTTCATTACTAGATTATCGTAGGCCGCATGATCGCTTACTACCAGGCGAGATAGTAGCTAAACGTCGACCCATTAAATATAAAAAAGATAAGTAAAAAAAAATATCGCTTCGTAACATGTCATTTTAACTAACTTTGAGATGCCCCGATCGCTGAATCCCAAACGATCCTGAAACTCCTAACCCCCAAAAGGCCGGTAACACACTTGTAATACGTCTGGTGTTCCAGGTGTCCATGGGCGACGCCGATTGCTTACCATCAGGTGATCCGTCTGACCGTTTACCTTCCATATCGGCTTATGCCATAAAAAAACTGCTTGCTACTGACAATATTGGAATCTAAAATCATCGAACATCTCATTTCATATTCAGTGCCTATCCGAATTATTTACCAAAACGCCCAATCATCATCATCACCAGCAATAAGTCACCACTGCTGACCAAAGGCCTCTATTCGCACGGAGAAGGTGTAGTATTAATCACGCACGCATTAATCACGCTTGCTCAATGCCGGTTGGTGATTTCAAGCTTATACTTAGAAATTATAAGCCCAGATTTGCTCACGATGTCTTCCTTCGCCGTTTGTCAGTGGTGTCTAAAACGCGCAATATGCATGTTAAATATAATATCTACACAACTATTATTCCCAAAATTATATTCAGAGATTCCACGTTTAATGAATGCGCTACCCTCATTTAGATCCGTGTAATTAAAATTTTTACACTTGGAGACTGCCATCACGAATACACTCCTCTGTTTGAGTTCAGCCATCTTTTTAATACATACATAAAAGAAAATTCATTAAGATTACATATTTGATGGAAATGATTTTTTGTGCTCGATTTAGGGCTCAATTTCATTAAGCACAATCAAGTCGTACGTTGTGTTAAGTTCTAATTACTCCCAAAGATAATTATTGATATTTTAAGTATGATTATTTATTAGGTAAATTTTTGATGTCGAAATCGGATGTTATCTCAGTATTAAACTAACAATAGTACAAAACAATTGAAATAGAACTCAACGGGTATGATTTAAATGTCATTATTACAATGATAATGTAATAGATGCACTTACTTCTACACATTCTATATAAAAAGCATGTTAAAGAGACCAGCAAGGCAATTGTAACTCCTCTTTTTGTACCACGGGTGTCCACTGTCCATGGGAGCCACTGATCACATGATAACAAGTGATTCGACTGCTCATTTTTCACAAACACACTGCACTTCTTGAACCATTATATTTCGCTTGCAAAATCCACAACCCACTATACAATCACGGATTGATCTCAGAATCCTTTTGGCAACAATTTTACTTGTTTACTGTATAGTTTGAACTGTTATACAGTTATTGAATATTAACGCCCAATTTAAACAGCACTTAAGTTTTATGATAGTGCTGTGGTAAATTTAAATGACTCGCTGTATTGATTCCGATGTATGAATATGAAAATTGATGGCGGTGTCAAGCTAAGTTATAACAATGGCTTTTAACGGTTCAGAACATAAATGGGTTACACATTTTTTCATTGGGTCCGTCAGATGTTTTGTTTTGTCATTCAATATTTAGTTAAATTCATTGATATGTACCCTCTAGTGTCATTAGGGTTGCACCAGTCGGGGATCGCGAGATGATCTCCGGCCGCCGTAAGCGCGGGCCTGCGGACGGCGAGCATGGGTGGCTCCCCATCCGACCAGAAACATATCCGAGCGTACGGCGCGTCGCGTTCCGCGCGCGCCTCAAAGAGCCATCAGACCACCACAGATGGGGCCCAATAGGGCCGATGCCGATTCGGAGTCGCGGAGAACCTAACGGGTAACCGGTGCTCCGGCTCGACGTGCAGGAGAAGGAACGGGGTGGTTTATTCAGTAAGAGTCTGATACTCCCTTCCGCCTCACCCAGGCGGGAGCAGTCATTCAATGATTTTCCACCCTTAAAAAAAAGGGTTGCACCAAGTCTATCGTTACGTCATTAACATAAACTGTCCATGATAGACTGTTGGACCATGTCTCTGCTCTCAATTAGATGATACATTACCATAATATGCACTATTACAGACCGTTATTTAAATTTGCCGTTTGATCAAAGAGCGGTGTTGTCTATTCTTTGTCAAATAAATATGTAATAACTACATTCTTTTGCTTAATTCCCACAACAATACTGAATGTATTGTACCTCTATTGTATTGAATTATTGTTTGTCAATTTTAAATCCTTCATTTGACTTGATTTAATTTACTACTAGGTGTTGCCCGTGACTTTGTCCGCGTCGAATATGATTACTATTTTATTCTAGGAGAGCAATCACTCGAGATAAAAAGATCCTATCATCTAAGTCAGCCCATGTCCTGCATGTATACCAAATTTCATCTACATAAATCCGTTCAGTAGTTTCAGCTCGATTGATTTGCAACATTGAAACAAAGAAACATTCATAACATAATATCACTCCTTTTATCCCCGAAGGGGTAGGCAGAGGTGCACATTATACGTCTTTGGAATGTAACACCCACTTTCCACTATTTATGTTATGAGTCCCATGTAATAGGGGGTGAGCCTATTGTCATATACCGGGCTCAGTTCCAGACTCCGTGCTACTGTTGAGAATTTTTTAAAAACTCAATAATACTTTGCCCGACCCGGGAATCGAACCCGGGACCCCTTGTTCGGCAGTCGCACTTGCGACCACTCGGCCAACGAGGCAGTCACATTCACATTTATAATATGAGTGTGATAAAAAGTTGCTGCCTTATTTGTTAGTCATCAGTACTCAGAAGAAATTAATGAAAAGCATTATTAGGTAAATGAATGTAATAAGGGATCGTCTCAAGGGTATGGAAAGCGTTAGGAGGAAAATGTACCAGTCCTTTAGGAATTAGATTGATGATCATGTTTGGTAGTTCCCATGTTTTATACATTCAGTACGAGGATAGCCATGAAAGAAATTTAGTGGTTGTTTTTGCTGGATTAGTTGGTGAATGAAGAACATAATGGTATATTCTAGATGCAGAAATTTAAGTGATTTTCTGGTAATTGGATTCAGAAAGAGATTATGCTTCATACAGCAAATAGATATAAGTTTTTGACACTTAATAAAGTTATTTTTGTTCTCATAACCTAGTCTAATAAAAGATTACAAAAAAAAATAGCATAAGTAAGATTACGGAATTGGAATGTGAAAATTTAATGCCTATTTGTGTAATGACTTACTTAATATTAAAATTTCATTGAGAGTATCCAATTAGGCCATTTTTAGTTTCTTTTTATTCACTAGTTTAATTGTAGTTAATTTTAAATTGTATATATTTAGTAGTTACATACATATATTCGATATATTAAATAAATTTCTGCAATAAAGTACTTACGATTAGGCCAAGACGGGTTACCGGGGCTCCGGCTCGGTGTGCAGGAGAAGGAACGGGGTGGTTTTTAGTCAGTAAGAGTCTGACACTCCCTCCCGCCTCACCCAGGCGGGAGAAGTCATTCGATGATTTTCCCTCCTTAAAAAAGCCTTATATTTATCAAGAAAAAGTACCTTTAAAAAGTATTAGCATTGTAATCCTGGTTATCAAATACAAGTATGAATGTAAAAAAATATTTGTCAAGCGAAAGCAGACCTTATATCATTATCCAAATTGAGGTTAACTCAAAGTGACATTAAACCATCCCACATTATTATTACCAACCTATTTATACTCAAACAAACATGTAACACTTGAAATACCACGAAAACATCATCATAATGTTCAAGGCCTGGCCTTGAATCCCAACTGGCTCAGTAAACAAATCTTACGCAACACATGTTGGGCCCTTCCGTGTCACTGCTCGATTACTGCTTACCCGTCTTAAGACATCAGCATTATAATCATGTTATTTGTTTATATTTTGGGGAAACTTTCTACATATAGATAAGTATGAGTGAATGTAGCTCAATAACTAAGAGTTGTCTGAGACTGTCTTCTCACTAGAGGCATTGTTTAAAAATTGCTCTAACGTCTACCCAAACTATGTATATTGTTTTGTATTTATATCTTATAGTAAAATTTTTATTGAAAGAAAATATATTGAATTAAAATAATATCATAGTTAAAAAAGGCAGTCTTCGTGTTGAAAATGTCTTTTATTTTGGTTCTAACTTAGGATTTAATAACTCATTAACGAGAACATAAAATTCTAAATAAAAACCATCAATTGTTAGCGTACAACATTTTTGAATAACCACTCCAAAAGGATTTGCATAAAAAATAAACTTTTGCTCCTCATATCCCACTTAAATGAAAGAGAAAATTTATGTAAAGAGCATTCGTTCCCGTGTCTTTAATAGCTTTAAATGCTGAAATAAAACACACTAGGTATTTAGAATTTAAATAAAAATACAATTTAGTTAAAAGGTTGCTCTAGGCTCTATATCTAGCTAAGTAGTTGGTTTTATCTACGCCAGGTACGTATCAGTGTCATGCTTTTAAAGTGCAGTCTAATGGACATTTTACAGTTCTCCAACTTCAAAATTGATGAGTATTTAATTTTGTTTTGTAATTAACTAGGAATTTTAAAAGGTTTTTATTTTAGTCCTGCAACCATATTAGACATTATTCTTAAAACACGTCGAATGAATTCATCTTTCATTTATCTTTTTTAATGAAGACAAAATGAATTACTAAAACTTCGTGCAGAATAGCTGTCAAGAATATACAACTACAATAGAAACCTCGTTTTAACATTTCCGTACTAAATGTGTAATACGTAAATTACTGATCATTGCTCGACATTTTAGCACAGTCGAGCATTCAGAATTTTGGAAGCTGGAACTGAATCGCTTTGTGCACATAAGTCACACATTGATTCGAAAAGGCCGCAAATCTCCAAATCGAATAATTAGAGACCCTAATAATTACCAAGACTGGAATCTACGAAACTCGCTCACTACGTAAATGTTAATGCATTGAATGTGACCCGAAAACGTGAACAGGATCCAACAATTAACAAGCAGCAGAGCAAACGTTACATAGATGGCACTCACATACATTGCAAATTGGAAATGCTCCATTCGAACAATATTGCACTTCTATGCAATTACTCTAATAAAGTTGGCTATGTATTGGAGAGTTTAATTCGTTTATGGGTACTCATTTTGGTACATATGTGGGTTACGGAGTTATACTATTTTTTATGAATGGTAAGCAATCGCCGCCAAAACTGGTGCAAGTGCGTTACCGGCTTTTTGGGCATTAGGAATTTGTAAATTGTTGGGAATTCGGGAATATGGGGATTAAGGACTAGGGAGAGGGAATAATTGGGCATCCGATAACTTCACTCACATGACTAAATACAACACAAGTGTTGTTTGTCGTTAGTTTTCTGTGAGGCCGTGGTATCACTCCGATTGAGTATTCTAGCAGCTATTGGCAAAAATATCATTCCCTGATCTTCTTCTTGCTATATTGTTGTCAACATTCTTGTAATTTAAAGCTTTTGATGTTATCGTTAGCAGGAAAAGATTTTACCTCTCTCCTGTCAATATAATGTCTACGACAAGAAGGCTCCCTTTAAAACTAATATGTCGTTTTACTCCGTATAGTATACCTAAAATCTTCATAGGATGTCATCGATTTTCTAACACAAAGCCGTATTTATCCACTTTTGGATAGGAGAGTAAGCAAGCTTTGGTGCCTTTACTCGTAGCTGGAACCACACGTCAGTTAGTAAAGAGAATTTGTTATGTGTTCTAAAAGAGGACGTTGGAGGAACCAACATACACTTGCACTGACATGCATTTACTTGTATAAGCTGTAAGCAGGGTATAAAAGATAATCTAAAAGTTTCAAACACATTAAAATAGTACTTATAAATTTATATAATATAATATATACTCAATATATCGAATCTTCTGGACAGTGGCAATAGCATAATCATTGCCCTTCTACGTCATAAAAATTAAAGATTTTGCGGCTCAACTTTGTGAGAGACTAAAAATAAAAGGCCAGCTTCGTCACATGACACAACTTCGCTATTGATTCATTGAACATTGTGCGCAAAATTTAACAAATTACATCACATTTGGTGTTTGGAAGTTCGACGCGTCTATCAATCGCCTATCGGCCGAGGCTATTTATCATCGAAATGGTCTATCTGTAATGGAATTCGTCTATAAAGTTATAATTACTAAACGGTGATTACAAAACTTTAGGGTACGCTTCATTGTTGGTATTTACTTTTGCTTCTAAGACATATAAGAGTAGGTTGTTTGGTTAATGAATGAAATGTTCAAAGTTTTTGTTAGTTATTCTATTCTTTCTTATATTATATTTTTGGATTTTCTTTCTTAATTATATTCTTGACTACTTGACGAGGAAGGACCTCGTGTAAGAAAGGTCAACAGCCTTTTTAGCATTTAATTTTAAGCAATAGCAGTCCCATGTAATAGGGGGTGCCCTATTACATGGGACTCATAATATAAATAGTGAATAGTGGGTGTTTCATTTGTACAGTGGCATAATGTACACCTCTGCCTATTCCTCCGGGGATAAAAGGCGTGATGTTATGTGTGTATGTGTGTTTCAAATACTGCGGAAAGTTTCTAACAATTTGCACTACTGTTTCTCTCAATACTACGCCTCATATCTCTTGTTTTACTCTTACCAATTCACTACATTTTCATCAAGTTGTGCGAATGTCATTTATATCGTAAAAGTTGATATACGCTGAAATTGATTGATTCCATTCAATTAGCAAACAATACGAGGTCTTCAATAAGAATTAACGATACCCAAGAGGTACCATGCGACGACAAAACGATAACTTGCGCATTTTTTTATTTCATTTCCATTGCCGTTTTTGTACGGTTAGTATAGTTGTCTTATTGGACGAAAGAAGCAATGAATACTGAAATGAGGTTTACAGTTTTGGCTAGTGAACTATAGTGGTGAGTATCCTGGTTTTCTGGTCTGCGGCCTGTATGGAATCAATAGCCAGCCTTTATTTGGGTTAATCGTTTTGTGTTTTCGATAATTGTCGCGTTCATTTTAATGGCGAAATCGACGAGTAGGAAAGATAAATACGTTTCGGGTTACCGGAGTTGCTTTATGCAGATTATTGTAATCACACTACATTTATTTTGTTTGTGAAGTTATTAATGTGATATTTGAAACATATAAATGCTGAGCTCTCATCGGTACTAAAAACAGTTTTTAAAATGTCGAAATAAATTGATATAATCGACGCGAAAATAGCGAAAACAATTGTGTTTACACTAAATATGCAGTGGCCTGAAAATAGTCTGACCTGAAGTGATGCAATCACATCTATTTCAGTACTGAAACGTTGTTAACTGTGATGGACCTGACCATGAACTTTTGTTAGACAGCTTAGTTATTTTTAACAAACAGGTGAGGTTAGTTGTCTAATAAAAAGCATTATATATGTGTATGTTACAGTAGCTTCTGGGCAAATAGACAAAAATAATATATAATAATAACTATTGTCAGACAAACTAAATTAACTAAAAATCGCTGGTTACTCACTTGAATATACTGAGAAAAGCTTTACTAGTTTCGAACCACAGAGCTTAACTGCGCGACGCCGACCTCGTGTCGCCGCGACTGCGTACGCTGCTTCTGAGGAAGAACCCGTCTATGGTTCGAAACTAGTAGAACTTTTCTCCTGAGTAACCCGCAATTTTAGTTAAAATAGACAAGTCGTCGTAATATTGATTATCAAGTACAATGTGTTGGTTGAATTTCAAGATCGATCAAGATCAAGTCATGACCAGAAAGCTGGTTATTTCTTCGGACAGAAAATAAGCAATGCTATTCAACATGGCAACGCTGCCAGTTTTATGGGCACGTTCCCCAGTGATAGTGATGCGGACGAATTCTTTGACGCCTAATAGATGAGCATTTTTTTAGGCTTTTGTTACCTTTTTTATAACTGTTTTCGTTATTTTGAATTGTACCTCTATATATTTATTAATAATTATGTTATTTAGGTGTATTATTCATAAATAAATATCCTATCAAGGCTTACTATTTATTTATTTATTTATTTATTGAACTACTACTAGATACTTTCATTTTATTTCAGTAGTAGTTAAACTGTCTGGAACAGCGCTAATTAGTCATAATGACTGCAAAGTGAGTAAGAATTTATTGAACGTATCCCTAATTATTGCACATCTTTTTCAAGAACACAAAGCTTAATATTACGCTTTCAATAATTGTAGACACAACGTAGAAAAAGGACAATATTTTACTAACAAATATATTTATGCTCTTAAAAATACACAGTACAGTTTTCTTAGTAACCAGAAAAATAAATAAAAGATGAAAGAAAAAAGCCCCATGTACACAAGCCGATTATTTTGAATCTTTTCTAAGGAAAACATGACAATCTGTCCTGAAATGTGTCATGAATATTAAACTGCCAAGTATATAGGCAATCGTCACGGAAACAAGCAAGTGTTCCTTTATTTTGGCAATAGAGGTAATCCTATAAGTCTCAGCGGCCATACTGTGGAGAATTAGAGTACTATTGTCTTGAGTAAGAAAGAGATATCGACAACATTTTGTGTTACGTTGTCCTTGTCTTGCAAAGTATTAGTGATGATAATGACACTTACGTAGGATTCTTCGAGATAGGAGAAGTAAATAAATGTTCAACAAAATTTATATGTCCATAACAGTACATTTTGTTTCGTTATACAAAAGCATGAATTATAATTGTGTCAATAAACAATAAGCATTTTAAAAATTTGATTTTATATTAGCTACTAGGCAACTACAACTCTGTAGATGAAAACCAGTTTCTGTAATACAATTACCAGGCTGAAACTAAACAAGAAGACTAGGTACCAGGTAACCATTTAACCTACAATAATTACAATACTTCAAAACTAGTTAAATGTTCTTATAGAAATGACTTTTCAAACTCAAACCTTTTGGTACATACCTTTAGGTCTAAAACTGAGTAATTATACATAGGTTCATGAGTCTTCTCGACTGTACATCAAAATTTGCATTAAAGAACAAAACATTCCCAAAAATATGACTGAACCAACCACATCTGAACTAATCCCAAATCGAATTGTTCGCACCTTATCTATGTACGGCAGTTCCCTGTCAGCATGTCGGACGTCCAATCAAATTCTGCTTACGATCTAGCCAGCAAATCACGACTCGGTCTTGTGCTGAATCGGCCTTAATAAATCCTTCATCATTGGCGCAGATTACTAGTACTAGGTTACAAATTAATGTGACCTAATGTTGCAGGCATTTGTTTGAGAAGAAATTCTTTTTTTTCTGTATTTGTGAGATATGTAACGAGAATTTTATTTGAAGTATGTTTTTGTTTCTTTTGCTTGTAGGATTGCGAAGGTTTTTGTAAAAACTGTCGTGGGACATGCTGAGTTAAATAAAAATGATGAGTTACTCACCTAAATATACTGAGAAAAGCTCTACTAGTGTCAGTAGCCTGCGCGACATCATCGCGACCGCGCACGCTGCTCATGAGGAAGAGTTCTTCTGTAACTCGAAACTAGTAGAGATTTTCTCAGTATATTTACGTAACTCATTATTTATAGTTAATACTGCTTTTTTTTTTTTTTTTTTTTTTTAAGGGGGGAAAATCATCGAATGACTTCTCCCGCCTGGGTGAGGCGGGAGGGAGTGTCAGACTCTTACTGACTAAAAACCACCCCGTTCCTTCTCCTGCACGTCGAGCCGGAGCCCCGGTTACCCGTTAGGTTCTCCGCAACAGTTAATACTGCTAAGATTTATAAAAAAGCCTAGTCTTGGTATTTGGTTGGTATTTCGAGAGGGGGGGAGGGAGAAATCATAGAAGGGTTCTCTGTCAGACTATCACTAAAAACCATCTCGTCTCTTTACCTACTCTGGTCCGGGCTGCGGTATACCATTGTGCTTGGTCTGCAGCCCCGACCACGCTTTGGCTCTAAAAGGACCCGTCTGTGGTGGTTTGCTATGTGTTGTGATATTGTTATTACGTAAGTTTTGTATGTAGACATTTACAAAAAAAATATTTATATTATACTAGAGGTATTATAATATTTAAGCTACCATTTATAATCAAAGCAAATTACGTAGGGGCACAACTGTACAAGCAATTTATGTACTGTTACTTTGCCATATTACTCAACAATAGCATTGAAGTACATTGTGATCTAAAATGTGAATGAAAACTAAATTAAATGCACTGTGTCCTATTTGCTACTAAGCTCAAAGGAAATCCGAGTATGTCTTTAATTTATAGCAATACCTGGTATTGTTACCGTAATAACCGATACGAGAATTAAACGTAAATGTTCGTTGCAGACTGTAATTGAAATTTGCAAGAGCTTGTGTGGAATAGAAATTTGTGAGGAAATAATTTGTGCACTATTTGTTAGAATTCAAATATTATACTAGTTTTATTTTAAGTAAATAAATTATGTATTTATAGTTAATCTATACATATAATAAAACTGTAAAAGTGTCAATTTTGAACATTGAAAATATAAAAAAATAGTTAAGTTGTGAATTATGGTCTGAAGACATGGGCTACTTTTTACCCCCTGGAACGCGAGCGAAGCCGCTGCAGAAGCTAGTTTATTTATAAGTGCATAGATGAACAATAGCAAATATTATGGGATATTTTATATCGCGAAGATTTTTAGAATCGAAAAACGCAATAATATTTTTATTTCCATACTTCACTTGAAGAGTTTATTTATTGTCTTGTCAGCCAGAAGGCACACACTGCTAAATATTGGTTTCCCACGATAACATCAAATTAGGCTAGTGAGGAACAACCCTGTATGCTGTAGCTTTCTGCAGTCTTTAAAGTCGATTGACCATCATATGGATGATTAATCTGATGCTGAAATTTCTAGTTTTCTGTTCTTTATACCACGGGGAGTGCTCTGAGGAATTGTTTTATCTGATACCTACCACGTCTTTTCGCTACCGACCCTAACGACAGCATATCCATGCCCATCATATAGATAGTGGGCAGGCTACAGCTGTGCGCTTCTCTCGCAGCTTTCTGCCTCACACAGCAAAACTATGGAATGATCTGTCGTCGGGCAATCGATACGACCTTCAAACCTTCAAGAAAAGAGTATGATCCTTTTTAAAAGGCCGGCAATGCCATTGATGTTGCAGGTGTCTATGGTCGGCGCTGATCGCTTACCTTCAGGTGATGAGTCTACTCGTTTGCCTCCTTTCCATAAAAATGCGTGTATCAGTAAGTAAACAAACAATCACGATTATATGATTTAAAATAAAGTGTTGGTAGACATTTTTATGTATCTCGGTGTATTATGGTTAGTCGGTACTCGGAAGGTTGAAGGTCAATCGACGGAGCTAATCACGAATGTCGTATCATTCCTAATGGATTGGGAAGGGTTGATCAGGCACTCGCTCTACATAAAATATTGACATTGAATCGACTGTGGGTGATACTAAATGTTGATGTGATTAAAAGTAAGAATAACTTTCGTGTGTATTAAAATAAACATTATAATTAAAGATTCAACATTACCGAATAAAAAAGCTTACATTTACTTTTAGTTAGTTCTATTAAGAGTTTTATTTAAAGATATAATAATCAAGTAACCTAAGCACATCGTCCTATACGGGAATCAAGTGGCGGAGATCCTCGAAGAAACTGAAAGTGCAGGAGAAGGAACGGGGTGGTTTATAGTCAGTAAGAGTCTGACACACCCTTCCGCCTCACCCAGGCGGGAGAAGTCATTCGATGATATTTCCCCTTAAAATACGGGAATCAAATACGATATGGCATGACAGTCGAAGTTTCGGATATCATAATTAACAACGAACAACAAACACGAACCAATATTATTGTGAACCACACAATACACTTAATACTAACATATCTAGACTACTTAAATATGCATCAGATAGCACAGATATAAAATATCTTACTGCACAGATATGAAAATGTTCATGAAACAAACATGATCGCGTTCCCCATTAAATGTCGAACAAAATGTATCCAGTCTTACAATCACAGAAACAGAGACATAAACATGCAAATACCATGGTAGCAATAACAAAACGCCGAATCGCACGGCATGTGTAATTGAATCTAAAGGGAAATTGCATTCCGCACGTGAAGTTTCGATCGTCGTGTTTGCGGAGATAAGAACATTTTATACTAAAATTTTACTGGACAAGAACTTATTGGGAATGTATGCATGGGTATTTTACAAATTTTATTTGAATTTCGCAATATTATTCGAAGTTTTATGGATGATATCAATTATATTGGTCACAAAAACATGATTGCCATTTCCAGTTTAAGCGTGAATCAAAATTTCAGGATTTTTGACTATCCTCAGTGTTTTATGGAATTAATCGTACTTTGACGGTATAGTAATATAGAATACGATTTGTTTTTCTTTATTTTTGTTTATGGAGAGTTTTGTCACAATTAATAATGTCACCCACACTTCCCACGACCGTAAGAGCTTCCTATCATTGTAAGGAACTCCACATTTGGCAGAGAGTGCGCCAAGTGCGGCGATTACGGCAAAACCATGATAATCATCATCATCATCAACAGCCTATAAATGTCCACTGCTGAGCAAAGCCTCTTCTCACACGGAGAAGGTTAGAGCATTGCTTGATAGCCTGCTTAATAATATTCTTGTGAGACACATAAAGTTGCATGATGCCCAGTTCGGGTTTAGAGCTGGCCTTTCTACTGAGAGTGCCATTGTGTGTCTTAAGCAGGCTGTCAGGTACTATACGGACAGGGGGACGCCGGTATACGCGTGCTTCCTGGATTTGTCAAAAGCTTTTGACTGTGTTAGATATGACAAATTGTGGGGCAAACTGGCGAGTGCGGGTGTGCCGGTGGAAGTTACAGCGTTGCTGAAGGGCTGGTATGGTTGTCAGAAAAATCAGGTGAGGTGGGGAGAAGTCTTGTCGGAAGCTTATGGCATGGAGTGTGGTGTGAGACAGGGAGGACTCACCTCTCCTCTGCTGTTTAACCTGTACATAAACGACTTGATCGGCGAACTCAGTGATACACATACAGGGTGTCATATTGATGACGTATGTGTCAGTAATTTAAGTTACGCGGACGATATGGTGTTGCTGGGGCCGTCGGTGGGGGCGATTAGGAAGTTGGTGGCTATCTGCGAGACATATGCAGTGGAGCATGGACTGAAATATAATACAAAAAAGAGCGAAATTATGATATTTAAAAGTAAAAAAAACGCTCCGTTTCATGTTCCGCCAATTATGTTGAACGGGGTGGCTCTAGGGATGGTGGCTAGCTTCAGGTACCTAGGACATATTCTCACTGAAGATTTGACGGATGATGCTGATTTGGAAAGAGAACGAAGGGCATTGGCGGTGCGGGGTAATATGATCGTTCGGAGATTTGCGCGTTGCTCGGTGGAAGTAAAAATACTTCTGTTTAAGGCATACTGCCAATCTTTTTACGCGAGTAGCTTATGGGTGAGTCATACTCGGCGGGCCGCGGATGTCATTAGAGTTCAGTACAACAATGTGTTCAGGATGCTGTTGCGGCTGCCTCGGTACTGCAGTGCTTCTGCTATGTTTGCGGAGGCGCGCACTGATGGCTTTCATGCAATTATGCGGAAGAAAGTCGCTTCTATTTTCATGCGTGTGAGGGGCAGTAGCAACGGCATCCTGAAGATGATTGCTTCACGTGCGGATTGCCCAATCCAGCGGCGATGGATGGATATCTTGTTGGGGCTGTAGACGTCGATGATCTCTCGATCTCTGTACGGTCCAATCACGCATGGCGGGTATCGTGTCTGATTCTCCAATGGTTTTGATTATAATTATTGTTAATTTTGACATTGTTGAGTTTTATGTTTTATTAATAGTGTGACTTTTATATTTTGTTGTATTCCTTAATTTAAATTTTATTGCTTTTTTGTTAGGTAGTTATTTTCTTCATCAATTATTATTATTCTGGCTGTATGGACTGTGTCTGACATTAAATGAATTATTATTATTATTATTATTATTAATCGCCACGCTTGCTCAATGCGGGTTGGCGATTTCAAACTTATAATTAGAAATTATAAGTTCAGGTTTCCTCACGATGTTTTTCCTTCACCGTTTGTCAGTGGTGTCTAAATAATCTTAGAATGTACATATAACTCGGAAAAAGTCACATTGGTACTTGCCGTTGGTAGGTTTCGAACCCGCACCCTCATGCATGAGAAGTGGGCGTCTTAAACCTCCGGGCCACCACTACATTTGCCACCACACAACCATGATAATAGAGGAGGCATTTATAAATTCATTCTATGGAACTTAACAATTTATTTAATTTCATCAATGTAGGTAAAACCGTACGGAATACACAATATAACTTACTTTGTAAACTTTTGTGATATCATCTAATATTATGGGGCGACGAACTTGACTCGAACTATTGTTATTGTAGTCTCAAGTATTTTTCAGATTTAGGAACCGTTTTACTTTGCTACATTTTGTTTTATGACTTCTCTACGGTTTCTTCGATATATGAGAGTATTTGTAGATGGTGTGATGTGTTTGTTTGTATGTTTTCTAATATAATCAGATAGTGCCAGTGTGGCAGACTGCTCTGTTGGCCAAGTGGTCGCAAGTGCGATTGGCAGGCAAAGGGTCTTGGTTTCGATTCCCGGGTCGGGCACAGTAATACTGTTTTTAAGAAAATCTCCGTAGTAGTATCGAGTCTGGAATTGTGTCCGGTATATGGCAATAAGCTCACCCCTACTACAGGAGACTCATAAAGAAATTCAATTCTACTACATGAAATTCAATTGTGAAAAGTATGTAGTTACAATGTGCATTGGCATTATGTGCCGTTAATTTGCACTTCTGCTTACCCCTTCAGGGATAAAAAGCGTGGCGTTATGTATGCCAGTGTGGTGATGCTGATGTTAGGATAAAAGGAATCCTTTCTCACACGACTCGAGTATCACGCAAGCGTTGTTTCACGTCGGTTTTCAATGAGGTTATGGTACCACTTTATTCATAGTTACATAAATGGCATTGTGTAATTGTATAATAATATACCTCTAGAAGACAGTAATTCCTATTATAACTTTTGTGAGACACATTAAATTTAATTATATTTTTGGTTTACAGACGTAATTATTTGACGACGAAGTCAGTCGAGTTCGTCGACTACTAGTCAGTAGACTATACATATATTAACATTCAATATATAAAGTGACATTTCAAAAACTATTATAGGTAAACAACACCCTCTAGGGATAGTGAACATTAATAATGTGTCATACTGACTTGACTGACTTATATTCCAAATATTTCGCTCCTTCCCATTGATTCCCACCATCCAGTCTTCTGTTCATTAATACCTTTTAGAAAACCCTCATTCTTAACTAAACATATAAGCCGAAATCCACTTAATTATCATAAGTCTAATTATCCTGAAATTAATTCCAAAATTAAAGGCGTTGACTGGCGTGGTCTCCTAGAAGAATTACCCCCCGAGGAAGCCGTATCTACGAAAAAAATATGAAATAATAAAGTTACATACCCCCATACACAAATCTAAAAACTATAACTTTCCGAACTGGTTCACTAAATCTCTAATGCATATACAAAGACAAAAATCCCACGCATGGACAAGATGGAAAAAATACAAAAATATTAACGACTATGAATTATTTTCTTTGTATAGAGCAAAATTTAAAAAAGACGTCGCCTCTTGCTATAAGAAATATATAAATACGGTAGAGAATAGCGTGTCTACTAATGTCAAAGCATTTTGGTCATTTGTGTCTAGCCGTAAATCCAGCAACAAGATTCCTCCCATAGTATACTACCAACAACAATCTTCGAATGATCCCACTACGATTTGTAATTTATTCTCTGATTTCTTTCTTCCATTCAGTATATGAACTCTCTACATTCAACCATAATTCATGGAAACCACCACCCGCTACTTCCGATAATGATATTAATATCTGCAGCTTACAATTTTCTGTAGACAAGATTCAAAGTGAACTTAAATCATTAGATGCATCCAAAGGACCTGGCCCTGACGGTATTCCCGCGGTTTTCTTGAAAAATACCTATGATACACTATGCGTTCCACTACACTTTTTATTTAATAAATGTGTCTCTAGTGGTACCTTCTTACAGATCTGGAAATGTGCTAATATTATTCCGATCCACAAGTCCGGCTCAAAAGGTGACGTGTCTCTACTTATCGGCCGATTTCTCTGTTGTCGGCACTGTCAAAACTTTTCGAGAGACTGATTCATAACGAGATCTACCCCGTCTTGCGCCATGTGATATTAAAAGAACAGCATGGGTTTGTAAGGGATAGGTCCTGCGTGAGTAACCTCCTCATTTTTACGTCACATTTATTTAATAGCCTTGATAATAGGCAGCAGGTTGATGCGGTATATACTGATTTCCAGAAGGCTTTTGACAAAGTTGACCACAGGTACAAGATTGCTTTTAATGGCATTAGAGGAAACCTGCTGCGTTGGTTTGCTTCTTATGTCACCAATAGGACTCAAAAAGTGGTAACAAATGGCTATGAGTCCAGTCTTATTCAGGTCACATCGGGAGTCCCACAGGGATCCATTCTTGGACCATTGTTATTCATTATATTTATTAATGAAATTAATTCCTGTTTTAAGAATTCTAAATTTCTCCTTTACGCAGATGATTTAAAGATTTATAAAAATATTACCAATCATTGTATTGATTTTCAGATGGACCTTGATCGTTTCTTAGAATACTGCTCTTGCAACAAACTTCAGCTTAGTTTTTCCAAATGTCATAGTATTACGTTTACAAAAAAGAAACTAGTAACCAAATTTAATTATCATTTTGGCAACACTGACTTAGGTAAAGTTACTTGTCTACGCGATCTTGGAGTCCAGGCTAGACTCCAAGCTTCATCTCGATGCGCACGTGAATAAAATAATTAATAAAGCCTATCAAATGTTCGGTTTTGTAATGCGAACTTCTAGAGAATTCCACCGCCCTTCCACTTATTTATATCTGTATAAGTCAATTATCCGGCCACAACTAGAGTACGCAGTGCCTATTTGGAATCCTTTCTACAAAAAATACGTAGAAATACTGGAACTAGTCCAGCGTAAATACCTCCGTGCGATGCACTACAGATGTTTTCGTAAAAGACTTTCCTACCAATTATTGCTTGAAAAATATAATATCCTGTCCCTGCAATCTAGACGCACACTCCTTGAAATGATGACCCTCTTCAGTATAATAATATGCCGCAACAACTTTGACTGTTCTGATCTTGTGAATGGTTTGTGCTACCTGGTCCCTCGCTCAGTACACAGCAGAGAGGTGCGTTCACGGAACATGTTTGCAACTAATCTCCGTCATACCAATTTAGGCGCACGCTCACCCATGCATCGATTGGTTGACACTTATAATAAAAGGTTTGCATCAATTGATATTTTATTTCTAAGCAAGAACACTTTTCGACAACGAATCATTAACATTTTAAAAGAACAACCACTATAAAACCGCTATTAATACTCTCATCCTTAATGTAATTACTCCAGACTTTTTAATTTTAATTTTTTTTACATGTTATTTGTGTTTCACATTCATAGTGCACAAAAAAAATATAATATATAGGTAGGTAAAAATATATAATAGGTAGGTACAGGTAAAAAGTAATTCTGTAATTTATATGTATCCTATGTTTGTATAGTTTTTAGCTTCAAGTTTGCCCCATTGTGTTTGCTAAGTAGATTTATGGTAATCCGTTGCAACGTCGTGAGGAGTGTATTTGTTAAATCTATTATTTTACTCACCCGTGTTATATTTAATATAATACTGATTGTTGTCCTTGATAAATAAAAATAAAATACTGTAGGACTATTTCTCCAACTGAGTATAGTTGCCAATAATTTTATTTCCTTCTTGTATAGGAAAATTATTCTTTCCCCTCAGTTGATATAAATAAGGAAAATAGTTGGTACAGGTACGCGTTATTGCCGACATACATTTCTTATTGTTAGGAGCATTTGTTTCTGTTTTGTTTTATGTTATATTTCGACCATTCATTGTGAGTAGAACTTATGTAACGACTGTCTATTTTGAAAAAGGATATCAAGACAAATATAAAACATAGTTAAATTGTTTCTTTTTTTACAATCAATCGTTTACATTTAAATGATGAAGACGACGTTTGATAGCATTAGAAACCATTCTATTTCTATAACTCCCAAACATATTCAATTCATCGCGAAGTAATTTACCTAAAATTCCTATTCACCTAAAGACCGCCAAAATACTATAGAGCTAAATTCCTAAACGTATGCAAAATCATTGATTAAAATGTACACATTCACTTACGTTGGTTGCTAACAATTCATCATTTTCTAACTTCACGTCAAACTTTGGGAACGGAAGAGGTCATTACGTCACGAGCTCATGACGTCATGTATCCGCTCCGTTGATCAACTGCGGATTACTTCATACTGCTAGGCTGCGGTTTAAATACAGATAGTTTTAAGTTTTCTGATATTTGTTGAATTGTTTGGAGTTTTCATTCGAGGTTTTTTAATAAATCCAGGAAAATTTTAAAGGTATTGATAGCGGTAAAATTTACAAACAAATTATACAATATTTGTAATTTTTTAATTATGATTTTAATAAATGAACCCAGCCAGGCTTTCAAGAAAAACTCAGAATAATATCTACTGAGAAATTTAAATCGAACAAATTGAGTTTCATTAAACGAGCAAATTCATAAATAAAATCCAGGAATACTTCATGAGCATAATGAGCAATGAGGTTTTAATTTGGATTGTGATTGTAAAAAGAGTTATAATAAAAAAAAGCTTCGCTTCATCCGATCCCAACACAAATCATATCACCCCTTAACCCATTCAAAAAACCAAACAATACCTCACTGAAAACACATGTATTATGGCTGCTTAACATCCAAATCGCCTGCCCCATTCACTGCACGTGCTAACCGTCTTCGAACACGTGCAAATAACGACAACAGTTCAGAGTCGGCCTTGTACATAATCATTAATTTAATGGACGGGCCCACAGGGCTCGGTAGTGGATAGTTCCGTCGCGTCGGTCAGTCCAATCCGTGACTAGCTTAACTTACTCTGCGGCTTATTGAATAGCTTTGAGGGTTTGCTACACCACCCTGATGTATGGCAGTCTTCAATATTTTAGTGATTTAGTTGGGAAATGTTAGTATTGATTGTTAATATGTATTGGTTAAGGTTATCATAATTATGTGTGAGTGCAGATTTTGGTTTGGTTTAACTAATCTGATATTAATCTCATTATATTTTTGTAATGACACTGAATCTCTTTTATTAACACATACCAAAACATGTTTTTATATACATATGACAAATTTATCTATTAATTAATTGCCATGCTATATAACGAATACTTGGTTTGTACGTAAAATGTAAGTTTATGTGTAATAATTAATCTTCCGATTGACTTCGATCGTAGTGCCCAGTCTAACTAGACTAGCCTATTTTTTTATGAACGGCATATTATCGAATAACTTCTGCCGCCTGGGTGAGGCGAGAGGGAGTGTCAGACTCTTGCTGACTAAAAACAACCCCGTTCATACTCCTACACTTCGAGCCGGAGCCCCGGTAACCTTATTCGTTCTCCGCGGGTCCATATCGGCATCATCCCTAGACTAGCCCATTACGCTGGAGATATTAATAATGATAAAACACAAGTGTATTCTCTGAACCTGATGAGGCGGTAGACTGACAAGACCGACAAGAGATCAGACGCAGGACCAACAGCTTTACGTATTTTCCAAGCCACGGGGGTGAAATATCGATGAACTTCCTGACTCCAGGCTACCCAACCACTCGTGCAGTTTCTGTAAAAAGATTTACAAACATTTTGTTCAAATCAATGGCTTAAACTACTAAATATCTGTTAGAAGTACCATCAATACATTACTTGCCCTGCATTTAACATTAATTAGCTTCGATTACATTATAAAGATTAAGTAATAATATATAAAATAACTGACCGCATTTTATTACATAAGTAAATAATCTACCAACTCATGTATATAAAAAGAAGTTAATACATAATGCATATTGTGTAGTATACCTCTATACATAGCTTCAAGTCGAGTACACTTCAAACTTTTAGTCCTGAGGTCCTTCGCTCTTAGTAAAAACAAATTGTTATGGTTACTCGCACTTTGGACAAACTTTCAATATATTCTCATAGGCATGTCAAGGAGTGGAACTTTTTAGATAAATTGTAACTTTGCGAAGCTGAAGTGTTGGAAAAAAATAAATATGTAGCTGAGTCTTCATCCATAGTAATGAACACTATGGGGCTGTCTGTCCTGTTTTTGAGATATATCCGAATCCTTAGGAACGCTGTTTTCGAATCGAAACGAAGGAACGAAATACTGGAAGATGCATACTATCCTGAAATTCTCTTAAATTGAACTGAGTGCTTAGAACATCAGTGCAACAGTATTAGTTATACATTAGATAAAGATGATCGCAAGACATTTGATGGAAGTTCGCAAGAAGATATTTGAAGAATTTTCTTCTGTGCAGATGAAGTCGCAGGTAAACACTAGTAGTTTCTAAGTATAACTCCTAATATTTTTCGTCTTGAAAGTTTCGTGAGCTAAGTGAATTTGGTTTTGCAGATTGTAAGTATAGTGCCAATGATTTATGATGCTAGTTTTCGTAAACACGACAGTAATGGTAGAAGTGACTAAAATTAGGCTGAGTAAGCTAAAAATAGTTCAGACAAAATCGGAAACTAAGAAGATCTGAAAAGTAATTAAGTAATCATAGTAATTTTTAACTTAGTCTTCATAAAAGAAATAGGTAATTGGTGTTTTGATTACGTTATATTCTTGTTTGCCACTTTAAAAGTCATGATTATGTAATTTGAGACGTAAGTAGGTACTTAAATGGATTGCTCATGGTCGTTGTTGGTACCTACTGAAACATAACATAACATAACATAACATTACGCCTTTTTATCTCCGAAGGGGTAGGCAGAGTTGCACATTTCGGCACTTAATGCCACTGTATAATGTAACACCCACTTTTCACTATTTATGTTATGAATCCCATGTAATAGGGGGTGATCCTATTGCCATATACCGGGCACATTTCCAGACTCTGTGCTACTACTGAGATTTTTAAAAACCCAGTAATACTTTGCCCGACCCGGGAATCGAGCCAGAGACCCCTTGTCCGGTAGTTGTACTTGCGACCACTCGGCCAACGAGGCAGTCAGAGTGCAGTACCTACTGAAAATAATTATAAAACCTACATACAACCATGCTTGTCTAGATATCCGTCTGCACGATAAAAATATTTTATTATAAAAGGCTACAAAACATGTATTTTTCAAATGATAGAGTAAAAATTATGTTAGGCGATATTACCAGAAAACACAGGATGTTAGAAATATGCACAGTTATCGTATTTTCACGCCAATTTAGCATCTATTCACCAATTCACAATTCAACGCATACACAGTATGTGTGTGCTGTCCGTGACTGTACTTCGTTACTTCCCGATATAAATCGGGATACGCGATATTTTTCCTCTTATCCTTACGCAAATATATTTCCTATATGCTCATGATAAGATTTAGTTTGCTTTGTACGCGAATGTCCTTTCGAATACGCAGGAAATACAAAACAGAAATTAGTTTTGTTTGTTATACCTAAATTATTGAGTTTATTTTCTTAGGTGCAGTGTGTACGTTTTTATGATATTCTATATTAAATTTGTGATTGATATTGTGAAGCTTGTACAAAATATTTGCCTCTTATTTGGAGTTGTTTGCCTTATACGTACCATGTCATGGACATGACATGGTACGTATGAGAATTGTTTTTTATAGACATGAGTAGGTATGGACCTACTCATATCTATAAAAACAATTCTATCATTTTTCATTACGAACAACGCTAATTTAATTCCTCCCAAACTACAATTTAACCCTTATAACAATAAAGCATCTCTTGAAAATCTAATCAAATTCATCGAGTGGGTTATCCTATTCTAGAATTAAACGAATAATAACACGAAAGGGCTGTCAAATGAAAAATCACCGAGTCGTTCTTGAGCCCTTGATCCCCATTATATTCTAAGTCAAACAGAATTTTCACATCGACCCCCATCACTCGGGACAGGCGCGAACGTCTTTATTGTGATCCGAAGTGTTATTGAAAACTCAACGGGTTTATGCATTTACATGTTTATAGAGTACCATAAGGAAATATGGTATAATTATATTTTCGGGAATAAAAGATTTGAAAATAGTTTATTAGAATATCTGGATTTTAAATCAGTCACCATAGGTTACGATTATGAATGGCTAACATGGACATGAACGATGCATGTTCGTGAAACATTCTAAAAAAAATATGAGTATAAGCGTACGCTGTGCTAGTTCAGTGATGAAATTTTGAAGTCTTCATTACTTAGTTTACAAAGAAGTTTTTCAGTAAAAATACATTTAAACGGAGGACAGTTTGACTAGAATGGCTTGGATTCCACTAACAACGTAAAATAAGGTTAAAATAAAAAATGGCCCACAAGCGAGTATGTATGAAGAGATTGATGAGTGTTGGAAAACTGAAAGAGTTATACCCGAAATAGGACATTTTGGTGGTTCCATTGTTTCTATACATTCCAATGAGAGCCACGAGTGATGGTTACGTATATATTTCGTAAAGAGTTCTGTAACGTTTACCTCTACATGTTAATGAATTCGCATGTATCATTGTAATTTGTATCCTATGCATCAAGCAATAATATTGTTAAAGGCAAATCTTGAGTTTTATTTATATACTATGTTTAACGTCTTTTTCTTTATTTATATAATCACACACCTCATACTCAGACTTTCAAAAAGTGTAGGTGTATTATGTAAAGAATCATTCTGTATGAGGATAGGTTGTTGACATCAAATTGTACATACTACAGACACACACAACAGATACAGTACTTGGCTAGCTTGTGATTAGCTTACATTTTACAAAAATAATAAAAAGCAATATACCTCTACATACATGCAGTAGTTAATAATAAATTTTAAATCAGAAGTTGTTTGATATGTAAAATTTCAATTATTGAAAATGTTCAATGAATATTAGCCTAAATTAAATACATGCAGACATTTGTCGGTGACCGAACCCAAGGTGACACCGTTACATCTATTCGTCATTTGCTTAGAAGTTTCAACGCTACGTAGGCCGCTTAAGTAATTTTTGACGAAAATAACTTAAAGAGTATCAATGCTTTTTTTACTGTCTATTTTGTTGCTTAATGGATAACTTTGCGATAACTTGATAATAGGTGATTCTTAACTTTTCACGATCGGTGTTTGATAAATGACTCGTTTTCGCAAGGAAACACAAATGAAGAGCAAAACTTTCATCAAAGTAGGAAATGCGTCCAATTTATTTTTATGCTTTAAAGTCAGCGTAGCAACTCAATTTTCACGAAATTGATCCACGTCGATTATTCATCGTGAAATTAATTTTCTAATCTTAAAATTTAATAAAAACTTGACTTATCCGGTCGGATGCCAGTGCCCGAAAAAACTTTGCTTGTTAAGGGCCTTCATTAGCAAGCCTTCGAGGGTTTCGGATAGGCCCTTCGGTTATCGACTTAATTACAAGTGTCTTGTAGGTACTTAGGCTTATACACATTTGCCTTTGAAACTCAAGTCGGACGAAGACGAAGTGATTGATTTAAGCAAATTGGAAATTGATATAGTTAAAAACTAGTTAATCTATTACGAGGTTTTAATGTTACTTTGTAATGCAAAGAACATATTAATTGAAGGTTACGGTGAGATGTAAGTAGAATATCTACTGAGGTTGTTGTTGCAAAATCTTTTTCTAAATTTTAAAATAATATTTTATTCATTACTCCAATACTGGATAATAATTTTCCACTACTTGCGACAGTTTTCTGTATGCAGGTTAGGAACCGCCGTTTATGTATTAATTATTTACATAGGCATAATCAAGTAGCCAAGATTATCCATCAATAACTTGTTTTGCACAATCGACTTGTCAAGTCTGAGGTACCGTACTACAAGTATGTGCCTGGCCCAGTTCTGGAAAATGACCATATCACACTGTACTGGGACCGGTCTATCATCACTGACAGGACTACTGTAACCAATAAACCTGATATAGTGGTGATAGACCGACAAGTATGTTGCACGATGATAATCGATGTCACCATTTCCCATGTAGGAACCTCGTGAAAGCTGATAAAGAAAAACAAATAAAATATCTTGATTGGTCTCGTAAGGTTATCATTGTGCCGATAGTCATGTCGGCTTATGGGTTAATCCTTTATAGTCTCGACAACCGCCTTAGGAGGTTGGCATTAGGCGGTTGGGTGAAGTGCTTGATACAGAAGGCAGTTCTACTTGAAACGGCGCGCATCGTGAGGAGTTTGTGGAGCCCCAACTAACAGTAGCTTGGATTTATTGGTCGGCTCCTATTTTTTTTTGTACGTAGTATTAAAAATTTTTTTTTAAAGAATTTTAAATAAGTATGATCAGTTCATATTAGTAAAACATAGTATTTAATACACTCGTATTTTTACATTAAACAAACACAAAACTTAAAATACATATTTACAGTTAAATTCATTGGTTGAACACACAATTTGAAATATTACGCAAACAATTTATAAACAAATAAATCGGTTTATGAATATTATGTATTAATGTGTAATTTAATACAGCGTGGTCTATAAAAGCAAATAAAATTGTAAATAAACATGAATAGTAGGTAAAGACTAATGAAATAATTTAAAATGAGCATTTGTATGAATTTGTTGATAATATTGGAGGTGATATCAATATAAAATGAATGTTTTATATACATATTACTTACGTAGTCTGTACATTATAATATACGGTTATATCTGCATCGTGGTTTACGTGATGGCCTAGACGTTTAAGACGACAAGTACCAATTTTACTTTTTCCGAGTTATATATCTACTTTCTAAGATTATTTAGACACCACTAACAAACGATGAAGGGAATCGTTAGAAAGAAACCTGGGGTTATCAGAATAATTTCTGAATATAAGTTTAAACTGTCAAACACCAAGCGGTCACCGGTTACCGCAACCTATTGTTCTATAATTGTGTATATAATGACGGTACTCAACGATTTAAAAGCGTAGTGATTTTTTTTTTAAGGGGTAAAATCATCGAATGACTGCTCCCGCCTGGGTGAGGCGGGAGGGAGTGTCAGACTCTTACTGACTAAAAACCACCCCGTTCCTTCTCCTGCACGTCGAGCCGGAGCCCCGGTTACCCGTTAGGTTCTCCGCGACTCCGAATCGGCATCGGCCGTATTGGGCCCCATCTGTGGTGGTCTGATGGCTCTTTGAGGCGCGCGCGGAACGCGACGCGCCGTACGCTCGGGTCTGTTTCTGGTCGGACGGGGAGCCACCCATGCTCGCCGTCCGCAGGCCCGAAAAGCGTAGTGATTAATGCTCAAACCTTATTCACGAGAGAAGAAGCCTTTGGTAAGCAGTGGTCACTTATACACTGTTGATATGACGTGATGTGATGTCTACCTCACTGATCCAGTGGACGCAAGAGCGACGGCAAATCGTTTTACAGGCAATGTGCTATTGTATATTCAGGACAATACCATAAGTAAAAGAGGTATATTAAAACGTTTATACTTTTTGATAATAGAATGTTTTATATTTATGTACAACATAAAATACATACATACGAAGTTATATGATTATGTATATGCAACACAGATTTTACAACGGATTGGAGGAACGGTAAATTTTACGGTTAATACGGTTTTTATTGTTGGTACTCAATCTTGGATGTGTTGAAACTGGATATGACTGGTTTGAAAGTAGTAGAACAATATTGTAGGATGTTTGGTAAAGTCGTTGTTTTTAACATACAACAGAGTTGAAGACTATTGCTACAATTATACTTGTCATTGATTCTTTCATTTTGATGATTTCATTTCACATATTCAAGAATGATTTGAAATACACATCACAAAAAATATTTTTAGTACTATTTATTCTATATATCTATATAGTGAAAATTCACTACGTATAATATAGTAATTTACGGTAAGGTTAGGTAACGAAAAGTTACTATAATGAATAGATACAATCTATTTCTTAATTATTTTAACTTTATGAACATTATTATGGTGTCAAAAAAAGGTTTATTTATAACAATTTCGTAACTGTTTTAGTACACGTAATCAACCACAACAACATTCTTATCCAGTATTCTTAAACTCCAGTAAAGTTATACGTGGATATAAATCTCGGGAATTGGATGCGTCTATCTTGTACGAACGTTTAGCTCGTTCGTAGTTAGAACTCATCCCCGTTTATGACTGAAAGATCCTTCCATTTGCAAATTTGGTTGCTTGCTCATACATTTATGTATACTATATTATTGCATACGGTGTAGTGCTTAGATTTGTTTAAATCCTTACTAATATTATAAATCGGAAAGTGAGTTTGTTTGTTTGTTCCGCTTTCACACTATAACTACGAAACCGATTGCTTTAAATTTTTGCAGACGTAAAGTTAGAAGTCTGGATTAAATAATAGGGTACTTTTTATCCCTGAAAAAATTGATATTCTCGAGGGAAAACGAAATTATTGGTATAGATGGCGCTGTGTATTGGTAAGTGTCACATAGGCAACTTTTTATCCTTTTGTGCGAAGCCGCGGGTAAAAGCGAGTGTGTTATAAATTCTGATTGCATTGTTATGTGGATAAAGTAATGTATACTTACTATTTACTCTTCATGAGTGGTATCAGAATGCAGTAGGTTGAATGAAAGAGGTCTTTGCCAACTGGCAAATGGATTTACAAAAAGTGAATCTAACGTCTTAACCCCAAACGGCTCAAAGATATAATATGTATACTGAGTTGTTCTGTGAAAATATTTTTTTATCAAAATGTTTTTGACGGCTATTCGTTATTGAAACTTACTAATATTAAAGAGGTAAGTAAGTTTTATGAGTGAGGTTTTGTGTATGTATGTTCAGTACCTACTCGATCGCATCAAAACAGCTGAAGGTCGAAATAGAGCTAGATTATGCTCTAACACATAAGGTACATTTTATTACACCGGACCGCTGGCGAAGCCGCTGGCATAAACTAGTACCCTATTAATAAGGGCAAACCAATCACCAAATTACATGCATTTCAATTTCAAAATACTTTATTTCATGCGCAGTCATTGTTTTAAATATTTTTAAACCTTCCAATACTTGCGAATTACCTTCGCTTACGAAAATATCGATTAAATGTATTTCCGAATATTAGTAATTACTAATAATTAGTAAAGACTGCCTCGTTGGCCGAGTGGTCGCAAGTGCGACTGCCGGGCAAGGGCTCTCGGGTTCGATTCCCGGGTCGGGCAAAGTATTACTGGGTTTTTAAATAATTCTCAGTAGTAGCACGGAGTCTGGAGTTGTGCCCGGTATATACCAATAGGCCCACCCCCATACATGGGACTCATAACATAAATAGAGAAAACTGGGTGTTACATTGTACAGTGCCATTAAGTGTCGTAATGTGCACCTCTGGCTACCCCTTCGGGGATAAAAAGGTGTGATGTTATGTTATGTATTTGCTGTATAGGTTGAAGACTTAAAGTTATATAGGTCTAATTGAAATTTTTCTTTGACTTCGACTTTGAAATGTGCCCGGTATGTGGCAACAGGCTCACCTCCTATTACATGGGACTCATAATATAAATAGTGAAAAGTGGATGTTACTTCTGTGTGCACCTCTGTCTACCCCTTCGGGGATAAAAGGCGTGATGTTATGTTATGTTATTAGTAATAAGAGGCTCAAGAAAAACATACAGTGGGTTCTATTTTCATTATTTAATTAATGTTTATCGTAAAAGTCGTAGGATAAAGTCAAAAGATAAATAAACGAGCTGGAAAGTCACGCGCAGCATTAATTTGCCCTCAAAGACTTCAGAAGTGTGTAAAAACTGGCAGGTTATTAACTCATCGCTTGCAAACCAACCCATAATTTACTTCACTCAGATGAATTTATATTTTTGCCATGGGATATTCGCATTGATTTTTTGAAATATTGTAGACGTTTTTGAATTTCAATCTGAATTTTAAAGTGATAAAAAGTAGGAGTACTAATTGTAGTAAAGACGGAAAATAGAAGATAGATGTTATTGAGTTTCACTAGCTGGGTAATTATGTATATTTGCTTTCTCATAATAAGACCAAATGTCGTGGGGGCCCGGAGGTTTAAAACACCGATTCAGACACAGACTTCTCATGAATGAGGGTGCCGGTTCGGCAACCTACCAACAGCTAGTACCAATGTGACTTTTTCCGAGTTATATGTACTTTCTAAGATTAAGTAGACACTACTGACAAACGGTGAAGGAAAACATCGCGAGGAAACCTGGACTTGTAATTCTATTCAATTAGTTTCAAATCGCCAACCTGCATTGAGCAAGCGTGGTGATTAATGCTGAAACCTTCTCCGTGTGAGAAGAGGCTTTACTCAGAAGTGGGCATTTAATGGATGTTGATGATGAATAAGACCAAATATAATTAAATAGTCACCAAACATCTCCTTTGATTATATGTATCTAATATTTAATTATTATGACTTCTAGAAAAGACCTTGACTTACTTTTGCTAAACATTTTGACCAAAATAATAAAAATAAATAGGCTTCCTGGAATAATTCAAATTAAAAATTGTATTTATCATTCATCAACTTTTAGAGCCGTAATAAACAGCTTAGGTACTACCAAATTATCTGACGTAATAACTCATTTTATTTTGTCTAAACAAAAATATTATAGACTTATTTCCTCGTAAGATTAATAAACAGCCCTGTTAACCGTGGATATCCTGGTGATAAAAGACTAAAGGACTCTCTACAATGAATGAATAACACAAGGTCTACATCTACACATGCATCAGATTAATAGTTGGTAATTTCAACCCTATATCTTTTGAAGTAAGTCCTAGTTTTGTCACAACATTTTTGTTTCCAAATTCAACGATGTCTTTCCAAAACTCACTAAGAAAGAAGATTTTCAACATCAATCTAAATATTGGAATACTTTTTCTTTATTACGGACTGCCATAAAAAACATAACGAACGCGAAAACAAATTCATAACATAACTGTTATTGTACAAATAGATTGAACGACACGTTTGGTTGTAGATGATTTATTTTGGCAATAAGTGTCGTGTTAAGCTCCACCATTATCGGGGCCGCTCGACGGTGGACGGACTTTTGCGAAGCTTAAGTGAAAGGAGATTAGCGGATCAAATTATAGAGATCGGTTGTAAAAATCAGCCTGCTAGTGAATAATAGGCATTTCTAGTAGGTAATGTATTTATAATTTCTCTATTTGTATAATGTCCACGAGCGATACTGTTCTCTAATTATTATTATCCTGATATTTGATACTAATTGCTTACCTGGTGATATGTCTGCTCATTGAAGAATTTATGCTACTCGATTGGTTAACAGATAGTACATAGCCGATGCTACTGGTCTGACAAAGCTGTTTCTGGCATGAACCGTCTCGTGATAATAGCACTACACAAATAAAACAAAAGACAAACACCTCTTACACCTTAATCCCCAACCAAAATGGAAGTCAAGAGAAACAATGTTTATATATTTATTAAACAAGCAGCCATGATTGACGTCTGTTTAATAAAAGCCAAAAAGATGTCGTGGTTTTCAAACTTGTTTTTGTTTGCGCCCATCCCTAACAAGGAGTGGTTTGATGTTTTTATTTATTTAATCCTAAAACAACTAGCGATACTTCTATAATGGATATTGGCTGAGATGTTGGAGGTTTTCTCGTTTTGATGTCCGATTTTGGCAGTGAGTTTACTTTCTCTTAGCGAGTACTGTAGTTTCATCATTTTGTACACTATTGAAAAGAGAAAAAGAAAAACGGTTTATTATTTATTACTGCTGCATTTCTCCTTTGGTGTTGCGGATGCCAAAGGATAGCGATGATCAGTTACAAGCAGGTGCCCTTGTCGTAGCTCTGTGTTATTGAGAGTAAAACAGAAGACTGCACAGTGCATAGGTTTATTCTTCAAATAACAATCAAGACCGATGGTGCTTTATTAATGCCGACACAAAGAAGTGCCCGAAAGCTATGGCGTTGTTGAACCGAGTCTGTAAAAGAAGATGCGCGGTGCTCACGCGACCCTGCATTTTATATTCCCGTCATGCAATAATAATGCGCCGACAAACCTACTTATCACAATCCCTACATTAAAAAAATATCGGGATTTATAGAGCTTGGTACTCCATTAATAAAACCATTTACTCTTTCTGTTATTTTATAATATTAAATGCAGCATTATACATATTTCTGAAGATCATTTCATTACACTACTAGATCAACGAATTCAGTCTGGTCGACGTGGTTCCGTATTTATTTGAGACTCGAAAATTAATTAACAAATCTTCCCTTACCAAGTTAGTGATGAGTGTTTACGATGTAAATTAGTACATAGATAGACAAACAAGAGTTAATGAATATTCCTTCAAAACACTTACTGTGGTTGTGGATTCACAATAATTTTGGAAATTGTGGAAATGTAAAATTAAGAGCTATCGAAATTGAATGCAACACAAGAAATAATTTCGATTCTCGTGTCAAAAGTGCTAACTTTTGACACGAGAATCGAAATTATTTTGCGGATCTGACTTGTACTCTAAACGACGCTTTGCTTTGCTCGTTTAGAATAATCATAATATAATAAATATCTGACCACCATCATTGGCTGACAAACTGACTAGGAATTTGGTAGGTAATATTTTTGCTAACATTTTTTGTCTTTACATAACATAACATCACGCCTTTTATCCCCGAAGGGGTAGGCAGAGGTGCACACAGAAGTAACACCCACTTTTCACTATTTATGTTATGAGTCCCATGTAATAGGGGGTGAGCCTATTGCCTTTAATTAAATATATATAAAAATAAGCCTGTAAACCCACTGCTGAGTGCAGGCCCCAAAAAAAAGGTATTATTTACTCAAAAGCGGATTGTCAAAGAACTATAATTCCAGTCTAATTAATAAATTTAAAAAGATGGCATGGTCCAACGCATGATTGTAAAGAAATTAATTAGGTAGTAAATGAGTCATACCATCATATTCTCCCTTCCACGTGTTTATAGAAACACTACTAATATTTACTGTAATATTATATTGTTCGTAATTGAAGGTTAATATTAAAGTAATCACACTAATATTATAAATGTAAAAGTTTGTTTGTTTGGATGTTTCTCCGTCAATTACGCTGAAACTACCGAACGGATTTTGATGAAATTTGATATATAGGCAGGGTATGGGGTGACTTAGGTGATAGGATTTATTTTTACCCCGATTAAATACTTACATGGGGTAAAACAGAAATCATATTCTACGCGGACGAAGTCGTGGGCAACAACTACTCTGTGAATATAATTATGTATAGTACTGTAACAAGATGCTACAGAATTGTAGGCTTCTATGGGTTCAGAGGCCAAACAAGGTCCTGTTGTGTGAAATTAACAGGAATTTGTTAATAAACGAATATCTTTGTCAGTTATTTTATACTTATATGGTTAAGTTAGACAAATAGATCTAATGTGTATTTTAGATGTGTAGACTTGTGTGTGTGTGTGACCCGATAATCTCAATTTGGTTATAATGACTGCCTCGTTGGCCGAGTGGTCACAAGTTTCGATTCCCGGGTAGGGCAAAGATTAAATTACTGAGTTTTTTAAAAATTCTCAGTAGAACGGAGTCTGGAATTGTGGTACCGGTACATCGCAATAGGCTTACCCTCTATTACATGGGACTCGTAATATAAACAGTGAAAAGTGGGTATTACACTGTACAGTGGCATAATGTGCACCTCTGCCTACTCTTTCGGGGATAAAAGGCGTGATGTTATGTTATTTGGTTATAATTACTGTATCTCATTTCAATGAATATAGTTTATTAGATTATTATTAATTTATTTTCTTGAGTAATAAGTACCAAAATTCTTTATCGTAAAATCAAGGATTTTTTATCAAAACGGAGTTTTTAAATTGTCAAACACCAAGCGGACACCGGTGACCGCAACCTATTGTTCTATAATTGTGTCTATAATGACCGGTACTCGACGAGTTGAACTTTTCAGTGTATTACGAAACTTTGCCAAATCGCCTATCATATTTAATATTATAAAAGACCAAGCTAATATTCTTAAGAAATCACAACAGTTTTCAAAGTTTTACACCTATATTGTGTCTCTCTATCGACCTAAGGTTGACTGTTAGAGAATACCACTAGGCATTAAACTGTCAAACACTGCGAGGACACCGGTGACCGTAACCTATTGTTCTTTAATTGTGTCTATAATGACAATACTCAAAGGGTTAAGTCCACCATTGTATAATGCATAGGTTAACAAGCACATCAATATTCGAATTAGAACTAAACCCATCTTCGGGTCATTTGTAATGTCAAATACATTTACATTTACCAGCAATTAGAATTTAGCTTTTGGCTATTTGCCAATTATAAACAACATAGTATAGTGACCAGGTATTTCGTAATTAATCCAATTGTATACGACGATGGCTATGAATCGAATTCCTTTGTCTAAAAGGACACAGCAAATAAATTAATGAAAGGAAACAAAATCATCTGGTTATGTAACTGTATTGATGTGTAAAAGTGTTGGTTGTTGCTTGCTTTATTGAATTTTGAAACTTGTGTAATGATCGATATTTGGTTCTTAAGTGCATTAATAGATGGCGTTACAAGACTAGCCACATTAATATAAATCATGTATTTATCATGGTAAAGTGAGGGTGGCGGTAAAGGAAAATAAAAAAAATTAATCTGACAGATGAGGATTATATAAAGAAAGGAGACAGCTAACGGGCTCCTCATTTAATTTACATAATTGCTGTAATTCAAAGCCATAATTGCTCAGAAATGTGTAATGAATAGTAAATATATAAGTATTATTGCCAGTGACAAGTGAGTGTGGTTGCAGTAACGGGGTAAGTGTTTGCGTTTACTTTACGGAAGTGTACACTGGATCATCGGCAATATTTTGCAAGGCTGATTGTTTTTACATTGTCCTCAGCTTGCGGATACGCCCTTAATTATTTGGGAGAAACATTTAGAACTGTGATTCAGCTTTTGTTACGCCAGTTGATCTCGACGCTTACAGATCAACATATTCACCGCTGTTCTCAAGTAACCGGTTGGTCTCGGGGTGTAGCATCGTATACGTCGACACGGTTGAACTCGGGTTCGAACCCAAGCCTTAGAAAACTTTTGTTATATCCTGTTTATTTCTGTATTCTGATTTTACTGTTTTATTTAGGTTTTATGTCTTTCCGTTATTTTTTTTAGTGATTTCCAGTGATTTAATTTAGTTTAGTATTTGTCAGTGTTGAATAAATTTTTATGTACCTACCTATTGCCGCTGTTTAATCTTTCATTACCCAGTTACTTGAACCCAGGTCATTACACTTGTGATTCTTTTATGTTCATTTATTGCAAGGTGAAGTATGCAGTAGCAAAGTACATTTGATTAATTTGTCACAACTGTGTTGGAATTATATAGGAATATATAAAGTGATATAGTAGGTACCCTTTAATTTTGTTGAAGTGCTTTTTGAGAAGCACATTTCTGTGTTGTTTATTTTACAGATATTTGTTTGCCATATTGTCATTTTGTCTTATTGGCACACATCAAAAATAATCATACTATTTAAAGAAAACATACATCAAACTAAGCCGTACTCCCATGGGGGTAGGCAGAGGCAATGAAACGCCAATTATCAGGATTCTTTCGCTTCATTCAAGTCAACAGTCACAAGTCTTTTCAAGCATGCTCATCGGTTAAAAATAGACGAAAAAAAACGTAAACCCAGAAAACATTTTTCGCCTGTGGTATCCGAATGCCATACCTAAAAGCTCTTAGATCCGAAAGATTTTACCTCGACAGACAATAAAATCCGAATCGAAGAGCAATGAAAAATAGCGTCGTTTTATCAACAATGTGCTAATGTGCGTAAAGCACATAGCGTAGTTCCACTGATTACACTTCGCACTCCATTGACGCGTCAAGCTTCATTTGCCTCCGCCTACAATTTTAAGAAGACCCCTCTTTGCTCTTTAAGAACCCACACTTTAGTTTAATACCACGTTTCACCGGGAAGCCAGGGAGGTCAAGTTATGCAAGCCCCTCACTCGAGCCTTTTCGAATTAATTTGATGTCCTACTTTTTTGATGCTGACTCATGAATCGAGTTTGGAACGAAATTGGGGTTTGTTTCTGAACATATAATTAGAATTTCTGGTGTTCGTGTGTTTGATAAGCGGTACGAAACAATGTGAAGGATCGGTTTTCACGGAAAATTGATTACAGAGATCAAACAGTTGCTGAAAAGAAACTTCGTGCCGAAGAATTGAATTAGGGGCGAACCTTTTTGATAAAATACAATAGTTCTGATGTTGAAATCACGTCTGTTACCGTTTGAAAGTATAAGGAGAAGTATTTACATATTGCACGTAGCTTTCTATTAGTACCGTTTATAACATAGGTCTCAAATTGGCGGTCTAATATAGACACACTGAAGACTATAATATTATGTTTCAACAAAGGTTATATATACCTAATGACACCAATGCAATGTCAGTCCGACCTAAAATATAAGTACTCTCTTATCCTTATCCTTATCCTTATATACTATTATAAATGGGAAAGTGAGTTTGTTTGTTTGTTTGTTCCGACTTCACGCCGTAACTACTAAACCGATTGCATTGAATTTTTGCAGACGTAAAGTTAGTAGTCTGGATTAAATAATAGGGTACTTTTTATCCCGAAAAAATTTGATATTCCCGAGGGAAAACAAAAGTATTGGTATTGGTAACATAGTGTAACTACTTAGTAGTAATAAAAAAAAACTAATATTAATAAAAAAAAAAAAAATAATTAGACTTAAAAAATAAATTGTAACAATTAAGTGATGCGGACAACCGCATTATTTTATATATATGGAGTAACAGGTTCTTCGTCGCACGCCGCCACCCGGCCGCGCGACGAGCCGGCGCGAGCGCAAGCGAGACGACATTCCGCTGCCAAACCTCTTGAGGCACGGACGCTGTCGCTTTGATCAATAGCATACTTACCGTCATTGCGAATTATAAAGCCATAAATAATTATAAAATATTTTGAGACTGGATTGCTTATCCATACTCCTAATCTAAATTAAGTACCTGTAAGTGATTGTGATTCCCAAACTTGGGTAAGTTGTGCACAATTTTATATAAAGAATTTTAACGGCCATTACCTACCTTTTTTTATATTCGTTGCGTTAATCTTAAGGTACGGGCCTGTCTAACTATCGTAGCTTATTAATTTCTATCCTTGTGTAATGTTTTGCTTTGCCTTCACTATGTTCTTAGTATATGCTTGTAACCGCCTCTGCTAGCGACCATTACCTACAGTGTCGATTAAGAATCACGCCTGGAATTCTTCCCGCCTTGTAAGCCCTAATTTTCCAATGTAGTTCTTGCCATGCATACCTAGCGTTTCCCGTGCACCCCTTATACCGGCAGCTTACTGATGTGGCCCTTGTCACCAGGAATTACGTCACGGTTTCGATAACCGAACCGGACAACGAACCTGTCGCAGCACCTGAGTGGAGTGGCCGAGCTGACGGAACTACGCCTGGAAGACGGGAGCTCGCCAGGGAAGTGTGGAGAACTAAGCAAGTGCTAAAGACCTAGGCAGACCCTTCAATTTTTTTTTTGATATACCCACATACCTTATTAATTCTAAACCTAGTTTTATTTCTCTCTTGTACACGTCTTATAATTGTGACAATGGCGCCCAAAAACGTGGTTTAAGGTCTTTCGTACTTGTTTTGGTTATTTTAGTGGTTCTATACGGTGGTGGTTTTCCTAGTGGTGTTGTCTGTTTCGCTTAATTTTTTTCGAAGCACTGAGTGACTTGTTATTTAAATGTAATTACATGAACTTTGTAACTTAACTTTTGAAGTTAAGGTAATTGTAAAAATTTAAAGTTGTTTGAACCAAAGTAACTTAGTGTGTTTCACCTGACTTCACCTGTTCATTATTTTATGTTTTGCTTTTGTGTTGTGTTCTTTGTATGCATTGTAACAGGGCGGATTTTGCTTGGCTTATGTGTGTAAATAATTGTGCATAACCTGCCCAGTTTTTATTTTTTACTTGATTTTTTAATTTCTTTTCGTTATGGCAATGCCAATTAAATATCTACTGCTCCAAAAGTCTGAGCTGATGTATGAGGTGGCTATCCGAGGGGAACTTCCTTCTGACAGCGTTGCTGGATTAAGACGTCAGGTCACTAAATTAACACAGTTATATTCGTCTGATGATGTAGTCGATTCGGTTTATCAGTTTTCAGAGGATAGCAAGGGCTCTCAAGAGACGCTAGAGAAAGTTAAGACTAATCTTGATGCCTTAAAGCTTAATTTTGATGAACCTCTTTTTAATAGGACTAAAACTATGTTACACCATGTATGCTATAGGCTTCAACGAATTGAAACACCGCAGGCGGCAGATGATTTAGCCAACTTAGTGAAATTAAGGAAAACTTACGAAGGGTATTATGAAATACTTTTGAGCCTTGATAGGTCAAAGGTCAGGGACCAGAAACAAGCCGCGTCTTCAGTTACTTCTGAGGAGGAATTACCTGATAAATCTAACTTAGCCGGAATGAATATCGCCATTTCATGTGATCGCGGACTAATAGGAGAACTGAATAAATTAAAATATGACGGCAAATCTTGTGTCAGATCGTTTATTCAAAGGGTTGAAGAATTCCGTATGTCCAAAAATATAACCGAAAGCAAAATACTAAGTTCTGCTTTCGATATTTTTACGGGTGACGCACTTCACTGGTACCGTAACGTCAAGGGCAGTGTCGGTGGTTGGAACGAAGTACTGACTGCGTTGAAGGATGATTTTGATGTACCCGACTACGACTATCGCATGGTCTCAGAAATACGTCAGCGTACACAGGGCGAGGAAGAGAACATTACGGTTTATTTATCCATAATGCATGGCATGTTTTCTAGGTTAAGTAAACCCTTAAAGGAAGACGAAAAACTTGAAATTATATTGCATAATATTCGTCCTTCCTACTCTAATATTATAGCTGCTAGCCCTAATATTAAATCCCTCGAAGATCTAAAATTAATCTGTAAAAATTATGAACGTATTAAGGTCCGTTCAGAATTCTTCAAGGAACCACCTTCGGTTTCAACTAATACTTTGGCTCCTGAATTTGGCTACCAGTCTTCAAAGCGTAAGTCAACGACTAGTGGCCAAGGAAATTTTTACGCTCGTAAGTATGAGGGTGCTCACCAGCAGGGGTCACACAAGGTCTCCGAAGTTCAGGCTTCTGAGGCCGAAACTTCGGTTATATCCAAGGTTCCTTACTGTCACCGTTGCCGCGTTAACACGCATTCTATGAGAGATTGTACGGCTGAGCGCAAAGTTTTTTGTTTTAAATGTGGCATGAAGGAAGTTCGTACACCGGATTGTCCAAGCTGCAAACCAAAAAACTAAAAACTGAAAATTGTAGGACGCATGCGGTTACTCATACAGATAGCTCGGACTGGAATGATTGGCTCATGTTTGTTGAAAACTTCTTTTCTAGGAAAGATATTTCTACAATTTTCAATGTCAAACCGAGTAACGACCCCAGGCCTTATGCAAAGGTGGGAATCAATAAAGACTTATTTTTGTACGGTTTGTTGGATTCTGGTTCCGCTGTTACTATCCTAGGTAGGGACTCTCATGAACTTTTGATAAATCTAGGTTTGATTCTATGCACTGATGTGAGGATAACTGTTACTGCAGCAGGAGGTCAGAGGATAACATCCCTTGGTTATATTGTTCTACCTTTGACCTTCGAAAACAGGTTTTCTATTATAAAGGCGCATGTTATACCAGCGATCGAAACCGTTTTAATCCTAGGAATCGATTTTTGGAACACTTTTAACCTGTGCCCTAAGTATTTATCAGAAAAAAAAACTTATTTATAACCGACCCTGGGCTCTTGGGAATTTCTTCGTCATCTTCTCAGCATCTGTGTGGCTATGACGTTTTGAACCCTCCTCAAAAACTGTTAGCGGACAGCGTGGTAGATCTTTTCAAAGACATCTCGTACACAGAGATAGGTTTAGGTCGTACTAACGTCATTAAACATCGCATAGATACTGGTAATGCTGAGCCTATCCGTCAGCGATATTACCGCATGTCACCAGAAAAGCAACGTATTGTTGCTGAACAGGTTGATGAGATGTTGGCACTAGATGTTATTGAACCTTGTGAGAGTCCATGGTCTTCTCCAGTACTAGTCGTGGGTAAGAAGGATGGAAAGCCCCGCTTCTGCTTGGACAGCCGTAAATTGAACGCGGTAACAAAGAAGGACGCATATAAGCTCCCATATGTGTCTGAAATTTTAGATAATCTGAAGGATGCGCGTTATCTTTCCAGCATAGATTTGTCCAAAGCATTTTGGCAGATATTAATTGATGAAAAGGACAGAGAGAAGACGGCCTTTTATGTTCCTGGTCGAGGAACTTTTATGTTTAAGGTCACAGCTTTTGGACTTACCAATGCTCCTGCTACGCAACAGAGACTTGTCGATCTTTTATTCGGGCCTGAATTCGAACTCAAAGTCTTTGCATACTTGGATGATGTGATTATCATAAGCAAAACTTTTGAGGAACACGTAAAACTGCTTCAGAAAGTTTTTCAAAAACTGCAATCGGCTAATCTCACTGTCAATCTAGACAAGTGTCACTTTTTTCGAAGTCAGCTACGGTATCTTGGCTACATAGTGGATGCTCATGGCTTGAGAACTGACCCAGATAAAGTCAAAGCCATATTAGACTTTCCCACTCCTGTCAATAGGAAGGAGGTTAAGCGTTTTTTGGGTACGGCGTCGTGGTATAGGCGTTTTATTCCACAATTCAGTACCGTGGCAGGTCCTTTAAATAAGCTAACTTCTAATAAAAAGAACTCCCCTGCTTTTCAGTGGACCCCTGAGGCTGATAAGGCTTTCCTAGAATTAAAGACTAAACTAGTTCAAGCACCTGTCCTTGCTTGCCCTGACTTTAACCTTCCTTTTGAAGTGCACACTGATGCTAGTAATTTCGGTATCGGTGCGATGTTGGCCCAAACAATAGATGGTGTGGAACATCCAATTGCGTACATGAGCCGTTCTTTGAGTAAACCGGAGAGGAACTACAGCACAACAGAACGGGAGGCACTTGCAGTTCTTACTGCTCTAGAATACTGGCGCTGTTACCTTGAGACCGACAAAGCTTTTTTGGTCTATACTGACCATTCTTCTCTTAAATGGTTTATGTCTCTCACTAATCCAACCGGTCGGCTCGCAAGGTGGGGAGTTCGCCTTTCTTCTTTCAATTTTGAAATAAGACACCGTCGTGGTAAAGACAATGTTGTTCCAGACGCCCTATCTAGAAGTGTGCCAGTTGAGACCATTTCAAACGCTGATGCTTCCACTACTTCCGTACCTGATACTCAGGATTCTTGGTACCGGAAGATCTTCCAGGGTTGCCAGACTAGTCCTATAAATTTTCCAAACTACAAGGTGGAGAATAATGTATTATACAGGTACATGAAGACGAAGGTAGACCTTACGGTTGAGTTTGCTTGGAAGAAGGTTATTCCTAAAGAACAACAAGGAGATATTCTGATTGAGTGCCACTCTAAACCTATTTCCGGTCATTTCGGCGTGTTTAAGACATATAAGCGCTTAGCACTTCGATTTTATTGGCCCGGTATGTATTCTAGCGTGGTTCAATTTGTTTCAAATTGTGAAATATGTCTAGCTCATAAACATTCTACCCATGGTGTCTCTGGAAAAATGGGTAGGCCTAAAGACGTTTCTCGTCCCTTCCAAGTTCTATCAATTGACTTGGTTGGTCCGTTGCCTTCTTCCCGGAAACAAAATCAGTTTATTTTCGTTGTCACTTGCTGCTTTTCTAAATATTGCTTTCTTTTCCCACTTCGTCGAGCCACCTCGAATTTGATAGTTAAAAATCTTGAGAACGATGTCTTTCTCGTTCATGGAATTCCACAAACTGTTATTCTTGATAATGGAAGTCAGTTTATTAGCAAAGACTTAGATAAACTTTTCGAAAAATACAAAATTCCCAACATACATTTTACTCCAAAGTACACTCCACAAATTAATACAGTAGAAAGATACAACAAAACAATAATAACTGCTGTTTCCAGTTTCGTAGATGGGGATCATAGATCTTGGGACTCAGACCTTCCTCAAATCCAATTCGCTATTAATAATTCTGTTAATGAAAGCACTGGTTATACTCCATCCTTTTTGGTACACGGAAGAGAGCTAGTCGTTTGTGGTTCTCATTACCTCGAGTATCCGGATCCAACAGACCTAATATTTCTACCACGTGACGCTTATGCTGCAAACCTGGGCCAATTATCACCAATATTCGATAAAGTGCAGGTTGCTTTGTGGGAAGCTCATTTAAAAAACGCACAACATTATAACTTGCGCCGAAAACATACAGAGTTTAATGTGGGCGATATCGTTTGGAAGCGTTGTTACTTTCAGAGCGATAAAGATGCTCATTTTAGTAAAAAGTTGGCTCCTAAATTTCAAAAATGCCGCGTAAAAGTCAAACGATCACCATTAGTTTACGTCTTGGAAGACATGAATGGTCGCGATCTTGGCGTCTGGCATATCAAGGATCTCAAACTCAGGGTAGGCCCGTCGTAGGCTAATTTTGTTTCTATCAATTAGTCTCCTTGCGGATTTCATTAAGTTGAAATCCTTTTTCTGGGGAGAGGGGTAATGTAACATAGTGTAACTACTTAGTAGTAATAAAAAAAAAACTAATATTAATAAAAAAAAAAAAATAATTAGACTTAAAAAATAAATTGTAACAATTAAGTGATGCGGACAACCGCATTATTTTATATATATGGAGTAACAGGTTCTTCGTCGCACGCCGCCACCCGGCCGCGCGACGAGCCGGCGCGAGCGCAAGCGAGACGACATTCCGCTGCCAAACCTCTTGAGGCACGGACGCTGTCGCTTTGATCAATAGCATACTTACCGTCATTGCGAATTATAAAGCCATAAATAATTATAAAATATTTTGAGACTGGATTGCTTATCCATACTCCTAATCTAAATTAAGTACCTGTAAGTGATTGTGATTCCCAAACTTGGGTAAGTTGTGCACAATTTTATATAAAGAATTTTAACGGCCATTACCTACCTTTTTTTATATTCGTTGCGTTAATCTTAAGGTACGGGCCTGTCTAACTATCGTAGCTTATTAATTTCTATCCTTGTGTAATGTTTTGCTTTGCCTTCACTATGTTCTTAGTATATGCTTGTAACCGCCTCTGCTAGCGACCATTACCTACAGTGTCGATTAAGAATCACGCCTGGAATTCTTCCCGCCTTGTAAGCCCTAATTTTCCAATGTAGTTCTTGCCATGCATACCTAGCGTTTCCCGTGCACCCCTTATACCGGCAGCTTACTGATGTGGCCCTTGTCACCAGGAATTACGTCACGGTTTCGATAACCGAACCGGACAACGAACCTGTCGCAGCACCTGAGTGGAGTGGCCGAGCTGACGGAACTACGCCTGGAAGACGGGAGCTCGCCAGGGAAGTGTGGAGAACTAAGCAAGTGCTAAAGACCTAGGCAGACCCTTCAATTTTTTTTTTGATATACCCACATACCTTATTAATTCTAAACCTAGTTTTATTTCTCTCTTGTACACGTCTTATAATTGTGACAATGGCGCTGTATGTATTGGTATATCCTTACTATTATAAATGGGAAAGTGAGTTTGTTTGTTTGTTTGTTTGTTCCGACTTCACGCCGTAACTACTAAACCGATTGCATTGAATTTTTGCAGACGTAAAGTTAGTAGTCTGGATTAAATAATAGGGTACTATTTATCCCGAAAAAAATTTGATATTCCCGAGGGAAAACAAAAGTATTGGTATAGATGGCGCTGTATGTATTGGTATATCCTTATTATCCTTACTATTATAAATGGGAAAGTGAGTTTTTTTGTTTGTTTGTTTGTTCCGACTTCACGCCGTAACTACTAAACCGATTGCTTTGAATTTTTGCAGACGTAAAGTTAGAAGTCCGGATTAGATAATAGGGTACTTTTTATTTACTGGGGGAAAACAAAAGTATTGGTATAGATGGCGCTGTGTGTATTGATATATGTCACATAGGTTACTTTTATCAATTTGTGACGCGAGCGAAGCCGCGGGTAAAAGTAATACATAACTTCACGCCTGTCTTCCATGGTAGGCAGAGACTATGGAACGCCAATTACTATGATTCCTACATACCTCTTTCGCTTCACCAACAGTCTTTCAGTACTTTTAATTTTGCCTTTCTTTAATATACCTCAGGGAAGTGATCGGCGATGGCGACCTCTCGCGTCCGGGCCTAGTGCAGGCCATGATGCGGAGCGAGGGGGAATGGGATGCCGTCTCCTCCTTTTGCAAAGCAGTCATGCTAGCTAAGGAGGAGGCGGGACGCGTGAGGCAGCGAAGCGCTGCCTCCTCGCAACCCAGCCATCGCGAAGGACACACCGGGCGTCGGGGATCGCGGGACGATCTCCGGCCACCGTAAGCGCGGGCCTGCGGTCGGCGAGCATGGGTGGCTCCCCGTCCGACCAGAAACAGACCCGAGCGTACGGCGCGTCGCGTTCCGCGCGCGCCTCAAAGAGCCATCAGACCACCACAGATGGGGCCCAATACGGCCGATGCCGATTTGGAGTCGCGGAGAACCTAACGGGTAACCGGGGCTCCGGCTCGACGTGCAGGAGAAGAAACGGGATGGTTTTTAGTCAGTAAGAGTCTGACACTCCCTCCCGCCTCACCCAGGCGGGAGCAGTCATTCGATGATTTTCCCCCCTTAAAAAAAAAAAGTATAACTATATATCTCTTATATTATAACAGACAGATATATATCTTATACAAAAACATTCGCTTACAAATGTATAACATAAATAAGTCTTATTTCTTTCATAAAATAAGTACCTAAAGGTTTTACAAATTTGGTACATAATATTTTGAGACCGAGGTTAATTAGTATTATATTCATGTTAAATACATTGAAATATTTATTTCATTAAGATAAAATGGTAACGCTTAGAAAGAAATAAATAAATCTTAACTTTAAGAATAGGTGACCTGACCGCTGGTAGCTTTGATTTTCACCGTTACTAGTGTACTACTGCTTTATTTTTTTATACTTTGATATTTAAAGTATACAATTAGTATGATAAATAAACTAAGTATAGGTTTGCAAAATTAATTCTAGAATATTCCCCAACAACATAGCCTCATCACATTCTTTTTTCAAAAAAAGAATTCCAAGCCAAACCAAAATAGCTAACGAGTTCTTTATTTTCAAAGTGCTGAACTGGAAATTCTGCAGATAAACAGCGTATTCAAGTTTCAATTAGGCGAGCTATCAGACGATCGTATGTAGCGAGAGTCAACCGGAGATTGCTGTTCTAATTATGCAAGATGTCTAGAAGTAGGAACACTGTAATTTGTCTCTGCGATAACGCCGGAGTGACGGGCTAATCGAGAAAGAACGTATTTACAAGTTAATTGCATGCTTGTCCGTTGATTTTTGTATTTAAATGATACAAGATGGATAAACAGCTGTCTGTCTTTTAGTTCCTTGTTTAGTTTCTGAGGAAGAAAACTAACGATAGGCAAACTTGTAGAGTTATGTTCAAATATGGTTAGGACGATGTGACAGAGGGAGGGCTGAATTTAAATGTGGATGGACAGGTACATGACAACCAAGAAAGTGGATAGTTCGGGTGAAGAATTGTATGACAGACAAAGAAGTTTGTGATATAATGAAATCTGATAGGTGAGAATGGAAAAAGAAGAAAACTATGGAGCTGACTTCAAGTACCTTAGCACATAATGGGGAACAATTGAACTTTAAACAACAATCTAGGTGATGTTTTCATGATAACTATCGTGAGCCAACCGCACACGCTACTCATAAGGGCAGACCTCCTCTGTGACTCAAAACTAATAGAGCTTTTCTCAGTATATTCACCAGAATAACCCGAGATTTTTAGTTAGCTTCTATGTCATATTATTCTGTGCAATGGTAATTAAACACAGTTCAGACTCCAGATTTAAATAAGTATGTGAACGTTATTTTAAAAACAGTTCGATATTCATAAATGATAAAAATACAGGTACTGTATTAGATTATTGTCGTATTTCATACACCATTAAATTAATTAAAGCCTTAGTAAAGTAATAACACAGTTTCTAATTCTGGAAAATAATAAAGCAAAAAGGTTAATTATACATTACTGCAAACAAACTTGGAACCCCATCTTTGTTGTTATACAAAGTAGCAATGGAAAGCATCTTACTCTTTGTGATATCAAGCCCGTCTCTCCAATAGCAGTTCTTAATAGCTACCTTTTTATACTCTTTGTGTTGTACTGCAGCGGAATGAAACTTTGTAAGTAATATTATATTTTAATGAAACAATTTCATTAAAGAAATCGTGGACGATATTTATTATTTGATTATTAAGTTTTGTGGTTATGGTAGAGTTTAATGTAAATTACGTGGGAGATTTCTTTATTTTTTTTTTGGGAATGGGAGGCAAATGAGCATGCGTATCACCTGATGATAAGCAATTGGCGCCATCCGTAGACACCCGTCTAGGAACAGAGGAAGGCAACACCAGAGGAGTTATAGGTGCGTGGCCGGCCTTTTAAAAAGCTTATATGTCGTATCGGTTCGGAAACCTATATAAGTTATTTTAACCCATCAAACTATGTTAAATACCCACATAAGTCATAGCTTCACGCTTTACTGTGCTTCATCGAATATATAACGTGCCTGTGGATTTAATAAAACCGTTATATATTTTTGTTTAAAAAAACCTAATCGTATTCAGATAAAAAAACATCAACAAATTAAAAAGTTACTGCAAAAAAGTGCACAACGAAGACTTTTTTAATTTTTAGTGTAAAGCTACATAGATCCGTTTTATCACTTATAATCCACATAGGTGCAAAGTTCTAATCAATACAAATTAATCAAGCCCAAACACAACGTAGTTAATATAAACCGTTAAGGAGTTCCCTCGACTATTAGTCGGCTACATCATCAGGTCGACTCCAGACCCTTAACAAATTGCAGTGATAATAGTCTTAATTGAAAAACATAATAGACGCATTACTTGCCCCTACAATTTTAGAAAGTTCCCCGCGATTTCCTTAGGATTTCATCATCAGATCTTGACCTCATGAAAATGGGAGCATTTCGAGTATAACCCTTTCAAAAAAATATTCACAAAAAGAATTTTGAAAATCATTCACAAATGGCGGAGTAATCGGTGAACAAACAAACAAAAAAAAACAATCAGCCGAACATGTACCTCCTCCCTTTATTGAAATCGGAACCACAACCACAGTCCACAGTACAAAAAAAACTACAAATAATATCCACATTGAAGTTCAAGACACCGCTCAGATTAATCACCTCCCAGTGATTTACCCTCCTACTTGACCAGTCGAGACATTGAAGGCATTAACGAAAATTGTATAAAAAAAAACATTCGCATCGGAGTGGTATCATGGACCTAAAAGAATGCCAAGAAAGCGAGCAAGTAAGTGGTCTCTAAGTAGCTTGCTCCCTTTGTGGCTTTGCGTTCCACTACTTGAATGACCTTTTTAATAGCAGTAGTTTTACGCCCAGTATGGTGTGTGGCCTGTTTTATTTAGTCGGCTTGAATGTACGTAATTTTGTTTTGTTATAAAATCTGGGTAAAGTGCGTGACCTGATTTAAGACAATAGCCCAGTTGTTGTTGAGTAAAACTAAATGTGGAACGATATTTTAATTTCATGCTAGTTTTATTTTGGTTTCGTGTGCCTTCACTTTAGCTTATCAGCTTAGTATAATTATTTACAGTGGGAGGCTTCGAGATCACTAAGATAATCAAATGCAATCAATACAATATTCAAATAATGTAATCCACCTTTAAAACTAAGGCCTCATTTATCCCGCCCGACTTCACAACCTAAACATTTCAGAAACAGCAAACTCTCAAATATTCTTCCATATCATTTCCCTAAATTCCATTCATATCGGCCTTACCACCCTACATCGGGAAATCAGCCTAAACATATGTAACACAGCCATCAGATACGAAAATCACCGAGCTATTCCGAAAAAAAACGAAACAGAATATTCGCTTTTATAGGAAAATTGTATTGCGTGTAGTTTCTGTGGCGAGGCAAGATAGCTTATCTGATCTCACTGGCCGGACCGTATTGAATGGGGCCTGGCTGTCTCTCAAATGAACGTACGTGTTGGTATAAAGTATTACGAAATAGGATTCATGTAAACCTCGTGTGATGGAATGGTAATAGGAAATTCGGTTGCATTTGGAAAATGTCTCTTGAAGATTTGATGGAATTTGAGAATTAATATCAGTTTGGGTTTCAGTGTAAGTTTGGGGATTTCAATGTAATATGCGAGCAGTTTCTAGCTGATGTGATCGTGGATTCGTTACTTAGATTTCTATTCAATTATTTTGAACTGCATATTAGACCCGTATGTAATATCATGTTTTGGGTTGAATATATGTAATGATACTGCAAATTATAATTTAATTTGTAAGAACATTCTATCTATAAGAATAAAACGTTCAATTGAGAGAAAAAATAAGTAGAGGGAAATGCGCCATATTTATTCCGATTCTAGGAATAACAATTGTATTCCACATTAACATGTGTGAAACATAATGATGCTTTTAAAAAGAACATTTCAATAAAACATTAATAGGAAATATTGATACAGCAAATAATAAAATCCCACCAAATGAAAATGATACAAACTACCTACACAACGTTCATCCCACAAAGAGCAACCTTTACATTTTACTCCGATAAACTAAACCCTACCAATTGTGCCGATGCAATTTCTCTCATGTTTAACTTTTCTAGGATAAGGCTGGATTCGACTCACTTATCTGTTTTCGTGGAGTGCATTACGGCCCGTTGCCTCCGTCTCGATTCGCTCCACCCATTGGATTACCTTCAATTTCATTACCACAGGTTCCCGTCAACATATCTTTGAGATGAAAATTGAAATGATTTCTCATTTACACTTTTGGATTCTATCAGTTCTTGTGTGTAGCATTTATCTAACGCCTTTTGGCCTTTGAACAGACAGGTCTTATTTTGTATTTTACATGGAATATTATTTAATAACTTATGATTATTATGCATTGCTCTCCAATTTAAATTTCAAACCGCCGTTTATGCAGAAGTATACACGCTTATACGAAGCGCAAGTAAATGTATCATCTTTATAAAAATCTTAAAACATATTTTGAGATAAATTAACTAAAAATCGCGGGTTACTCACGTGAATATACTGAGAAAAGCTCTACTAGTTTCGGACCACAGAGGGGTTCTTCCTCATGAGCAGCGTGTGCGGTCGCGGCGATGTCGCGCAGCCTAGTAGCTAGCGTTGGCACTCGCAACGGTGTTGCTATTTGCGCATCTAGCCCTTTATCTTCTCAGATATATTACATTAGAAACCCCATGTATTTTGTTATACTCACTAGTTCGCCTCAAATACACAAATATAGAGGTATATAAAACTATATTTAAATCAAGCCCTGTTCTTTAAACTGTCAAACACCAAGCGGTCACCGGTGACCGTAAACTATTGTTCTATAATTGTGTCTACAAAACCGGTACTCGACGATTTAAGCCACAGCTAGTTCCATCCTTGCTCTTAGTAGGGGTATTCAAGTTAAGTTTGAACCACTTGTTTTATCGTCCCAGTCTTGGCGTCTCGAAGCTTTCAAAGAATTAGCTCGGTTTGATTGTGGACGAGTTCATGTCCACACCATATCGCTTCGTTATCAACAGTCTTGCATTTAGTATCTTTAGTTGTTTTATTCGTAGTTTCAACACTTTGCCATTGTTTGTGTTCTGTATCTTTATTATTATTATTATATATAGCGTTATTCTGGAATACAATGCGGCCATCTGGAGTCCGAGCGAAATAAAATATAAAACAATGCTCGAGCGGATACAAAATAAATACATCAGATTTATGTGTTTAAAAATATATGGGATATATCCGGGATACCCGATACTGTATCCCACCTTATTCTGTCTCGGTATGGTGGGGTACTACAAATTGGAAATCAGGCGTGAAGTGGCATCGGCAACTTATCTTCTGAAGGTTTTAAGAGGTAACATACAAAACTCTGGTATACTTTCAGAGATGGGTTTTTGTATGCCGGACGACTATGTGGCGCGGCGGCGCCGGCCGCGGCTGCTGGTGGTGCCGCGGGCGCGCACCAACCTGCTGGAGCGCGCGCCGCTCACTCGCGCTTTGCGCACTCTCAACACGGTGGCTGATGTCGTAGACATATTTAACTGTACACTGAGCGAATTCACAAGGACCACTTACTCTATAGTGTGTAAGGAAATACCTCTATAGTCTGCAGTTAAAATTTTTATAAGTTTATAGTTAAATATAGTTATTAGTTTAGGAAGCATATTTTAAGTTACTACGTCGAATTAGGTTAAGTTATCTGTAATGGCAAAGTAATTGGATAAATAAAAAAAAAGAACTTATTTTTGGTATACCTATGTTTGTTTTGTGGTTAGTGGTTTTGAAACTTACTTTTGGTTTGGGTTTATCAAGCATATTTCGGGTAATGATGGCTTTATCGAAAGTCGTAATTCTAAAATTTGAAAATTAGTTTTTATTGTGGAGAAAGTAAATTCAGGAGGTAAATAGTTAATACAGATAGGCGAAGTTTCAGCGAAAAAAATTCAAAGACCAAGAAAACATTAAAAAAATATTTTTGATGTGAAATATGTTGGATTTCCAATGTACTAAATAGATAATAAAATTTTTTTCACACTTACCTATTTCTTGAACTCTATATAAACAAACAATTTTTCTAACAAACTGAAACAAAACCAACGACAATAATTTAATCTCTTTAGACAGAGAACCGCCATGTTTATTTGTGTGAATTAATTCTAGTTTCCAAGCCATGACCTCGTTTATGCAAATAATGAGAACGAATGGCAGTAAATATTTATCCAGATTATATATTTTTTCTTTCTAAAACGTTCTGAACTTCAAATCAAAAGCACGTAGAACTAAAATGTGCGAGATTTAAGGATCACTGAACACAAGTAATGATTGATTTTTCAACTTTAACCTCAGTTCTGAATTGTGTAACTTCAGTATAGAGGTATTAAATGTGTACTTTTGCTTGTAGTCGAAGTTGACATTTAAAGTTATTTTTGGATGCTATGTGGTAGTATGGAATATTTTTATATAAAGAACGTGGAGAAGTATTAAATGTTAGGATGTTTAAAATAATTCCATTAAATTTATGCTCGGGCTTTCTCACAATGAATAACTCTGTTGTGTCCTGTTAATACAACGAAATTAAAACATTTTGTTTTTATAACATAAGCCGGTAAACGAGCAGACAGATCCCCTGATGGTAAGCGATCGGCGCCGCCCATGGACACCCAAAACACCAAGGCGTTACAAGTGCGTTACCGGTCTTTTGAGAATTGGGAATTTGAGGATTGTAGATGATTCGGGGATTCGGGAGACTAAGGAGGGGGGTAATTGGGCCTCCGGTAACCTCACTCACATGATGAAACACAACGTAAGCGTTGTTTCACGTCGGTTTTCTGTGAGGCCGTGGTATCACTCCGGTCGAGCCGGCCCATTCGTGCCGAAGCATGGCTCTCCCAGACTTCAAATTAATTACACATCACATCAAGTTTATAAATATAATTTGGTTCTAAGCTTACTAAACTTACCGGGTTACCGCCGTGGGATCTGGAGGCGAAGGTGCTCGCGCGCGTACACAGCATGCGCGCGGAGGCACGTCGCCGGGGCGAAACTCCGCTGCCGCGCCAAATAAGTGCGTGGCGGGATGAGCTCCGGCGCGATCTCATGGCGGAATGGCAGCAACGACTGTCGCAACCGAGGGCTGGGCTCGCTGCCATCGCAGCGGTAAGTCCCCTCTTTGAGGAGTGGCTTGAGAGACGCTACGACGTCCTCACCTACCGCCTGACGCAGGTCCTCACCGGACATGGGAGTTTCGGGAGGTACCTGTGTCTGATGGGGCGGGAGGAAACGCCCGGGTGTCATCACTGCGAGGACCGCCCTGAGGACACGGTGGAACACACTGTGGGAGAATGCCCTGCGTGGGCTGAGCACCGCCGTGTCCTCAGGGAAGTGATGAGCGATGGCGACCTCTCGCGTCCGGGCCTAGTGCAGGCCATGATGCGGAGCGAGGGGGATTGGGATGCCGTCTCCTCCTTTTGCGAAGCAGTCATGCTAGCTAAGGAGGAGGCGGGACGCGTGAGGCAGCGAAGCGCTGCCCCCTCGCAACCCAGCCATCGCGAAGGACACACCGGGCGTCGGGGATCGCGGGACGATCTCCGGCCACCGTAAGCGCGGGCCTGCGGACGGCGAGCATGGGTGGCTCCCCGTCCGACCAGAAACAGACCCGAGCGTACGGCGCGTCGCGTTCCGCGCGCGCCTCAAAGAGCCATCAGACCACCACAGATGGGGCCCAATAGGGCCGATGCCGATTCGGAGTCGCGGAGAACCTAACGGGTAACCGGGGCTCCGGCTCGACGTGCAGGAGAAGGAACGGGGTGGTTTTTAGTCAGTAAGACAGGCGGGAGCAGTCATTCAATGATTTTCCCCCCTTAAAAACAAAAAAAAAAAAGCTAACTAAACTGCATGCAAATGACTGCATCATTAGCCAAATGGTCGTAAGTGCGACTATCGGGCAAGGAGTCTTGGGTTCGATTCCCGGGTCGGGCAAAGTACCTATTACTGGGTTTTTTTAGAAATCTTAGTAGTAGCACGGAGTCTGGAAATGTGCCCGGTATATGGCAATAGGCTCACTTCCTATTACATGGCACTCATGACATAAATAGTGGGTGTTAAGTTATACAGTGCCGTAATGTGCACCTCTGCCTACCTCTTGGGGGATAAAAGGCGTGATGATACGTTAATAATAATAATAATAAGTTAAGTTAAGCAAACTAAACTAAAAAAAAAATCCAGAGAATAATTCGTAGGTATGTAATATCTTGAAGAGCTAACCGCTAATATACTTATTAACGTTTAAAGCAACGTTTATTAATAATTCCTAAATAACTGTAGTCTATTCTAACAAGTTTTCAGTCAGTAGTTAATTAACGCCACCCGCAAACCTTCTGTGTTGTCTAGTTTCGGGTTTTGGAACGAAATTACAAGAGGCAGCGGTATTTGATGTGACAGGAAGTAGAATATTGTCTTAATATTTTATTAGTTAATCAAAGTACAGTTTATAATAGACTAAAGACTGACTACAGAACAAGTATACGGAGCGGATATAAATGGAGCCGTCGGTAGAGGGACGTATACTGACCAGATTAGCGATATATTAGAGAAGGGCCAAATTAAAAGTACATACTCTTAACGGACAAGCATGCATGAAAAGATTGATGACTGTTGATGAAGCAAAAGAGGTATTAGGAATCGTAGCAATTGGCGTTCCATAGTATCTGCCTACCCCCATGGGAGACAGGCGTGAAGTTATGTATGTATGAAGACTGACTAGAATAGAATCTAAATGAAACTAGCTGTCTTGTTCTAGTAACTACTCTCTTACTAAACTATTGTGCTTCATTGTCAGAGAGTGAGGGAATAGAGAGTTCACCTGTGTTTGTGCACTCAGTCTGCACCGTCTTACGTAGTCGGCTAGTCTTGTTAGGCTTGCCACTATGATATAAATCGGTCGGGAGATTTGTTCTATTTTATTCTGCTTATGACCACAAGATCTCAGACTCAATTATTGTGTTTAGGTTTGGTTACCTGGCGTAATAAAATAGTACTAAGGTCTTTTCAGTACTTCGAAATAAATAGGTAGTAACGGTAATATGCTTAACCTATGACATGATACTTATCACATAACTGGTAATTTTTATTTAGTACAGAGTATATTACTCACCGTTAGACACTAAAGGCGTGACGATATGTTACTAAAAATTAAACTACACTGTTGTCCTGGGAAATTTGGAATCCTTTCTATTATCTTACCACAAGACAATCGGCGAAGCATCACCGATTCCTTGTAGATGGGTGGGAACCCACACGCACGAAGCGCTTTGCATCAATCTTTTTGTATGTACTGCCAAGAAGAGGATTTTTTTGCCAAAGACTGTGTTTCTTGAAGGATTATAACCTGGGTGTCTTCTAGGCATCGAGTAAACAGGTTGCTTATGGGCAGACGTGCTCCATCGTAGGCTGCATCATCGTTTACCACCAGACGAGATAGTGGCTAAAAGTCGGCCCATCTAATATAAAAAAAATTGGAACACATTTTTACTGTAACACAAATAATTTCGTGAACATAAATGCTAGTACGCCATTTCGAATTTTGAATATTACCAAATACGTATACATATGGAAACTCCCACATACGTAATATTCGTAATCACCGCTTCTCCTCTAAATTACGCCAGACAAAGGCAATGAGCATTCGCCTGGGAGAACACCACGGCTTACAAACAACTCGCAAAGGGTACCTTCATCTCATTGTCTACATGCATTACCACCTCTATCACAATCGTCATAAGACTGAAATTCCATTAACTTGTATCTCGATAACATTGTGATGATAATGACTTGAATATTATTATGTCGAGATCGAATGATAACCTCGTGGTGAACTTGAAAATTGTGTTTGTGTTCAACTAAGATTTATTATTTTAGCTTTCCTCTATTCGCTCAGTATACGACGTCCTAAATTATCAATTTGCTTGTTGTTCGCTGTTATTTCCTGATTAATAGGCTAGCTTCGGATAAACAAGGATTGCCTTTTAGTGGAAGAAAATGAATGAGAGGAGAAAGTCGAAAGTGGATATTTTTTTTATTTTTTTTAAGGGGAGAAAATGAATGAATGTTTTCTCCCGCCTAGGTGAGGCGGGAGGGAGTGTTAGACTCTTATTGACTAAAAACCACCCCGTTCCTTCTCTTGCACGTCGAGCCGGAGCCCAGGTACCCCGTTAAGCTCTCCGCGACTTCGAATCGCCATCAGCCCTATTGGGCCACATCCATGGTGGTCTGATGGCTCTTTGAGGCGCACGCGGAACGTGACACGCCGTACGCTCGGGTCTGGTTCTGGTCGGTTGGCAAGCCACCCGTCAAGGGGTCACTTGACCAGCAGTCACACTGGCTACCACTCGGCCAACGAGGCAGTCTAGGTTTATACACCCATTTGAAACACTTTCCACTCGGAAGATTAACTAACCACGCGGTGAGCTATTAAGCCACGCTTATCAAACACCTTTTATAGGTAATTAAACAAATAGTTATTTGTTGTAGGGTAGTTACCCTACACTACAAAACTATACTTTATACGAAAAGTTAAACTAAAACCGCATAATAACTAGAGGTAATATTCAGTGAACACATAGTAATTGTCGCACACTAAAATTATCTAAACTGGTACCGAAATATGGTGCTGCGGTTTTCATTGACACTGAATCCGCGTGTACCACAGAACTGTACAAAGCCTTGTTGAACTATGTACTTGTATGACAGTCAACTCAGTGCTAAACATCACATAACAGGCTTTGGTACCTAACAGCTGTAAATAGTTGAGCTATTATGAGTATCAAAGATTTTTTTAGAACTCATGTCGGTTCTGTACAAATGATTAATCAGGATTCTATTGATATTATAAATGCTGAAGTTTGTAGGTATGTTGGTCTGTTTCTCCTTCGCGTCAAAATGGCTGTAGAGATTGGTATAAAACTTAGAACAGGGTTAGATTATGGTCTGGATAAGACAAATGCTACTTTATATCACAAGGGGACGCGTGCGACGCCGCTGGCCGATGGTAGTAAGGTAATAAACCCATAACCTTTGACTATGGTATAGATGTTGCAGGGACGCTGTCTCTTTTTCTCTTTCTCTCTCTCTCTCTCTCTCTCTCTCTATCTCGAGAGCAGAGGTAATGACAAACGTATTCTATTCTACTGTCACCACCCAACTTATTACAAGACTCAATTTTGTTTAAGCCCTAGTTTTATATTTTTTTTTCTGTTTACCTTCGTATTCTATTATATTTTGTTATTTGTAGTTGTTAAGTTTATGTGTGCTCTGCGCAGAAATAAATGGCTATCTTTCTTTCTATTATCAATTTGTTTATATTAATTTGTTTGTTATTCAATCAGTTGTTTGTATTTAATAATGACAATTGACGCACTGGTTGTGTAATTGGTTGACGCGTTGCGTGTCAGACGTTTAATTCCGGTACTAAACAAATATTTATTTGACCTATTAACAGTTACTCTGGGTAGTTCTGGTGTGAGACGTATTAATGTGTCTGTAAGTTTATAGGACATAGGAAATTGAAAAAAAATGTAATGAAATTGTTACAGAGCAAATCACACAACCATATGCCATAATCACGATGGAATAATTCCCTGAAAGGGTTTATAATAAATTATTTCTTAACCCAATTCCGGGTATCAAATCTTCAAATCTCAATATCTTACATATGACGTAACAATATCCCATAAAAAGGCAAAATCACATAATATAACATCACGCCTTTTATCGCCGGAGGGGTAGGCACATGCCCACATTACGGCACCTTAATGTTACTGTACAATGTAACACTACATTTCACTATTTATGCTATGATTTCCATATAATAGGGGTTGAGCATATTGCCATATACCAGGCACAATTCCGGACTCCATGCAACTAATGAGAATTTCTTTTAAAAACCCAGTAATACTTTGCCCAATCCCAATCCAAATTGAACCCGAGAGCAAGGGCTTCAAGGGTTCAATTATAAGTGCGACGGCTAAGGAGCCGTCGCACTTACGAACACTCGGCCAACGAGGCAGTCTATAAAAAAGTAAAACCACTACATCGCTAATCATAAACTACGTATACCTACGCACAAGTAAAATATGAGTACAAAATCACCTTTTCCTCCCCACCTGTATTATCACATTGCTTATTATTTTACCTCGCTAAGTAATCAGGTGCTTTTATCTGAACCTACATAAATTACGGAGCCTTAATGAGGCACGAGGATGCAGGAAGTGGAAGTCAATTTTAAATATTTATAAACTCACGAGCGGCCTGAATACCGTTGATATAAGTAACTTACAAGGTCGTAGCATCGCTTTTTGTGATGAAAATTACGGATTTTAGGATAAGTATCTGTTTTTATTTCGACACATGTTTTTCTTTTATGGAATAAGCCGGTAAACCAGCATACGGATCGCCTGATGGTAAGCAATCGGCACCGCCCATTGGTCATCCGAAACATCAAAGGTGTTACAAGTGCGGTACCGGCCGGGGATTAGGAATTTGAGGATTATTCAGGATATGGTAATTGAAGATATTGGGGAGGAGGTAATTGAGCCTCCGGTAACCTCACTCACTCACACGCAAGGTAGACCGATGACATAGCCAGATTTACGGGGAGCCAGCGAGTTACCATTCGACATGGAGGACTAAGGGGGAGGCCTTTGTCCACCAGTGGATGTTTTTCGGCTGTTGATGATGATGAACCTTACTCACATGACCAAATACAACGCAAGTATTGTTTCACGTCGGTTTTCTGTAAGGCCGTGGTATCACTCCAGTCGAGTCGGCCCATTTGTGCCGAAGCATTGCTCTCCCACACATATTCCACAATATCAAATCAACACTAGTTATGTTAGTGCCGTTGAATTCCCTGAGTACTTGTTCTTTGAAGTCTGTCATTACTAAAACTTTGTTATGACTAAAGATCTAAAGAGCTAAGACAAGTAATCAGTTAGTTTTGTTAGGAAGAATATCTATTGTTATAATAGGTATACTATTAGACATTACTCGTATTAGGTTCAATATAATTACATTAAATTATGAAACATAAACTTCTAATAACCAGTCGCTGTCTAAAATTCAGTTCGTATATAAATAACCGCATTTATAACTACAAGGCCAACAAGCCAGTCGATTTCATCTACAAAGCGTACATTCCGAAAACGAAACCATATTGCACCGGGCGTACAAACTAATTTCCTACAAAGTACAAGCAGTATACGACGGTACTAAACAAAACTTTTTATACAGTTACTTACTTCGCTACTTATACCATAAAACTATTACGAACCAAAGTTTATTAGGAAGAAATCCAACGTCACGACGACGTTAGTTTATTCCCAGGCGTGGCCACGTACACCGCACTTCCTAACTAGGTCACTGTAGACAAATCGTTTGACAATTAGTTCACTTACCAACTGGTAAAATCTTCTGTATGAAGGAAAATTGTAAAGTGGTTTATTTGGTCTTGCTATTTACACTATTAATTTGATGACCAATTTTATTGTTAGAAAGTTTTGTCTGTTTTTTAAGATAAGAATTTTATTTTTTAATCTCTTTTTTTAACGTTGCCCCAAACTTCTTCGTTGGATTTTCTCCTATGTCGTGGGTGCGTTTACAAACATATTAGTTCACATACACATGACACCCAGACCCGGGTCGACAATCTGTGGATCACACAAAGACTTGCTCCGTGCGGGAATCGAAACCGCGACACGTTGCGCGGCAGCCAGTTGCCCCACCACCGCGTCAACCGAAATTTTCTAGATTAGAATCCGATTCTAGACCTAGTTTTGCCTCTATTATTTCATTTGGCTATGAATATTTTATGGCTTTTGTTTGTCACTCATGTCATGGCTAATTCGAGAACCTGTGCGTAATCGCTACTGCTGGAGACAAAAAAGTAGATTTTAAGAAATAAATACGTGAAGCTACATTTTGCGAGTTAAGTTTAGCTGTCTGATGCCATTCCTGTTTGTTTTTAACACAAATTACTGCATTAATAATTTCTTTGATAACGTAGTGAGTGCAAATAAAAAAATTACGAAAAACTACAACAGCAAAGTCTATTTCAAGGAAAAATACTCGTTTGTAACTCGATTACTTATAATTCCTTGCTCCAACAGCGTGTTATTGTAACCTTGTCACACGTCTCGCTGTCAAATACTCCGTGGCCCCGTGCTGAACTTATTCTTACTGCTGACTACAACATTTACTGAAGATATTTCTCTTACGTAAACCTTATTTTCTGTACTCAAATAGAAATGTGGCAATATATTTACGTAGGTATACTGTTAGGCCTCAGTAAATAGTTGCTGAAAGAGTATAAAAAGAGCTTATACAAAACGTCACGCGTTACAACACAAAGGAAAAGGTTCCAATAAGCATCTACATATATGTAAGGAACTCGATACGAAAAGGGTTTTTAAGGTACAATTCCAATAAAGTAGCGCGAATGTCGAGTGAATAAGCGGAATACGTTTTCGAGTCCCCACAGCTTTCTACACGAATTTACGTAAATTTCTATTTTGTGACACGAACAAATTGGTATGGACCTTTTGATACATGGACGGCTCTCGTCCTTAATGGCACATCGTATGAGCGTAACGTGGAATTTTATGGTTTTAAGTTTCACGAATTTATTTTATTAAAATCATTGTCCAGAAATATTAGCGACACGTGAAACGTGAATGTTTCAGGAGGTGTCGGCGTGAGTGAATAAATGGCACCAAATCTTAATCTTAGACATTCTGAACGTGATAAACTGCCAGGCCATTTTGTAAGAAGAGGCTCACTCGATTAGCTATCTTCGAGGCCTCTTGTAAAAACGCCTCGATACAAAAAGTTGACTCTATGAAATTGAACAATATTGGTTTAATATTTTTCTATACTTAGTATGCGTCAGAACTTTTAAATATAATAGAATAATATAATATTTTTTCTGTAACCGATATAAATTAAAAAAAAACACATAGACATCACTTGAAAACTGCGTATCAGACTCAGTTGGATAAAATAACAACAAATATTTATTTAATAATGGGCTTGTTACAAACTCATGAGTCAACTCATTTCTCATTCGAGTAACTCAGCCGTCAGATAACGAAGCTTAAAATATAAAACAAACGAATGCATTCCAATTACATTTTGTACGTCACACGAAATAACTCGATTTTAAAACGCAGAGAACACGCAAATGCTAAGTAACCGCTTAAAAGTTTATTGACAGTTGAACTTTGAATACCATATAGGTATTTTTATTTCCATTACAGTTTCTAAAACGTAACATAACATTTCACCTTTTATCCCCGTTTATACTGACAGACTATTATTTATTTTGTATTTGTTGACGTTTCAAAAGTACCAAATTATAATTTAATTGAAATAAATGCTTTGACTTTGACTTTGAAGGAGTAGGCAGAGGTGCACATTACGGCACTTAATGCCACTGTACCGTGTAACACACACTTTTTACTACTTTATGTTATGAGTTCCATGTAATAGGCTGCTCCCGCCTGGGTGAGGCGGGAGGGAGTGTCAGACTCTTACTGACTAAAAACCACCCCGTTCCTTCTCCTGCACGTCGAGTCGGAGCCCCGGTTACCCATTAGGTTCTCCGCGACAATGTAATAGGGGGCAAGCCTATTGTCATAGCATAGTTCCAGACTCCGTGCTACCACTATGATGTTTTTAAAAAGATAAAGATAGTTCATTTGCAAATATGGGTAATACAATAACATGTGGCGTTTTGTTAGGTACATACCGAGTTCAGTTATATTCTACCAGGAGGCATGCAAATTTTGAATATTCTTATCATGCTAGAATATTCAGTTGTAGAGGTACAGTCTCTTTTTTGTGCCTTTGAGCTTAATTCACTCTGCCTCCTGCAGTAATTCACTGAGGGAAGTGGAAACTCGTTTTTTTTCTTCTCCTCTTACGAAGATATTCTTCTGATTCACTTCGTTGCGGGAACCAATACAGTTATTCATGTCCCTGAGACGCGCCGGACTTCAGTGTTCCAGTGTTTTCATGGTTGTATCTACTGTACCTCTAGATCCTGGCTTACACGAGTTGCAGCGGTTTTGGAAGGTTGTGGCGGGCTTGTCCCAAAAAAATGCTAGTTATTCTTGGATGCATTGCATGCATTTTGTATTAATTGATATCATTGGATCTAGGATTCAAATTAAGTTTTATATTATTGTGTATTAGAGCATGGGCCTGCTCGATTTATGTGCCCAAAATTTCAAGTAGGTAGTGCACTTTCCTTTTAAAACCTTCAAACTTTCAAGAAAAGAGCGTCTTCCTTTTGAAAACGCCGGCAACGCATCTGTAACTCCTCTGGTGTTGCGGGTGTTCATGGGCGGCGCTGATTGCTTACTATCAGGTTATCTATATGCTCGTTTGCTTCATATTCCATAAAGAATTGAGTTGACTACAACATGGTTTAAATTTTATTTCACCAGTGACAGGTATGTTTATCTTAAAATCACAAATATAAAAATTACACCACATTATTCAAAAAAACACATTGTATTTGCTATAGCAATCACACGTGGCGTCTCCTATAAATTTGTAAGGTACTTAAGACGATATATTGACGTTTTGGAAGCTAAGGTTTCGCGTAACGGCCTACAAATTGCTCGTAGTTCACTGTTACTTACGTGATCCGATTTTTAAATGAATATCGAACGAGCAAATCGATGGAATCCATTTGAAAGTAAAACGATAGGTAACATAGATTTTCGGTTATTTTCATTTCGTGTAAAAATATCTTTCTTTAAGGTCGCGGCCTAGTCCTGTACCCATTGATAACGTTGAACATTTTTGAACTTTCATTTCGGTTTTTTTTTTACCATTCTGTATGCAATACATTTTAATTGTAGACTAAATGTAATGATATTATTTATTAAAAAAAAAATGTTTAACTTAAATTGATTGCTTTTGCTCTATCATTATTGTAGTGAATTTTATTCGTCTCATTTATAAAATAGTAAAAAAACAGCATGCTATATTAACAATAACATAGTGACTAAAGTACTTCTTCAAGTTTCTCCATACCTGACTGCCTCGTTGGCCAATATGTCGCAAGTACGAAGAAGTCTCAGTAGTAGCTCAGAGTCTGGAATTGTACCCGGTATATGACAATAGGCTCACTTCCTATTACATGGGACTTATAACATAAATAGTGCAAAGTGGATGTTACATTGTACAGTGGCATTAAGTGCGTAATCTGCCTAACCCTTCTGGGATAAAATGAGTGATGTTATGTTAAGTTTTAAAGACCGCAATGGACACAAAAATACCTATTATGTTATTCAAAGTTCAAATGTCAATAAACTTTTAACCACCGTTACTTAACATTTGCGTACCCCTGTCTACCAAACCGGGAATAAAAGGCGTGATGTTATAAGTGTACTACCTCCTACATAGGTAGGTACACAACAGATTTTTCGTATCTGCTTGGCCGACAAGCATTTACTTTAATCCATAAACGACGCAATGACCTTGAACTTATATAATAAGTATACACACACACAGGTTTGATGTATAAAAGGCGATATTCATTATTCCGGCATTTTTTTTTTGTTTTTTTAAGGGGGGAAAATCATCGAATGACTGCTCCCGCCTGGGTGAGGCGGGAGGGAGTGTCAGACTCTTACTGACTAAAAACCACCCCGTTCCTTCTCCTGCACGTCGAGCCGGAGCCCCGGTTACCCGTTAGGTTCTCCGCGACATTATTCAGGCATAGATTTACCTTTCAATATACAAAAGCCCTTATCGAATCCAATCAAAACTTGTCCATTTAAGATATCCCATTAACTATACCAATCAATTAGAGTATAACACTTGAAACTTTCTCATTTCTTTACAAGAATTTCCTCAAAGCAGATTCGTGACCTCTTACAACTATTCGCCGAATAATCTAGAACTTAGAAATGTAAGAAAACTTGTTTGGTCTTGTAAATGCTACAGAATCTTTCAATAATGCGTGTTTCACACGCACATGGACCATTTTATTCTTTTATATCGAGTACAATGGAGTGAAATGAAAGTCTGTTGTTAGTAATATGTAGTTGAGTGCCTATTGATAGTGGTATGTAATGAATAATGTTATTTAGTGCTTCTAATAGTTATTAAGGCATGGATAGCCACTTCGTATGGAAGGATTTCTAAAGTGATTGCGTTTTGGACCAGTTTAAGGTACGGCTCAAGCGATTACTTTTTTATACTGACTTTATGAAATTTTAGTTATCTTTTTCTTTTTTTATTCTTTTAAAAAAAATGATGTCCTACCTTAGGATTTTCTCCTGTGTCGTGGGTGGGTTTACAAACATACAAGTTCACATACGCAATGACGCCCAGACCCGAAACAACAAACGTGCCATGCTTGTTAGGTGTGTGATGATATTTTTACGCAATGTATTGATGAGCTTTGGAGTAAACTGTCAGTTTTACAATGCTGTTTTGAAGTGTATTGTACTCTAATAATTTGTGCAGTTATAGAATTATTGTACCGATGATTGGGTAACTTTTTATCGAGTTTGTCCCAACTTTAAAAAAAAAACGTTGCCCCACACTAGGATTTTCTCCTATGTCGTGGGTGCGTTTACAAACATACAAGTTCACATACACTTGACACCCAGTCCCGAAACAACAATCTATGGATCACACAAAGAGTTGTTCCGTGCGGGAATCAAACCCGCGACACATTGCGTAGTAGCCGGTTACCCAGCCACCGCGCCTTTAAATGCATCATGATTTATTATCATCATGATTTTATCCAAAAAATACATTCGACATTTCTTTGAAAAGGTAAATTGACAATTTAGAATTTAGGCACGTTGTGACTATAGCCTTAACAAATGGTTATAATAAATCTCGGTCTTTCACAAAAACTTTCTCAGTTTTCCTATTTAGTTAGGGACCACAAAAATCCGAGGCCTAAAGTTCGAGGAATTGCCAAATCAGATTACTATACTGGATTGTAAAATTCTTGGGATTTTATTTACATTGTCTAAACATGTACATGCTGCTTTTGTACATGAATACAATATTTTGTACGTGTATTAAAATTTAAACATTTCTTTTTATTTGATGAATTCCTTATTTGAAATAGACGTATAATGTGGTCAATGAGGTTTTATATAATTTCGTTTTATAAATAGAACACACAAATTAAATTAAAATAATTTTACTTTTTCCATTTCTTTGCAAAGTAATTACTACATATGCCCTTTTATACGCATCCAGAAAAGACTGTCCCATTAAAAAATGTTCATAATTTTAATGCACTCATAAATGATGCACTACAAAAACGTGGCAGTCCACGTTTTTGTAGTGCATCATTTATGAGTGCATCAGCCATGTTTGCAGAGGCCAGAGTTGATGGGTTCCATGCAATCATACGCAAACGTAGCGCGTCCCTCCTTAGTAGAATGCGTGGCAGTTCACACAGCATCTTGAGCGTATTGTGTGATAAATGGGATAGTCCAATGTTGGGCCATTGGATTAGACTGCACGCGGCTGTAAAGTAGAATTAGTTTTGTTTATTTATATTATATTAAATTACTAACAATAGGTTAAGCTCATTGTTACTAACAGTTTATGGACTCTAGGTCTGAAATAAATGATTAATAATAATACCTGTGATGGTCAGAGCCTTAAAATACTCAGTCGCAAAAGACAATGGTGGTATGCTTATATTTTTTACGGTGACGTCATTATTTTTTTATTAGCAGCACTTTTGTGAAATTAATGGGTAGGTATAAAAACCTTTTCGCGTGAAAGGGATGTTATTTTAAGATCAGTGTTTATAGATGATTGTCAACTCTGTTGAATATTTTATCAGTTGACAAGGAAAATGGTTGGAAAATATTTTTTTACATTTTCAGTTTTCAGCAAGAATTTGATAATGAATATTTCATTATTTTGATTTAAACTGAATGCAAACCGTGAAATAAAGGTCACAAAGTTGCAAATCAATTACAGACGATGACGAATTAATGCTTGATAAAAAAAACGTTGTCCTTATTGTAATAGTTGATGAAATTGTTTGCTAAATAAGCCTAAAACAAAAGAAAATACATACTTATTACAAAGAAATTAAGGCTTCCATGCAGAACTTATTCGATTTAAAAATGTAATAACATTTTTCACGAATAATGCAGTGAAAAAATGTACAAAGTGCATCCTAAATACAGCTTTGCGTGACTTCAAATTGCTTGTACATTCATTAGAGTTGCAATGGCATTTGCGGAATTATAAGGATACGAAATCATTATGCAATTTTATTTTGTACGATATAAAATGGGAGAAATCGGGTTTCAGGTATGAAACGAACATGAACGTATTTCGAAGAATAATTTTTGTTTCTCAGAAATATGGTGTATTTCATTTCAATAATTAGTTATTTTGGTTTCCTTATCACTCTTCGCCTGTCTTTACCTGTGAATTTTTTATTGGAAAACGAATTCTATAAAATATGTGTGTTAACGTGTTTATTTGTAGTAAACCAAGACTAATTGTAAAGAAATGACTTTTAAGTAAAATACTTGTTTTCAAGGTGTTTTACATTATGAATGAGAAAAACTCGGATAAAAGAATCCGATAAAAGGAGGTCTCTAGTTCTAAGCTAACTCCCCACCAATTTTCAATCTAATCGATTTAGCCGTTCGTGAGTTATAAGTAGAGTACCTATCACGACTTTCTTTTATATAATTATCTAGATCGATGTAAATTGTATGTGCATGTAGTTCATAACAATTGCTAAGGAAATTATCACAACCCAATAAAATTCTGCAAAGAATTACAAAACAGGGTATATCAAGAGAAAGAATCCGAAGTAACACGAGACTTAATATTTACACAGCATAATTTGAAGTCAAAGTTACAATTTGTTTGTTAGCCGAATTCCCATTGACCACGCGTACGATCACGCAAAGCGTCGCTTAAGATTTCTTCACCATTCGTTACGTTCGGCAAATTATGGGGCTACTAAAACAGCTTCACCGACAGAAGAAATAAATAAAAATAATAACTAGAAAAATCTCACAACTCATGGGATATAGGTCTTCCATTACGTCAAAATCAATCAGAAATCAAAATGTATATTATAATAGCGGATAACGGGTATAAAATTATTTCTTCCTACCTCGTTGAGGGAAAAAGGCATGATGATATGTTTTGGTCTAAATACAAAAAAAAATACCAATAGCACTAGAATACAACATACAACAATTTTAACAGATTCAATCAATTTCTATGAGTACGCGTAGATGTAAACATTAGATGTACCTCCATGAATTTCTCTCTCTGACAATCTCTGGTCCAGATCATTCAAAAGATGTATGCGCCTTGGGTACATAATACCTCTAGATTTAGCAATGTTATATTATGTGTTACGTTGTGTCGTTCGCAAAACAGTTTTATCAATTTAAAAAAAGGTATTGTTTTTAATACTAGAAAAACAATACGGAGAGAATAATGAATCTACATCCTTTATTTTTTTTATAAGAAGAAAACTACACTCCTTATTACGTAAGAAGAGTATTTTTAGAAAATACTCAGCTCTAATTCTATCGCTCATTTTATGGCCACCAGCTAAAAACTGTATTTTCACCGCACATTTTATGGAATTCCTTTGACATGGCATCCGACCATTACTTTGTAGTTGATTGCTACGAATTCGTAGCGGACTACGACGTAGCTCTACGGCGTAGCGCTATGTGCGTAACCGGTCCCTTGTTTTATAGGAAACAGATTATGTTTGGTTTGTCAAGAATGTTTGGGGATTGTTTACATGACAGGAGTTAAAGCCTCGTTTAAGGTTTATTATGTTACAACATAACATCGTGTTTAGTGCCTACTAAACCTAGGTCCCTACGATTTTATTGCTTTACATATTATGACGGCCTGACACCAATTGTCAACTCTGAACTTTAGCTAGATAAACATTAGTTTTGATTTCAAAGGAACATAAAAACATATTTTATCGTCTACTAGTCTGTGTGACTTACAGAATGGAGTATAAATATGAATAGATTTCTCTGCAGAGAAACTTATGTTCCCGCATTCTAACAAAAGTATCTCTATGTTTAAACATGCATATGTATGCATGTTATCTCTTTGTTATCTCTTCCATCAACTTTCATAATACGCTGCAAGGCTTTTTGGCAACTGTTCAGGTTGTACATTTAAACTCAAGCATATTCAAACTAGGGATAGTAGAATATATCTAACTTATAATTGAAAACAGTTTCATTTACAGTTAAACTTTAATTTAGATTTTTCTCTAAAGCATAATATATATATACATACATACAATATACATACATAATAATAATAATAATAAGCCCGCAGGGCACCTTGAGGCGAGGTGACGGGCATTAGCGATCCCGCGGGCTACCATCATCCCGAGTGCTCCAGGGAGAAGTCACCGTTCCTTACTCTCCGGCTTGCCTTTATTGGCTGGCTGGAGTGAACAATGACAAGGAACAGGTCTCCCACCTCTGGCTTGCCTTCATTGGCCGTCCAGAGTGGAGTCGCGAGAGCAGTGATCCTGCTCGGAGGGTAAGAAACTATTCGTAAGTCGCGAGTGGGCCTGGGATGCAGGAGGCTTCGGCTGGAGCAGATGATCTGAGTAGAAAGCGGTGGTAGTTTCTTAACCCTTCAGCCACTCACATTCTCGTTGCCCCTCTGTTGCTATATCTAGCAACCATTCCCGGGGCCCGGTCGGTGAGTTGGCGAGTCTCCGCCTGCCATTTTTACGTGTAAAAATTACATTGTTTCGGCAGGTGCCATAGTCATCCATAGTTCCCAATTTACCAGTCCACGGCAACCCATCCATAGCCCTACCTTTTTTCCATTATTCACAATAGTCCTACACTAACTGGGGACTGTCCTTGGGTGCATTTCCATAATGCATACAGGGATAGTCGCCGGTTTGTGTCTCCATTACATTTATATTAAAGTTGTCTAAGGTCCTCTGCGCAGTTGCCTTCGGCCCCTCGTACGCCTCCCAAATGACCGGGGCCCGGTGGTCCCGTGAATGGTAAAGACATACATAATAATAATAATAATAACCCTTCCATGCCGGATTCAGCTCCGGTAACCCTTCAATGACTACTGCGGTCTATCATAGGTTTCCACATAGCTGAAAAATCTACCTTTGTTTATAAATCCTTTCTTCCTTCTTGTATGTTGTCCCCAGCATTTATAAGTGCAATGACTAGACCAAAAAATATATTACCAAACAAAATAAATTATTATAAAAAAGCTGCTAAAATAAATCTACCAAAAAGCACCTGATAATGCATTAAAAATAAACCACACAATACAAAGGAAACCAAACAACCTTGTAATTGGTTTTAAATTCAATAGTTCCATTATCAACAAAATAAATATACTTCGTACTCCATCGTCCAACATTGCGTCATAATCTCATTATCTCACTTTGTATGTACTAAAGTAACAAAAGTATTGGAAGTGACAAAGGGAGATTATCGCCATCCAATCGCTCAAACGTTTGATCCTTTCAATTAGCTACTCAATGGGAGGAACGATTATGTCGTCGACAGAAATGGTTTTATTTCGACAGTTCTTGAAAAATGATTTGATAAAAAATAATGTACCTATATATAGCTGGTGCCTTTTTTTAGAAGAATGTAGTAGATAGATATACCTATGTTATGTTTATCTATAGATAATATCTATCGATAATAAACATAAAATCACGCCTTTTTATCCCCTAAGGAGTAGGCAGAGGTGTACATTACGGCACTTAACGCCACTGTACAATGTAAGACCTACTTTTCACTATTTATGTTATGAGTCCCATGTAATAGGGGGTGAGCCTATTGCCATATACCGGGCACATTTCCAGACTCCGTGCTACTATTGAGATTTTTAAAATACAAAATAAAATTAAATAAGATACATAGATCTGCTTAAAATACATAGAACTACTTAACTATTGAATTAACTACAATGATGTGTTTCTCATGTAAATATACTAAGAAAATATCTACTAGTTTCGAGTCACAGAAGGACTCTTCCTCATGAGTAACATACAGAGTGTATGTATTACTTTCTCTTATATTCACGTGAGTAACCGTCATTTTAAATTTAAAAGTACTATATTATGATTATTATTGATTCAATTGGCGTGCCATTATAAAAATGGTGGACATTTTTATACATTCTTTTATAATCTCAACGTTATCCCTGAGCCATGTACTACACAACTCTCGCCGGACAATAAAAAAAAATTAGAAAACAAACACATTATAAACTTCACTATCATTTCTGTGAATTTGGCTGCGAATTCGTCTTTTTTTCTTCGTAATTAGCTCGTTTAGTATGATGTAGTCATCTAGAGATGAGAACGACGTGGTCGCATAATATCATACAAGATGTGTGCGTCTCTACTTATCCTGTATAAAGCAAGCAATAACGTTATATAATAAAGGTAATCATAATAATAAAATAAAAAAAATCGTTAAAATGTAAATGATGTTCCACAATCATTCACGGATCAACAATCAAAAAGTAGGGAAACAAAAAAAAATCACCCTAAATTGTTATTTATTGCTACAATTAGCTACGTTGGTATATTAAGGGTCGTTGACCTGGTACAATATTGGGCACGCAATCAGCCAAGTAATGACTCAAGGGAATGCGCTCAACGATATTGTTTATTTGATGTTCATCGGTACCATGTTCGTTAGATATTTTGAATTTCGAATTCGTTCTCTCTTTAAATTCTTGTGATTTTCACTTGAATTCGTCTTGTCACTTGTAATTGGGGTTGCCATTGATCATATTGTTTGTAATGTTGAGTATTTTATTTTTGTCAATGAGGTGAAAGTAAAAAGGAGGTGTCTACGAAATATTTGTTGTATAAATCATTGCATCCACTATGTATTATGGCTCAAGTACAAACCTCCTTTTCTACCCTTAGTATAATTATGTCACTACAAAAGATTATAATTTAAATCGAGTAGCATGATTAAAATTAACCTGATTTCTTATTAGAAGTTTGTAACCATCTGAGAAACAAGGAAGCTAGAAGAAAGTGTCAATTTGCAATACCAATTGTTGAAAATTAGTATGGAATCACTAGACGCAATTTTTTATAGCACTTGAACAAATTATTCTTTTTTTTGTTAGGTATAATATAAAACAGGAAACACGTCCTTATGTCTACTAACTGTAAAAACGAAATTTAAGTAACTACGTAGATTTCCCAATTGGACATTTTAGTACGCAGATTGAGTTGGCTTTCACGTAATAAAAGATCAAATTGAAGACAAAGCATAGATAAATAGAATCGAAAACATCTTAGAACTGTCAATCGATAAGGATTTATCGAGTTTATAAGTTAACTTTGTTTTGGTCCTTACGAAGTCAGCAATAAGGTTGTAAACTTGTTGTATTTTGCTGTTAGTTATTGTAGGTTCATGATACACGGACGGCGAATTTAGGTGAAAACAAACATATGAATCAGAAATAAATGTTTTGAAAATAGGTATTGTATTTTATTCAGTTTTTTTTGTACATTAATCATTAGCATGAGTGCCAGACGAAGAGTAAAGGTGATTGGGCCTCTGGTAACCTATTTCACACTATGAAACTCAACGCAAGCGCTGTTACAGTTGCATATCGGTTTTCTGTGAGGCTGTTGTCTCACTCAGATTGGGCCGGTCCATTCGTGCCACAGCATGACTCTTCCAAAGTTTAAAAAAAAATCACATTATATTTAAAAACATAGGTTAAGGTCAAAGGCACTTAAAGGTACTTTGTCTTAAGGTGCAAACTTCATGAATACGTCTGACAATCAAACCAGTTTCATCAATTTATTCATTGCCTTGAAAATCAACGACCAACCACTTATTCAGCCCTTTCGTAATGCAAAAAAGTGATAACGTATCAAAAACCATAAAATAAAAATGAAACTAATCCATTCGCAAAAACGCGCGTCTGCTGTGGTCCTTAATCAAATTATTCAAATAGAAGATTCCGTTCGCCTCCGAGGCGCCCGTGGAGCATTCAACAAATAAGAACATTTACTAGATGAGGACTCTGTTAAACATTGCAATCTGTTGTTAATGTTGATTGTCGCTTCTTTTGATTTGGGACAAAACATCAGCGTTGTTATCATGAAGTTTGGTAAAACGTATGTTGGCAAAATGATGCAATAAAAAATTGAATTTGAATTTAGAATATGGTTTATTACCGCCGCTAAACTTCTCTCGGAGATACGTACGCTCGATATATTATTTTCATGTTTAGGATATAATTTTTCTGTGAAGTATTCAACTAACAAAAAAAATCTCTATAAATTAGCCAATAAATTTAATGAAAACGTACCAAAAACCTAATAACATACAATTTAAACAAAAAATCTGCCCCGATAATCTTGTTAATCACCTCAAACAATCCAGAAATAGATCAAAGAAACCGTATATTCCTACAGACTGGCGGGAGTTAATTAAAAATTAAATTTAGGAGCCCATTGCCTTGATAAAGATCTTATAATGATTCAGGGAAGTATCGAAGGTAATAATGTCTCTTCGTCACGCGATATGTATTGACTCAGCGCCTGTCAGACAATATTTTAAAGAGTTAACGTTTCGGAATGAAATTGCGAGTTTAAAGTTTGCTGATTCCTAGTAATGTTTCGTGTAATTTCTTTCCTATAAATGGTATTGGAACGTTTCAACGGGGACTAAATATTTTGCGATTCCTAGATGGCGCTCAAGTCAAATTAAATACTTTTCAACAAATCGTACCAACTTGATCAATTTTGTACTTTGTCATCAATTTCATTGCAGTACATACGTTAGTCTGCACATAAGTACTGAATAGTGTTACATGTGTATGTACATCACTAATTTTAGTAAGTAGTGGCCCCCTCACTATAGTGTTGTGTTATATAAGGTAGGACACTCGTTATTAACGCCGCTGTCTAACACGTCGTGCGTCCTGCACATTATTGTAATAAATCCAAGTAAAATAAATCCGACTATAATTAATTAATCCACCAACATAACAAATAGTTTTCTAGGTGTTAATGAAAACTAGTCTCTATACTGTAATGAAAATAGCTTTACGAGTCATCTGTAAACTAATTTTGGAAGTTACGATTTGTCTTAACGACTATCGCCAAATGCCATATACCTAGATATTAGCTATTTTGGAAATGCCTTAGTCAAAAAATTTATTGTATGTGATAAATGAATATTTTTGACATGATAAATTTGACACCGTATAAAAATACCTATTACCAATTCCCACAACTCAAACATAACCTAAACGACCTAACAAAAATGGAGAAGGTAACAGTCTCGATTCTTATAATGACCATAATTTTAATGGCCATACAACAAAAAGCGTATAAAACATTTTTATTAGATATAATATAAAACACACTCGAGCTAATGGAACGCTGTTTTTAAATGGAATCGTTCAATTCATGTCAAAGCCGCCATTTTGTTACCTATTTGTAGAATTATGATGTTGTACACAAATGTTATAAAACGTTCTAGATTTGTTTTGTCATTAGTGTTTTGTTTTTATTTTCTTTTGTTTCTTTATTTTACTTTTGATTAATGTTTGTTGCCGTGTTTGTGATATTTTTCGTTGATTATATAATTTGTTGTATCTTTTTAATATTATTAGGATGTGGTCATAAGATTGACAGCTAAGAACTATATCTACCTTAGACAAAATCAAATAACCTTAACTACGCATTGATACTGTCTCATGTCTATTACTTACTTAATTCTAAAATAATAACTACTTTTCGGCACGAATATATAATCAAAATCACTATAAGGTAGATAAAATAGCATAACAAAATCTAGTTTCATTTAACAAGATCCTCTACTTGACCCCAAGTATTTCGTATTTCTAATTACACAACGCAGTTATTAGACCAAGTCATTAGATTTTACGTCCCTAATCCAGCTACCCCGTTCTGACTAACGTAACAAACGATTCTAGTCTTTATGCAAATGTAATTATGAGTGTCGACTGACTATTGTGAGAGACTGAACTGAGATAATCATGTTACCCTTTTCGAGTGAAAAATTTCGGTGAGAAACGGGTTCGTATCTCGATTTTGGTCGGGAAAAGGGAACCGGACTTATAGGGATGTGTGATAATGGACGGTTTAGAGAGTGATTGCTTAGTATAATTATGATTATAAATCTACTAATTTGTTTTAATTGAAATAAGTGTTGGAAATAAGGTCTATATAATGGTTTCTTTTTTTTAATTCATCATCATCATCATTATCAACAGCCTGTTTTTGTCCACTGCTGGACATAGGCCTCTCCAATGGCACGCCACTGAGTTTGATCTTCAGCTCTATGCATTCAATCACTACCTGGGACTTTACGCATATCGTCACTCCACCTAGCTGGAAGTCGCCCTACACATGATGTGTAGGGCGACTAGACGCGGTCTCTACTTCAGAATATGTCTACCTAACAGTCATCGATTCTTCGACAAATGTGACCAGCCAGTTACGTCGGTAACTTTAGTTCTCTGTCGGATCATATTTTTTCTAATTATGTTGTCTTGCCGTATATACATGCTAATATACCTAATTCGTAGAAAACTTAATAATTATGATGCCTTTTCTTAGAGAGCTTTCAACATTCTCTTGTTTGTATTTTAAAATGTTGGAACGTTAATCTTCGATCTAGGATTTAATCTTCAGAACGTAGATGATTTCAATTTTAATTTCGATAATACCTAGGATTCAAAAGATAAAAAGTGACAAAATTGATCAACAGCCGAAAATAGTAATTGTCTTTCTATTGTCAATTTCAATAATAATCAGCTCCAACCAGTACATTCAAAGTTATTTTAAACCGAAAATCAATAAATAAATTATTTAAAACAACATTTTGTTACCAAAATACTTCTAAAGCCGAGCTATTTTCATTCTATTCGCTGTGAATATTTGATAACCCAATCGATTTGTAGACCCAAAATAGTGATCGATTTTTGCCTCGATTTCTACCTACGTTAAACAAGATATTGAAGTATCAGTTAAACCAAACGAGCAAAAACAAAACAACCTTTTATCCACGAAGGGATCGGCAGAGATTCAAATTACGGCACTTAATGCCACTGTACAATGTAACACCCATTTTTCACTATTTATGTTATGAGTAATAGAATAATAGAGTATGTAATAGAGGGTGAGCCTATTACCCTGTAGTACTTTGTTCAACCCGAGATTCCTTGCCCGAGTCGCACTTGCGACCACTCGGCCAACGAGGCAGTCAAATAAAAACAATCGAATAGAAATCGATTTGAAGGAAATGGAAATGATACATTTTGAGGAAGCTGCTTTTGAAAATTCATCAAATGAAATTACTTGGACACGTCAAGCTGATAAGCTAGATTTGGAGGCTTTCAATATTCCACTTCCAACCGGCGCTCATATGTCGGAGTCATGTTAGAGGCCTTTGTTTCGCAATTAACGTTTTTAGGTTGATATACCTAATTATGATGACACAATCGACTATACTCAAATCAAACTAAATCGAGCATTCGTGGGACACACTAAATTAATTATTATATTTTCGGCTTACTAATGTAATTTTTTAACGTTGAGCTCGCACTGCTGCAGAGTCGAGCAGCCAGTAGCAGAGGGACAGTCACTGCAGCGCGGGTCGCGGAATGCTGCTCATGATTATGAGCCTCTAGCATGGCTTCAAACCAAGTAAGTTCCTCATCAAACAGTTACGTGAGTAAGCCGAAAACATAATAATTAAATGGGGCATCTTGAAAATAATGATAACACATTAATGCCTTTGTATCTAATCAAGATTAGGGATCAAACGAGATCAAAATTGAAGTGACGTCATCTCAGCATTACACATGTGATTCCTTCCTACAACCTCGATACAGGTATTAAGTAGTCAATAAATAACTTAACAGGATATTGAATTTTCAAGAAGTATTGAATATCAATTCCCCTTTGTGTAATCCTTGACATTTAGATCAAACTATCTCACAACCTATTCACTATATACAAAATATAATAGATTATTACGCTTACTCAGGAAATTATACTGAAATTGGGGCCTCGAAGGCTTTTTAGATAAGATAGTTCAATGATGCTATCTTGATTGCGAGTCTCAAGTGCCTAGTAAGGATTTTCCAATCTACTTTTTGAAAGGTAGTACTATTTTTTATAAGTTTAGCTGCCTTAGGCTGCCTGTCCGTTGACGCGGACAGGGGCAGCGGTGCGGAGCTAGCGAGTATTGCGGAGCTGAGTTACGGACTGCGTTTGTCCATTGACGCAGAGCGAGGCAGCGGTGCGTAGCCAGCTAGTATTGCTGAGCGGAGTAATGGATTGTCATACTTCAGCGGTATACTATACTATCCCAATATCCCATACCCCCGCCCCACTCCAGAGACCGCTTCCCCGCCGTCGGTTCACTCGGCTGCCCCGCTCCGCCACCTCGCACAACTACCTCGCACCGCTATGACACACAGCTTTCGAAAATGTATGAATTTTGAAACTAGCTCGCAAAGCCCTTTCCACTAAAGCGGAGCGGAGATTTCATGCAATCTTATTGGTTAATATTTCTTCGTTTCTCCGCTACGCTGCCCTCCTCTCCACGGCAATGGACAGGCAGCCTTATTGTTTCTAGGTAAAAACGGCGCTTTATCTTGTTCGGGATAATTTTAGATGGCCTTTTTAGAACTAATTTTTTTGTCATATTGCACAGGTCTCTTTTGCTATGTAGAGTTTTTCGTTTTTCTTGTTATAATAATTATACCCCTCCATGATTGGTTATATTTTCAAGCGGAAGAAGAAGAAGGAACAACAAATGTCACACAAAGCAACTTTAATACCTTTTAAAAGATTGCAATAAATATTTAATAGCCACGTTTTAAAATCACAATGTAGAGAACCACAGAATTTTTCCATTTGCTACTTTGTGAGTGAATTCAAATTATATGTAAAACAGCACCCTCTATATAGAGACATCACAGTTGGTATTATGCTAATACTGTAACGACTGGTAGGGCGGTTAATCAAGCCATATTCGTATTGAGACGGTACAAAGTACCCCTTTGGATTCTGATCCTAATATCTGTGGATGGGTTTATTTGGCAAGCGAAAAACGCGTCATGTATGGTTATCGAAACGTCGGATGGAATTACTGTTGCGTTCTCGGTTGAAGGTTAAATTCGGCTTAGTTTTAGATAAACCCTGTTGTGCTGTCATGCACCCTTCTTGTGTTATTATTTATTGGAGGGTTGCTCTGTTTAGTATGGAATAACTTTGCGTTGAATGTCATTTTGTCGTCATACCTATTACAATTGTGCTATGAAAATGTAAATCCAAAGTGACAAAGGTATGAGGGGTCGACTGAATACAATTGTGTGTTCATGAAATATTTGTATAGCTATTTAAAATTATTTCTTTTTGCACAGTATTAAACTGAAAACAGAACTCACGACATAGTAAACTTCTACTAAAAACATTGATGACAGAATGCGAGTGTCCTATGATAATAAAAAAACACTGAAATATACTCGACGACTTTGTCCTAATTAAAGAAAAAAAAAAAAAACAATATAAAGGCCTTGTTCTCTAGGTGGGGCTGTACGTGCCTGGAATGAACACGAAAAAGATAAAATAAAAGTAAATAATAACACCGGAACCCTTATACCTCTACATTTGTCCGTTATGGGTTTTGAGGTCATAAGACGACCCCTATTTTTATAGTGGTAATTCATTAATGACCCTAATCAAGACATTCAAGATGCCTCATATTGGATGCACGGTGACTTCTAATTTAGGGTTTATGGTATTGTTAGTATATCTATTGAAGTCTACCCCCAAGAGGCTACTTTCTGTGTTAGTTTTAACTGTCAAACACCGGTAACCGCAACCTATTGTTCTTTAATTGTGTCTATAATGACGGTACTCAAAGGGCTAAACCATGGTGACCTTTTCACTACATGTTACAAACATTTGAGCTCTTACTAGATTCAGCTTAAACTGTCAAACACCAAGCGGTCACCGGTGACCGCAACCTATTGTTCTATAATTGTGTCTACAAAACCGGTACTCGACGAGTTAATAGGATTCATTGATGTTTTATAGGTTAAAAAATGTCCATGATTTACCCCTCCAATACCTGCTGAGGTCACTTTAATAATAGCACATAGTATCACTACTATGATATAATATTATTGCAGTCATCATCATCATCATCATATAAATGCCTATAAATGCCCACTACTGAGCAAAACTTTTTCACACGGAGAAGGTTTGAACATTAATCACCACGCTTGCTCAAGGCGGGTTGGCGATTACAAATTTAGAGGTATAATTAGAAATTATAAGCCCATGTTTCCTCACGATGTTTTCCTTCACCGCTTGTCAGTGGTGTCTAAATATTTTTATAAAGTCCATATAACTCGGAAAAAGTCACATTGGTACTTGACGTTGGTAGGTTTCGAACCCGCGGCCACATGCATGAAAAGCGGGCATCTTAAACCTCAGGGCCACTACGACCTTATTGTAATTTTATCATTATAAAAGGTTTTCGACAAAAATATAGAATGAAATTAAATAAGTTATAAACAGTGTTGTATCCTATAAGAAAACGAACCTTCTTTCGAAATTAAACTGTCGATTTATTTGCTCTGGCAGATGGATTGCTTCTCAGTTACACCACCATCTAGTATTAGTTGATCCACCTTCTTACATACACTTTTCCCTCTTATTACCAGGAAATTGTTGCGAAATGAGGGCAGGGGAGGTCAGGTTATGCTGGTGGAGATACAGCACGTCAGTTTTGGCGAATCGTTGTCGGAAGTCCGAGGTCACGTGAAGCTCGCGGCGTATATCCGGTTGCGAATAGGGAGCGATTTCGTAAAGGGTGGGAATCATTTGGAATTTTTTTGAAGTTTCCATGTTTAGGAAGTTTTTATTTTAATACGCCTTTACCTTGATATTGAGGTACTGCGTAGAAATGTTGGGATTTCAAGGCTTTATTTATTTTTAGAACCTAGTACAAAATATAACGTACCACGTATCGCGAGCCAAATCAAATTTATGTTTTGTAATTATTATAATGCGTCAAGCGTGTCTTTACATTGTTCTCATATATACGTACAGCATTGGAATATGTATCAGAGACATTGTAGAACATACTTTTAAAAAAAGAGTAACAAATGAAGTTTCTTACTCGTTATTCTCCATTCGAATCTTCGATTTTTCATTTTTTTACATTCATTACATTCGAAGATACAAATGAGCACCTAGCTTCACTGATAGACTGACTGACAGACTATTATTTATTTTGTATTTGTTGATATTTCAAAAGTGCCAAATTATGGTTTAATTGGAATAAGTGAGCTTTGACTTTGACTTTGAATACTATTTTACATTATTGAGCCAAAATAGTCGAAAAATATAATATTTGACCCAATTAATTTCACTATATTTCTGATACGAGGACATTTTAATCTGTATATATATAATTCTTCTGTGACTGTGTATGTCACTGAACTTCTCTCAAACGACTTGATCGATTTTGATGAAATTTTTTGTGTGTATTCAAGGGGATCATATTCATACTGAATACTACTCTTCTACAACACGGTAAACTAGTCTACAATTCCCAACAGTTGACTAAACGTCGACGATACAAGGTATGCAGCACTCCACAACACAGTAAAAATAATTTCATTTCAAGATTTGCTGACCACATCGGACCATACTTATATAACAAATTAAATAAAATCCTAAACATCTACCCACTAACCAAAGTAGAATGTAAAATAAAACTAAAAAAATATCTACAAAAACTAAATTACGAGGAAACTGAACAACTACTGAACAAATTAATATGAGATAAACAGACGCGCGCGCACACCCACAAACACACACACACACACAAACAACCATACACATAATGGCCAAAATAGTTAATATCTGCGTTGAGAAAGTCCCTTTTTTTATTATTATTATTTTTCCTGTAGTAATTTTCTGCATTAATTATTATGTTATTACTTTTTATCTTATTCTTGTTATTTTTCTGTAAACTATTAAAAAAATAATATTATATAACTGACATTAGAAAGGCTGAAATTATCTGTACGTTTGAGGGTTGGGCACTGATAGTCGAAATACAGGCAATGCCTAGTTCGACTACAGAAGCTAAAATCATATACCTGTAAAAATATTGTAGCCAAAACTATTGTTGATATATTGTATTAAGTGCTTATGAATAAAAATAAATTATTATTATTATTAATACTCCACCGATCTGGGAATGGTTTAGATTCACAAATCAGTCCGGCAGATGGAGCTGCAGTAGGTTTCTAGGTTATTTAAATATGCCTATTATTACAGGACAACGTCTGTCGGGTCCGCTAGTATTAAAATAAAAATAATAATAATTCAATCCATTAATTAATAAAAACAATTCAATGACTCACTTACAATTTTAATCATAAACAACGCGTCATAAGGATATTATCAAAAAATCAAACAGAATGAAACAGTCAATTTACAACCTTGAAGCCAATAAACTTCTCACATTCAAGAGACAGACAAAAAGTCTTCGTGAATGTTAGTGCTAATAAAATAGATGAGTCTCGATCGCCTCTAACTATAAACTTTTGGCCCAAAATCAAATCTTAGATTATGTCCTGATGTCTAGTCGTAAAATTACGAAGGGTCCAAGATTCAAGGATTGTTATTGTTCAAGATATGCAATATCGTACGATCTTCACTTATGATATCAAGAGTTTTTGTTATGTGTGTGAATGAATAGAATCCTTACTAATCCTTACTAATATTATAAATCGGAAAGTGAGTTTGTTTGTTTCTTTGTTTGTTCCGATTTCACGCCGTAACTACTGAACCGATTGCTTTGAATTTTTGCAGACGTAAAGTTAGAAGTCTGAATTAAATAATTGGGTACTTTTTATCCCGGAAAATGTTTATATTCCCCAGGGAAAACAAAAGGATTGGTATAGATGGCGCTGTATGTATTGGTATATGTCACATGGGCTACTTTTTATCCTTCTGTGACGCGAGCGAAGCCGCGGGTAAAAGCTAGTTAGATATAAAGAGTGATCATTTTTTAAGTATGTCAGAGGAGGCATGATTATGTTCCGGTTGCTCAGACATAATGTGGGCGAATTTGAGTATCGTGTAAATAGGAAAAGCGTTTAGAATTATTCACAGATTTTTTTTATTATCACAAGGTACAGTAACTGGGCACTAAGTGAAACGTAGGGCAGTTCCGTGACAACATCTTCACTCAGTGGCGACTCGAACTGAAGTGAGCTCCACCGAGTGCGACTCTGACGCCACGACTGTGCCTAAGCGCACCAGAAATCCGCTAGGTATCGCGTGCGTTCCATTCAGCGTCCATGCTTATGACCGGGTACGACAAGTATTTAATTAAGCAGTATGACAGTATCACACTAATATTATTAAAGTGAAAGTTTCTTTGATTGGATGTTTAGATATTGTTTGGACGTTTTTCCGTCAATCACGCTGAAAGTACTGAACGAATTTTGATGAAATTTTGTATACAAACACGGTATAGGCTAACTTAGATGATAGGATACTTTTATCCCGATTACATTCTCTCATTGGATAAAACAGGAATTTCCGGGCAAAGCCGTCGGTAAAAGCTAGTGCATCATAAGTCTAAACTAAGCTGAAACTAACAACTAACTTCCTATATTGTCGGCAAAGCACTCTTGTTGCTTCTGATGTTGCAGTATTACTTAGGCTACAGCAACCGATAAATCTTGCAGAAAGTAATATAAAAAACAATAATACAATCGTAAATCAGTTAAACAAAAATGTTTATCATAAAATCTAAATCATTAACAAATAAATGAGATATACTTCATAAATACTAGAGGTATATATAAAATTAACTTTTTATGGTATAAGCCGTTAAACGAGTAGACGGATCACCTGATGGTAAGCAATCGGCGTCGCCCATGGACAACTGGAACACCAGAGGCGTTACAAGTACTTTACCGGCCTTTTGGGGATTAGGAGTTTGAGGATCGTTGGGGATTCAGAGATTGGGGAAGGGGAGGTTAATTGGGCCTCCGGTAATCTCACTTACACGACGAAACACAACGCAAGCGTTGCTTCACGTCGGTTTTCTGTGAGGCCGTAGTATCACTCCGGTTGAGCCGGCCCATTCATGCCGAAGCATGGCTCTCCCACACTTTTATAGATTTTTAGAATAAATGAGATATTATACTACATAAATATGTGCAGCTTAAAATTAACTAGTAAACCAGTGAATAAAATGAAACTAAAAAGAACTGCCGCGTGGGCCGCGTGGTCGTTAGTGCGACTACCGAGCAATGGGTCTCGGGTTCGATTCCCGGGTCAGCCAAAGTACTACTGGGTTTTAAAAAAAATCTCAGTAGTAGCATGGAATGTGGAATTGTGTTCAGTATGTGGCAATAGTTTCACCCTCCATTACATGGGACTTATAACATAAATAGTGAAAAGTAGGTCATTGTACAGTAGCATTAACTCGTAAAACTCCGATAAAATGTGCACCTTTGCCTACCCCTTCAGGGATAAATTGCGTAAAGTTATATAAATATGTATAATTAGGCGTAAATAGAGGTAGAAATCAAATTCTCTAAAAGTAATAAATAATCATACCTATTTTGACTTAATTACATCACTTTCATACCCATTAGTTTCACTGCCAATTATACTAAATCATTGTTTTAAACTAAAATATTTTATAGTCCAAAATATCTGCCGACTAATGATAATCCAATTCAATTTGATAAAACGAAACCACTATCTATAAACTGCCTTTATAAATTGAAAACCATTTATTTGATTCACGTGTTTTCTTTTTCTAAATTCATAAATACAGATCTCGGATTGATATAAATATAGAGGTACTGACATACATACTTTAGTGTGCTTCGACTTTAAGATTTACGAGTTTTAACTTTAGGTTTAAGTATTCAATTCTAAATATAAATAACGCAAAGTCAAAATCATTTATTTCAATTAGACCAGGAAGGCACTTTTGAATGGCAACAACGAAAATTTAAAAAACTTAAAATTTAAAATTTAAGCTATTTATTCATTCCAAGGCGTAGACTCTTATGGAGAAGAAAAGAACAAGCAAGAAACACTATAGGTTTCTCTTTTCCAATCAGGTTCACAATACAATTCTCTACATACACAGTTTTGTTGGTTCGATTGTGCGAGAACAATGTAACACCAAAATCCAGTCAAAGAGACCGAAAAAGAAAACAACCATAAGTAGTTAATATCTAAGTGGTTGAAAAAGTGATCGTTTAATAAAACTTCACCTTATAGTGACGTCAGTTCAGGACATTCGCTCGAATGTTATGCCTTTTTTTTAAACGGGGGATAATCATTCAATGACTTCTCCCTCCTGGGTGAGGCGAGAGGGAGTGTCATATTTAAAACCACCCCATTCCTACTCCTGCACTTCGAGATGGAGCTCCGGTAACCCACTAAGTCCTCCGTGGCTCCGTATCGATATCAGCCCTATTGGACCCCATCTGTCATGATGAAGTGATAGCTCCACGAGGCGCGCGCGGATCGCGATGCGCCGTACGCTTGGGACTGATTCTGGTCGGGCGGCGGACCGAATGTCACGCCTTCCTCACCGATCCTACAAAGTCGGACAATATGAATCTGTTATAAACCTGCAACTTTTATTTTATTTATGGCAAACCTACTTATGCAGAGATACCACACCATATAATTATATATTAGTAAACAATCCAACCCAACCCCCATGGGAAACAGGCGTGTATGTAAGTAAAAAACGTAATTACATTACTAACAATAAAATAATTATCATCAAATCAACAGTGCCGTTTTCTAAAATAACATTTGGCCAAATTTCATCCATAAAAATAAAAACCTTATTCACCTATGTTTAAAACGAAATGTATTGTTTTTATGTTAATTCGATTAGGAATTAGTGGAGCGCGTAATAGGGTGGCTACAGTACCGAATGGTACGACATCGCTAGGGCGATACACCTGACCCTTTGTGGAAAAAAATGCTACCCTTGGTTGTTGTGTTACAAAACGGTTAGAGACTAGTGCTGGGACATGTAATTTAAGGTGAGTGACGGAAATAGGGGAAGCATTTGTTAAGGTTAAAGGGATCTAAAGTAGTAATTACACTGTTCGGAATGCTTTTTATCGAATTAACAAAATATAATATGTGAGTGAAGTGCCCTACTGATTTTGTAATTGTGGATTGTTGTTTGTGGGAGTATTTGAACATTTGTATTGTTAGAAGTGAAACTGTTTTAAGATATAAAAATGTCTTGAATTGATCAGTTTATGTACAGTTGGACAAATGGGTACCGTACAACATGTCACTGGTTCGATTCGCGCCCGAAACAACTCTTTGTGTGATTCACAAATTAATGTTCTGGGTCTATGTGTGATGTATAATAATATGTGAAATTGTATGTTTGTAAACGCATTACACAGGAAAAAAAATTAGTATAGAGCAACTTTTTACGTTATCAATACGCTAAAAAAAACATAATGCAAAATGAAACTCGCGGGCTACTCACGTGAATATACTGAGAAAAGCTCTGCTAGTTTCGAACCACAGAGGGGTTTTCTCATGAGCAGCGTGCGCGGTCGGGGCGATGTCGTGATGAGTTTTAGTTAATTTAGAATGTCTCACGATAGTTATTATAAAAACAGTAGGCTACAATAATAATAATATTATGTTTCAAATTTGCTAGCTCTTACTCTTACTCTTATTATATGTTGAAAAATTAATAAGATATTAACGACAATTTTTTCTACATCATATTTCGATCAGTATCAACATAAAAAAATCTTCCCCTTGTTCAGTCCCTCTCGAAATTCTTTGACAATCCCATGACAGTGGCTTTGGATAAATAAACCATTTATATTTATTATAATGCTGATCCGTGGACAAAAAATTGTGCGCCATCAGTAACAATCTATAGAGAAAAATGGATAAGTACAATGGTTTTGTGATGAGATTGAAGCGGTTTGACTATGGTGTATTTGAAAGGGAATCATTTCGCATTAATGAAATTAGATAATTTATTGTTGATAGTAAAATATTGATAGTAATTTGTGAAATGATAATGATATGATGGTTTATTTTCTGAATACCCTTACAAAGTCTAGGCCTTTATAATTTATTTATTTACATAATTTAAAACAAACTTAAATAAATTTAAATGTTAGGTGTTTAGATAAAAACACACTATTATGAATACAAACTGCAAATTAAGCAAAATTTCTATTCAATATTAGGCTAAGGATTCACGGCGCGATTTTCTCCTGCGCTCGCTGTGGTGGTGGAATGCAAGCGGATTTTTCCAAACTTGAGACCGTAGTTTTCTGCAGTCCCGCCGGCCGCCGCGGTTGCGATTATAGCTCGCAAACTTGGCGGTTGAATATCGCAATCGGGCAAAAGGGCGGGTTAAACAATCAGTTGAGATCTAGACCGGCCGTCCCATTGCAATGGCCTATCAGCGCCGATCGCCGCGGCCGCACCCGCTTGTGCAGCGGGAGCAGCAAACAATCGCAACCGCCGCGGGCGTAAAACGCGCCGTGAAAAATGCTTTGTTTTTTTACATACATAAAAGTATTCTATAAAGGCTACGGGTTCGCAAGTGCGGCGGGCGCGGGAGCAAATCACGTCGTGTGTCTTTAACCTTAGATGAATGTCGCGGAGAACTTAACGGGTAACCGAGGCTTCGGCTCGACGTGCAGGAGAAGGAACGGGGTGGTCGCCTCACCCCGGCGGGAGCAGTCATTCGATGATTTCCCCTCTTAAAGAAAAAAAAACCTTAGATCAATGACCGACGACAATATAAAACATTTTTCTAAATTAAAAAGTAATTTAAGAAAAACTTATAGGATATGCTGGCAACTGTCATGGATTTTTTTTTTAAGGGGGGAAAATCATCGAATGACTGCTCCCGCCTGGGGAAGGCGGAAGGGAGTGTCAGACTCTTACTGACTAAAAACCACCCCGTTCCTTCTCCTGCACGTCCAGCCGGAGCCCCGGTTACCCGTTAGGTTCTCCGCGACTCCGAATCGGCATCGGCCGTATTGGGCCCCATCTGTGGTGGTCTGATGGCTGATGATGCGGAGCGAGGGGGACTGGGATGCCGTCTCCTCCTTTTGCGAAGCAGTCATGCTAGCTAAGGAGGAGGCGGGATGCGTGAGGCAGCGAAGCGCTGCCTCCTCGCAACCCAGCCATCGCGAAGGACACACCGGGCGTCGGGGATCGCGGGACGATCTCCGGCCACCGTAAGCGCGGGCCTGCGGACGGCGAGCATGGGTCCCCGTCCGACCAGAAACAGACCCGAGCGTACGGCGCGTCGCTTTCCGCGCGCGCCTCCAGATCCCACGGCGGTAATCCGGCAAGGAGGTTCGCCGACTCCCCAGAGATCGTGCGGTATCCGCGGATCATTCGGATCGCCATGACCCTCTGTGCCATGAGCAGCGTCCGAGCGGGACGCCGCAACAGGTTTGGCGCCCAAACAGGGGCGCCGTAGAGGGCCATGGACCGCACGACCCCGGCGTATAACCTCCGGCAGGAGGCGTTTGGCCCCCCGAGGTTGGGGAGGATGCGTTTGAACGCAGCAACTGTCATGGATAGAAGCCTAGATATGGTTGTAGTGCCAAACTGTACCAATTATTGTCATCAAAATAATATTCTCTACTAGCTAATAGAATTTTTTATAGAGAATTTTGTATGATTGCCTCGTTGGCCGAGTGGTCGCAATTGCGATTACCGGGCAAGGGGTCTCGGGTTCGATTGCCGGGTCGGGCAAAGTATTTCTGGGTTTTAAAAAATCTCAGTAGTAGCACGAAGTCTGTAATTGTGCCTGGTAAATGGCAATAGGCTCACCCCCTATTACATGGGACTCATAACAGAAATAGTGAAAAGTGGGTGTTACATTGTACAGTGGCAGAATGTGCACCTCTGCCTACCCCTTCGGGGATAAAAGGCGTGATGTTATGTTATGTGTAATTTTGTATCACAATTTTATTATTACTCGTACCTTCACTCACAATATTACGACTACAAAAAATTTTCATACCTACACGTATTTTATTACGCAATATTTTTAGGGGTGGAAATGAAATTTATATCAGCGTAGGGAATCTCAAATATATTGTAACGCTGTCATAAAACAATAAATGCGACTTCAATTATGTAAATCGCTTGTACGAGCAAAGTTCAACAAATAAAAATAAACTTCCCTTCGCCCCTAAATATGAAAACGCAATATAAGAGTGTAAAGGGATACTTCCTTATTATGAACTTATTCCCTCCATGGTGTTTTTCATACCATAATCTCTGGCACCCCTCCTGCTTTCCCCTTTGTGTTAAAAGATTGCAAAGATTTGATGTGTTTTCGACGGTCGCTGACGTGCAAAGAAAGGGCCGCTTGGAAATTGATCATTACTGTCTGGGGTATTTTCAAAAGTAAGTACTATGCTTTTGTTCTCTTTAAAAGGTCAACGCCCTTCAAAGGATGTTGACAGCCTACTGTTTAATAATCGTCTGATTGCGAACCTATTTAAATTGATTTGCGACATAATTGATTTTATTGTCGACTGTAATTACTTTCTTTAATCGGATAATGACAAATTACCAAAAACCACTTAAATGAAAATGTAAAGGTTCAATCATTTTAACAAAAATACATAACATAACATCACGCCTTTTTAGCCCCGAAGGGGTAGGCAGAGGTGCACACAGAAGCCCACTTTTCACTATTTACGTTATAAGTCCCGTGTAATAGGGGGTGAGCCTATTGCCATATACCGGGCACATTTCCAGACTCCGTGCTACTACTGAGATTTTTTTTAAAAACCCAGAAATACTTTGCCCGACCTGGGAATCGAACCCGAGACCCCTTGCCCAGCAGTCACACTTGCGTCCACTCGGCCATCGAGGCAGTCAACAAAAATACCTAACCAGCCTAAAAATGTTTTACACTAATTTTTAACAAAAGTATCCGAGGAAGGCAATTTTCATTATAACTTTGCTCTGAACACAACAAACGAAGGGTCAAATTTCCATTTCCTATAACCGACCAAACAAAATCCTTTACACAATTCCACTTCAATAACACCTAAGGCGTCACACAATACCAATCAACGTGGAACTTTGACAATGACACCGCAACTGGAAAGGGCTCAAAACTTGCACCAATCGATGTGGGCTTAATTCACAGTTGTTAGAAATTGCCCGATAGAAAGTTGGTGTAATCTCTTGTGGATCAACCGGCAGTACGTGAGGGCAAATTAGGCTAAAGGAATGTGTTCCACGCGATTTAGTTAATCACTGTGCGGTAATCAAACGGCGAGGTAATGTAGATGTTTTGATAGACTTTGTAATTGCGTTAGTTTTGAACATAACATTGCGCCTTTTATCTCCGAAGGAGTAGGCAAAGGTGCACATTACAGCATTTAATGCCACTGTACAATGTAACACCCACTTTTCACTTTTTATTTTACAAGTCCCATGTAATAGGGTGTGAGCCTATTTCCATATACTGGGCACATTGTCAGACCCCGTGCTACTACTGAGATTTTTAAAATACAGTAATATTTTGCCCAACCCGGGAATCGAAACCGAGACCCCTTGCCCGGTCGGCAGGCGCACTTGCGACCACTCGGCTAATGAAGCAAGCTAATATGTATAAAATGTATAAATTGTCAAAGTATGACGTCACAGTCGTTTGTAATCAACGGTTATCTATTTAGATTCCAATACAAGCTTTAAGTTTTATAAACTAGCAAAGCATTTTTTTTTTGATGTGCGACTATACGAATATTATAATTTGGGATACTGATACCAGTCCCAAAAAATAATCATAACGTATGCATTTCCTATTTCTGTTGTGTACCTATTTTAATTATAACACCAATTAATTATGTTTGGCAAAAACTTTGGGGTCACACGTATACTGCGATACGAAGTCCCCACAAAACCAAACCGAAAACAACAGAAAACAAAGTATAGAAAGTTAATTTCCTAACAAAAACAGGAAAGAATTAACCGTGATACGTATAATTGTTCCCTTTGTAAGTTACCGTAATACCCAGTGGATTAATTTGGCGCAAAACGTCAGGGGTGATTGGCCCAACCGCGGTGTCTATGGGATTTTGTTAATCGTGCTTATCAACGGTAGAATCGATTACTATCGCAACAATCGAATTGTATTTTCCGGGGGTGAAAGGACTCTTAGAAAGGATTTTGAGGTCGATAAATTGAATGAGAACGTACGCATGAATACAATAAATAATTGGCTTTGTCAATTTGAATGTTAGAGTAGGTACCTACATTAATAGCAAGTAATGCTCTGTGTAGATGTGATACCAGTAATATCCGTATCCTTGTTATAACACAGGCTCGCCTTTGGGTTTTGCAATTAGAAAAGTTTTTAAAAATATAATCTAAAAGAAAGTACTAAAAAAAAATCTCAATAAAACAGCACTACAAACACTCCATATAACAGAATGAATTTTTATCTTTTTATCTTTTTTTTATCTTAAAAAAACGTTGCCCCACACTAGGATTTTCTCCTGTGTCGTGGGTGCGTTTACAAACATACAAGTTCACATACACATGACACCCAGACCCGAAACAACAATTTGTGGATCACACAAAGTGTTGTTCCGTGCGGGAATCGAACCCGCGACACGTTGCACGGCAGCCGGTTGCCCAGCCACCGCGCCAACAGTGCAGTCAAACAGAATAGAATGAATTAATAGAGATGTATCAAAATCTTAAATTTATTTTTGTTCTACTAAACTGAGGAGAATTATTCAACGATTAATACTACTAGCTACCTCAAAAATGCCAGGAAAAAACCATTACATAATGTTCCTTACTCTCATACTTATACGCGACGCATTTTCATGTAAATTTTCCTCGAAACTTTACCGAGTGGCGCCTATTCTGTCATACTGTCGAGTAAAACGCGCATAATTAACATTTATACAATAAACGCAATGAAACTTTGGTTTTAAACTAATTGTTGTTCGCCGGCCCTGTGACGGTTACAATTTCATGCTCTTTTAATTAGGGAACCCCTATTTTTGTTGTACAGATTGGGGTAGAATCACAACGTCCATTTTGTAATTAAGTTTTGTTACGTTGGCATTATCATACGTTTTGTTAATGTTTTTGTTAATATTAATTATATTTAGGTTCGAATAAAATAAAACAACATTGTTGTAACATTGTGAAAAAATTTTTGCCGACTGCCTCGTTTGCCGATTGGTCGCAAGTGCGGCTGCCGGGCAAGGGGTTTCGGGCTCGTTTCCGGGGTCGAGCAAAGTATTACTGGGTTTTTAAAAAAAATCTCAGTAGTAGCATGGAATCTGGAAATGTGCCTGGTACATGGCAATAGTTTCACCCCCTATGACATGGGACTCATAACATAAATAGTGAAAAGTGGGTGTTACTTCTATGTGCACAGTTATGTTATAATGTTATGTAAAAAATATGTTACGCTTTTCCCTACTATAGATAGACTGGTATAAACACTTGACTCACAGAACAATAAACTACATTCATATCACATAAACAAACATTGGTCACTGAGCTGAATAAGCCGAAGGCCATGTTATACATAAAAAGGCTTAAGAATGGGTGCACATTACAGCTAGGAAGACCATAAGGAAGTCTTCGCGAAAAATTAAGACGACGGCGACGATATGCACATAAACAAAACCACTTCCAACTGATGTACCGATCAATTCCATTACCTCTTCCACTCTAATCTCAACTCGTATTATTTCTCATATGTTTACATCCACTCACAAATATTTGCATGATTTATACGAAGCCACTCCACCTAATTTATCAGCGGATGACATCACAGAAAGTAAAAAGATGCCGCCATCCTACGTAAAGGAAAAAACTTTTGCTCACCTACTCTTCGGATAGATAATTAAATTCTTTGAACATTAATCTTAGTTAGGCCTTTTTACACGTGAAACTTTTGCGATGATGTATTTTTGTTGGTCTTAAGTACTTACTGTTGGAATGGGATCCGAAACGTGTTTAGATTTCGCTTAGGGAAAGTTGGAATTGTATGCCTACTGGAATTTAGATTTGGAGAACGATCTAAAAAGCTTTGTTTGTAGGTAGGACGTGAGACGTGTTGGATCCTTTGGTGACGATTAGGTGAAATGTTTGGAAGTGATCGATTCGATGAAAAGTGCTTGTAGCGAAAACCAAACTTCGCAGACAAGGCTCTACAGTTATAAAGAGCGTGCAAAATAATATTTATTTATTTAAATACACCCATTTATCTTCAGCATTCATATTTAACTTGAACCGCATTAAGTCGTTCTAGTGAAATCGTTTGGAAAATTTTAAGACTGTTAAAAAAATATCTTCATAAAAAGTAAATTGAGATTCGAAGTCTTTTTGCCGTCTGAAAACTAACCTAATTTAAACAAAACAAGTGAAAATTTGTACCAAAAAATGAGAACGTAGAAAATGGAATGGAACGTAAAATAAAAAGCATGAAAAATCGACGCTGGGCCTATAACCGGCTCGGTCAGAGTATTTTAAAAACTAACAACTTACCAGCGGTGGATGCTATCGCTTCGTGTTATTACTTTGACCTCGCATCGTTTACTTACTGCGTTGGCACAATGGGAGAATTTTTTGCCTATTTAAAAAAAATAATATGTTTTTAAACGTTCGTGAAGATAATATAATTTTATTATGAGAATACATGTGTGTTGATAAAGGTTTTCTTTATTTCCATCCCTATCAATGTACCTCTATATGTATATATTTGAGGAACAAACAGCAAAGAAATTTCAAAATTGTGGCCCGTAATACCGACTTCTACTCCTACTGCTTCTCCGTTCATGCAGTAAGACTATGGAACTCGCTTCCATCGAACATTCGGGACGCTAAGTCAATCTCTATCTTATTGTTATTTTTTTTAATTGATTTGTATCATATTTATGTAACACACTATGTGTCTCGGTGTCGTTATTTCTTTTCCTGCCACAGGCTCACAAGAAGAAATTTCAGTTGAAATATGTAGGGCTTATGTACTTTGTTTTCATATATGTATTATACTTTGTGTTGTGTGAGTGTACATATATAAATAACATAACATAACATCACGCCTTTTATCTCCGAAGGGGTAGGCAGAGGTGCACATTATGCCACTGTACAATATATAAATAATAAGCAAATAAATAAATGATGTAACCAACTTTAATAGATAAAAATAATAAAACCAACCGTTATATCAATAAGGATTCTAAATCTAGTATACGCATTACAGTCACGTCATAATTGCTCTAAATACAAGAGCTCGCAAACAATTACGAAGCTACGCCTGAGTAGACTAAATCAGGTTACATGAATAAGCCTATTTGCGCCAGCTTATCCTGAACAGGTTACAGGCCTACGCATGTCCAATAATATATTTCCCAAATATAGAATACGATTACGTACCTAATACAGTATACTGCTTTCTTGGAATCGATGGAATTGAGCAGATTGTCAAAAGGTCTATATTTTTGTCTGAATTATAGCAAATTGACATAACATAACATAACATCACGCCTTTTATCCCCGAAGGGGTAGGCAGAGGTGCACATTATGCCACTGTACAATGTAACACCAACTTTTCACTATTTATGTTATGAGTCCCATGTAATAGGGGTTGAGCCTATTGCCATATACCGGGCACAATTCCAGACTCCGTGCTACTACTGAGATTTTTTTTAAAAACCCGTAATACTTTGCCCGACCTGGGTATCGAACCCGAGACCCCTTGCCCGACAGTCGCGCTTGCGACCACTCGGCCAACGAGGCAGTCATAGCAAAGCAAAGTTACAGCAAAATGTTTATCCCTTATTCAATAGGTACTTACGTACTTACTCAATGACATATTTAGAGTAGATAAATTTGCAATGTTTGCAATTTGCATGATTTTTTCAACCCATTGAGCTTTAACATAGAATGCCTACAACAGCAAGTCACGCGGTCCAATTTTGTAGAATGCTTCTGAATCTAAATCTAAAGAATAAGGCCGACCATGCCAACAGAAGACCAGTATTTGACATTTGACTGCGGTTGGCGCGGTGGCTGGGCAACCGGCTGCCGCGCGATGTGTCGCGGGTTCAATTATCACACGTAGCAACTCTTTGTGTGATCCACAAATTGTTGTTTTATGTCCGGGTGTAATGTGTATATGAACTTGTACCTCTATATTTGTAAAGGCACCAACAACATAGAGAAAAACCATAGCGTGGGACAACGTTTTGAAAATATACATGTGTATCAGGCTAAGATAGGTACTAAAAATTTGCACACAAAATAAAATTGTATGAGTATTTTAAGATGAAATTATAAACGATTTAAACATTTCTGGAATGGCTGTTCTTAAAACAATGTCTTAACATTTTGCGAAGACATTTTTATTTGCTAGAGTTTATACGGGATATTTGCATACTCATTTCGCTGAAGCAATAAAGGGTGTGCTAAAAGAACATTAAGAGTTCAAAGTTAAAGGTGACACCTGTTTTTCTTTTACATTAGAGTTCATAATTGCTGGAATTTCTTACCGACGTTCGTTGTTGGTCTAATCAAGAACATCGTTAAAAAGTCTGTAGTTTCTTGAAGTAAGGGCGAATGAAAAATTGTTTCGCGTACTGATGTAATTTTTTAAGAGAGAACTCTTAATTTTATTGTTTCATTTTATTAAAAATCATAATACATATATTATTATAACCACTATATAAAAATTGACTTGAATAGGATAGTTTCCAGGGTAATAAAATTAAAAACCTAATTAGTCAGTCAGTTAGTTGATAATGAAAAAATATTAGACACGTATCTTTTTTTTAACCGACTTCAGGAGGAGGTTATACCTCTACGTTCGGCCGGTATGTTTTTTTTTGTATGCATGTACGCGCATAACTCTGAGATGCGTGAAGCGATTTGCAAAATTCTTGTTTTGTTTGAAAGGGTATACTCCCGAGATGGTCCCATTTCCATGAAGTCAGGATCTGATGATGGGATCCTAGGGAAACCGAGGGGAACTTTCGAAAATTCTATGGGCGAGTAATGCGTCTATTATGTTTTTCAATTACGATTTTTAAACACTACAATTTGATAAGGGTCTGGAGTCGACCTGATGATAGAGCCGACAGACAGTCGAGGTTCCCTCGACTGTCTGTCGGCTTTAGAACTTTGCACCTATGTAGATTATAAGTAACAAAACGGGTATAATTATGTAGATTTAAACTGAAAATGATAAAATAACAAAATAAAAACTGCGTTTAAAAAACCGACTTCAAAAAACCAAAAAATAACTATTATTAGTACTGATAGGTTTTTTTTTTTTTTTTTTTTTTTTTTAAGGGGGGAAAATCATCGAATGACTTCTCCCGCCTGGGTGAGGCGGGAGGGAGTGTCAGACTCTTACTGACTAAAAACCACCCCGTTCCTTCTCCTGCACGTCGAGCCGGAGCCCCGGTTACCCGTTAGGTTCTCCGCGACTCCGAATCGGCATCGGCCGTATTGGGCCCCATCTGTGGTGGTCTGATGGCTCTTTGAGGCGCGCGCGGAACGCGACGCGCCGTACGCTCGGGTCTGTTTCTGGTCGGACGGGGAGCCACCCATGCTCGCCGTCCGCAGGCCCGCGCTTACGGTGGCCGGAGATCGTCTCGCGATCCCCGACGCCCGGTGTGTCCTTCGCGATGGCTGGGTTGCGAGGAGGCAGCGCTTCGCTGCCTCACGCGTCCCGCCTCCTCCTTAGCTAGCATCACTGCTTCGCAAAAGGAGGAGACGGCATCCCAGTCCCCCTCGCTCCGCATCATGGCCTGCACTAGGCCCGGACGCGAGAGGTCGCCATCGCCGATCACTTCCCTGAGGACACGGCGGTGCTCAGCCCACGAAGGGCATTCTCCCACCGTGTGTTCCACCGTGTCCTCAGGGCGGTCCTCGCAGTGATGACACCCGGGCGTTTCCTCCCGCCCCATCAGACACAGGTACCTCCCGAAACTTCCATGTCCGGTGAGGACCTGCGTCAGGCGGTAGGTGAGGACGCCGTAGCGTCTCTCAAGCCACTCCTCAAAGAGGGGACTTACCGCTGCGATGGCAGCGAGCCCAGCCCTCGGTTGCGACAGTCGTTGCTGCCATTCCGCCATGAGATCGCGCCGGAGCTCATCCCGCCACGCACCTATTTGGCGCGGCAGCGGGGTTTCGCCCCGGCGACGTGCCTCCGCGCGCATGCCGTACACGCGCGCGAGCACCTTCGCCTCCAGATCCCACGGCGGTAATCCGGCAAGGAGGTTCGCCGACTCCCCAGAGATCGTGCGGTATCCGCGGATCATTCGGATCGCCATGACCCTCTGTGCCATGAGCAGCGTCCGAGCGGGACGCCGCAACAGGTTTGGCGCCCAAACAGGGGCGCCGTAGAGGGCCATGGACCGCACGACCCCGGCGTATAACCTCCGGCAGGAGGCGTTTGGCCCCCCGAGGTTGGGGAGGATGCGTTTAAACGCAGCCCCCGTCCTCTCCAACTTTGGGGCCAAACGTCGGAAGTGTTCTATGAAGTTCCACCGACTGTCGAGGACGAGTCCTAGGTACTTCATCGTCGTCTCGACGTCGATGGTAACTCCTCCCGCCGTTATTTGGGACCCACCCGGAGGTGGCGCGTTCCCGCGGCCATGAAAACACATGGCCTCGGACTTGTGGAGCGCCACCTCGAGTCCCAACTGCCGGATTCTCTCAACGACTGTCGCAACCGCTGTCGCCATTAAGTCGGCCGCCGCCTGGTGTGACCTCCCGTGCGCTAGCACCAGCGTATCGTCGGCGTAGCATATTGTGCTAACGCCGTTCGGGAGGTCGGTGCGCAGCACCCAGTCATAGCCGATGTTCCACAGGAGCGGCCCCAGAACCGAACCCTGTGGAACACCGCGTGACATCTCTCGCCGGTTCCACTCGCCCCGGTGACCGGGGTAGCTGACGGACCTGTCCGTCAGGTAAGCCTCGATTACACGACGGAGGTAGGTAGGCACCCGATGATATCGGAGTGCCTCCAAGATGCAGCTCCAGGGCAGGGAGTTGAAGGCGTTGGCGATGTCCAGAGACACCGCCACTACGACCTTACCCCTGGACACTGCAGTCCCCGTCGTGAGGTCTCTAACGCGCATGATGGCGTCCACCGTGGAGCGCCCTCTGCGGAAGCCGAACTGGCCGTCCGACAAGTCCGGCCCAATGTCCGTCAGGTGCGCGACGAGGCGGTTCGAAATGATTCTTTCGAAGACTTTCCCCACCTCGTCGAGCAACACTATGGGCCGGTACGCGGACGGAGAGTCCGCAGGGCGCCCCGTCTTCCGCACGAGGACCAGTTTTCCCGCTTTCCAGAGAAGCGGGAACTGGCCTCTCTCCAGACATGCGCTGTAGAGACCAATCAATCGAGGCCCGAGAGCCTCTGAGGCCAGGACCCATGCCTTGCCATGCAGGCCGTCGGGTCCTGGGGCGGTGTTCTTGGCGCCCATCCGGCGCACCGCCGCTCTCAATTCTGCCTCGGTCACCTCTGGGACGATGTCGTCGTCGTCGTCGCTGTAGCCCGCGTCGGGCACCGCAGGGGGCGGAGTCATATACGGAGGGGTGAACCCCTCCACAGTCGAGGGAACAGGGTGCCAATCACCTCCTCCAAGACTTCTTGCCGGAGACTCTGGGTGAGCGGGGGAGCCCAAGCGCGGAGCTTGTCGCGTACCATCCGGTACGGGCGTCCCCACGGATCTCTGTCCAGAGTCCCCAGCATCTCTCGGCGGGCCTCCTCCTTGGCCCGCAATATCTCCACCTTGAGGAGGGCCTTGGCCGCCCTGTATCCCTCGTACAACTCCGCCTCTCTCGCCTCCGCATTAGGAGGACGGATGCGGCGCCTGCGGTGCCTAGTGTACTGGCGTCGCGCAGCAGTGCACGCCTTGCGTAAAGCTGCTAGCTCTTGCGACCACCAGTACACCTGGCGCTTTTGTTGCCTCGACCGGATCCGGGGCATCGCCACGTCACAGATCCTGGACATGGCGTCCTGGAGCCACTTGGCCTCATCGTCTATGTCGGCAGGCCTGACCGGTGGTATCACCCAGGCCTGCACGATGGCGGCTTCCAGGAGCAGCTCCCGGTCCAGCTGTTTCAGCGCCCAACGCGGGCCACATGGGGCCTGTCTGACCGGCGGGTCTGCGGACTCGGCGGAGACGTCGAACCGGATATACCGGTGGTCGGAGTACGTCTCCACCTCCTCCATGACGCGCCAGTCAACAATACGCGGTGACAGAGCAGGGCTGGCGAACGAGATGTCCACCACCGACTCGCCCTGCATCCGCACGCATGTGGGGACAGAACCCCGGTTCAGGACGACTAGGCCCGTCTCAAGGGCCCAGTCTTCCACCATCCTACCCCGGACGTCGGTGAACCGGGAACCCCAAGCCAAGTTTTTGGCGTTGAAGTCCCCGAGGACGAGCACGGGGAGGGAACGGAACCCGACGACGACGGTGACCAACTCCCTCAAGGAGTTGTGGAACTCGGCGAGAGTTCGGTTCGGAGAGAAGTACACGCCCACCACAGCGAGCTCTCCGAACCGTGCTGCGACACAACCCCGGCCTCTTTGAGCAGCCTCAAGAGTCGGGGTACCGGCGGCGGCCGACGAGATGATGGTCACCGAGCCGTCCAGGTCCGCCACCCAGTGATCCCTGGGCGGGACAAAGTACGGCTCGGAGACCACGGCGACATTGATCGACCACTGCGCCATGCTCTGGAGCAGGAGATCCTGAGCAGCGGCGCAGTGGTTGATGTTCGCCTGGAGGAGGCGGAATGGAGCCACTATTGACAGTCCATTCCGACCTCCTCAGTGGCGGCAGCGGCGACTGCGGTGGCAGTGGCGGCGGCGGCGGCGGAAACGGCAGGGGCGGCGGAGGGCCTACCTTTGCCCTTTTTAGCGGGAGGGGAGCAGCCCTTGCTCCCGACCCGGTGATTGGCCGGCTTGCCAGCCGCCGCACATGCGTTGCAGTGCAGCGGGGCATTGCACGAGCCGGCCTTGTGACCGGGCCGACCGCAGCGGAAGCAACAGTCGCTGCGGTCCACCTCCGAGGTGCATTTGACACTCACGTGCTCCCCCACGTGACAGCGGTAGCACCTCAGAGGCCGGGTCTCGAGCAGCTTGACCTGCGCCGAGACCCATCCCACCAAGAGCCTTTTGCCCTCCTTCAGCTTCTTGGCCGCTGTGACGGGGCAGCTGACCACCACCGTGCGCAGCCCCGAGTTATCCGGACGGATAGTGCCCACCCTGACCTGGTCAGCAGGGCACCCTCCCGTCCTGGCCACAGCGGCCACCACCTCGCTCTCCGTTACGGAGTCGTCCAGGCCCAAAATCCTGACATCCAGGCATTTGGTGGGCCTGGACACGCGGGCCTCGTCCGCACCGAGGCACGCCCTAAGCCTCTCGGCCAGGGCGTCGGCCGATGGGCCGCTGGTCGCGCCGGGGACCTCCAAGAGACGGGCTCCAGTGGCAGTCACTTTGACTGCAAACCCGTCCGGGGCCCCGAACTCCGCAGGAGTCACCGCCCCCTTGAGCTTGGCGAGGACGTCGCCGTAGGTAACGCCCCTATTGACCGCTTCCGGCTGTAGGGTGATGACCACAGCCGCGGTCTTAGGGGCGAGGAGCAAGGCAGCAGCGCGTTTCTCCCTGCGCTGCTGCTGCCGTCGCTGCCGCTGCGCCTTCTTGCGGCGCTTCCGGCCCTCCCTGGCGACTCTCCTCGCCTCGCCGGCGATTTGCCACCCGCCGCCGTCCTCCGCTCGCGGGGCGGGTTCCACCACCGCTGCCGCAACTCCAGCCTGCCGGGCTGGAGCGCCTCTCCTCTCCTTGCGCCCTGCGGGCGCTGGCGCCGTCGGCGCAGCTGGGGTCTGCGCCGGCGGGGGCGCCGAGGCCCTCGCTGGGGCAGCCGGTCGCGCCCTTGCCGGCGGTTGGGAGCTGCGGCTAGCCTGACTCGAGGTCGAAGGCTTGGCCGCAGCGGCCGCGTACGACCGCGGGACCGCGGGGGCGACCTGACTCGCCGCGAGTGGGGGCGCAAGAGCCTGCCCTCCAGCACGTCGAAACGTCGCTGGAAGGCAGCCATCTCCGCCCGCAGCAGTCCGACTACGTCGGCCTCCGCCGGGGGCTGGGGGCGACTGCCACGAGCAGCGGCGAGCTCGGCCCTGGCCGTCCGCAGCTCGGCCTCCAGAGCCGCGTTAGAGGCCGCCAAGCGCGCCAGCTCTCGCCGCATCTCGGCCAGCTCCGAGCGCACCTTTCCCGCAGTGGGCCCCGCACACTGCTCCAAGGCCGCCTCCGTTATAGTGGCAGTACTGATAGGTTACCCACTCACTGATAGGTTAGAAGTCGGTGCCATAGTTTTTTATTTTCTTAGTTTACGATGTAAATTACACCAGAGCAAAACAGCGCATTCCTCAGTATCTACTATCATTAAGTTATGAAAAAAGCGAGGATTTGTTGATTGTCATTAAATAAATAATATATAGGTATAAATAGATTATAATTATTTTAATAAATGCAAGTATAAAGTTAGTGGTTCCTAACTTATGTATACATACATATGTAGGTTTTGTAATATTGGTGACTGTAAAAATATTATTGTTAAGGCTTTGTTATATTATCCTAATGTATAATGCACGTGACCACAAAGCCTGTGGTACAGATTTAATTCTATACAGGCATTGTATTGTAACCTACCTAGAATAGTTAAATAATAAGCTTAGATTAAGTACATATATGTGAACAAAATGGAAATAAATATATTTGTTTGTTTGTTTTTTATTTCTCGTATAAAGTTACAATACTTAGATAAAATGGAGTTAAGTTCAGGAGTGGGAGGTAGTTACGTCACAACGTGCTACATTTTGTTGCACGCGGTGTCGTCACACGAAATTTCAAATCAATATATTGTCGAAAGCATTTAATTTGGTGAGAAAAGAAAATACTTGTCTAATTTTTTAAAATAATCAACCAGACGAACATTAAAATAAAATTTAGGAAACTAGCCTATTCAGATATTAAAGCAGAAAAATAAATTAGGTGAGTTCTTGGTATCAACAAAACTCAAATCGATTGAAAGGCGTGAAATATTCCATTATTATACATAGAAATTATTTCTACGAAAATTGTATTCATGATCGATGTTCAATGGCAATTATTAGTATACCAAGAGCAATAGAGCAATGCTTATTAACGCCTCAGTATTAATATAGTTCAGATTTCAAAAGGTGTCACTTGTATGCGAATTTGACTCAATCATTATCACATGTACAAAAGCCTTTCGACATCTGGTACTACTTAGTAAAATATGAAAGAAACTTATATAACAGAAGGAACTGTTTTTCATTCTTCTTTTTTTATTTATTTATAATTAATGGAGGACTTACAGCTTATAAAAATTGATAAAACTAACAATAGGCGTAGGTAACAATGAGCCAATGTCAAGTCCTCACGTTTAGGATTTTGAACAAATTAATTAATATGGTGTAAGTATTATTAACATCACGCCTTTTATCCCCGAAGGGGTAGGCAGAGGTGCACATAGAAATAACACCCACTTCTCACTATTTATGTTATGAGTCCCATGTAATAGGGGGTGAGCCTATTGCCATATACCGGGCACATTTCCAGACTCCGTGCTACTACTGAGAATTTTTTAAAAACCCAGTAATACTTTGCCCGACCCGGGAATCGAACCCGAGACCCCTTGCCCGGCAGTCGCACTTGCGACCACTCGGCCAACGAGGAACGATGGTGTAAGTACTATACAATATTAAAAATATATACATTCTGCGTAAATGAAAAGTTAAATATTGAAACAGAGCGTACTTCGTTCTTGTTTTTTCTTCTTCTTTCTGCCTTCATCTAAAGTCTGTTGTATTCGAACAATCTTATTCTTTATCTCCATTTCATTCAAAAGACCCCATTCAATAACAATCAAATTTTTCTTAGTTTAAGTCTTTGACTGATATTATAAAGCTGTTGAAGGCAAATCCTCCGCTAACATCGGTTACCGGCGAACCCCCGTGGCTTTTGTGTGTTGAGTACTTTTTTTATAAAAAACTGTGCTCCTCACTAGGATTATTCCTGTGTCGTGGGTGCATAAACAAATATACAAGTTCACATGACACTCAGACCTGGTACAACAATCAGTGAAATACACAAACAGTTGTTCCGTGCGGGAATTGAACCCGCGACACATTGCGCGGCAGTCATTTGCCCAACCATCGCACCAATCGTGCAGTTATATGCAGACTTATATTATGTATCCATTGTTTCTGTGATATATTTTACCGATTGATAGTTGTAGAGCCCCTAACTGACCAGTGGCCTATAGCTATAAAAATAAACCTAATCCAAACCAACCACGGCTATAAATCAGAAGTTAAAACTTGTTAACACAAGGGGCCTCTGCTTTTTTCTATTTCAGTGTTGTTAAACTATACGGAAACAGTTATTAAGTTGTTGGTACTACGAGCAGACAGCTCCGTCACTTCCCCTGGGTACCGTTACGTCGTAGTTTACAAACTAAGGGGATAGGGGAGTGATAACTCATGGTGGATTGGAACAGGTTTCAACATGTTTTCGATTATAGAGGTATCTGTTACGTATTAGGTAAGTAAGTATGTTTAATTTATAATGTTTTTTTTATTTGTGTGGATTTTCGGAGCTAGAGATTATGTAAGAGTTGTAATGTGGTATATTATTGAACTAAATTCATTAATTCAAAGTTACTTGAATCCCTTCATTGAATCTGATGACTGGCATTTTTGTATTTAGTGCCCTTGTGGTGCCAATGATGTAGTTATTGAGTTTGTTTACCTTGAAGGCTATAAGTTCCTTTGCTGAAATTATACGGAAATACAGGTCAAACACATATTTACATATACCTCTATACACAACATATGAGTTAGTTTCAGTAATATACTACTGAAAGCAAAGCAGGAAACGATACGGTTAAGCCCTCTACCCTAACTGAAAATAGATTAGTTGGCAAAACTGAAAGTTATTTGTTCAGTAATTATGTTTAAATGTGAATTTAATAGTGTCTTCACTATTTATTACTGTAGCCAAGTTTAATGGGGAATTCATGATGCTAGGAACGGGGTGGTTTTTAGTCAGTAAGAGTCTGACACTCACTCTTGCCAAACGAAGACGGGAGAAGTCATTTGATGATTATTTGATGATGATTAAAAAAATCCTTTTATTGACAAAAGATTAATTTCAAACAAATATTATTATCACCAGATATACTTCTATTATTGAACAAGGACCATGTACTGGTTGGTCGAACAAAATATACATAAGTCATACTTACCTATATTACCTGTCTTTTGGGCTTAGGCATTCGTCTAGTCGTTGTCACTAGGGTAAATGATGTGTATAAATTCCAATTCAATGATATATATAATTGAATCCATTTTTCTAGTAGAAATAAATCACAAAGTATACCGCTGTAGGTTAAAGTCTAGTTCACCTATTTTCCTATTATCTTTCTTTATAATTATAAGAACTACGTACCTTTACAAACAACAAACTTGAAGTAAACGTAACCAAATATTTACCATGTTACGTGCAAAACAACACCGGCCCTTATTTTTGATAAACGTGTCTCCCACCCTACATCGCCCGTGTCGCGCATAAACTTCTTTATTCATACATTCCATGCATTCTGATGCTTAACAATCGATATAAATACCTGATTCTATACAAGACTGGCTTGTCAGGGTAGTAGTCACATGAGCGACTGCTGAAGAAGTCCAGCAAGCAAAATACTATTAGGTAAGTATTTAATTTTTTTTGAAAAATGTCTCAGTTTGGGCACGATGTCTTGAAATTGCACCTTATTGTCGTAGTGGCGCCTCAGACAACGGTGAAGGAAAACGTCGTGAGGTAATCTTGGCTTATAATTTCATAATTATAAGTTTGAAATAGCTAACTCATATTGAGCAAGCGTGGTGATTAATGCTCAAACTTTCTCCATGTAGAGAGAGTAGAGGCTTTTGGTCAGCAGTGGCCAATTACTAGTATATGCTATTGATATGTGCATATAGCAAAAGGCTGACCACTCCACCAGTGGTGCAGTGTACACACCTCTGCCCACTAGTGAAAATTAAAGGCATGGTATTAAGTTATTATTTATTTTTTATCTTGTTTAGAAAATATTCATGTGAATATTGTAAAGCGAAACTTTTACACTATATTGCGAAATGTTTCATTTCTAACCGTACGTTAGTAAAAAGTGTGAATGATTTTTTATTTATGCTAAAACTGCTTCTTCATCTTACCAATATGATTGTTTCGGTCATGTTTATATCTGAAATACTTTTAAAGCGTTCGTCAATATTTTATATTATACAACGCATTACTTTAAACTAAAATATTAACTCTAAAAAATTCATATGTTTTGCAAAACAAAATTGAAATAGTTTTCAATAGTAGGTAGTACCAATAGTTGTAGCATTAACATACATCCTAAGAAATTTGATTAATGGTAGTTTCCTAGTAGACACACAGTTAGTGTCGTGAAGAAATAAGTATAAGAAAACAAAAGCTGAACTATGACTCCAAATTATTAGCTTATAATATTTAGCTATCCATAAACTTATTTCTTCACGAAATATACGAATTGTTCATTGTACACTGTCCTTATCTGAGTGCTACAGATGACAAAACTAATGTCTAAACTTTATCAGTGTGTCGCCACCTTTATGATTGACTGTCGAATTATAGGGGTGGTCTAGAGAATCGATCATTCAACGCAAATTCATTCTTTAGCCATCATTCCTTTACTATCGGCATTTTTTCGCAATGGAGGGTATCTGAAAAATAAGTTCACGCTTATATTACGATTTATTTGGTATTTTATTATTTTTGTATAATCAATTGTACTTGTACTCATAAATTACTGGTAGGTATATATTGTACTAGCTGTTACCCGCTTCGCTCGCGTCACAAAAGGAAAAAAGTAGCCTATGTGACATACCAATACACACAGCGCCATCTATACCAATACTTTTGTTTTCCCTCGAGAATATAAAATTTTCCTGGGATAAAAAGTACCCTATAATTTAATACAGACTTCTAACTTTGCGTCTGCAAAAATTCAAAGCAATCGGTTTAGTAGTTACGACGTGAAAGCGGAACAAACAAACAAACAAACAAACAAACTCACTTCCCAATTTATAATATTAGTAAGGATAATTATATGTACCCAAGTGTTTTTCGTTTATGCGTCTACAGTATTTATTTTCCTATGACCTATGTTGATTGATAAATTAATTTTTAAGACACTTCAAAGTTTTGCTATTAAAAAATTTTACCTTATTGACATAATAAATGTATGTAGAAGACATAATCAATTAATCAATGAAACAATTTTACAAATTTTATTTTCATAAACTCAATTTTATACAAAGAAGCATTTTTTATTCCTCATAAAATGTTTATTTTTGTTTCATTTACAAATGGAATTATTTTCTTGATTAAATTGGAACAAACAATTTGTACCAACGATAACTAAGCGGTCAGGCTGTGGGCGCCCAAACAAATATATAGTGGACTATTTCCAAATGAAATTTTAATTAGATTGGTTAGAAACTATCTTTTTCTACCTCGACGGGGTGTCGGGGTTTATTTATTTTTCATTTACAACGAAAATTTAACAAGTTTAAAATTTATTCTACGTTTAATATTTCGCAACCAACAATTCCTTTGCAAAAATATGTTTTGCAAAAAAACTTAATATTTGCGCAATTAGTTTCGCAGGTGGGCGTATCATATTATATTAAAATCATATTACACTGAATGCGTACATATTTTATGACATAGTCGAAAAATATTTTTCTAATATTCATAGAGGAAAATGTACTGCGAAAGAATTTTTAAAGTACACGCGACTAATCCGGCGTAATGAACAAAGCTCTAGGTAACTACTGTTAAAAAATTCTCGGCGAAAATGAGTCATTGTTGCAAAATGAAACGAAAAAATCCAATTCTCGGAGGTCTTCTGCAAAATACGGGCGATGTAGCATGTAAATAAGTCTTTACGAATTAGGGAAGACATCTTTCATCTCTGTTCGAAACGATTAGATATTCATAAGATCGCTCGCTCGTCCCTTGTTTTCCCCGCCTCCAAACATTTTTTACCCTTGATTTATTTTCGTATGTAAACAAAAAAGTTTTACTGCTCAGAAGTAATATGAATCTATAATGCCCAGTTTCCAAGGCTTTCTTTTCAAAAATTACTTTGTATGTTTCAGGATTAGGGCAAATTTAAAAGGAAAAGTTGATAATCACCTCCCAGGGTCATGGTGTACTGTATTGTAAGTTAGATTACTTATTGATTGTATTATTTTTAATTACTTGGTCCTTCCTTCGTTTGACAATGCTTTATGTGGAGTTTAGTACCAGTAGGTAAAATAGAGGTACAGTAGTATTTTATGGCAATTGTAAAATGTTTCTTGGATAGCTGTTTACTACTGTATTTTGAATACATGTTTTGATAAACTAAAAAATGATTTTGTCATAATTAAATTGTCAAACACCAAGCGGTCACCGGTGACCGCAACCTATTGTTCTATAATTGTGTCTACAAAACCGGTACTCGACGAGTTAAAGTTCAGTTTATTTATGATTCTAAAAATGTGACTTTTAGAGATTTAGTAAAACTGTTTAGTCTTAATAAACTAACAGTTAATCCTATGTTTTTTATATCTATGTTGCAGTATTGTATATAGCAAAATCGAAATTCGTCATTAAAAAAAGTAAGTAATCTCTAAGTGGTCAAGAAAACTCAAATATTTTTTTAAAACTTTATTGTTTCTTTATAATGTTTATTACACATGTAATTATATAATGCGGAGCACCGCACTTTCAGGTATCGTAATACATACAACAAATTTATTTAATACTATTGTTACTTGTATACAATAATAAACTTTTGACATAATAGTAACTGGTTATAATAATTATCAAGATCTGTCGTATCCTAATTCAAGAAAAAACACTTTCAATTTATTTATTTATTTCGTTATTTTACATCAAGATTCAGCGGGATTAAAGCTGGACAGCTTTTTATGTACCTCTACAATGTAGTGAAAAATTAATAAAAAAATGTAAGTTTTTAACGACAGTTTCTGTCTAAAAGCACTTCGATATTTAAGCAATAAGTAACGAGCCTTAAAAAATAAAGGGACGGGGGACAAGATTAGGTTTTTATACAATTTTCGAAATTAAGGTACACTTATAGGCAACGAAAGTTTTACACATCTTGAAGTATTTTTACGTATTTTATTTCATTATAATTTTTTATATAGAAATATATCGGTCACAGGAAGAATATTAAAGTACACAAACAATTTTCGATTTGAAATCAGAATTGTTTTCTAACTATGTAAAATATCTTCTCCTAGTTTACGCTTACGACTATCTACTCTATTATTATTTTTATATTTTTATTATTATACAATATCTTACTTTTTCAAATGGGTCTTACTACAAGTATTCCAAAATTAATTTCAATTATTTTCGATATGCATTTTTTATTTAATTAAACATATTTTTACGTGAGTTCCAAAATTAGGAATTAATACGTTTTTTGCAAGTTTCAAGAATGCTGTGTTATAACGAGTAATACAAATATTATTTTCTGTCTATACTTTACCAAGACCCCTTTGCAAAAGTCATCTTACAAATACTATTTACAACATCATTTAGATTCACAAAATTTACTAAAAACTTACTTACAATTTACATCACTTAGTACAGATATTATTAAAGGCTAGATAGAGTGATTCGTATAACCTCAACTATTTACATTTTCTTTTTGTGTTTTAAACGTAGTATTGTCAGCTGTTTATACATTCCTGTGTCCACTATCTTTTTGTTCTTTCATTTGATTAAATTTTTCTTCATCATTTTTCTCTAATACACATCTATCATAAACAATTATACGTTTTATTCGCCAATTAATGTAATACAAAATATTCGTTACATTCCTGTTACAATATTTTACTTGGAAGTATAATCATAGAGTGACAAGGGTTCTTTATATGTTGGAAATCAAATCTAATTATCATTACACAAATTAATACGATTAACACGCTTTATATTTTACACTATATACAACACTATATGGAACAAGCATATCCTACTTGCTCTTGTAAAGTAATTTACTTTATATTGTACATAACACAACCCACACTATAAAATAGCAAATTGTCTCAGCCAGTTGTATTGAAAATGTTGGGCAAAGTTAATATCTTCTGGAAATCCACATTGTCAATATAAGCAGCTGATGTTGATAAAATCCTTGTATTTACATTTAGTTCAAGATCCGTATGTGTCAAGAGAGTGTGATGAACAGGCAAGCTACCAACACGAGGCAGTGTGTCGGCGATGTTGGTGCGAACGCCTGCCCTCCTCGCTGCATCGCCGCAGGGTACTCACCTGATAAAGGAAAAATCGAATTTGCTTCTTTGGCAAAAATTAAAACTGTTCTCAACAATATTGGTAGCAACAAAACAAATATAGAAGAGAATCAGAACCTATTTAGGTAAACAACTCTAACAGACAAAATAACATAATTCCAAAACAATATTTTTACAAATCTGTGAATAATTTACGATTGCTCAAATGAACAAACCCATTTATGATTAACAAACTACAATCATAAAATGAAATGACAGACTACTATTGAAATCAATAAATCTAAATTGAAATACAGAACAAAGACAGACTGGAATTTAAGAACAAGAATAGAGCTATAAAACCAGTCAATATAATTGACGATATTAATATCCGAGGTGACGAGAGCAATTTATTAATATCTAAGAACGACTTTAATGAATTATCACTTATTTGTCAAATCAAAATTTGATTTTATTCATGAACATGAAAGCTTTAATGCAAATCATTGTGTGTCATTTCATTTGAAACATTTTTTTACTCATGAAAGCAAGTACCTGTGATCGTAAATCTTCGACACAGTTAAAAGAAAACCCAATTACTTAGAGTCAAATAAATAATCTTTGTCTTTGTCGTTGTCAATAACGTTCAAGTTGCTTTACGATAGTTTTTTAACTAATGCTAGTGATAAATTGTATGTTACAAGAAAACACCCTATTCCATCGCAGTTCCACCCATTGTTTCTAGCCAAACCTAACATTAAAAAGAAACATACAATTTCGTTGATTCATTGCTTTAATGATAATCGTCTTTAGCCTTCATTTTTTATTCGTAAAGAGGTTCAAAAATGTATTTTCTTTCCTTTATCTTACGGAGGTCGTTTATCATGAAGATTGGGATGCTCTTTACGAATCGCCGTCAAGATTTCGTATTTTATAAATCTCTCTCTGAATTAAACAGATTTGTTCTATAAAGAAACCATTTATATGTAGGCAACGTGACGTCTAATGAAATGTCAATAAAATTAGTCTTTGATAGTATTAAAACGATTAAACTCTCCGATTCATTATTTTTAAATGGTTTCATTTCTTCTATGAACGTTATTAATTAATGAAGTGTTTAACATTACATAAGAGAGAAACACTTAATATTGGGAACGTAGAATTTCATTATCCTACGCAAACAAAATTATACAAAACAGGACCAAAAAGAACATGAGTGTTGTTACGTAAAGCGATCGCAGTGTGATCTAACTCACCATTGAGGACGTGCACCACGATGCTCTTGGACTGCGCGTTGCTCGGGTTACACTGATACGTCCCAGAATCTGAAGGTCTTGCCTGCTGGATTAGCAGGAATGAGGTCGTCGTCTCCCCCTTCTCAGTCACCACCGACACGCCTCCTCTCGGGGAGTCGTAGCTTATTATCTGTATACATTTTATTCACTCCATGTTTTATGGTAATAGGATTGATGCTATTTTCTAGATTGGATACATTTTCCTGTTTTTCATGTTATAAAACTGTTGGATTGAATATATTATTATGGTAATTCAGATTATGTTGTCTGACAAATAGAATTACATCTGGGCTGTTAAATTTCGGGATTGTGTCGTAACTGTTGGTTTGTAAATTTAATGCTTTACGGTCGTGCCGTGAATCATTGTTATTATGAAAATTAAATTCAATTTATAGGGATTTATTTTAAAAGCAAACATTGTTAACCTTTTAGTAGGTCAAATTACGTAATTACAGAACTTTCTCACTACAGACAATTAACGTATTTCCAAGCCAGTTTTTACTATACATTAAACAACTAATAAAAATCAACTCTATTTATACTATATTTGCGTATGTTTTAAAGTAATGATGTAATGTGTTCTTACCGCATCATTGTGGTTCCAAAATATGTATGCTGGCGGTTCAGGTGAGTACAGAACCACACAGGTAAGGTTGATAGTGCTGCCCCTATCTATGTAGAGGTCAGGGCCGCCAATTATCTCTGTTGTTGGCTCTGTAACAAGATTTACAATGTAATCCAGGTAAATTGAAGATAGAACATACATTTTGCTTGAATTTAGGACATTTAACAAGTCTTTAGTTAAATCAAAGCGTATTTAGTTTCACATAAAATAGCTTTTTATGCTTAAAACAGGACTGTTCGTTAGTTAGCCATTTTGTTTGAATGAGCCTAGATTCTTAGAAATGAATATTGCCTCAAAATTTTTGTAGATGTATGAACAATTGTTACCTTAACGTATGTTTTATTTTAACATTTTTGTCTTTTATATTTTTAGAGTAATCACAGTGGCGTACTTTTCTCTGAATAGCACTCGATATTATGTAGTTACGGGCACGTAACTACATCATAATACCTTAAGTTTTTGTCTTATGTTAGTGTCCGTCCTATACAGACATTTTTCCATTCATTCAAATACTCTAGTGTATATAGTACTTGGCATTTCAATGCTTTATACTATGCAATATATAAGGTCTTTCTTGAATGTCTCAAGTAACGAGACCTCGTTAAAATATCATACTTAGGGCAAAAACACGAAGTCACTACAAAAACACTTCTTTAATAAGGAAAGGACGTCGGTACGTTTTGTTTTTCTTATAGCACGCATCAGTTGCGTGCGTGCCTATAATATGACACACTTAATTAACTTGGCCAAACATGGCCAACTTAAATATTTTGTTCTAAGTTCATCAACAAACGCCTTCGCACACATTATACTCGCATATATATAGAGGTAGATATACTAAACGTTCATTTAAAAATTCATACCAAAAACATCATGTATCACCACAGCTTGACCTTTCATGTCATCAAGCTTACAGTAGCATGAAAGTATAAACATTTTAAAACCAATTTCTTAACTAAATAGACATTACGGGTTACTCACGTGAATATTCTGAAAAAAGCTCTACTAGTTTCAAACCACAAAGAGGTGCTTCCTCATGAGCAGCGTGCGCGGTCGCGGCGATGTCGCATAGCCTACTGAGACTACTAGAGCTTTTATCAGTATATTCACGCCAGTAACCCGCGATTTTTAGTTAATTTAGTATGTCTCACGATAGTTATTATAAAAACAAACCATTTTCTTGTTTATAAAGATGGTACTTTGTTTAGGTACATTAAATAATATACCTGTACAGTCAGTTCTGTCAAATAATTTAGGGGAATACAAAGTTATAGTTAAAATCTGATGGGATCTGAACTATTATATAAAGAGTATTAACGCAATATTGCTTAGCCCCGTAGAAAAGAGCCACGATTGCATGGAACTTAATTTTACTATAATTGCTTGGAAAAAAATAAACATTAATTTGCTTAATTAGTCCTTGCAAGATCCTTCACTAACCACCATCTACTAGGAGACCTTACACCTTCTACTAATACACTTTATTATTGTTAACTTACTCGAAGGTTTCATTTAAAATGTGACCTATATAATGTACTATGGCCAGCACAACAACCGACTCCATGAGTAAATTTTTGTAATTGGACTTTCGACTTTATACATAAACGGTAGAGTTGAAAATCTAATAAAGAAATTTGACAGAAAAGTGTAGGTTAACCTGCAGCCGACTGTACTTTTGTATATGTCGTGTTTTCCAGGTCATTTCAAACAGCCTTCATTACAGTTTACCTTTCATTCGCTTTAGCTAAGTGGTCACTAAATAATGAATGTGTTTGCTTTTACGAAGGACCACTTCTCTACCGTCATAATCGTTAGTGTTGGAGCATTACGTACTCCAGTTTTTAATATTTTAAAACGTGGCATTTTTAGTGTCAGTCAGCTTTTTACCGACTTCAAAGAAAAGGAGGAGGTACTATGTTTGGCTGATTTTTTTTTTGTTTGTTCGCTGATTACTCCGCCATTTGTAAAACCGATTTTCAAAATTCTGGTTTTGTTTGAAAGGGTATATACCCATACTCCTGAGATAGTCTTATTTTCATGAGGTCAGGATCTGACGATGGGATCCAAGGGAAACCAAAGGGAACTTACGAAAATTGTAGGGGCGTAGTAATGCGTCTATTATGTTTTTCAATTAGGATTTTTAAACACTACAATTTGATAAGGGTCTGGAGTCGACCTGATGATGAAGCCGATAGACAGCCGAAAGAATTCCTCAACGGTTTAAATTAATTTGTATTGATGAGGGTTTTACATGTAGATAGAGTGGTAGTGTCATTAAGGGTCTGATGATGAAGAAGTGTAATTGTTAAAGGAACTCTTCAACCGTATACAGTAACTACCTCGTGTTTGGGCTTGATTAATTTGTATTGATGAGGACTTTACACCTACATAGAGTGGGACTGTCATTAAGAGTCTGATGATGAAGAATTGTAATTGTTAAGGCAACTCCTCAACGGCATGCAGTAACTACCCACCCCACCCACTGATAGGTTGGAAGTCCGCGCCATAAGCTCATATCATAATGATATAACTTAATCGCCATTAAATTGTAAATTAGGTATTTATTAAGGTTTTAATGAATAATTTTTAACGAACTTGTATGATGGGTTGGATTCAATCCAGGGGACACGCAAAATACCATTGGTTACTAGGTTTTCACGTGAGATTGCATCAGCATTTTTAAGAGTAAAATTTTATAGTGATCTATTGTCATCATCATCACCATAATAATATCACCTACAAGACATCCACTACAGGACATAGGCATCCCCAATGACTTCCAGATAGGTCGATCAGAAGCTACCTGCATCCATTGGCTTCCAGCACCTTAATCAGATCGTCTGTCAACCTTGTGGCTGATATCACTCGCTATATAGTCATCAGCGATCACATTGCCCGCTGCCAGTCATATAACCCAAGTCACCGAATAAGGTGGAAGAAAAAAGACCATGTGGCCAATCACCTAGCATATGGTGTGACTAAGTTACCAATCACATTGAACTCTCTTTTACAAAAGCCCCGAGAAAAGCCGAAAACAGGACAAGATGGAGAGGAAATAACACAGAGAGCAATGAAAGCCTTTCAGGGGCACGACCTTCAGAAATGAAGCATAGGATCGAGAAGAATCTACTTTTCTCTTGAAACAAAAATCATAAGTATATGAAATATCTATTTTAAAATAATATTTATGACTTTAATGTATTTTTTTATTAAAACTGCCTTATTATGACTGCCTCGTTGGTCAAGTGGTCGCAAGTGCGACTGCCGGGCCAGGGTTCGGGTTCGATTCCCGGGTCGGGCAAAATATTACTGTTTTTTTTTTTTCAATAATCTCAGTAGTAGCACGGAGTGTGGAAGTGTGCCCGGTATATGGCAATATAGGCTCACGTCAATATAAGAGAAAGAGAGAGAAAAGGTCGCGGCAACAGTGCATGTTACTCATGAAGAAAAGTCCCTCTGTGACTCGAAACTAGAAGTTCTTTTCTAAGTATATTTACGTGAGAATCATATCATTGTAGTTAATTTCATAGTTAAGTAGTTTATTTAAAAAAAATCTATCTATCTTATTTTATTTTATAATGTATTAAAAATCTCAGTAGTAGCACGGAGTCTAGAAATATGCCCGGTATATGGCAATAGGCTCACCCCCTATTACATGGGACTTAAAACATAAATAGTGAAAAGTGGATGTTACATTGTACAGTGGCATAATGTGCAGCTCAGCCTACCCCTTCGAGGGCCGATGCCGCTTCGGAGTCGCGGAGAACCTAACGGGTAACCGGGGCTCCGACTCGACGTGCAGGAGAAGGAACGGGGTGGTTTTTAGTCAGTAAGAGTCTGACACTCCCTCCCGCCTCACCCAGGCGGGAGCAGTCATTCGATGATTTTACCCCCTTAATTAAAAAAAAAAAAAACCTTCGAGGATATAAGGCGTGATGTTATGTAATGTATTTATTTATTAAACTTCTGTACACCTAAAGCATAACAAGCAATTATTTGCCAACTAAAATTGAAATTACCGGACTGATAAATAACGTTGTTTCTTCAATAAATATCACGTCGTTCATCATTAATTTCGACCTCATTTCTACCGTGTTTATTGACATAACAATAGTTTACAATCAATAAATACGGGTAGTCAACACAGAAGTCATGACACAATCTATTACGTTCAAATTACAAGAGGTTCGTAGACCAATTTAGTTGAACATACCTATCAAATTTTCATAACTAATTAATGTAATTGACATTATATTTTCTTTGGGTTTCCTATTTCCTGGTTGTTAGTTAAAATTGGGTTTGGTATTACCACGATTACTACCTTATAGTGGTACAAATAAGTTTTATGATATTGGAGTCGTGACTCGTATGTCTAATTACGTTTAGCTTATTTGTATATTACAGGTGATTCTTCATTGAAAACATTTTTACTTGACCGAAAAAAAGAAGGTTTGTTTGTGCGCGATCTGATTTTGATGTGGTTTCAGTACACAAACACGAACGACGGTTTTAGTACATTAAGTAACCGACTTCAAAAAAATAGTCATATAAAAATATGCGATGTTATTTATATTTATAAAAATAGACTCACCCCCTATTACATGGGGCACCCCCTATTACATATACTCATTACATAAAATAGTGAAAAGTGGGTATAACATTGTACAGTGGCATTAAGCGCCGTAATGTGCACCTCTGCCTACCGTTATGAGGATAAAGGCGTGATGTTATGTTATATTTATAAAGAAAGAAAGACAGAGAGAGAGAGAGAGATAGAGAGAGCGAGCGAGTGAGTGAGTTAACTAACAACATAAATAACTAACTAACTAACTTCCACCACCCACATAACTAGCTTACTGAAGCATAATTGTAAAAAGTAATTTTTCCATTCACAGTTCAAGTTTATTGTACATATTTTTTTATTTATAAAATAACTAGTGACCCGCCCCTACTCTTCACGGGTGCAAAATGCATGTACCTATTATACATAAAAACCTTGCTTATGAATCACTCTATGTATTTTAAAAAACCGCATCAAATTCCGTTGCGTAGTTTTAAAGATCTAAGCATACATAGAGACAGACTGACGGCGGATAGCGACTTTGTTATACCTCTATACTATGTAGTGATTATTTAGATTATCATTTTATTTAGAATATTTTTTCTCCTGGTTTTTTTTCAACTACGTAACGTGACAGTCTACAGAGTCCTAACCAGAATTGACTGTACCATAGTAAATTGCAAATGCTTTTTTGACATTTTTGCATCTGACGTCTATAACCCACTAAAGGTATCTTAAATGCCATCGCGAAAGACACATCGGGCGTCGGGGATCGCGGGACGATCTCCGGCCACCGTAAGCGCGGGCCTGCGGACGGCGAGCATGGGTGGCTCCCCGTCCGACCAGAAACAGACCCGAGCGTACGGCGCGTCGCGTTCCGCGCGCGCCTCAAAGAGCCATCAGACCACCACAGATGGGGCCCAATACGGCCGATGCCGATTCGGAGTCGCGGAGAACCTAACGGGTAACCGGGGCTCCAACTCGACGTGCAGGAGAAGGAACGGGGTGGTTTTTAGTCAGTAAGAGTCTGACACTCCCTCCCGCCTCACCCAGGCGAAAATCAGGAAGAAAAATCATCGAATGACTGCATTCGATGATTTTCCCCCCATAAAAAAAAGGTATCTTAAATGTACTAAGAAATAGTTTCTAATATCTTTAATACGAACACCCTTAAGTAAATCGTTGTGAACGTAACTTAACTCTAAGATAGACACTGTAAATTAGCCAACACGAAGCTCCGGCAATACAGGGCCCAATATAAACCAACTAAATTTCCATTTGGAAAATTGGAAAACGGAATCTATCGATATTATTTTATTTACATTCGGATTTGAAATTCGGAATTAATTTTGAGGTTTAGGAACTCGCATTAATTGAAAAAGTTCACTGATAGCTATTTCGGGGAAGCATGCAATTTGGAGGTTAGCCTTGATAGTCAAAGGAAGGGCCGTTATCATCGGATCAAAAGATGGAGGAACTTACACAAGATTTTTTTAATCGTCTAATTAAAAACCATGGAATTTTTTAAAGACAAAATACACAAAACTCTTGATATTTTCAGCGAAAATAAACCCTTGTTTAAAATTGAAACAGATAGTGGAAAAGTTATAATACAATTTCTGAAAAGTATAATAATATTTTTATACGATATTTCGGCAAAATATAATTTGAATGAATATCAATTGTATATACAATACCTACACACAACAAGACTAGACAATTGATATACACAATTAATATGATACATATTATTGCAGTGAAAAATATTGTACATTTTCATAAAATAATTACTTTAAATTGGCATCACATTAACATAGTTTTTGTGGTATAGGATAACATCATTGAAATGTGACACCTTAACTGTTTGGTGCAAACAATAAATAACACACATACATATAACATCACGCCTTTTATCCCCGAAGGGATAGGCAGAGGTGTACATCATGCAATATTATCCCACTTTTCACTATTTATGTTATGAGTCCCATGTGTGAGCGTTCTAGACTCCGTGCTACTACCGAGATTTTTGGAAAAAAAACCTAGTAATACTTTGCCTGACCCGGGAATCGAACCCGAGACCCCTTGCCCGGCAGTCGCATTTGCGACCACTTGGTCAAAGAGGCAGTCAACAGACAATAAATAATAAGGGTGACAAATAAATGTAATAAGGAAATATCAACTTACCAACAACGTTGAGATGTATAAAATGACTCATGTGAGGAGTCGTAGATATTTGACACTCGTAAATTCCCGAGTCCCTGTGTTGTGGATACTTGATCTGGAACAAACATTAACTATCAAATCTTTGAATGCCAATAAAAAACGATTGAAAGCAATGCCTCCGCTAAGGTTGGTCACCGGTGACCCCCGTGGCGTCTAACTTGTTAATTCGAAATTCATTTTTTTATGGGTAAGTTGGTAAACGAGGAGAGGGATCACTTGATGGTAAGCAATAAAAAACTACTTTGTAATTAACAATTTTGTTACTTGAACTTTAATTTAAACCGAAGTTTAAACAATAAAAAACTGTGTCACGCAAACGTATTCGAAAGCCTTAAATTGAAATACTTAATAAACTAGGTAATTAAATGCTTTATTTGGTCTAGATTGTAACAAATAATATATATATATATATATATTTATTGATTTTTTTTCAGACGGATCACATGATGGTGAGCAATCGGCGCCGCCCATGGATGCTTGAAACACCGAGGCATTACAAGTGCGTTACCAGCCTTTTGTAAATTGGGAATTTGAGGATTGTGGAGGATTCGGGAATTGGGGAGACTGGGGAGAGGCCGTAATTGAGCCTCCGGTAAACTCTCTCTCACACGACGAAACACAACTCAAACGTTGTTTCACGTCAGTTTTTTGTGAGGCCCTGGTATCACTCCGGTCGAGCCAGCCCATTCGTGCCGAAACATAGCTCTCCCACACTTCATCCTTTAATTTAGCCAACGAGATAGAAAATAATAATGCAATGTGTAAGACAATTTTCTGGTCTGGTGAACGTCTGAATCTGCTTGTAAAGTTTTCGTTCGAAGACATTTTGTTGGGAAGTGATTTTGTATGATGTATAGAGATTTTCTTGAGTTGATTTCGAAAATATTTTTTAAATAATAACATGAATTATTATACTTGTCTATAAATGCCGTGAATACGTTTAATTAATAAAGTAAGTATAGGAAATTTATTGCGGGTATTACTTTACCAAATCATTAAGGATTTTTTAATAAGCTAGCTTTTAAACTAATTCATAGTATACAGTTCCCTGTAAACCTTTGGTTTTCCACTTTTGAATAACCGTTTACAAATAGGTGTTGAATGTAAAAAAATGAGTCTTATTAGATATAGAGGTACAGCAATAGGACTAACAGCATAACTAAAGAGAAGTGAGCATGACTACACTTCTTTTGATAAATAGACCTAATATTATGCTAATGTTACACAACATTATTATGTACAATATTAATTTAGTTGTGTAACAAACAGAGCGGCAGATCATTTCAACGTTAACCGTCAAGTATTTTGTACGTAAAACGGTAATTTAATATTCTGAGCAATATTCTAGAACTTTACAAAGATAAATGTATACAGATATATTTCAGAAACAGTATCTGCTTAAGCAAACATTTCAGTGATTTTAAGTACAATTGATATTATTTGACATCCACGGGCTTTATTTGAATTGTTATATTAGACAGTTAAGTAAATTTTGCTTGAACTAAATAGATTGTAGTACTTTTTATGGGAGATTTAAACGACGTGTTTATTTTCACATGAATTCCGGTCGGTTACAGTTTAATGTATAAACATAGACACATAACAACGTCACGCCTTTTATCTCTGAAGGGGTAGGCAAGGGTGCACATTACGGCACTTAATGCCACTGTACAATGTAACACCCATTTTTCACTATTTGCGCTATGAATCTCATGTACTAGGGAGTGAACCTAAACCGGCCACAATTCCAGGCTCCATGCTATTATTGAGATTTTTGTCGAAAAAACCTAATAATACTTTCCCCGACCCCTTGTCCACCAGTTGCAATTGTGACCACACGGCCACCGAGGCAACCAAACATATAATATTTCAAAAATGTTTTTAGGTACTTTTATTCCATGATTGATGTTTATTTTGCTGTGATATTTTATTTAAACTCCCAAAGGACTTTTATTTAGATAGTGACGTACAGAAGGGTACTAAAACGGTGAGATTATTTATTTTAAAAACTAAAAATATCACACCAAACTAAAGTAATAATAACCAACCGCAAATACTTTACACATATTTTAATTTAAATTTTAAACTTTTGTAAAGGCTGTCTTTCCATCCTATTCGTATATCAACATGTAAATATTTTTATGTAACTGTACTTTTACGTGTTGACTTCGTAAGTCGAAGACATGAAACACGATATTTCGTACTCATAATACTTTATGATTTTTTTATAGCATAAACTGGTAAACGAGCAGACGGATCACCTGATGGTAAGCAATCGGCGCCGCCCATGGACACCCGAAACACTAAGGCGTTACAAGTGCGTTACCGGCCTTTTGGCAATTTGAAGATTGTGGAGGATTCGGGGATTCGAGAGACTAGGGAGAGGGCGGGGTAATTGACCTTCGGTAACCTCACTCACACAACGCAAGCGTTGTTTCACGTCGATTTTCTGTGAGGCCGTGGTATCCACCAATCGATCGAGCCGACCCATTCGTGCCGAAGCATGGCTCTCCCACACATGATTCACTAAACTATCTTTGGATAAATACCATATCATCTCATATATCGACATACTTCTAGAAACAATTCCACTTTGTTAAGGCCACCACAAACACTATACTAGAGGTATAATAAATATTAATATTTCGAGCTAGCTATATTTATGTAGCTCCCGTATATGGTAGACGGGAGCAACATGAATACAATAATTATATATTTTCAGTCTGCAACACCGTATCGATTTAAATATATTAATATAACAAAAAATATTTTGTCGAAATATTTTGGTAACGTCTTAGAAATGTATACTATAGTGGTTTTTGTAATCACTCAATTTGTCTTGAAAATATGTGATAATATACCTTACTATACCTTGCTATATCTTGCTATAATATATATATTTGCTGGGTCTGTGACGGACTTTATTGTTGTTATGTGTAAACAAATATTTGTCTCCATTAAAACTCCTAAAATGTCTCGTTTGCGTGTTCGTATAGTTGAAGAAAAGATATTGGAGGAGCTCGGTTTTTATCTCCGAGGCAAGTTGCCAAAACATAGATTACAATCTTAAGTGGTTTCTTGAACATGTAGCGAAGTTTATCCCTTAAGCGGAGGGCCTCGTCTTATTATTCGCTCCAATATGTCATTTGACTTGCCAAAACACTCTTTAGCTTTAGTGTTTGTCCAAAACTTGTTTAGTTTATTATAGTAAAATATGAACTTGTAATCGTCCTACGGATGAATAAATGATTCTTCGGTATTATATCCTCGAAATCGACTATGTAAACATAATTCTTCAACCCTAGACACATGCATAGATATATGAGACCGATCACATTCTGATGTTTGTTAAATTAAGGTAGTTAAATTTAATACTTAATAATTTTCTCTGTCAATTCCATAATTATTAAGTTGTCCATACAATTATATAATATCAAAACATTTAAGTAGAGATAATGACAGGGTATGAAAATTTAAAATCTAATTAGTCCGACAGTTACATAATGAATAAATATTAGACACATAATTTTTTTATTTTGTCGTATAAGAAAACAATACTAAGATAATACAAATCAAAGTTTAGGAGCGCGAGGTAAAACGTCATTTCCATGTACAAAACGTCCCTAGAAGTGACGTCACACGATATTTCAAATCAATATATCGTCAAAAGTTTTTGTTTCGGTAAGAAAACAAAAAATACGTGTCTGTAGTAATCTACCAAACGGACGTTAAAATAAAATTTAGTCATGTACTCTATTATAATGGAATTCCCATAAAGCCATTTTCAATATCAATTCTACACATTGAAACTCGAGTGATATTTGACGTATTCAATACATTTACCTGTAAAGTCCAGTCCTCAGAGTGCGGCAAGTGAATGGCTCTAAACCTTTGATCGCTCGTGTATGTGTATCGGCCGACTGTCAGCAGATGGATGTCTCTGTGCCGTACCCATGATACTTGCATGTTTAACTGAAACAAAACGGTTTTATTAGAGATGTTTCCATGATATCAATAGCCTATAAGTGGCTACTGCTGACCAGAGGCTTTTTCTCGCACGGCAAGAAGGTTTGAGCAGCAATCACCACGCTTACTCAATGCGGGTAGGTAATTTCAAATTTATAATTAAAAATTATGAGCCCAGGTTTCCTTACGATGTTTTCATCGTTTGTCAGTGATGTCGAAAATAATCATAGAAAGTACATAATAATATAACTCTGAGAAATTATCATTAGAGGCATTGTATGGTTAACTAAAAATCGCGGGTTAATCACGTGAACATACTGAGAAAAGGGGTTCTTCCTCATGAGTAACGTGTGCGGTCGTGGTAATGTCGCGCAGCCTACAGCAGCTCATGAGGAAGAACCTCTCTGTGGTTCGAAACTAGTGGAGCTTTTCTAAGTATAATCACGTGAGTAACCCACGAATGTTAGTTAATTTAGTATGTCTGACGATAGTATTATAAAATCATTGTATAATAGAAAATATTTACAACTGCATAGTAATAGAGATCTAGTTACTGAAAATAGTGAAGCAAATTAACATTTTAAGCACTTTGGAAAAAGAGCATTAATATTTGTTCTTAAAAAAGACATACAAAAGCCAAGAAAAAATTAATGCAATCTTTCGGGATCATCTCCAAAATATTCTTGGCAACCGGACAACTTTATATATTACACAGGGAAATGAGGTAGTTACTGGAAGCTCATTTTCCTTTGACGTAAAAAATAAAATCAAATAGAATCGCATTAACGATAGGTTATAACCGAGCAGGGAAATGGGAGCCTTAATGGTATAACATTGTAACGTGTAGGTACCTGACTGTCTATTAGCATTAGTTGGCTTACAAAGCTTCGCTCTCATTTCACTGTAGCGATCATTACACAGGCCTTAATGAACGCGGTTTTTATTTTTTATTTAGTTCGGTCTGCAGACAGTATCCATTAATGCACTATCTTGTCTTTGAAGATTGAGATTTCTGATTATGATGTTATTTTTAATTATGTCCTTTCATTTTAATGTAATCCTAGTTTTCTGTTAATGTAATTTGTAAATTACCTAGAGATAAATATCTGTTGTCTTATTAATGGGTTCATTTATTTAAATGCTTTAGTAAATGACTTATCATGTAATTAGGAGTGAATCTGTTGCCAAATTTCAGACAGAGTTTCAGATCCCTGAAAACTACTGAAGCCTGATCTTGAAAATATTCGAAAATTTGAAAAAAAAACCTTAATTATACAAGAATCGAACCTTGCTTGGAATCATTCGACCAACTAAATTTAATTTGGCTCAAAAATGACCTACATACATTATAGCGACATACTTTTACTTTGTAGTAATTTAATCGAGCGGCCATGGCCTGATATTATATCGATACAAGCTTATTGTATGCAATTATCGTTGTTATTGTAGCATTTTAATGAAAGAGACGTGTATAACTGTTGTTCATGTTCAATTCATATAATGTTCAGTCTATTGTTATAATAATAAAACACTTTTATGAGTGTGAAACGGTTAGTCTAGCTTTTAATTCAGACATATTGATCTATGTACAAATGAAAATTGCCATATTATTTTTTCCTATAAGAAACTTTCTTTTGACAGACTTCTTATTAGTTAACATTGAACTAGAAATATTCAACTTAAGATTGCCATTGTGCCTTTAACAATCCTTCATGAATGGCTACCGTCATAAAGTCGTTAATATTATTACCTTCATAGGTATTGATACAATTATGCTAAGGCTAGGCATCTTAACCAAAAACACTAAGTTAACAATAATGGTAAATCCAAAAAACCCCAATCGTAATCCCTACTACAGCACTAGTAACAAGAAATGAAATATAAACCACAAACAATCCCACACCAAAACCAAAAATCATAACAAATATCAGTTACTAACAGAAAAACTCATTTTTTAATGTGGTCGACATTAAAAAATATAGCAAACGAAGTCTCCAGAAAAGTTATTAAAAAACACGAAACCGTTTACCTGAAACCAATTACGGGCCAGCACATAAATTTAGAACCGTTGATAGCGCCGCATTTAAAAACGCCGTGTGAAAGAAAGAGAGATCTCGTTACGTAGACCTGTTATTTATATGGGATGTGGCGACTTCGCCTAATGAGACTTTTATTTATAAAGTTCAGCACAATACAGGCTTTAAAGTTTCATTCTGCTATTGTTACGTTTCATTTTAAGCGGGGAGTTTGTGGTACCCCGCTATGTAAATTGGACGGTGCCTGTTGAAATAAGGGTAACTCGTTAGTACGTAGTGTGTACTCGAGGCCACCACACGTCTGTATTGTTACGGGTGCTTAACGTAAGTGCGTTGGCGCGGCAGTAATGTTTTGAAGTAATTTGACTTTCTGTTTTTGAGACACCTATTTTACTTAGTCTATACTTATATCTGTATGATTTTGTAGCAGTGTTTTGAAGGTTTCAAGATGGTGTCATTGTAAAAAGTGTACTCTAATTAAAAGATACAATTATTTTTATGTTATCTGATGATACTTACAACATAAATAATTTGAATCTACTCCTGGCAGCTGGCAGCTATACTGCCAAAACAATCATATCTGGGACGTTTACTAAGACGTTACATGTATACCTATGTCAATCATCACGATTGACATGGATCACTATAGCTTACCTATGTACACGCTACGTGTAAAGCACTTCAATCAAAGTAATTGCCAATATATCAATACACGTCACAAATGTACCAACATTGGCTGTACACAACATGTTGGCGCATACATTGGCCATGAGGTATTTGTTCTATCGTCAGCGAACAAATGATAAGCTTTTGGCTATTTGATCACTCAAAAAATGAACAACAGATTTGCAATCAGTGAAAAGTTTGCGTTGTGGACGAAGATTCTTTCCACTAGTTTGTCGCTGAGAGAGTTGTCAGCTAGACGCAGTCGTAGATTTAGCAAAAAACTGCCATACTGCAAGATACGAATAATCGTCCATTGCACAATACATATAGCATACTATCTTGTAATGTAGAGACTAAACTATTGAAACACTCTTGCTTCCTACAATATCTAGCTGTACTCGCTTCTCATTCATCGTCTTCGGAGGGACAAGAGCTCATAACCCAACGTATTATCCCCGAAAGATAGAACATATCCATTGCCACTGACATAAATCCAACTAGGCACGTGCAAAACGACGGGATGTTATCCCGGCCTTTTATCTTTAGCGTCATTTCATGTGTGATATAAAGTTAGGAAGGAATCTTGTGACGGACAAACGACCACAGCACTTTTGTTCGAACGATCTAGAATGTTTTCTTAGCCAAAAATTCAATTATTCTTAGATACTGGTGGATTGCTTATAATAGACGATAGTAGTGTTTAAATATTGTAACGTTTTCTTTTTCTCATAAAGACTGTCAAACTTATTACCAAAAACCGACGGCTTAAAACAGCTATAAAGGAATTATAGGGTAAAGTTCACATACCGTTTTATTCCCTAAATTCTTGACCCGGCAGTTTAGATATGCCGTTTTTCCGAGCAACGCTGTCACGTTCTTAGACGCCATCAGGTCGAAATAAGGCCCAGTCCGAGGTGTTGGCCTTGGGCCGTCGAGAGCCGCTCCGGACCGGATCGCGTTGTCCGCAGACCCGGCCGGCGACGCCGTGGCGGAGGCGTTCGTTGGCGAACCCTTGCCGAGTTCGCGCTGTGCTGATGATACTGCGAAAGAAGAAACAGACTTTAGTTTTATTGTAATTAGGCAAAATCATTTTAAAATAAAAACCAGATCTTCTAGTATTTAATATATTATTGAATACTTCTAAGAAACTACTTAAATAAAATAAACAATAGGACGTAATTCTTATTATGATTGTTATTCTTTTAACGAATAAGTTGTCGACAAAGCTTCCAAGGTGCATTTCCACCTGATCCTATTAAAATCTAAAAGGAAATTTTGTCACGAACCGAGACCAGTATCACCTCTAGAATAAATTTTGGTAAATTGACTCAAATCCGAAGTTACTTTTCTCCTATTTTAACCCTTGCAAATATAGTGCGGTAGGACTGAAATAGATTAACGCCGACAACTTTATTATCCGTGTCTGTTCTGTTGGAAACTTCGTAAAACCGATCACGTGTGTGAACATCACTTGAGTGACGTCACGCTGGGCATTCACGCCATGCGCCAGTTTTACTGGGAATGTAGCGCGCTGTTCAAGTTTATTTCTTTTTGTGCCAGGAAAAATTGATTGAATGTCCAATGTATGTCGGAGTTTCTTCAGGATTGGGTATGTTTTTGGATTCGTAGGTGGACTGGTTCCGAGAGTCAACTTACTGTTGCTGTTATTATGTAACAACATTTCAAAGATCTATCTTAAACCTTCAAAAATATAATACACAATTTTTCTAGTAACACATTACAGAATATTTCATACTTCTATTTTTTCTAACCAAACAAAACCCACAATGTTAGCCATCAGAATGATTGTAATTTAATACACGTTTTATGAAAGCAAAGTGTGAAGATAAATATCAACAACAACTGCTTTCGAATAACGAACACCGCGCTGAGTATCATGTTACCTAAAAAGGAAAGCTAACATTTTAAAAGGCACACACACGTTCCTTATATTTGCCAACCTTGCTTCAAAATGCTTTCAGGGACTTTGTAAGAAACATGAGCACGCTAATGTTATTTTAATGTGTGAGTACTGTTTTACGTGTCTTACTCATGAGACATTACTTTTTTAATACAGCCTCATATATGACAACTTCCTTCAAGATAGTTTTGGTTTTCATTCTTCTATTAATGAAACTGCGGTTTCTAAATGTAATATTTGGCATCATCTGCCTTTTGGCAGTCCTTGCCCTTAGTAAACCGATTTTTTTTTAGCCTTATTTATGGACTGAAAATATGTCAGTGTAAAATTCAATATAATTTAACTGTGGTATATACTCGGCTTATACTTGCATACGATCTGTTTTACGTCCTCCGATCTATCCAAAAGTATGCCTATATTGTAAGAAAATTGTAATCACCAGAAAACAACACCATGTTCACTGTCTTTTTAGCAACTAATCTCAAGTTACACCATCTCAAGGGTTATAAAATAAAAAAAGTGTTACCGTATCTATCTAGCCTTCAGAGCCAGAATTTGAATGAAAAGCGTTGTCGCCTCTATCAGTTATTATCCTGTCATTTAGAGTGGCACCTGTTCCCTTGGGAGTTCCTTAGTCTCTATTCTTCGTTTCATCATTGTTGGGAGGCGACGAAGCACGAGTAAATTCTATGCTTTGTTTATTGTAGTCTTTATGTCCTGCTCTTAGGACTGCAAATGTATATTCATGTCTTGATTTAGATGTCTTGGATCGTTATTGTTGTTGCCTGCCTTTTTGGATTGGCTTCATTGGTACCTAACAGATTTTTTCATTTGTAATATTATTTTTGGTCGGTAGTTTGTTGCTATATTTATTTTGTTCATTCAATTAAAAATGCTATATGTAGAAGTATTTAAAAAAAATATATATCTGACGAAATAGCGACTGCGTTTGATTTAAAAAAATGAGAAACTTTTCACATTCTTAATACATACGATTAATAACATCAGACATACAAAAAAATTGTGCATTATCAATACTTATTTAATTTACCTTTATGAATTGCAAATGACGTCCTTAAAAGCAATACAATGAGATGTCATTACACAAAAAGGCTTCGAAAAAATAGCACATTATTTCTGAGGCTTTACTAATTTAATAAGACATAAAACTTAGGCACACAAAAGATTTTTCGAAACAATGTCTCGAACAAAACATTTCAGTGATGCAGAAATTAATTTTTTGCTAGACTAGACGTGATTTTTTGAAATTCTTTCAATTTTCAAGTTCATTTCAGTAAAATGATAAAAGGTAAACGCGAGAGATTTATTAAAAAAACACAATTTTATGCTTCGTAAAATGAAAATATAAAAGATCAGCTGTGACCCGTGGTTTTACCTGAGTATGTTCATCTAAAATAATCTAAATTTAGTTTGACATGTGTCATATCTTCAATTTAATCATTACAATGAGACTATCGCCCGAATATTGAAAGGCTACTCAATTTTAAGTACTTAAATATCCATCTGTGTCACTATACAAAAAAAATTGTAGCGACAGAACTATACTTAAGCGTGACTTAAAAATGAGTAACCTTTCAGTATTCCGGCATATGACACATGATTCTATTAAGTCAATACTACTCAAATTTAACACTCGAAAGGACCAATAAGACCCAAATTAACACAAAGACCAAAATTGAAATACGAAACCGAATAACTAATATTGTAATGACATCCAAATTATAAATTACGCGTCAAAATTTCCGCAAGCAAACATTTGGTCACAAATAAATTTAACAACAGTTGAAGGTTTCCCAATTGTTCCCAGTTTCCGCAGACCCGATGCTAATAACATACATGATAATAAACTAGGAGGCCTTCCTATTGTTATTGCTGACGGTATTGAATATCACAAAATGGCCGCGTACAAGGGATCGGAACAAAACACGAGCGAACAAGAAGGGTTCGTTGGTAATTTTATAGCGGAAGCCCTAACATATTTTTACAGAGCTACTAGGTAAATGCCAAAAGTTTTTGTGTGCCAATGAATACCTTCGCGTTTAAGTATCGTCGAGTTGTGATCGATGAAAACGACAAGGTGTTACAAAGATGTAGAATGGTTTTGAAAAAAAAATATGTTTATATTATAACTTTCGTGAGACATACTAAATTAATTAATATGTTTTCGACTTACCCACGTAATGATTTGACGAGTGAGTATAAGTCGCGGGTTGCGGAATGCTTCTCATGAATGTGAGCCTCTAGCATTGCTTGAAACTAGTTGAGCACCTCTTTAAATAATTACTTGAGTAAACCGAAAACATAATAATTAAAGAAAAATATGCTGGAAGTCTCCAGTTTCCTATAAAAATGGTTGTTAGATAACTTATACCTACTGAAGATAAATGATTGCTATAAATCAAAATTATGCACTTATTAAAAAACCAATTTTCACAATACTAACACTATTCCTCAATTTTGATTCTAACCTAAACTAAAATACAGCTTCAAATAGTTGGAGCATAAATTACGTCTCAAGGCATCATAAGCTTAGCTCCGTATGCCGTATATTTTAGAGGTTAGGACAGTCTGCAACATATGCAAAAGAGGATCCCACTAACGAGTTTAGACAGACTGAACTTAATTGCCAAAACGTAGCATTACAACTCAAGTTATCTTTTCTAACTTAGAATTGAAGCACCCACACATAGGTATAAAGCACATGTTTATAACTAAAGTAATACGCAATGCAGATGTGAAACGAAACTCGTCTGACCAGTGTCTGCAGTATTCGGAATTTGGTCTGGGTTAAAATAAATCAGGTTTTTAGGGCTTAACTGTTTGTCTAGGAACGGGCTAAAAAACTTGGAATTACTTATGCGGTGCAATTTGTAAGGATTCGGTCTGTAAATGAAGATGTACCGGTGGCGGTGGACTCGGCTACTATCTTTGTAGTTTGTTGTGTGACGTCTTAGTGGAACGTTAATGTGTTCGCTTTATACAGAGTGATTTATTTTTAGTTTCCTTAGTTTTGTTTTGGTCTGCTCCGTCCTTTTGTTTTAGTGTAATTGTGTTAGAGTTTTGGTCTTATGTAATGCAATATCGTCTTTTACGGGATAGAAGTTGTGATAGTGGTAGTTGTGGTGAGGATTTCTTAGCCTTTTAAACGTTCTACAAATAACTTAACTACTGTTTTAAAGGAGAAGAAAGCTTAAAAACCATGTTTAAACAAGAAAAGCACTTATCTTTACCAATAGCAATTGCGATCGTTAAATCATAGTAATATAATACCATAGTTATAAAAGTAAATACAGATTAGAATGCCTAATCAAAGACCCAGTAAAACCCTAAGAAATGAAAACAACCAAACCTCACTTCTCAATATTCGTTAATATCTCATAACTTCTAACAGCCGATAATCCAAATACCCACGAAATAAAACAAGCCGAATGGATAGCAGTAATAAAACCGACCATTACTGAAGTAAACAATATTAGAAAGAGTCGGGGGTTATAAATCTAAGAAGAATTGCCCAGACAGCGACGGCCGACCAAATTGTGGCGAAAGATGGCACTATATACGTAATACATAAGTTTGATAACGTCGTGTTTTGTCGTCCAAAAAATTTTTTCTTTTGATAGTAAGTTTTGTTAGTGTTTTTGGTAAGTTAAATATATATGATTTTAATGGTTAATTGGAAATGTAAGAAGAATTGGGATGATGACAGGGTATGAAAATTTAAAATCTATTTAGTCCGAAAGTTAGGTAATGAAAAAATATTAGACACGTATTTTTTATTTTGTTGTATTATAAAATAATACTTAGATAAAACGAATCAAAGTTTAGGAGTGGGGGTATGAAATGTACATAGAAGTGACGTCACGCGACATTCCGAATCAATATATCGTCGAAAGTATTCGTTTCTGTAAGAAAATAAAAAAATACGTGTGTAATGTTTTAAAATAATTTACCAGACGGACATTAAAATATAAATTAGGCATCTACCCTATTGTAGATAAATTTTAAAGAACCAACTTTTACTAAGTAAAAATAAATATCAGATTCAAAATCAATGAGTTTTTAACCGACTTCAAACAAGGAGGTTCTCAGTTTGACTTGTTTGTATGTTTGTGCGTGATTATCTCTGAACTGATGTTGATTTTTCAGAAAAGTGCTCGTTACACTTACGAAAAGATTTCAGGTTTAGGTAACCGACTTTAAAAAAGAGGAAGTAGAAGTCGGTTTTTTAAATGTAGTCTATGAAAGAATTATCGTTCGTTAATTCATAGACATGTGTGGGAAATCCAAATTATAAAAAATAAATAAATCACAGTTAAACCGACAAACACATCAGAGGCTTTAATTCAAGTTTGTTTTACGTTTAAAGTGATCGAAACGAAAGCTCGTCCAGCGCTCTGAGGCCTTAGTATGAGTTTCATTTACGTTTAAAGTATTCGTAACGAGTTCGCGTTCGGCACTCTGATTGGCCGGCGCCAATGAAGCAACCAATCGGAGCGCCGAACGCGAACTCGTTACGATTACTTTAAACGTAAAACAAACTCGTACTAAGGCCTCTGATTGGTTAGTTCATTGGAGTCAGCCAATCACAGCGCCGAACGCGTATTCGTTTCGATTACTATAAACGTAATTGAAACTCGTACTAAGGCCTTAGAAACAATCCTCAATGACATACTATACAAAAAGGGGTCAAACAATGTTCAAAAGAAACAGTAAATAAAATATTACTCTCAGAAATGTATCACCCTACATAACATAACATAACTTCACGCCTTTTTATCCCCGAAGGGGTAGGCAGAGGTGCACATTACGGCACTTAATGCCACTGTACAATGTAACACCCACTTTTCACTATTTATGTTACGAGTCCCATGTAATAGGGGGTGAGCCTATTGCCATATACCGGGCACATTTCCAGGCTCCGTGCTACTACTGAGAATTTTTTAAAAACCCAGTAATACTTTGCCCGACCCGGGAATCGAACCCGAGACCCCTTGCCCGGCAGTCGCACTTGCGACCACTCGGCCAACGAGGCAGTCAAGTGTATCACCCTCTTTTTTTATATTTCAAATTGATTACACAGCAATTAGGAAATACAAATAACAATCAATTTTTAGGAAAGGAAAATACGATTCTAATTGAGAACAATTTATTTACAAGCCTTTTCATCAAGAGAAAATAAGGGTCGTAAGATACATGACGCGAGTTTTCCATCTGATGTACTGAGAGTACCTACACATGATTGCTCTTATTGATACCATTTGAGTCTTGATTGTTTATGAAAATTACACTAACGATATAAAATTTTAAATTACCAATAGGAAGTGATTATGCAATACGGTATCTTCATCACTTCTTTGAGTTTTTTCTAAAACTGCACTTAAGAAGAAAAAATCTGAGCCACTAACGTTTTTCCTTTTCATTTCTTGACAAGTATTTTATTGTGTAGTTTTGTGTAGCGTACCATCTACCTCTATAGCGCATTTTAACCTACGCATTGACTTAAAACAGTCTTAAAAAAAATACAAAGCATTACTTTTTAAAATTTAATTAAATTTCCGCGCTAAGTCTATCTCAGCCCTAAAGCGATAAATAAAACGCGAATTTATATTCCATACCAAATATACTAACTGTCCACAGAACAAAATACAAATTAAAAACGAATCTCAGTCTTAATAAGATTCTCGTAAACAAAGACGTATAGAATTACTTTATTGAGGACAGATTTCAACGAAACATTCTGAATAAACCGACCTATTTTGAGTGTTTCTTCGAAATTTGTATTTCGATCGGAAGAAAGAGATATTATTCGATGCTCTATTCGATGGTCGATTGACATTTATTTATTTAATGGTATCGACTCAGGTAAAAACATGAAACGTAAATGATAAAAAAATGCGAATTATTGATATATGTTGTGAAAAATGAGAACAGTTTGCGAATTATTATTACGAAATTGAAAAATGTAATACTTATCATGTACTCGGAATTGAAAATAAATTGTAGTTTTATTTTACTTAAACAAAACGTCACATATTTTTTACGAACGGTTTAAAATTTACGATACTCTTGCTCATCTCAAAAAAAAAAAACTTTATGTAATCCATTTGGTTACGCAACTCATCTCTTCTGAAGGATACTTTAACCTCAATTCTCAAAGACGGCATCTAAAGATTTATGACGATTAACGTTTTCAACGAGATTTAATTATGTGAAAATTTTAGATACTTTAATTAATCACGAAAGCGGGTTCCGTTATTGATCGTGTGGTTTCTCGATTCTATCTTTGCAGAGTCATGCGGGAAGTTGTGTCGGCTGGTTTGTTACTGAAATTTGGTAATTATTATGTAAATTATATTTGGAATATTTTTTGTTTGGAATTAAGTTATTAAAATTGTCATTTTATTTTTTTGGAAAAAATGTGTGTACATTGGTTTTTTTTTTTTTTTTTTTAAGGGGGGAAATCATCGAATGACTGCCCCCGCCTGGGTGAGGCGGGAGGGAGTGTCAGACTCTTACTGACTAAAAACCACCCCGTTCCTTCTCCTGCACGTCGAGCCGGAGCCCCGGTTACCCGTTAGGTTCTCCGCGACTCCGAATCGGCAACGGCCCTATTGGGCCCCATCTGTGGTGGTCTGATGGCTCTTTGAGGCGCGCGCGGAACGCGACGCGCCGTACGCTCGGGTCTGTTTCTGGTCGGACGGGGAGCCACCCATGCTCGCCGTCCGCAGGCCCGCGCTTACGGTGGCCGGAGATCGTCCCGCGATCCCTGACGCCCGGTGTGTCCTTCGCGATGGCTGGGTTGCGAGGAGGCAGCGCTTCGCTGCCTCACGCGTCCCGCCTCCTCCTTAGCTAGCATGACTGCTTCGCAAAAGGAGGAGACGGCATCCCAATCCCCCTCGCTCCGCATCATGGCCTGCACTAGGCCCGGACGCGAGAGGTCGCCATCGCCGATCACTTCCCTGAGGACACGGCGGTGCTCAGCCCACGAAGGGCATTCTCCCACCGTGTGTTCCACCGTGTCCTCAGGGCGGTCCTCGCAGTGATGACACCCGGGCGTTTCCTCCCGCCCCATCAGACACAGGTACCTCCCGAAACTTCCATGTCCGGTGAGGACCTGCGTCAGGCGGTAGGTGAGGACGCCGTAGCGTCTCTCAAGCCACTCCTCAAAGAGGGGACTTACCGCTGCGATGGCAGCGAGCCCAGTGTACATTGGTTTAAGGTTATAATAAGTTAAAGAAAACATAAGCTTTCTAGTAATTTTTGTGATGACATAATGAAGTTTGTATTAATAACTTCAAAAAATCAAGTGACTGTACTAGATATAACCTTCCAAATTGTTACAAAACTATCATTACTATCGATATCTAATAATAATATTAGCTATTCTTAAAATGGTTTGTTTCAAACTATAAAGTATAATAAAGGACAAAGAAGAATACTAGCAGCAATAACTAACATTACAACAATTTGACTGCATGGTTGGTGCGGTGGCCGGGCAACCGGCCGCCGTGCAACGTGTCGCAGGTTCGATTCCCGCACGGAACAACACTTTGTGTGATCCACAAAATGTTGTTTCTGGTCTAGGTGTCATTGTGTATGTGAACTTGTATGTTTGTAAACGCACCCACGAAACATCAGAAAATCCTAAGTGGGGCAACGTTTTATTAAAAAAAAAAAACTTGTGAATTATCACTTTCTACTTTCAAACAAAAATGACTCTTAAAACAATTACGAAGAACATTATCCCATATTATTTTCATTTCTTACACACGATAACCTCTTTCAATTAGGCAAAATTTTGTCGACAAAGTTCAAAAAAATTGAACTTAATGTGTTCATTTAAGTAGAACGATATAATTGGGTGTTTCCAACCATTGTGCCGTCTTTTGAACACATTGACGGTAAACAATGAGCTGTCAGCAAATTTTGGATATGGCATTGTCGGTTAATAATTAGTATCTTGTATGTTGGACGTTCGCCACAGATATTTTTGATAATTTATTTTGGGTTAAATATCATTTTGTAATGTAACTAATAATTTTGTAGGAAATAATGCGAAAACGCTGTAGAAATGCATTCCACTGACTGCCTCGTTGGCCGAGTGGTCGCAAGTGCGACTGCTGAGCAAGGGGTCTCGGCTTTGATTCCCGGGTCGGATAAAGTAAGTATTATTAGAAAAAACAGTAGTAGCACAGAGTCTAGAAATGTGCCCGGTATATGGCAATAGGCTCACCCCCTATTACATGGGACTCATAATATAAATAGTGAAAAGTGGGTGTTACTTCTGTATCCGCTTGATTGCTTATTGCAACCACAGTTGCAAAAAAAAAGTTGTTTATTTTGCTTCGTGCAACCGTGGTTGCAAGGCGACGAATTTTGTTTAATTCAATTTAGTCTCTATACCAAACGCATAAAGTCGTAGTAGTATGTATTTAAACCAGAGACAGATATATTTCTCATAGATGTGTGCCCGTATTACCAACATCACGGTAGAAAAATAACGATATATTGTCAAGTAATGTCAGTTGTGTTTACGTGAGTGAATTGACGTTATACTGTTTCAAGTATTTTTACTACATTATTGTATGTAAATTGTTTTCAAATACAGTTAAATATATATAGTAATTAACCTAGTTTAAGAATAATATAAATAACTATAGTTATTGATCTTATTTTTTTAACCTTATGTTTTACAAAATGTCGCTAAAATGGGTGGTACTCTTAATTTAAACACTTGTTAAATATGCACCTCTGGCTACCCCTTCGATATAAAAGGTGTGATGTTATGTTAAAAGCATTCCAATATATTTTTAATATAGAATAGTATTTTTCACGATTTAACTCACAATTTTATTGTGTTCTTTATTCGTTGTTCTTGCAATATTCCTTCGCATAAGAACTTATATTTTAAAACACGCCAATAGATCTTTAAATATGTACTTTTTATTTTTAAACGTACCCTAATAACTTAGTACCTATAACTGAAATAAATGATTTGATGATTCACATTAAAGCATTGTACTACCTCTATATTTAAGTCTTAAACAAATCATAAAATAAAACTAAAATTACAATCAAATCTCCACTATAATTTTTGAATCTCCACTATAAAGAAAAATAAACTCTAGTTTTAAGTCCGTTAAATAAATCCACATTAAAATATTTAAAAGGGACGTCTGTTATAAAATAAGATATGTTTCAAAATGTAAGGTAGGTACCTAAATAAATGAGTAATGAACTGAACTCAGTTCCCCAGAGTTTATGAAAGAAGTTTTGACCTCTACAGAGTATTTGTGTTCATTATATTTTATCTTTTCTTTTTATTATCTGTGTACCTATAAAAAAGGCATTGTATATTTTGATAGTCTGTATTTATTTTTTAATTTGACAGAAGATTATGGTGTAGATTTTAATTAATTACGGACGTGAAAAAGGCGAAATAATGTCACTTGGAAATGATTGATGCAACTAAAATGTCAGTGACACGCACCCATATACATTATGTATGCAATGACAGACCATGTCAAAATCAAATTTTTATTGTATATTATGTGTTCAATAGGTGTTACATAATGGGGTACAGTTTCAACATGAAACCCGGTTAGGGCACGGCAACATATAGAGCAAAATATAATCTTACTAGCCACTTCATACGCTCTGCTCATCTCCTTTTGGTCGTAGCGTGTTGTTTTACAGCCTATAGCCATCCTCGATAATGCGCTATCCAACACAAAAATAATTATTCAAATCAGACTTCTACCTCTACGGAGATTAGCGCGTTCAAACAAACAAAAAAACAAACTCTTCCGCTTTACATAATAGTATAAGGATAAGTATAAGATTAAATTACTTATAATATAATCAAATTAAAAAAAATGTCATGCGACAGATGTCTATTATGTCAATGTGTGTGTATTATGCATATAAGTCAGCCAGGTGCCACAGTCGTTGTATCAAGAGACTATGTTCGGCTTTTTTCCAACATCCATGGCTGTGAGTAACATCATTTTCAATTTGAGATTCATATCTATAGCAATATCACACAAATATAGCACTAAATTGAAATGTATGTCTTAAGTTACGTTAATTAATTATAACAATTTACAAAAAGTGGGTGTTTAATACAATACGAGTATACAATAGACTAGACATGTAAACGTATGATTACGTACCTACGCTTTGCAAAAAAGAAGTCTAAGTTTTCATTGTTTTATGAATAGAATCAAAATGTGTTATTCAAATTTAAATATACAGAGAAGTATATTAATTTCATACGTGGGCACTAATCTAATTACAATTTGATATAGGTACTTCAAAAATGAAAACTAAATAAATTACAGATAACAACTCTATGAAACTAAATGAAGGCCCAGACAGAAACTAAGTGGTTTCTTATATCACAAAAATAAATAAGATCTTTTTAAACATTGACTTTTCTTTTATTGCAGAAAAGGTTACTTTTTATAGCAAAAAAGATCGCCTAATGGCAGAAGTCTGAGTAAGTTTATGACTCAAATGTAAGATCAGCCTTATTTTATCAGACCTCGTAACTTTGGTACGAACGATTTAGTTGGAGTTGCTAGTAGGTAATAATTTTCAATATTAATAATTTATCATTGGACTGAATACGAAGTGGAAAATTAATTTGTGATTTTCCGGATGCTTGCGCACAGCTTAGACATTTATGACTGTGATCAAAACTATGATGTTACGTATGTATATTTATTTGACATCACATGATACATGGTATAGTGTAGTTGTTAACTTAACTACTGATCCCCAGGTCATAGTGGACTTTACACCAGGTCCTACAATTTACTCTGTTTATTTTGTCGCCAGTTTATGGGCTTCAAATCTAAAACGATATTATTGAAAAAAAAAAACAAACAATACTTTGATAGACATATTATTATCATAATGACCGCAATTACAAGTATTTACACGAAAGTACACAATCCTATCTATTTGCATTTTATTTACCTACTCAAAAACATCAGTAAAACTCAATTATAATGAACTGTCAGTAAACGTCAAAAATACGCGCCAACAGCCGCCATGACAGTTACCACAGATAACATAACATCGTGTACAGAACAAAAATAAATCACACGCCGCACGTTTGGATAAACGTTAATCTAACTTCTTCAACTTAATATAACTTTGCCTGTTTCCTATACGCATGAACATATTTCGGTAAAGCCATGAATAATAATTTTATGGTAATACGAAATGCTTTTATCATTACTCTGTGAGTGCAAAGTTGGTGTTTCAATCTTGTTAGGTTATGGGGTAAATAAAAATACGTTGAAAGGGTTGGTAGTTACTTTTGGGTGCAATGGTGGTATAATCATATTTTTAGTAGCATGGAACTCCAACACCATTAGTATTATGATATCCGACGAGCATGCATGAAAAGCCTGATAACTGTTAAGGAAGCGAAAGACTTAGGTAAGAATTGTAGCAATTGGTGTTCTATAGTCTCTGCCTACCCCATGAGAGACCTTATGTATGAATGCATACAGTATAACGCCTTCACAAATACATATTACGTTTCATATATAAATAGTATTCTACGCACATGTAAAATGTTATTTTAAACAGAACGCTTAAACAGTAATCTCAACTTTTCCTTCGTATACTTCACTTTAGTTACATGATCAGACAAATGACACTCATAACCTTTAAAAAAAGAACTCACTGTATTGGCTATGTGCAAAGCGGTAGTGGCGGACAGATAACGACCGCAGCGCACCACACGGCAGAAATTGGAAACAAATGCGGATGATACAAACCCGGTTTTTATTATTATATTCATTTTACAGTAAATCTATTGAATAAATTGCACTTAAATAATGTCCACAAAATTATATTAATCTTTGGTTTTATTTACCTCTATATTTGCAAAGAAAATTATAATGTTTACATTGTTATTATTTGACAGCTTCTGCAAATGTTGTAAACGCTACGCGTCGCCACCGTCGCGCACATAGCCAGTATAGCAAGCACAGCACAAATTTTTGACATTACCTTGATGACAGAAAGTATAAACGCGATACAGATTATGCAATTTTAAACCATAAAATTAAAAAAAGAACTACAACCTATCAAATAACTGCGCTCAGTTAATTTAAACGAATATATAATAATTGCAGCACAACAATCGAATTAATTTTATAATAGGTACATTATATTCAAAAACAAACGTAATCCATAATGAGAAATCTCTTTATGAACTGATTTTCGATGTTAATTATTCAAATTGTGTTGTTTCATTAATAGTTGAACAAAACTAATTAACTTGTGTACTGTAATTATGCTTGTGAGCTTTAGTCTTAGTTATGTACGTAGCGGAATATTTTTTGTTTTTTATATAAAGAAAATAAGGACGTTAACTTCTTACCCTTCTTTATATTATGTTATAGTAAATAAAGCATTTTTTGTAGGCGTATGCTATTTGTGGACTTATTTGAACAATGTCTCGCTAGAATTAGGAGAAGACGGATCCCCTAATCGAAAATGATGTATATGATTAAAAGATTTCGTACATCAGCACCTGTACAATCATCCTTCATTGCACATAAGTAAGTTAGATGGCAGTCAGTAGACTGCGCGACATCGCCGTGACCGCGCACGCCGATCATGAGGAAGTGTGCTTCTGAGACTCGAATCTAGTAGAGGTTTTCTCTCAGTACATTTACGCGTGTAGCTCGTAATTTTTAGTTCATTCTGTCTCTCGAAAATTATCATAAAAACATGATTCTATACTATTAATATTTTAATCTGATCTTTTTTGTGAGCTTTTTTGTATGTTACATTTAAAAAATTTATTTATTCAACCGCAACATTTTATACTCGAAATTAAATTCGAAAATAAATATTAATAAAAGCATAGAATGATAATTTTGGTAACCACAAATGACTGTTGGAATAAAACTTTTGTTTGTTGCAATTTAATACCGCATAATTTTAGCTTTCTAGCATAATTTATGGCACGCACTGGTAATACATGCTATAAATTTAGCCTTTATAATTATGTCAATTTCAATGATAAATTACTGGAATACCTAGTTATTCCAATTTGGAATATTTACTGAGTAAATCTAAGCTGGAATTTAGTGTGGTTAAATTAAAATGAATTTTCGTAATAATTTATTATGAGGCTTTGAAAATGGCTTTCTCAAAAGTACATTAATTACTTTAAAACAATAATTGCTTGTTTGTTTTGAACTTCGGCTTTTTTATTACAAAAGTTTGTTTCCTCATGTAAGGAAATAAATCCGGATTACGTTCTACATTATGGCTTCGTAAACTTCTAGCTCACCCCTTGAAAAAGAATGCGTAAAAACATAGACTTGTAAAACCAATACTCTTGAGACAAGAGTATTGTTGAAGTATTGTAAAACTTAAAAATGAAATAAGGTATCATTTGATTACAATAGGGTAGATGCCTTATTTTTATTATAATGTCCGTCTGGTAGATTATTTCAAATTATTAGACACGCATATTTTATTTTCTTACAGAAACGAATACTTTCGACGATATATTGATTTGAAATGTCGCGTGACGTCACTCCTATGTATATTTTATACGTAGAAATGTAATTTTGCCCCCACTCCTGAACTTTGATTCGTTTTATCTAAGTATTGTTTTATTATACGACAAATATAATATTTTTGCACTACCTAACTTACGGACTAATTATATTTTTAATTTTCATACCCTGTCATCATCCAAATTCTACTACCTCTAAATACATATTTTCATAGATGTCAAATGTTTTGTTAACACACAGCGTCATAGACTTGGTCTATGTACTATTACTGAAAATACTTCTACTTCTCCAAACCAAAGATTGAAAACAGGCCTTATGCTTGTGCTGAACCTACATAACATGACTGCACGGTTGGTGCGGTGGCTGGACTGTCGTGTGTCGCGTGTCGCGCTCGTTTCGATTCCCGCATGGAGCAACTCTTTGTTTGATCCACAAATTGTTGTTTCGGGTCTGGGTGTCATGTGTATGTTAAACTTGTATGTTTATAAACGCACCCACGACATAGAAGACGACCCTAGTAAGGGGCAACATTAATAAAAAAAAACCGTAGCATTTTCCTCCCTCCCTCCCAACCTCCCAAATAATTTTACAATACTTTTGCACTATCTCCAATCAATTACTAATAGAATCCAATCATCAATTTGCGCCGAAGCCAAGGCAAAACACACCTGCATCCAGGGTGCGTGAGCCTCTATTATTAAGAGAGCTAAATAGGTGGAGTGGCGCAGTGCTGAACTGTTCCCTACAATTTGGTTAATCGCCTCGCACGAATAAGGGGTGGGAGTGGAGTGGGAGAAGGGGTACCCCTGCGTGACTTTGTGCTAACTTTGGTCAGGCGTAAAGAGGTAGCGGGCGCGGGAGCGTGAGTAATGTGGTGTGTGGTACAAAGAGAAGAAGTTAAGATTACAGATAATTTGTATGAGATTTTTTTGGGTAGAAATCAGACTATGATATAAATAATCATTAGCATTAGTAGTGGCTACGATTTGTCATTTAAAAGTTTTCATGACATAACGTTTTCTAAATCTAAAATAGCCAAATATTGTATGTATAATATTCATGATTGATGCATTATGTGTACGTGTTAAGAGAAATATTCATATTTTAATTTCATAACATAACATCACGTCTTTTATCCCCGAAGGGGTAGACAGAGGTGCACACAGAAGTAACACCCACTTTTCACTATTTATGTTATGAGTCCCATCTAATAGGGGGTGAGCCTATTGCCATATACCGGGCACATTTCCAGACTCCGTGCTACTACTGAGAATTTTTTTTTTTAAAACCCAGTAATACCTTGCTCGACCCGGGAATCGAACCCGAGACCCCTTGCCCGGCCGGTATTTTAATTTCCTTAACGATATAATTCCAAATACGGTCGCCCCAACGTGACTACGACGTGTCAAGAGCGAAACGACAGAGAACAAGAGATTATGTTTGTCACAAATTGCCACTATAAGCATAGCATACATTATATTATACAACTATTTATAGGAAGCATACAAGTCCTCCGGTATGGCCTTCAAAAAACTCGCTATCAAAATCGCCTCGCTACCGCTCAATGTACGCCCCAATCTCTATTGACCGTACAGCACAGTATACGAGCCGGTGAGGTCGCTACTGGCTAAGGTGTAAATAATTTGTGAAGCACTTAAAAATTTGTGTATGCTGCTACGAAAAAGCGTTTCTATGTCGTCTGCAAGATTACGGAGTTACAACGTTCAAGTTCAACGAACGTCGTGGTGGCCCGGAGGTTTAAGACGCCCATTTCTCATGCATGAGGGTGCGGGTTCAAAACCTACCAACGGCAAGTACCAATGTGACTTTTTCCGAGTTATATTTTTTATTTATTTATTCTTTAATGTACATAATTTGTTTATGGTACATAAGGCGAACTTAATGCCATATGGCATTCTCTACCAGTCAACCTTAGGGTTTAAGTAGAAAATTTGCGAAAACTGAGGTACGGAGAATAAACTAACAACAAAGAGAGAGACAGAGTATAGGTACTTTCTAAGATTATTCAGACAACACTGACAAACGGTGAAGGAAAAACATCGTGAGGAAACCTGGACTTATAATTTCTAATTATAAGTTTGAAATCGCCAACCCGCATTGAGCAAGCGTGGTGATTAACGCTCTAACCTTCTCCGTGTGAGAAGAGGCTTTGCTCAGCAGTGGGCATTTATAAGCTGTTGATGAACGTTCAAGTTGCGCTTGAGTTACTTACGGTTATTATTTCGTGAACTAACTTCATGGCTCTGTTTCAACCTTTTTTCTTTGTAATATTTACAATCGACATATAGGTCAGGTTGATTTTAATCAACGACGTTAATATGAAAGGTCGTAACTTAAATCATAAAAATTGATTTTAAAGATATCTGTACATTTCAAAAATACAATATAACTGTTAAGTTTCAAAAGATTGTCATAATGTTTTCCCTGATCGGGCTATATCTCGGTTTTGTACTATGTACAAAGACAGAGAAAAAAAATCATGTTCACATAAGTTAAACTGTCAAACACCAAGCGGTCACCGGTGACCGCAACCTATTGTTCTATAATTGTGTCTATAAAACCGGTACTCGACGAGTTAAATATCATATAAGTCACAGTCGGTCATTTAAAGCCGATTGTAACGTATATGCTTTAGACCGTTGATATATTAATTTATTTTAACGATGTTGGTATAATATTGATAAAAAGTATTTTTAGACTTTATGTAGAGGTAGTTTAGTCTGCCGACCCTAGATGTACAAGGAGTGTCTATACCTATGCCATTCCAGTGCCTACTCGAGATTAGTAATTCGTGAAATGCCTTCGAATTTCACGTTTGTCTAAACATTACTATTTGCCCTTCTGTCTCTCGTGTCATCATCGCTTACTCTCTTACCATTTAGTTTCTACTTACAAATTCCTAATCCTCATACAAACCTTATAAAAACCTTATCAAATTCATACAACCCTATTGTAGTCCAAACGAAAATTTCATCTAGATATCATTAAACTTTGATATTCAGATATAAATAATGCGCAATTACCTATTTTCATCCAAAGGTCGGTAGCTCGTTAGAGCGAAAATAGCTTGGAACCAGCGAGCACCTCGCTTTGTGCGACCTACTTAAGCCCGATACACACTATCGTACAATTCACACGTTCTCGTGCAATCAAATCTCACCTTTGATTGAAACGGAAATTTGATTGAAATGACATTTCGCACTGAGGGCACAAGGTGAAGTAAATTGACTTGGAAATAATATATTTGTATAGTATTTTCTTTATTGAAAGGTATGTTGTGTATTTTATTCTATGTGTATTATTTACTCGTGTATGGAAAGGAGTTTTATCACATATCGTAAAAATAGTAGGTCAAAGAAAACTAAAGGCCCTTTTCGTTTTTTAGGTTTCAAGACTATCTACATTAAGTAGTGTAAGTGTAGTGGAAGTATTATAATTTCGGGAGCAAAATTAAAACGACCGTTTAGTACAACTGGAATGGCGGAACAGAGTATATTCATAGACACATACATGCTTAACATAGACAACAATAGTTCACATATTGCACACAGACGGCGTTGGTTTCTTTGATGTTATAAATCCTAACAGTAAGTTTACCATTAACAGTTTTACAATAAATACTTCACAATTCTTCAATTATGTTATCGGAGTAGCAGCGTGACAGTCGCCGCGTCGCGGGCCGCGGAGTGCTGCTCATGAATATAAGCTTCTAACATGGCTTGAAACTAGTCAAGTTCCTCGTCAAACAGTTACGTGAATAAACCGAAAACATAATAATTAATTTAGTACGTTACACGAAAGTTTTAATATAAATAAATATAACTTTTGTAATTGCTTATTTAAAATAAAATCTAAACAATCCTTCAATAATAATATGCATATCTGTACTTACGAAGCTTTACATATTGCAACGCACTACCTATCCATCTATTCATAAAAGACACAAAACCTCTAAGCAAAATGAACACGAACACCAAATTTGTTGTATTCGAGCCACAAACAGCAATAACATAATGTTCCCAGTCAGCGTAGTTTATATACACGGCCAAATTAATATTTGCTTTTGCCGAGAACCGCACGACATTCTGTACTACGCCTTACTATCGTGTCGCTGCCAACTAAACCTGCTTCGTGTTATTATTGAAGAATTAGTTTCCATAGCAGTCCTTAATGCTACAGAAAAGAAAGTTCCACGTACTTTAGTACAATTTTAAATGTTAATTAAGTAGAACAACGAAACCTAGTAATTCTCTTTTGATTTTAATGCTTTGGTTTTATTGTAGGTTAATTATTGTTTATTAGTAATTAAAATTCTAGGTTAAAAGTCTTATATGCCAATAACATGATAGTATCAGTCACAATACGTTCTGTCTGATAGCCTGTTAAAGGCTTGATTCAATAATTTTTAGATCGGCCAGTGCGGCGGGGAGAGACCATTCAGCCCAGTAACTGAAATGTAGTATATTGTACACGAATTATTTCACAAGCGGATATAAAAAATATGCTTTGATTGATAAAATTGTTTATATATGAAACTGGCAAACTAACATGATTTTGAAATAATAATAAGCCACGTGTTACCTAATTAGGTACACAAATTTTATCAAGTATCAAATTAATAAGTATCCTCTAACTTGTTAAACAAAGAAACGACGGTTAAACCTAGATATTATTTTAATTATTCCAATTTCCCTTTCATCTATTTTACTTCATTCTTCCATAATATATATTCAATTGAGCATTTCTTGTTTAGACAGTTCTAAATAAAAATCTTTAACATAGTAATGTGCCATCTATGGTAACATCAAAGTAAATTAAACTGTCAAACACCAAGCGGTCACCGGTGACCGCAACCTATTGTTCTATAATTGTGTCTACAAAACCGGTACTCGACGAGTTAAATTACTTAAATCAAATGAGAACAATAATTAAAGAAAACGCATTTACTTTATATATGTTATACTAGCTAGACTATATAATTGTACTGTAGTTACCAGTTTGAATAAATAAATTCGATTGGATGCAGAAATAAAATGTTTACTGAATAATCCCCACGGGATTTAAAACTGTATTGACTCCTGAAATCGTCCATATTGGAATTCACTATGATAGTTGCCGTTCCGAATTGTTACATCGATAATATTATAAAATATAAATACATTTTTGGACTTTATTTTTTACATCGGTTGCTGTAGGTATTTTTAATATACTAACATAACATTTTATCACGCCTTTTATCCCTGAAAGGGTAGGCAGAGGTGTACATTATGCCACTGTACAATGTAACACCCACTTTTCACTTTTTATGTTATGAGTCCCATATAATAGGGGGTGAGCCTATTACCATAATATACCGGACACAATTCCAGACTCCGTGCTACTACTGAGAATTTTTTTTTGAAAATCCCAGTCATACTTTGCCCAACCCAGGAATCGAACCCGAAACCCCTTGCCCGGCAGTCGCACTTGCGACCACTTCGCCAAAGAGGCAGTATTTTTAAATACATGTTAAAATCAAATGGTCGTAAATATTGCAATCCTTATAAATTTATATTACACTAGCTGTTGCCCGCGACTTCGTCCGCGTAGATTAATGCCTTCTGACAGAATTCATCAGAATCAATTCAGTGTCCAATTAAGATTTATCTATTGTGAAATGATTTATCGTAATTTCAATAAATTAAAAATCCCGCAGGGTTCTTACCAGTCCCGGCCCGATCACGTAAGTTTTGAGTAATAAAAACTTCGACTGTTGTACATAATCTCTATGAAATAAGTTCAGTGGTTAAAAGATAGAGAGTCCTGGAGCATTGACGCATAGTTCCTGTTCCCGAGGGACTTCTGAGATAAAAACTATCATACGTTACTCAGGTCCCAAATCATCGTTTTACCGAATGTAATTCAAAAAGATTCAATGATTCTAGATTCAATTTTCATTTCCAATTTCACGCCAACTATCATTCCCTATTTTATCCCATTAGGGGTGGAATTCATCAAAATCCTTTCTAAGGAGATACCTATGTCATAGTAACTTTATGCATGCAAAGTCTCAGCCCGATCGGTTTAAAACTGGCAAAGTATCACACAAACTTTCACCCTCTATATTACCCACTTTGGGGTGGAAATGTTCAAAAACCTTTCTAAAGGGACGTGTACGTCATAATATCTACCTGCACGCCGAATTTCAACCCGATCTGTGTAAAACTGACAAAGCCTCATACAAACTTTCATCCCCTAAATTATCCCATTGGAGGTGGAAATGATCAAAATCCTTACTTGGAGATGCCTACGTCACAACATCTACTTTCATGCCGAATTTCATCCCCATCGGTGTAAAACTGACAAAGTTTCATACAAACTTTCACCCCTATTTTACCCCCTTGGGGGGTGAAAATGATCAACTTAGAGGATGTTTACGTCAAAATATTTATCGGCACGCCGAATTTCAACCAGATCGTTTTATAATTGACAAAGTTCCATACGAACTTTCACCCCCTATTTTACCCTCTTAGGAGTGAAAATGATCAAAATTCTTTCTTAGAAGATGCTTACGTTATAACATCTATCTGCATGCCAAATTTCAACCTGATCGGTTTATAACTGACAAAGTCTCATACAAACTTTCATCCCCTATTTTACCCACTTGGGGGTGGAAATTATCAAAATCCTTTCACAGCGGATACCTACGTCAAAATATCTATCGGCACGCCGAATTTCAACCAGATCGTTTTATAATTGACAAAGTTCCATACGAACTTTCACCCCCTATTTTACCCTCTTAGGAGTGAAAATGATCAAAATTCTTTCTTAGAAGATGCTTACGTTATAACATCTATCTGCATGCCAAATTACAACCCGATCGGTTTAAAACTGACAAAGTCTCATACAAACTTTCATACCCTATTTTACCCCCTTGGGGGTGGAAATTATCAAAATCCTATCACAGCGGATGCTTACGTCATAACATCTATCTGCATGCCAAATTACAACCCGATCGGTTTAAAACTGACAAAGTCTCATACTAACTTTCATTCCCTATTTTACCCCCTTGGGGGTGGAAATTATCAAAATCCTTTCACAGCGGATGCTTACGTCATAATATCTATCTGCATGCCAAATTTTAGCCCAATCTGTCCAGCGGTTTGGGCTGTGCGTTGATAGATACTTCAAAAGTCGATTTTTTTATTGATACAAAACAAAAGTAACAATTTCTGGAATTCCTTTGGTACCTACTTGTATAAAAACTTTGCACATCCTAAGAGACCCATGTACCAAGTTACATGGTTTTATCTTCAAAAATGACGAACACCCACATGCAACCCCTATTTCACCCACACGCTGGTGTAAATTTTAAAATGCTAGAACAAACGATTTTTTGTTTATTATTTAGTGCCTAAATATAAAATGTAAGGTATCTTCAAGAATGATGAACTTCATACAAACTTTCAACCCCTATTTCATCCCCTCACAGGTCGAAATTTCAAAAACGCTAGAACAAATGTTTTATTATTTTTTATCAAGTGCTTAAATATAAAGTTTCATGGTTTTATCTTTAAAAATTATGAAATCCCATACAACTTCCCCCCCCTTTTAACCCCTTACAACCCCTTTTTCGCGATAAAAAGTAGCCTATGTTTTATCTCGGGGTCTAGAATATCTGTATACCAAATTTCATTCAAATCCGTTCAGTAGTTTTGGCGTGAAAGAGTAGCAGACAGACAGACAGACAGACAGAGTTACTTTCGCATTTATAATATTAGTTAGGATTACCTTTACAATAACATACCTACGTAAACGAACTTTAGACCAAGGTAGTACTTTCTTTCGATCACCCGATCTTTGCAAAGAAAATGTGCACTTAGATACCATGGGCCTAGAGTTACCTAAACTTCAACTTACCTTGTAATAAATACTCACTCGTTGCTTGTGACAATCGGCGTTACCACAGCGTTTTATGTATGTGCGTTGGTAATTAAATATTTCTAAGTCAAAGTCAAGGTCAAAGTCAACGCATTTATTTCAAAAAACCTTTCGTGAGTCTAAGATGTAGATCCACGCGAGACACTATGTATTATCTATTGTGTCTCATATCGGTGCATTCAAAAGGTTAAACCATAAAATGGTACCTACTTTTGAAATGTCAACGTTCTACCCTCTAACTATAATAATGGAATCAATACAATGATTTCATAAGTATAACATTATGTTTTTTGAGTACCGTCATTATAGACACAATTATAGAACAATTTTTTGGAAAATCATCTAATGACTGCTCCCGCCTGGGTGAGGCGGAAGGGAGTGTCAGACTCTTACTGACTAAAAACCACCCCGTTCCTTCTCCTGCACGTCGAGCCGGAGCCCCGGTTACCCGTTAGGTTCTCCGCGACTAATTATAGAACAATAGGTTGCGGTCACCGGTGACCGCTTGGTGTTTGACAGTTTACAAGTTATCATAGTATCAAATTTCAACCAGCATACATTTCTTATTGTTTTAAAAAACTAAAAAGGCTTACTTAGCCTGTAAAAGTGTTGTTATATGAAGACGGAATTGTAACTTAGTATAGTAAGGTTTCCAATTTGTGTACACCTACTTATTTTAATAAAGAATATTATAAAACAAAACAAACAAAACCTTGTAATAAAAGAAATTCTATAATTGAAATTCACCAAATGTAATATGTTATGTTACATATCCATTTAATTTCATCTCACGCCCTCACAATTTGACAAAGTCTTAGTCCTAGCTTAGAACAATATAACTCGTTTTTGCTCGAATGATTACATACGCTTACTTGACATTATATTCAAACAACTTGAGGCCAAAACTCAATTACCTCTTATAATCCGACCCCACTCAGTGACGAATAACAACTAATATTAGTTGCTACAGCATTTCATAGGACCCGATTTAAGTCAAATGTATGAAATAACATCAGGTCCGATATTCGATTCGATTCGACACCGATACGTCCTTTTGGATTTACAGTCCATGGAGTATCGAACGATAAAGTTTGTATGTGTTCCTATATTTCAATCTAAATTGTCTCTGTGTGCACTCTAAAGCAATTGGGATGATGACAGAGTATGAAAAATAAAAATTAAATTAGTTCATCAGTTAGGTAATGAAAAAATATTAGACACATATTTTTTTATTTTGTTGTATAAGAAAACAATACTTAGATAAAACGAATCAAGTTAGGAAATAATCTACCAGACGGATATTAAAATAAAAATTAGGCATGTCTTAACAATTTCGTCGGAAAAATGTGCAAATAACACATTAGGTTATTCAGATATCGGGTCATTGGTGCCCGATACCTATATCGGATCGTATAATATGAAAACATTCTAAATTTCAGTACTATTTCTACGAATTTTCATTACGTTTGGTGAAATAATGCCTCAATTTGTTACAATATAATAATATGTTTATCTTTATTCAAGTTATAGTTTTAAATTAAGTAATGTTCCTAAAACAAAATGCTATTGCCGGAATACTGAAACGCTACTCAATTTTAAGTCGGATCGATTGGATCGATTTTGACAGGACTTTATTGGCAGGTAGCTGATGTACTTAGTAGTAACAAAAAACACGTTATGTCCTAAACTCTTGTGTCATGTTGGACGAAGTTGCGGGCAACAGTTACCTATAAATCTTTAAAATACGACAAACTACATAGAACGACAGACCCATAGAATGGATATTATAGGTACACCAACTCCACAGACACCTAGTCTATCTAAACATACCCGAGCGTTACGCGCGCGCCTCAAAGAGCCATCAGACCACCACAGATTGCCGATGCCGATTCGGAGTCGCGGAGAACCTAACGGGTAACCGGAGCTCCGGCTCGACGTGCAGGAGAAGGAAAGGGGTGGTTTTTAGTCAGTAAGAGTCTGACACTCCCTCCCGCCTCACCCAGGCGGGAGCAGTCATTCGAAGATCTCCCCCCTTAAAAAAGTATCTAAACATACACAATTATAGTGTAAAGCAATAAAAATAAAGCTGCTTGCACTCCATGATTTATCTGCAGCTATTTCTCGGTACGAAAGCTCTGCTCAGAAATAGACAGATGCCATAAAATTCAATTCCACTACGTTGTCGGTAATTTTATGTGTATCGTCTTCGTATTTGTCACAACTATTTGTATTCTGTTCAGGTATATTCTTGTATGTTGTGTTTAAATCTGGGTCAAAGTGCAGCTTATTTACGTAATTATTTGACGAGGTAGTTCAACTAGTTTCAAGCCGCGCTAGGGAATTATAGTTTTAAAATGCATTGAGCAATCAACGATGCTATGAGCGCCACGGAACTAACGCAACCTCCCAATTATTTAATAGGGTAAATAGTTGCCAGGGTATGAAAATTGAAAATCTTATTAGTCCGTAAGTTAGGTAATGAAAAAATATTAGACACGTACTTTTTTATTTACTCGTATAAAGTTACAATACTTAGATTAAATGTCGTTAAGTTTAGGAGTGGGAGGTCGTTACGTCACAAGTGCTACATAACGTTACACGATATTTCAAATGAATACATCGTCGAAAGTATTTAATTTTGTGAGAAAAGAAAAATATGTGTTTTATGTATAAAAATAATCTACCAGACGGACATTAAAATAAAATTTAGGAAACTATACCCTATTAACAACCAAATAAAATCTACATTCAATTTTCCTAAACACCCAACTAAAGACTTTATAAAATGCACTCACACACTTTCAGCAAACAATTTAATTAAAAACAAAGACTGACTCACAACAAACTAATCAAAGTTGACACAACTCAAGTACCGACAAATACTAATAAGAGAAACGTCATGAACGGTTTAAAAATATTGACAGAACGAACTTAATCAAGGAACTGTCCACTCGTGTGTTTGTAGGACCCCATTACGCAGGTATAGTCAACAAAGTTGATGGGTGTATAGTTAACTCGGTATCCCTTCGGTTTGCAACACAAAATTAGGTATAATATTATGTGAAGGTAGCAAAATTTCAACTTGTGAACAATAAGATATTAAAAAATTAATTGAATAAAACCGTCCTTGAACTTAATGGAGTTATGAAGAAATCGGTCAATCTAAAAGTTCTTGAAAATGAACTTGCAAACAAAATGCTCTATTGAAAAGAATGAGTGAAAACTTTCTTAATTGGTCTCGTATAGTTCTAATGAGTAAGTTTATTAGGTACTAGCGACCCAGCCTGGCTTCGCACGAGTGTAATATGCATGTATTATACATATAAAACTTCCTTAAGAACCACTCTATCTATGAAACAAAACCGCGTCGAAATCCGTTGCGTAGTTTAAAGATCTAAGCATACATAGGGACACACAGACGGCGGATAGCGACTTTGTTTTATATTATGTAGTGATATATGTTAACATACAGCACTTTATGTCGTCACGCGTTTTAATCCCTAAAGGATTAGCAAAGGTACAAACAATGTCAGTTTTCTTATATTATGCTAATTATGTCAAGAGTCCCATGTAAGGGTCAGTATTACTCTTCACACCAGGTAAACTTCCAGACTTAGCCCTATTGCTGAGAATTAAAAAAGAACTGAAAAACAATCTAAATAATATTTTGCATTGATCACACCCGAATAATTTGCTTGCCAGTTGAACGTGCATTTTCTCGTCTAACAATGTAATACAAACATAGATTGATACATGTATAGAGGTACAAAAAACACTCTAGTCGATTGTACATTTACGTGTGAATACTGCACAAATAGAGGTTCAAGTAAACTTGTGCAAGTTGAACCATTTTGCTGGGTCTCTAATAGGGTTTACCTTCAGTATTGTGACCGTCCATTTTGGGATTATGGGGACTTTTTTATACTAGAGGTATATAAAGGATGGTGTTTTGTTATGGGACGAAACGGTGACTATTTAGATGAATTTGGTGTTACCCAACTGACCTAATATACGCATATTTATTTATTATCTTCATTTTTAGGTAGCTGAATTGATTCAGTTTTACATGAGTTTTGCTCTTATGATTCGTTTAATTTTAATAAAAACTTTATTGAGAAGAACCATCATCCCGAAACAGGTACTCTAAAAATCACACTCTAGTAAATAAAACGTTACAGTTCACGTAAAGTATTCATTTTGCTACTAACAACTACTCCAATGAGTGGCGATGAGAAATATTACGATTACATATTTGTTCAAAACAATTACTTATCCTCGAACCGTTCCTCAACGATGGCGCACCCACGGCCTAGATTCCCTGTTTATCTTCAATAAATGAACGACCCTATACATCGGTTTGTTTTCGATCACCCGGTTTTTTATTAGAATTCCCTCATGTTTACCTACTGCTGTTATCGTAACGTAAACTAATTTAATTGGTGAATAGCTTTATTTTATAATAGTGTTCAATGTTTTCGTTTGTGATTCGATTTCATAAAATATTTATTCGGCTTGACATGCAACTCGATTTGAATGAATATTAGAATGTTCCACGAAACGGTTTGTTGTTTCGCTTCGATGAAATTAGTTGATTTATGTGTTCTTAAATGGAAAGCGACGAATATTCAGCAATTATTTGTGTTTTAGGCTAAGTTTGGAACATTATTGGTTAGATATTATTAGTATTGTGATGTACGTATGGACGGGTGGTACCTACTGCAATACAGTATTTTACAGTGCGCAGTAAACTTCTAAACCCTTTGTAAAAAGACATAAATGTTACATTACATAAAGCTATATTTTGTGATCTCGAAGTAGATAGAATGCCTAATTTTAAATATTTATGAATTTTATATATTTGCAGTATGCCTAATGGGGATGATGACAGGGTATGAAAATTAAAAAAAAAATATAATTAGTCCGTAACTTAGGTAATAAAAAAATATTAGACACGTATTTTTTTATTTTGTTGTATAATAAAACAATACTTAGATAAAACGAATCAAAGTTTAGGAGTGGGGGCTAAAACGTCATTTCTTAGTATAAAATGTACTGAGAAGTGACGTCACGCGACATTTCAAATCAATATATCTTCGAAACTATTCGTTTCCGTAAGAAAATAAAAAATACGTGTCTAATGTTTTTAAATAATCTACCAGACGGACATTAAAATAAAAATTAGTCGTCTACCCTATTGTAAGTACTTATGAATTTTGTATAATACGAAGGTGAACCTATTGCCATACGCGGAACCCAATTCTAAATCTGTTCTACTGCAGAGAGTTTACAAAAAACTGAATTATTAATTATTGTGTTTTCGACTTACTCACGTACCTAACTGTTTGACGAGGAACTGGACTAGTTTCAAGTAATGCTAGAGGATCATATTCATGAGCAGCATACCGCGACCCGCGACGCGGTGAATCATTAATTATCATGTCCAATGAAAGTTTTAATATAAACTAAATTGTACTTTATAATATTTTGTTGGTAAAACTCTTTGTGCCTATTTTTGTACTCAATACTTTTTAAACCATAATACAAAAGAAAATAAATAGGTACATCTTACCTATTTTATCGGCTTTATAATGGTATGAAAAGCGATGTAGTTGGAGGTACAGTGAAAAGTGTGTGCTGATTTAAATGGTAATAGACCACATTTCCCCTCATTACGAGGCGTGGTGTAACTCCGTCGAGGTTAATCGAAGATTATTGCTTGAGTACATTTTTAAAGTTTATATTTACATTACATTAACACGAAAGTCATTGAAATAACCTCCTCCTTTTTGAGAACTCGGTAAAAAATTTGATGTAGAAAAAACTAATAATATAGAGGTAAGTCGCTATTGGCCAGGTTGAATAATTGAATATTTTAATCAATTAAAGAATCTTTGTGACGAGAAAATTATCGCAGTTTTGATTTCTAACTATGTCGTGATACCGAGAAGTAAGGAATGAAACCGAATCCTAACATATACATGAGAGTCATAATTGCATTATTTTTCGTGTGAATCCTTCCTACACCAATTCTAACCTTTCTGATTACAACAAACAAAGCTGTTATGGTACGCCAATATCTAATAAATTGATAATAAGCCCCTCCTCTTTCCTATTTCTGTATCTCTATCCCTTTAACATAAATACAGCTGCGATTTTAGATATTTATAAACATCAAAAAGAACAATTACTTTAAAATTTTCCATGAGAACGATACAGTCTGCTCTTGGACTATATCTGGATGAAAAGTGGTACTTAAATCCATACATAGCCACAATCACGTAATCGTGGAATTGCGTGCGCTTATTGGACCATATTTTCACCGACCTTAATTATATTTATTGAAGTACACATCCTTTATTGCTAGTTATTAAAAGGAAGTTTGGCTGTTTAGTTTTTGTTGGGGAACTGTTAATTTTAGTTGGCTTGAACACTTTGTCAGGTTTTGCCAAGTTGGGTTCGTATAGAGGTGAAGTCATTTTGAAACATGACTTATGTGTGATTCATAAAACATTTTAGCTCTTGAGTTAATTTTAGAGCTTCTTATTAGAAATAAATCGTTGCACTTACTAGCAACTGCAACGACATTGTTGACTATGTTTCAATTTCGATATAAAGAATATACCAACAAACTGGTAACAGTTTGGCGATTTTTGTATATTTAATAATAATGTATATATTTATGGGAATAAAAAAAAACCTACATGATTCAGTTTTGCGCTTAGAAACATAATCTTTTCCACAGAAATTTAAACAATCCTCGAAAATAAATTCTTATTAATAAATATCGAGAGCGACTTGAAAATTATTTTTGCCAAGGTTCAACTTACACAGAGTCCTAACTGGATTCAAATTAATGTAAGTTAGGTACAAAAAATAACAAAAAATGAGCTACAAGCAACTAGTATTTGTAAGAATCCGTTTCAATTACAATAAGTCAACAATTCTAATAAGCATGAAGAGAATCTTACCAAAAAAGATCCCCACAAAAGTTTAGAACATACATTCAAATAAATAGACGAATTTTCTTAATGAATACGTATTCATTTCACCTATTACCCATCACTATTGGATTTGGGTCATCGCCCAAAAAAGCCAAAGAGATTAGACCCAAGGGATTGCCCTAATCAACCCATACCGGGATTAATGGTCATGGTTTGATATAATTAGTTCACGTGTGAATGATTCTGTCGATCACTTGGGACATTCTTCTATTGGCTTTGGAATTCTAAAGGGAATTCAATATATTGAAGACTGTATGTATATGTATGCGTAATCAGCCATATAGAGTATCCATTGTTGCGACACAGGCTTCCTCTCTTAGACACGGTAGGGGCCGTAATCCATCACATTGTCCCATTGCGAATTGGTAAAGACGCCTTAAAAATGTTGCGTTCGGTTTTCTTAAGATATTTTTTGGTAATGATTAATTGTGTGGAGTGTAAATCTATCTGGTTTCGAAAAAGAAAAACGTAGTTTCTTTTCGTGTGGCAAGGAATTCTTACGAGATAATGGTGTATATTGCGGAACTTAATGGCACTACACACAATAGAAAACACATTGTGTCTCGCATGGTTCCGCTTTTTAGACACGCCAAACACGATTAATCGTACAAAATATTCAGTTTTAATTGTAGGTTTAGAAGTACGTCCATAATTAGGTAGTTTCATAACACATCACATCACGCCTTTTATCCCCGAAGAGGTAGGCAGAGATGTACATTATGACACTGTACAATGTAACACCCATTTTTCACTATTTATGTCATAGCCCCATGTGATAGGAGGTGAACCTATTGCCATATACCGGGCACAATTCCATACTCCGTGCTACTACTGAGAATATTACAATTAAATTAATAATAGTCTTATGAAACACATAAATAAAAAGTATTCATAGCATTGATATCTAATCCAGATCTATTAAACAACGCACTTGTGAAAAAAGCAGCCCAATAGGGCACAAAATTCTTATTTTTAGAACTTTTAATCAAGAGACAAAATGGCCTCACCTCACAAAGGGTATTAAATTTATACATACAATAAAGACAGCATTCCTTTATACGAGAATATACGGTGTACTTAGCTTGTGACAACTTCTATTTATTTCTACAGGCCTGGTATATTTTCTTAGGACACCTACAACAATACCCAGAGGAAAACTTGTACTCTTTATTTATAGCAAACCACTAGGAAATACCCCATTAATTCAGGTTTATTTATAACCCACTTATATAGGTGACAACCCACATGGACATAAACATTCTTAGCTTAAAAGCAAAATGTTGTAGTTTTCTTTGAAAAGAGGAGTAGAGTACTAGTTTTCCAGAACATCATGCTACATACTATTAAACATCAAAGACGTTAACCTGGGTAGTCACCCAGAATATTTACAACAACTCAGTATTAAGTGTGGGAGAGCCATGCTTCAGCACGAATGAGCCGAGTCGAACGGAGTGATACCACGGCCTCACAGAAAACCGACGTGAAAAAACGCTTGTGTTGTGTTTTGTCGTATGAGTGAGGTTACTGGAGGCCTACTTACTCCCCCCCCCCAATCTCTCCAAACCCTGAATCTCCAACAGTACCCGAATTCCTGAAAGGCCGGTAATGCACTTGTATTGCTTCTGGTGTTCCAGGTGTCCATGGGCGACGTCGATTGCTTACCATCAGGTGATCCATCTGCTTGTTTACTGGCTTATCCCATAAAGAAAATAATTATATACGTAACCTCTAGAGCGAAGGTGAAGCCCTCAAAAAGGCACATAATAACAGCTGCAATTACAGAACAAAATAAACATAATTCAGACCATTTAAAAGTAATTTAGCTATTTTTATTAAACGTTTGTTAAAACAATTAAATTCTAAAGGCAATTTAGAAGCACTTTCGAGCATTTAAGTTAAAACAACGCGGACAATAATTCTGAATTATTATTCCGTAATTTGAAAAGTTTTGGATCTCATTACAAAGAGATGGTTTGATATTAGTTTCGGACGGTCTGTATTGGTTTTATAAATTAGTTTGAGTTCATATTATTTTGTTACTATCCTACTGAAGTTTTAGTGTGAACTGATTAGATAGACATGACTATATGAGTAGATTAAACTAAACTGTAATATTATTAGGTGAAAGGTGATAAATATTGGATTAGGTTATTTTGAAATGAAAAGATTTGTTTAGTTTTGTTCGTGAGGGATATTACGTTTAAATTACTTCCTCAATACTCAAAAAAGAGATATTAAGCTTCTTAAGACACAAATCATGGCTAGAATCAAATTTTAATATTTTAATATTTTATATTTATTGACGTTTGAAAAGTACCAAATTATGGTTTAATTGAAATAACTGTTACTTTGATTAAATCACCAAAATAGAAAAAGACATCCATCCTATTTATGTAATCAAATGTTACTATGAAAGTGAATGTTGCGTGTGGATACCGTATTTTAACATAAATCTGTCTCAATCAAATTATGTGATGTCCCATCACATAATTACTGTGTCTACATCGACTCTAGAGGACGGTCCAATTACTTTTTCACTAACGAGCCAATCTTATCTTGTAATGCCATGTGAATAAATGATATAAAAATATTCAAACCAAAGCAATTAGGTACTTAACTAATCTTCTACTTGGTGACTTCTCAACTTATTTTATATAAAAGTCCGTATATTAGAGCTAGCCAGTCGTCCAGATTATATTCCAATATATTTTATTCTATTATACTGTCCGTCGACGGACACCACAAACCAATTTCCTTATTCTGTACTTAACAGCTTATCTTAGAAGGAATCGATTTGTCGACAACAGAATTGGCTGCGGTACAACTTACTTGATTTATTAAGACATTTGTCTTAAGCAGTATATTTTCTATTAATAAAACTAGTACTGAGAATATCTTTTGAACCTTGTCCCTACTCATGAGTACAACATAACGATCCTCGCATGCAGTTTTGTGTTAGTTTTTGGTCAATTTTTTTTTATGGAATAGGAGACAAACGAGCAGACGGATCACCTGATGGTTAGTGATCACCGCCGCCCATGGACTCACGCAACACCAGAAAGTGCGTGTCAATTTCAATCATTAATAAAATAATCTAGTAATATTTTGTTTAATCGCTGCTAAAATTTTATTATTATGTTTTCGACTTACTCACGTAACTGTTTGACGAGGAACCCGACAGCGCTGCTACTGTACTCAGTAGCAGTGCGACAGTGGCCGAATCGCGGGTCGCGAAATGCTGCTCATGAATATGAACCTCTAGTATGGCTTGAAACTAATCAAGTTCCTCGTCAAATAATTACGTGAGTATCCCGTAAACATAATAATTAATTAGTATGTCTTACTAAAGTTTTAATAAAGCAGCTACATGTTATATTCGATAGTTTTTGTAAATTAGGAAAAAACTCGTACAATTTTTTTTATGTCCATCGATAAAACCAAACGAATGACCTATACAATTCACGTATACAAGTGTAGTGTGTAATGTGTAGTGTAGTGTGTGTAGTAGTACGTATTCAAGTAGATCCGTACTTTTATATCAGCTATATAGTTCTTTACAAAGAACCTCTCAAATCCTTTACAACAAACGTAACACACGACAACGGTTCGTATCGTATCGATAAAATCACAAACAAAATTCCCCCTTTATTTGATGAGCTCCCTGAACAATTCTTTGTACAAAATTCCCTCGGAATATAACAAAGACGTACGTAGTTTTCTTTTAATTTTACAGACAGAGCTTACGAAGTGATCCCGGACGCTTTGAGAGCACTGCACGTGCCCGATCCGAGGAATGGGCAACTCCCACCGGGATCCATAATCCCACCTATACTAGGGGTAAAGAAGGAAATTTTATACCCGAAAGAATTTTCCGATTTCGGATTTTGGTTCTAATATCGCTTTCGTGAAGTCCTGAGTCGATTGAAGAACTACGATTTGTGGAAGTTTTGGCGATAGCTCGATCAGTTCCCTCAGAGACTAGGTATTTGAAGAATCGATTTATCGTTTGGCCACTAAGTTTGGCTCGTAAATCAAGCTTAGAGATGGTAGCAAGTAACACTCATGTTTTTATTCATAATGTGATATGTGGGAATCATCATATATGTTTTTTATGGATTGAGTTACCTACATTAAATTATTGTTTGGGCCTAAGTATGTTCCAAACCTGCAACCAGCGTCAAGCATGTGATGGGCAGCAGCACTCAGAAAATGGTTAGTAAACCAACTAACCAAACTCAAATGAAATCAAAATATTTTCCGAATATGTTTTTACAATGGTAACCGTTAAAGTCATTGCACACCTAAGTCAAAGTGAAAGACCTAAGTTAGTTATTTGAATTAATCCTTAATTAGGCACTTTTGAAATTGTCCGTCCGTCTGACTGTCAGTGAAGCTAGGCGTACAAGGCTAACAAGCACAACTCCGCCACGGCTCCAACCCAGCAATGTCGTTGTCATTTAAATATGAATTTTAAATCATGTTATATGTCATATTTCATAACGACAATATATTTTTGTTTTTGATTCTAAAGCAAAAAATGACGTGCCAGAGCCGTGCCGGAGCCGTGCATGAGCCGTGTCGGAGCCGCGATTGTTAGATTTTTTTTAAAAAAAAACATTGCCCCACACTAGGATTTTCTCCTGTGTCGTGGGTGCGTTTACAAACATACAAGTTCATATACACAATGACACCCAGACCAGAAACAACACTTTGTGGATCACACAAAATGTTGTCCCGTGCGGGAATCGAACCCGCGACACGTTGCACGGCAGCCGGTTGCCCAGCCACCGCACCAACCGTGCAGTCATGATGATGAGATGTGCAATGACTTTATCTAAATTTCTGTTTTACATGTTTTATTGTGTTATAGAGGTATAACATTACCACCACCATTTGGATTCTAATGCTTTTATCGGATTCATAGTGGTTAGTGGCCGATGTCAGACTATCTGAGCAAATATATTCGGTATCGGATTATTATTGGTATGACACACGCAACGACTAATATATTGATGCGTAAACAACTAATTATTTATTCCTATCAAAATTTTCTAAAAAAATTCCTATTTTTAAATAAAAAGTGAATTATTGTTAAATTTGTACTCGAAAGTGTGTATTATTTTCATCGAGACGTGATTGTGTTTATCAAAAATGAATTTAAAGGTGAAATACAAGTGGCCTGTCTGCTGCATACTTTAAATCATTCTATGCGTTGACTTTTATCTGCTTCAACGTGCTGACAAATTTGACTCATTGTCGAAAAACGATTCTAACCGTCTCCGAGCATTTCTTCCAACATTGCCGCTTGGGCGAACAGTCTTTCTTAAGATATGGACGGCGTGGAGGCGCGGAACACCGCGACAGCGCGGCGCTGCGCGACAGCGCGGCAGTCCTTGACCAATTTTTCTTTTTATAAGTTTAATTATTAATCATTATTGTTTAATTAGTTTAATTTTAGAATTTTTTGTTACATTTTTGAAGGCTTTCGACCTACATGCATTCATGTGATGCAGCCGTTGAGTCTGGAAGTGCTCCTCAATGTGCCCATCAACCTCTAGAGAGCCTGGTAAGATGTTCTTTGTGCTCTCAGCCTCGATTTTTTAAAGGAGAACGCGGGTTAAGAATACATTATGGAAAAATCCACAAATCTCATAGTGTGTCCTTATCCCCCTCTAACACTACTCCTCTACAAAATTCTTTTCCGGTTTCAAATCAGCCTTTATGGGAAACTTTATCCAAATTCAAAAATTCAACACCTGTTTTGAAAAGAGTTCCTCGTGGTGCAAGACGGTCCGTGGCTCTTAATTTAGGAAATTGCATTCGTCTTGCAACTCGGGAGAACTCTTTCTCGGCTTGGGAGCAGTTACTCACCTTCCCCTACAGGATTCTACACGTGAAAAAAAATTTGGCTGTTAAAAAAAACTTAACCTCACAAATTAAAAGTAATTGTAGTATTTTGAACCCCATTTTAGATCCAAAATTTCCTAACTCCTTTAATAATATTAAAAAAACTCGTTTTGACTACGTAGAATCCAAATTAGGTGAAGGTGATATAAGCGGAGCCGCCAGGCTTTTATTCAGTAGTGACGTGGTTGCTCCCTACTCTTCAGAAACTTTTGAAGCTCTGAAGAGTAAACACCCGCCTGCTAGGGCTGACCTCACTTTTCCCGATCCTCCTGAACCAATTCATATTTTCACCGCAACTGTCCAGCAAGTAGCCGCAGCCGTTGGCTCCTTCCGATGTGGCTCTGCTGGTGGACTTGATGGTCTGACTCCTCAACATCTTAAGGATTTGACGGGGCCAGATGTCGGGGAAGCCGGTGAGTCTCTTCTGAAGGAGCTAACGGTTTTGGTTAATTTAATGCTCTCCGGTAATGTGACGGATGCCGTTATCGACATTTTGTACGGGGCCAATCTATGTGCCCTACGCAAAAAAGATGGCGGCATACGTCCCATTGCCGTAGGTTGTACTTACAGGCGTTTGGCAGCCAAGTTGTGTTGCAGCTATCATAAAGATGCGCTCATGTCGCACTTTCAACCCCTCCAACTAGGCTTCGGCTCAAAAGGGGGTTGTGAGGCTGCCGTACACGCCCTATCATCTTTCTTGAATACAAACGAAAGTGAGGTCATCCTTAAGGTTGATGTAAAAAATGCATTCAATTCCATCAATAGGGACACTTTGTTGGCTGAAGTTAAAAAAGAATTACCTGAAATTTACAGTTTTATTTGGCAGTGCTATAGACAACCTTCAAAATTATTATATAAAGACAAAGTTTTGGATTCTGCGGTAGGCTGCCAACAAGGTGATCCTCTTGGTCCAGTCATTTTCAGTCTGGCCATTCACCCTATTATTCGGCAACTTAAATCTAAATTTAATGTTTGGTATTTGGACGATGGAACCTTAGGAGGTGACGCAGATACTGTTTTCCATGACTTACAGCTTCTGATCTCTAAATTTAAATCCATCGGATTAGAATTAAATATTTCTAAATGCGAAATTTACCTTCCGGACAAAATTATTGACAGACAACGAATTTTAAACACTTTTTCTACCGTAGCGCCGAATTTAAAAATTGTTGATAAAAACTCTCTTCTTCTCCTGGGTTCCCCAATTTTCGAAAACAGTTTCTCTGATTTCATAAACGAGAAAATTAAAAATTTCTGTGACATTTCCGATAGACTTTCCAAAATTAATCTACATTGTGCCTTTACTTTAATTCGCTATTGTTGTTTCGGCCCAAAATTTATGTATTTTTTGCGTGCTTCCCCTCTGTGGAAGCATCCGCATATTCTGGACCAAATTGATCAAATTATCCGTGACACCTTAACTTCACTTTTGAATGCTTCTATGGACGATCGTGTTTGGCTTCAAGCCACACTACCAATTCGTTTTGGTGGTCTAGGCGTCCGCAAAATTTCCAGTGTTAGTTTACCGGCGTTCATCTCTTCTGTCCACAGCACTAGTACTTTAACAAAAAATATTTTAGCCGGTGTTGACGTTGAACCCGATGTGCCGTGTCTGACCGACGCGATGAACGCCTGGACAGAAACTTGTCCCAATACAGCTTTGCCTGACAACCCTTCCTCCCAGAGACAATGGGACGAGCCGCTTTGCAGGTTGGTGCATAATAATCTAATTAATACCAGCACCAATCCTGCGGAGTTAGCTCGCCTATTGGCTGTGGGTGAGTGGGAATCAGGTCTCTGGCTTCAGGCACTTCCGTCATTCAATATTGGCACGATTTTGAATGACTCAACTTTTCGGCTTGCTGCTTGCTTGCGTGTAGGTGCACCCTGTGTTTCTCCGCATCGCTGTCAATGCGGTGAGATGGTCGACCACCTCGGCCACCACGGCCTATCGTGTAGCAGAAGCGCGGGCCGGATAGCCCGACACGCCAGCATTAACGACATCATCCGTCGAGCTCTTGTCATCGCCGGTGTACCAGCTGTTCTGGAACCAAAGGGTTTGGCACGCGACGATGGTAAGAGACCCGACGGTATGTCCATTATGCCCTGGAAGCTGGGAAAGTCTTTGGTGTGGGACGCAACCTGTGTCGACACCCTTGCACCTTCTCATCTTCCAGTAACGGCGAGTTGTGCTGGTTCGGCTGCTGCCTCTGCAGAAAACCTCAAGCGGCGCAAGTATAACAACCTTGCTGGTAGTTATATCTTTGAGCCGTTTGGGGTTGAGACGTTAGGTCCGTGGGGTCCGAGTGCGCTTAAATTGTTCAAAAACATTTCGAAACGCCTGGTCGACACATCTCGTGACCAGAGGGCTGGTCTTTTTCTCGGTCAGAGGTTAAGCATTGCCATACAACGTGGCAATGCTGCCAGCCTTCTGGGTACTTTCCCCACTGACGTCGATGCGGACGAGTTTTTCGATGCCTTATAAATAGTTTATGTAAATAGTTGTTTTTGTTTTTTCTATAATTAATTTTAATCTTTAGTTGTATATATTTAATTTAGTAATATTTAATTTTAATTTTATTTAAGTAATAGTTAGTTTTAATTTAAGTTTTTTAATGTATGTAAATATATTGGTAAAACTTGATTGTATTGGTGTAATAGCAGCATTGTATAGAAAAAGTACAAATATTAAACATTTCTGTGAATAACTTTCTGTTTTCAGAAATGTTATATTTTTTCGTTGGAAAATAATAAGTGTTCTAGATTTATTACTACTCTATATAGAACTATTTATATAGTACATTTACAACTATTAAACTTAAAAACTAAGTACTTACGAAGAATATATCTAAAAGAACACTGAAAATATCTACGCATCACTGTCCATTTTTAACCGATTTCCAAAAAAAAGAGGTTCTGAATTTGGGTGCATGTGTGTTGTTTTTTTGTTATTAATAAGGAAATCGATTTATGTGTACATAACTTTTTATTATGTTAGATTTTTCTCGGCTTAAAACCATACCTATTGCGTCAAAAACATTCTAAAGTATTCGTATTAGGTTCAAATTATTCTAAAATGTGTTGATTTGTCTTATAACCTGTGTAATGTAATAAAGCAGGCTCTATCTAGCCCAGACTTTAATCCGTTAAGAGTAAAAGAGACGAAGCATTCGTTGTCAACCCCTTATTGGTTTTAAATCATGTTACAACAGCGTGCGATATTCTAATTATAATTTTTACACCTTAGCGAAGGTTACTTACACGTGTGTGTCTCTGAGGGTTCAAAGAGGACCAATAAAAGTTAAAATTGGCTATAACAGCTCAGCTCGTTGCATAAACAACTTTAGTATACCTAAGCCATGTTATTTTGTGGCTAGACTTGACCTATATGGACAGATTACAGCAAAATATTGCAACATTTGCCCAAAAATATCGACTTTTACAATACAAAGAGATTTAGAAGATATTTTAGTAAATACATTTTGTTACAGGGGATTTGTGCGTGAAAAATTTACTGCCGAACCGGCTGTGAATTAAAAACAAATGGTGGAGGAGAAATTGAATTGGTTTGTCGAGTTAAAATTCTAGAACGGGTCCGCTTAATAACGAAGGATCGATTGTGATACAGAATTAATTAGGTGATACTATGGGTATAAGGTATTTCCCTAGAAATTGGAGTAACTTGAATTACTATTATGTAGATAATTCACTATTGATTATTTATGTAACATCTATTCCTTAAAAACACTATCATTATTTGTGTAATTCAACAAAATGCGAAATGTATGTATGAAATGTAAATAATTTTTTAGTTTATCCTGAAGTGCCTGATTTTTAGCTGGTGCTGTGATTGCTCCGAGGTCTAAGACGCCCGCTTCTTATGCGTAAGGGTATGGGTTCGGAACCTGTCAACAGCAAGAACCAACTTAAACTTGACCTTATCCAAGTTATATGTACTTTCTAAGATTATTTAGACATCACTGACAAACGGTGAAGGAAAACATCGTGAGGAAACCTGGACTTATAATTTCTACATAACATAACATCACGCCTTTTATCCCCGAAAGGGTAGGCAGAGGTGCACATTCTACCACTGTACAGTGTAACACCCACTTTTCACTATATATGTTATGAGTCCCATGTAATAGGGGGTGAGCCTATTGCCATATATATATAGAGTCAGAAAGTTTAGTTGGATTTTCAGTACTCTGAGACATGTAGTACCTAAAAATATATGTAGCAGTGATGGCCGCTAAAAAAATCTGCTAAATGATGTTTATGTCGCACTGGTACAGTCAGTGCTATTATACTGTATACCTATATGGGGTGGTGCAGGGAAAACTAAATTTTTAGAGTTGGAGCGTGCACAACGAGCTCTAATCAAGCGTATGTACTTTAAAAAAAAGAGATTCCCATCTGAAGATTTATATACAATTAGTAACTTGCTATCGGTGAGGAAACTCTATATATTTCAAATTGTTCTAAAAAAACATAAATCTACAGTTTTCGATGCCAGTGGCAAGACGCTATCTATAGTCACGGTCCCTTAGACAAGGACCGTGTCTGCTAGTACACAATTTACCAAACGGTCTGCGCAGTTGTATAACAAAATAAATAAGCAAGTGTATATTTTGTGCCCGGTATATGGCAATAGGCTCACCCCCTATTACATGGGACTCATAACACAAATAGTGAAAAGTGGGTGTTACTTCTGTGTGCACCTCTGCCTACCCCTTCGGGGATAAAAGGCGTGATGTTATGTTATGTGTATATTTACTCAAAAACTTATTATGATTCCAAAAAAATGTTAAGTGAATGGTTAAAAACTCTTTCTTACCACGAGACTGAGGCACTTCTTCAACACCTACATTGACACCTACTACAAACTATTGATAGTACAATACATGTACATGTTTCACACAAATATTTATGTACGTACCTACTATTTTTAATTCAAACTTAGTCCTTAAATTAGAATAAGTTAGCAATGTTTGTATTTGTATTTGTATTTATAGATATTAACTATGTACGTCTTGTTGAAAGAGCGGAGTTTCCTAACACAGGCATATCTTGCTTAAAAGGAGGCTCCAATCACAATTTATAGGTTCCGTAATCTGTTTTTACAAATAAACGATTTTTATTATTATTATCCATATATTTATTTAAAATTCTCTATAAATTACATTTTTAAATACTACTTACAAAATAAAAAAAATAATATTTAAAAATATAAAAAATAGGCGCCGACCAGTAGCGGGAACATGGTCCAAGCTACCTGTGGTTTGGGCTCCAGAGATAGAAACCTCCTCACGATACGTGCCGTTTCTAGGAGAACTGCCTTCTGTATCAGGCCCTTGATCCATCCACCTAACGCCAGCCTCCTAAGATGGATGTCGAGGCTTTTAGGGATTAACCCATTGGCCGACACGACTAGCGGCACAATGATAGCCGAATCCACACTCCACATGTCGACAACCTCGTGAGCTAAGTCTAGATATTTTATTTGTTTATCTTTCTCAGCTTTCACGAGGTTCTCGTCATGGGGAATGGTGACATCAATTATCATCGTGCGGCGTACTTGTCGGTCTATCACCACTATGTCAGGTTTATTGGCTACAATAGTCCTGTCAGTAATGATAGACCGGTCCCAGTACAATGTGATAATGATAGACCGGTCCCAGTACAATGTGATTATTATTATTATTTTCGGTTCCTTTTTCTAAGCTCGGCTACAGCGCCGGATTTGAGGGCTAGTACGGGCCGAAGCCAAGTGCTAACCCACGTGGACGTTTCAATTTTGGGTTGGGGTGAACGAAACTTTGTCGGTTTCGTTCAAAAATTTTCGAACAATATGGCAGGTATTTAAAATAGCAGCTTTTTGGAGGATTCGATATGTGTATGGAGGTAGTTCGAGTGTTTTTATGGATTGATGGAGTTGTTTTGGAATAACCCCCGTTGTTGATAATACTATGGGAACTATTGTGACGCTGTTAAGTCGCCACATTCTGGTGATTTCTATTTTCAGGTCGGTGTATTTAGAAAGTTTTTCTGCAATTGTGTTTTGGAGGTTATGTGTATTTGGAATGGCTATATCTATTATTTGCGCACTTTTGTTGATCTTATCAATGAGTGTGATGTCGGGTCTATTGAAGTGTGTGGTTTTGTCGGTAAGAATAGCTCGGTCAAAGTACAACTTAAAAGCAGAGTTTTCAAGTACGATTTCTGGGTGGTATTTGTAGTATGGTGTTGGTGAACCGGATATTAATTTATATTTTAAAGCTAATTTTTGGTGTATAATATTTGCAACTTGGTCGTGCCTGTGCTTATAATCCGATTGAACTATGGCTTTACAGGCACCTGTGACATGCTGAATAGTTTCAGATGCACTATTACAGCGCCTGCAAATGTCGGTGGGTATGGGAATATGCATTATATGTTTTTGATAGTTGCGTGTTTCTATTACCTGGTCCTGTATCGCCAGCATGAACCCCTCAGTCTCAGGAAACAATTCACCGCGTCTTAACCATTCGTTCGATGCAACTTTATCGACGTTTGATTGATTAAGGTCGTGATAGTGTCTCCCATGTAATGACTTCTGAGCCCATGCTGTGATTTTGGTTTGTCGATTGGTCTGTGTCTCATTGTTTTGTGTCGTTTGATCGGCCATGTTCAAAGGTGTGAGTTTGGTATCATTTTGGACTATTGCGTTATGAAGAGTTGATGAAGGACTTTTACTATAGAAATAAGATCTCAAAGTTGTAATTTGTTTGTTATGTAAATTGGGGATATCTATAATACCTCTTCCTCCGTCGTTTCTTGGTAGTGTAAGTCTCTGTGTGCATGATCTTGGGTGGTGTCGTCTGTATTTTGTTAGTGTAGTATTAATGTGGCGTTGTAGATTCTGAAGCTCTGTTTTGGACCAATTTATGATACCAAATGAATATGTGAGAATTGGAATAGCATACGTGTTAATAGCTTTTATAGTATTTCGGGCGTTTAATTGAGTATTACATATTATTTTTACTCTGTGTTTAAATTGTTTTGTGAGCTGGCTTTTAATTTCTTTATGCAAGATTTGTTTGGTTTGTATGTACCCTAAATATTTGTAAGTACCACTTTCATCCAAGGAATCAATGGTATCACCTGTTTGTAACTGATAGGAGTGCGTGTAAGTTCTGCCTGCTTTCACTGAATTGATTTTACATTTATCGATTCCAAACTCCATTCCTATGTCATTTGAAAATATTTCGGTTACGTCAGCCAGCTGATGTAAATCCTCTGGAGAAGATGCGTATAGTTTGATGTCGTCCATGTAGAGAAGATGGTTTATTGTACAGTGTTGATGGCGAATTTCTGTAGTAGTTACTGTGTTCCTGTGTTTAAGTTGAAAGCCAGCCTTTAGAGATTTTAATTGATTTGACAGTGGGTTTAAAGCTAAACAAAACCAGAGAGGGCTTAGGGAGTCACCTTGAAAGATACCTCGCTGGATCTTAATAAATTCTGTCTCTACAACACCTGCAGACGTATTTACATGAAGTCTGGTTTGCCATTTACTAATAATGTTTTCTAAAAAGCGTGTGATATATGGGTGGATTTTGTAAATTTTTAAAACGTGAAGCAACCAGGAATGAGGTACTGAGTTATTATATACCGGGCACAATTCCTCCGTGGGCTCCGTGCTACTACTGACAATATAATTTCTAATATTGACTTATAATTTTGAACTCGCCAACCCGCAATGAGCAAGCGTGATGATTAATTAACCTTCTCTGTATGAGAAGAGGCGTTTAGTTAGCAGTGGCTACTTATAAGCTGTTAATGAGTGATGATGTGATGATGTGATTTTTGAACTGCAAGGCTATACCAAAGTATAAGTCCTAAATAGAAATTAATATACCTATTAAGAAGTCCATACAGCACATAATCTTCGCACAATAATGAACCGACGTGATATGTACATAGAATGTATATTTCAAGTAGTCTACGAACTAAGGTCAATACACCAATTAGACACAAACCAAAGTCACGAGAAATCGTTTGAATACACACAAAGACTTGTGTTATTGATTCATTGTTCAAGTGTCAGCGAGCTTGGTAGATACTGATACTTTTTGTATAGCAAGCAAGCCTTCAAGCAAGCAAACATGATACTGAAATACAGCTTTTGTTTCCAAAACAATAGAGTTAGTTTTTGTTTTTGTCATTAGAAGTTTGTTTCTGCTTTCATGTGAAGTTAGGTTTAAGTTATCAGGTTTTATGTAGTTAAAATATTTTGAATAGAAACTTTGGAATACCTATGTTTTGAGACACGAAAATCAAGAATGGACTAAGTGCATAAAACTTACATTAACTACATATACGAAGCTAATAGAAATAAATATGTGATGTTTTATGTTTTAAAAAGTTAGTGTTTTTCCTACCTAACAAAAACATGTCAGATAGCAATTCTGCAACGTATCAAACTTGTGACATCAAAATCGACCCCATTCGCCATACTAATGTTTTCGTAATACATGCATTTATCAAAAATACTGTAACACTTAATATTCTTGTTCTTTTCCTCACTGCATTTCACTATTTCCCAGAACTACTACTACCCTTCTACTTCAAGTCGTCACTGCACGTTACTTCGTTGAATATTTAAAACTAAATATACGCCCTCTGTTGTTCGAGCACAGAACTAAAACATCTAGCTACTTAATTGTACTAAAACAATTACACTCTTTGTTTTGATACACTTAACATATGAAAACAGTTTACTTAGAACGAATGTACACTGCGGAATGACCGCTCTAGGTCTGAATACGTAATTATTTAAACAATTTTATACAAAGAATGAAAAACTAATTTGTGTTACAGTTGTAATTATGTTTTCGACTATTGTTCCCGCTTTAATGTATGTAAAAGATATTTTCATTGTATAAACTTTATGCTAGCTTTTGACGAATTTCCTCGCAATGATTTTGTTATATGTGTGTGTGGTAAGACCGCGTTGAAAAGTATTTAGGAGTAAGATTTTTACGTGTGTATGTTTTAGCGGTAATATTCTATTTTTGAAAGTACATAAGGTAATATCACACGTTTATTTTGTTCTGTTTGAAAACGAATATGACTTCAAAGTGCTTTTCATTCCCATGACGTCATTACTTTATGCAGCATTGCTAACTATTGTTGATATAGACATGTAATGAAAAGAATAACTTTTATATAACATTTAAAATGTATTTTATTTTGAGACTAGCTATTGTTTTGCAGTTTCACTCACGTCGTGGTAAAATCTAAAAATATAGTCTGCAAAACGCTCTAGCCTCGATACAAAAATGTATTTTATAAAATAGCCAGAATAAGATGTAAAAGAAAGATCAACAAATACAAGAACAACAATATAGAGGTGCGTGTACCACCTCTATACACATAATCTAAACTTAATCTCATACACATTCTAACCAATAACTTATACATAATTATTAGTAAAATTTACATCATAAATTCATGTGCCTGGACACGGGTTGAACCCACGTACTTTCATTATGCTCTGGTTTTATGAAAGGTTACTATATTGTGCATAATTTGCGTCAGCTTGTTAGGTTAGAACCAGTAGCAGGTTTTATTAATCTGTCTTTATGTGTAGAGATATTATCGCGATAAATATATTCCTAAGTTTAAAACTTAGGTCCTAGCTGTATGAAGGTAAATAGTTGTTACATAGAGTGTAATGTCGTAGTGGCCTGGAGGTTTAAGACGCCCGCTTCTCATACATGAGGGCGCGGTCGAAACCTACCAATGTGACTTTCTAAGATTATTTGACAAACGGTGAAGTAAAACATTGTGAGAAAACCTGGCCTTATAATTTCTAATTATAAGTTTGAAATCGCCAACCTGCATTGAGCAAGCGAGGTGATTAATGCTCAAACTTTCTCCGTATGAGAAGGAACATTGCTCAGCAGTGGACATTTATAGGCTGTTGATGATAACACAGGGTGCGATTCAGCATGACTATATAATTAAGTATTTTTTTTATTTTGAAGGGGGGAAAATCATCGAATGACTGCTCCCGCCACGGTGAGGCGGGAGGGAGTGTCTTACTGACTAAAAACGGAAACGGGAGACTCTTACTGACTAAAAACCACCCCGTTCCTTCTCCTGCACATCGAGCCGAAGCCCCGGTTACCCGTTAGATTCTCCACGACTCCAAATCGGCATCGGCCCTGTTGGGCCCCATCTGTGATGGTCTGATGGCTCTTTGAGGCGCGCGCGGAACGCGACGCGCCACACGCTCGGGTCAGTTTCTGGTCGGACGGGGAGCCACCCATGCTCGCCGTCCGCAGGCCCGCGCTTACGGTGGCCGGAGATCGTCCCGCGATCCCGACGCCCGGTGTGTCCCTCGCGATGGCTGGGTTGCGAGGAGGCAGCGCTTTGCTGCCCCACGCGTCCCGCCTCCTCCTTACCGAGCATTACTGCTTTGCAAAAGGAGGAGACGGCATCCCAGTCCCCCTCGCTCCGCATCATGGCCTGCACTAGGCCCGGACGCGAGAGGTCGCCATCGCCAATCACTTCCCTGAGGACATGGCGGTGCTCAGCCCACGCAGGGCATTCCGCTACAGTGTGTATGACTATATGTATAGAGGTAGAGATAGTTTTGTCAAAAATCGTTGATAATGTTTATGCTAGAGGTTTTGAGTTCGGATTGAAAAATTATTATAGCAATCGTATTTTCGAATATGTATAATATTTTAGTCATAACTTAGAGTCTGAATCAAGAAAACTATGCTAAACAGTTTAATAGATAAGACATATTATGTAGTTTTATTTAACTAGACCTAATCTATTCACCTAATTGAAAAAAAGCCAAGATCAGCTTAATATTTCTTATAAATTAGTCGTTAATATAAAAATATGAAACGCTTCACTACTTGATTTTTCCATTATTTTTAGTTTTATTATATTTTTATATAACACTTTGATGCTTAGTATAAGACAAGGGCCAATTTTAGAAGTCTAGACACTTTAATAAGTTTAGAAGGCTTGACAAAAATAAAAAAAGAAAGTGAGTTAAACTTTCAAAGCAGGTATTATTTCGTATAATCTGTTGAGGCAAGTCTTTCTATTTCTTTTCTGTCATTATAAATGTACAATAAGAACATAATATGACGCACGACTGGTCTCCTGAACAGTGGGCCGCTTTCAAGGCGTTCACAATAAATCTATGCAAAATTTATTGGATTTTTCAATTTTCTTTTTGTGAATTAGACTGTTTACGGTGTTATCAATGGGAGAAATATTTTACAATGAATGTATTTGAATAGTAATGATTGTATATCGTTTACTTTTCTATACATTTTTGGCTGAAACTATGCTCTTGTTTTCTGCAGAAAGCCAAGTAGTCACAAGATTAAAACCTAATCTCTCTTTTACGAGTTCTCTGCAAATATTCAAACTAAACGTAAGACTTGTTCATATTTATGCAAAACACAATAAAAATGTTTATGAAGCTGTTTCGGTACATTGTTTATTTAAATGTTAATATGTCAACTGCACCCACCCCCAACCCGTACAACCCTGAATGCGATGCGGTCAAATAAAGTAATATTTTATTCACAACTTTATTCCTGAGCTGTCGTCGTCTCGCTAACTTCGCGCTCCAAGAAAACATACAAATGTCTGTGAAAAATTTTCAGTTACTTTTCGACTGGTGTAGAAGAAATATTGGTAAATATGTTTCCTTCCAATTTAGTACTTGTAAATTTTTGTGTATTATTCTTGATAACTGATAACATTATTTATGGACGTTCAGTTTTTTCTTATTATTTAGATAACCAAGATAAAATCTACATTATTATTAAGATATAATGATTCGAATACTTATAAGAATCTATAAAACTGTCTAACTGAGAATGATTGGTTCCAACACATTGTATTAAAATATGATACTGAAATGTACACACGGCCACACATCAATCTATACAAAACCAGTTTATCCTGGTGTCGCGTCGCATCATCTTTCTGCACATTTAACGTTCAGTTTATACTGGTTATGTAAAGCTCGATGTATAGCCGTGTGTACTACTCAAACTATGGGATAATTTTAATAAGCACAATATCACCATGGTTTGCTCATGAGAACGAAACTTATAAAAACACACATTAGTTAATTAATACTACACTAAGTTTTAAAGTAGGTAATTTTTGCGCTATGATTCGTGACTAGTAAAAAACTACTTTGTAATTAATAATTTTGTTACTTGAACTTTAATTTAAACCGAAGTTTAAACAATAAAAAACTGTGTCACGCAAACGTATTCGAAAGCCTTTAATTGAAGTACTTAATAAACTAGGTAATTAAATGCTTTATTTGGTCTAGATTGTAACAAATAATATATATATCTTTAATGTTTTTTTTTTTCAGCCGGATCACATAATGGTGAGCAATCGGCGCCGCCCATGGACGCTTGAAACACCGAGGCGTTACAAGTGCGTTACCGGCCTTTTGGGTATTGGGAATTTGAGGTTTGTGGAGGATTCGGGAATTGGGGAGACTGGGGGGCGTAATTGAGGCTTCGGTAACCTCACTCACATGACGAAACACAATGCAAGCGTTGTTTCACGTCGATTTTCTGTGAGGCCCTGGTATCACTCCGGTCGAGCCGGCCCATTCGCGCAGAAACATGGCTCTTCCACACTATCGTATTAAAACCTTATTCAGGATATTTATTCTATTTAGCTTAGTTGTTATAATTATATCATGACCTTAATATAATTCTACAGTTACCAAAAATGTAACATTGAACTCAAAATTCAAATATTTAATGAATTTTTAATAGTGTTAATCTTTATTTAATTATTTGTAAGCAAAATACTTAGTACATACGTTTAAAAATGTGCTCTATATTAACGACTATAGAGTCACAAAGAAAAGTGTACATCACAAGGTGTACAATAACAATAACCTATTCACAATTCTTAGCCATTTTCAGTAGTTTTTGTCTAAAAATATATTCTAGCCTATCATAATACAGCCTTATGGTTAGCTGCTGAATCTTTTTGCTGAATTCAATATCATATTTTGACAAGGTATAATATTTTATAGGCAATTTATTGAGATTGTCTGCCATTTCGAAGTATTGATTTTAGTCAATTCAATAGTCGTGGTGGCCTGGAGGCTTAAGACCTCTCATACATGAGGGTGCGGGTTCGAAACTTACCAACGGCAAGTACCAATGTGACTCTTTCCGAGTTATATGTACTTTCTAATATTATCCAGTCACCACTTACAAACGGTGAAGGATAACATCGTGAGGAAATACAATTTCTAATTATAAGTTTGTAATTGTAAACCCGCATTGAGCAAGCGTGGTGATTAATGCTCAAACCTTCTCCGTGTGAGAAGAGGCTTTGCTCAGCAGTGGGCATATAGGCTGTTGATGATAATGATGATGATTTTAGTCAGCTTGTTTTAGATTTGGATCAAGATTTTTGTAACTATTTTGAAGTCTTCAAACTACATTAACCTATTTAACTGTTGAAACTCCATGTTCGACAGTCACAGTATCGATCTCTCAAGCAAAGAGGCGGTGAGGTAACTTTTTAATTATTTTCTCAAAAAGAAAATATAACCTAGCAAAAACCGTTATTCATAATTGAGTCACGTACGAAACCGGGAAAAGCATTTGTAACTGCAAGCAGAGTTTCTACTGCAGAAAATTCTTGAAGTTAGAGTAATAGCTTTTATACCTCCACTTTTAAGATTGAAAATCGTTTGCCTTATGGAAACAATAAAGAAATATTAGTTATTCTACTTGAGTAGACTTCGGGCAACAATTGAACTGAAATGGAAATAAATATTTATATTTTGTTCTTTAATTATAATTTCTTTACGAGTTGTTTTATGCTTCGTTAGTTTAGTGATCGCACGACTGCTAAGTATAAGGCATTAAGGTCGATATTTGAGTATAAAAATATTACATAACATCACGCCTTTTATCCCCGAAGGGGTAGGCAGAGGTGCACATTCTACCATAGTACAATGTAACACCCACTTTTCACTAGTTGTTATGAGTCCCATGTAATAGGGGGTGAGCCTATTGCCATATACCGGGCACATTTCCAGACTCCGTGCTACTACTGAGAATTTTAAAAAATCCAGTAATACTTTGCCCGACCCGGGAATCGAACCCGAGACCCCTTGCCCAGTCGCACTTGCGATATATATATATATAAAAATATGTTTCAGTTTTTTGGCAATGCTTTATAGGAAATGCTGCTTACACTCACTACTCATTCTAGATTATTCGTTAAAGAATAAAAGACATTGAATAACTATCAACAACAATTAACGCAAACGTCTCAACTCCTTTAGCGAATAACAACATTAAATAATATACATATAACATTAAACCCTAGTGTAAGATACTCGTTCAGAATAAACGAAAATACATGGATATTTTAGTGCAATTAGTGGTCTTGAGCACGTGCAAACATTTTGGAGTTCTCAAGTTGAAATGAAGTCAGACATAATAGACTTAGAGTCAGGTAAGAGTTATAATTGCACAAGTTGGATAGCGTTTAGAACACATGCGGTTAATAAGTGACTAGAATGAGAGTAACTTCGAATTTGCATAATGAGAAATTATGTATGACAGAATTATTACCACTTTTCACAGTTATTATAGTTCCATTTTGTGAATGGTATTGTTAAATGCTGGAAATATAGAATATTTAAAGTTCATATTGATATATTTTTATTTACATCAACAGCCTATAAATTTTCACTGCTGAGCAAATCCTCTTCTTACTCGGAGAAGGTTTGAGCATTACTTACTACGCTTGCTCAATGCGGCAATTTTAAACTTATAATTTGAAATTATATGCCCAGTTTTTCTGTCGATGTTTACCTTCACCGTTTGTCAGTAGAATGTACCTTCTAAGATTATTTAAATCTTAGAAAATACATATAACTCGGAAAAAGTCACATTGGTACTTGTCGTTGGTAGGTTTTGAATCCGCACCCTCATGTATGAGAAGCGTCTTAAACTTCCGGGCCACCACGACAGAAATTTTTATTTAGACGCAGAAAATTACAATTAAGTACACTTATCAGTTTTGAAGGGGTAAAACTGAATTGGGCCTTTACAAGGCACATTTCGGTTTGTCAGTATTAAAGAAGATCTAAATATAGTTTGAAATTGTTACACTTTAAGTGTGGGAGAGCCCTGTTTCGGCACGAATGGGCCGGCTCGACGGGAGTGATACCATGGCCTCGCAGAAAACCGACGTCATGTGAGTCCCTTTCCCAATTTCTGAATCCCCAAAAGGCCGGTAACGCACTTGTAACGCCTCTGGTGTTCCAGGTGTCCATGGGCGACGCCGATTGCTTACCATCAGGTGATCCGTGTGATCGTATACCGACTTATGCCATAAAAAAATTAAGGTTAAATACTTCTGCATTTATAATAGTTTTTATAACAATATTTCATCTTGTGACTTGTCCTGACTTAAAAAGATAAATGTACCTATACCTCTATAAAAGTATATAGACAGCAAACGAAAACTGAATGGTAAAAACGCCATTAGGTACTGAAAAAGGTTGCCATTGAGTTACTCTTTGGGATCAGACCCCTAAAAAGAAAATCTCTGAACAATTTACTCCATTTACTGATGGGTAAGTTAATGGCGATCTGAAGTGATGCGACGGAAACTTATTTGAACTGTCAAATGGAAAATTGCGTCTTGACGTGGTAATTGTCTCTAGTATTTTGAAAGAATGTTGTATGTACATCATTTATGTATACAAAAAATGAATTTAACCCCATGAGTGCACCGATATAAGACATAATAGAAAAAACATGGTGTCTCGCATGGTTCAGACACGCCAAAGTTTAATCGTACAAAATATTCGTATTTAATTGTCGGTTTCGAAGTTCGTCCATAATTGGGTAGTTTCATAACACATAACATCACGTCTTTTATCCCCGAAGGGGCAGGCAGAGGTGTACATTATGACACTGTACAATGTAACACCCAGTTTTTACTATTCATGTTATGAGTCCCATGTAATAGGGGGTGAGCCTATTGCGATATACCGGGCACATTTCCAGTAGTTTGGTAGTTTCCTGGGTCAAAAACCAATTATTTTGAGTTCAATTAAATATTGAAGAATAGTTACACTTTCATTAATTGATTTGCCGATATAGAAGTGTGTTATTTGACGCGAAAATAAGATGACGTCATAAGATGGTATTTCGTGCAAAATTCATAGAACAATATCGTTTTTGACGTTTCGATAATAGTATTGAATTTGACTAGTTGTCAACTACTGCATTGTTTGTTGCTTATTACGGTGTCAATAATGCATGAAATAAAGAACTTTGGAACCTAAAGAAATATAGTATAGCACTACCCCCATGACAATCTATGGAGAACTAACTCAAAAATTACCGAAATAGATAAGTAATACATGCTACAACTTGTGCAATGCAAGGTAAATAAGATATTTTGTTATTGAATTTAAATGGTAATGGTCCCAATATCAGTAACATAACCAGTGAAAGAAAATAATGAAACGTGTAATTCTAGGTATTTCATCATACACCACAGCCACACAAATTTCGTTTAGTCCAATTATACATCTACATACACTCATGAAGCTTTGGAAATATGTAAGTAGGTACGTACGTTCTCGAATTGTCGCGTTCACGAATAGGTACACACGGCTACACATCGAGCTTTACATAACCAGTATAAACTGAACGTTAAATGTACGGAAAGATGGTGCGACGCGACACCAGGATAAACTGGTTTTGTATAGATTGATGTGTGGCCGTGTGTACCTATTGAATAAAATTTTATTTGTATCCGCTTCATTTACGTTGACAGCACGCCTACTGATTTCTAAGAGCTAGGTTCAATGTTCGTACTAAGGATAATTCTTCTATCTATATAAATCCTTAAAATTTCCATTCAATGATATACAATTATACATGAGGATAATATACCACCTATTTAGGTATGAGGTACACAAACGAATATACGCTTCATTTGTGATAATTCGAGGAATATTATTATGTCCTATTTATATATTTATCAAATGTGTCTAAGAAACCTGACAATATGTAAGTATATCGATTCAAAGACAGCCCTAAGTAAATAAATCTGATCCACGGCTCATAGTAACAAGCACTTTAGATCCTGTATTATAATGGCAGTTGGCAATTTTTGGTCCCTGAACATCCATGTCACTTGCTGACTCGTAAATACGAGAATACCTTAATAGGTATGAACAATAATAACGAATAACATAAATAAGTTATACGCTATGTAGTATCCTTGTCAGTTAGTTTAGGAACCCAATGAATGATGAACAGAAGAACGGAATGATTATGCAATGGTATATTTTCTTGGTCTTCTTCTTTTCCTTCGTAGGCTTAAGACGCCCGCTTCTCATACGAGCGTGTTCGAAAACTACTAACCGCAAGCAGCAATATGACTTTTTGCAAATTATAATTATGTAGGTATATAATTATTTTCTAAGATTATTCAGACATAATTGTTAAACGGTAAGATAAACATCGTGAGAAAAGCTGGGCTTATAATTTTTGATTATAAGTTTAGAAATTTCCGTTCGAATTGAGCAAGCGTGGTGAATTAATGCTCAAATCTTCCCAGTGCAAGATATGATCAGAAATGGCCACTTATAGGCTCAAAGTTAAAGTCAAAGTCAAAGCATTTATTTCAATTAAACCATAATTTGGTACTTTTGAAACGTCAACAAATAAAAAATAAATTATAGTCTGTCAGTCAGTCCGTCAGTGAAGCTAGGTGAAGCTAGGTGCTCATTCCAAAATGTAAATTCGAATGGAGAAGAACAAGCAAGAAACTCCATGCGTTACTCTTTTTAAAAAAGTATGTTCTACAATGTCTCTGATACATATTCTTATTTGATGGCTGTTGATTATAATGATGATAGTCCCTATGCTAATAGTCAAACATCGACAATAGGTCGCTATTAAATATAAAAAAGTGCTAGATCTAAGGGGATTTCTAATGGTTTTGGACCATTAGTTACGCCTTTCTGTACTTCATCATATCTAGGTATATTATAAGGCAAGAAATATTCACATAAATAAAATACATACTTGAATGTACATACCTATATAATATAAAAAAACATACAGGTGCAGGGTTCTCTTTCATAAATGTTTCCATTTCTCATCTAGAATCCTATCCAATTTGGTCTAAACGTATTGCTACACAAACAAGAACGGTAAAAAATATTTTCCTAGTACCTACTCGGAACCGTAAAAGAGTATTTATTTACTCAATAATTGCATACCTGTTTCGAGTAGTTTTGAAATGTTCCCCACTAGAATTCGTACAAAACTAGTATTGTCTCGGTTAGGTAAATTTGTTAGTAAAACTTGGAAACTTGGCCTCGCCGAATTTCGGTCTCGAACCACGATAATTGGGTTCGGCAACAATTTTGCGATGGCGGTTAGAGTCCGTAGATGTAGGAATGTGAGAAGCCCATATTTGAAAGTTTATTGTTAATTTTGGGACGGTCATTGGTATGTTTGTGTGTGGTAGCTAATGCGTGCCGAACCTTGATTGGTATGAAGGAAGTTTGAAATTTAATACTTGTGCATTTTTTGGTAAAATTGTTTGATCCTAAACACCGTGTTACAATATTATTTTACGTTCCTTCTCAGGAATAGATTAAAATAAAGTCATAGTTTTTCCAGAATCACATTCAAGACTATACCTTATGTAACTTTATCTAAAACAAAAGTCACTTTCAAAACAAATACACCATTTCTCAATCCTGACTTTACCAAAATTGATGGATACAATTTTAACGAAACACCATTTTACTAAAACAAATTACATAAGCAGTAACTGCTGCTGTGCCGAGGGCGGAGCGGGACCAGGCAGTATGCTATTAAGTTTTGTGAACACATGAATAATTAAGCAAAGTTGGTTAATGGTTTGGAACACGTAAATTGTAGAAAACTAAACTACTCGCACATGGATTATGACGCACTAAAGGTTAAACTATACAAACAATATTTTGATGTCGTTAGAAGTGATTTTGATCAATACACTGCGCTGTTTTTGGGCAGTAAAGGCGTAGGTATATCAACCCTATCCATCGAAAAAATATTAAAAGACTGCTGATAAAGTGGTTACGGCTAAATAAAATTAACTGAATTATAATTTTGTTATGTATAAGGCGAAAACTCAAGAAACATATTATTATATAAACGATACTTTGTAATGTTTTGTTTGCTTAAGAACTAAATAAATAATCGAAAGATGATAATTCAAATAGTCTGATGACTGATCAAAGTAATGTCTTAGCTAACCCCGTCTTCAGACACAATCCTACAAAAATACAAAAGAAAAAAAAATACAGTTATGTAAAACATACTACACACAACATACCCAGACCCACCCATCAAACATGAAACGTTAATCTTACAAAACTAAACTCGCGGCTTCAATCTCTAACCATCAGACGACTTCAAAAGAATTAGACACTCTGTTTGCCACGAAGGTTGAAAGATACAAAGTTGATGTTCCCGATGAACATGACACTGCTTTTGTTCAGCATGACAACGGTTGGACATGTGCGGGCATACCAGGAAATAACGGATATGAAGGCTTTAATACTCTTACATTTTTGATCTAGAGTAAAGTATTCAAAGGCCTTTTGAATATTTTTGAAGGGATAAAGATTTGTTTTGATTTGTATAAGCTTTTCAGAATGTTGGTGATGTGTGGATTTCTGATTTGTTAAGTTGGTTTTGTGTTGTATGAAGATATTGTTGATATTTACCTACATATAAAGAAAATCCTACTAGAATACTTTTTTTAACTCAATACTTGTACAATACCAAAAAAGAGGACCCAATTATTAAATTGTTTGTGTGCTAGAGGTATATAGGTTATGGGACTTTATTAGTAAAAATATCTATATAGACTCATATAGACTTAATTATGTTCGTAATTTTACCCTGTAGTTTCAAAAACGACGCTATTCTCAAAAATATAACAAAAGTTTTTATATGTTTTGATAATAGTTTCAAATATTTACTAAAACTGTAATCAATGGGCTTTAGATAACCCGTACCGAAAAATGTTTGAAACGAATTTCTAAATAGGAACTAGACTTACCATATTCCGGACATATGATGCAAAAACCCACAGCCAGGAAAAACCCGATCACTTCGCCACAGAATCCTTTGAAGGCCATTTTTACCCTTTTTGTTTAACCAACGCTCGCTTTTACCGACATCTTCACTCTTTCTATTTTTCACAATTTCTCACTAAAACCCCCTCAGCACACTCATCGTTCTTTGTATAACGTCCGACTTTTTAATCGACATCGTTCTTCTGAGGAGAATTTGTCTTCCGACGTTTCGGCTGCGAAGCGTTGCGGTTACATCTGAAAAAGACAAGGTTTAATTTGAAAATTTTATTCAAAGAAACTGCAAAATTTTTCAAAGGTTGCTGGGAAAGTATATTTTTTCTTAGAATTTAGTATAAGGGAATTCATGATACTACCTTTATAAATATATAGATATTTTTTTAAGTATCCGTTAAAGTCATACTTAAGGCTTTATCACAATAAATTGTTTATTGAGTTTGTGTAATTCCGATGGATAATTAGTTAAATAAGAGCCAGATACGTAGTCAAGTAATTTTGTTATAACATTTTTTTATAACATTACATAGCATTACGCCTCTTATCCCCGAAGGAGTAGGCAGATGTGCATATTACGGCACTTAATGCCGCGGCAATTTAACACCCGCTTATAGCTATTTACCTCTATGTTATGAGTCCCATTTAATAGGGGGTGAGTCTATTGCCATATCCAGACTCCGTGCTACTAATATTTTTTTCTTAAAAACCCAGTAATACTTTGCCCGACCCAGGAATCGAACCCGAGACCCCCTGCCCGGCAGTCGCACTTGCGACCACTCGGCAAATTAGGCCTAATAATAATTCCTACTAAAAATATATACCTAGATATTTTTTATAGAGTATCTGTAATTCTATTCCGATAGATAATTGGTTTAATATGTGTCAGATACATAGTCAAGTAACTTACTGTTATAATATATGTATATTTTAAAATGTTCTATAATCTATTCAGATTAAACTAATTAAAAATTAAAAACCGAGCTTCTTATACTCTCATCCCACTAGAATATACCTCTAATATCTAACAGTTATGAAACTATAAACTCTCACATAAAATGTGTTGGAAGCTAACTACGTTACAAAACAGCTACCTATTTGCTGGAGAATATGTAGGACTTCATAAGCAAGCAAGGGTTCACCAAGTTATTTTAATAACAGTTTCTATACACTTGCTTTTAAACTCATATGTTCCGAGGTTTATTATATCTTATAATGTTTTTATAATAACTATCGTGAGACATACTAAATTAACTAAAAATCGCGGGTTATTGAACAGTATATTCACGTGAGTAACCCGCGATTTTTAGTTAATATATCTTATAATGTTTCCTAACCCTAAAAGTAGATTCAGAGTCGCGGAGAACCTAACGGGTTACCAGGGCTCCGGCTCGACGTGCAGGAGAAGGAACGGGGTGGTTTTTAGTCTGTAAGAGTCTGACACTTCCTCCCGCCTCACCCAGGCGGGAGCAGACATTTGATGATTTTCCCCCCTTAAAAATACCCTAAAAGCACATAAGTACTTTAAAACAATTGTTGTAGTAAGTATACGTATAAGTAGTTAGACATTGATTCTTTTTTTGATGTTGAATCGAATTTAAATAATAATTAAATTTAAAAAAATGGTTTAGGTTTAGAATATCTTTATTTCTCATGAAGAATCACATACTAATTCAATTACTGAGAAATAATATTTAACACAAAAAGTAAAATTGAAACACATATTAATATTGCATCGGTCGTGCAGCGATGGCGAAATTGCTGCATCGGCCCATCGTGCCCTACAACGTGATGGACCGGACGAAGGCATCATTTTCTAGAATACACGACTCTTTTGTTTCCAACTTAGACCAAGAGTCACTTAATTTAGTAATAATATTTTCCTGTAATTTTGTTCAATAAATTATTTGCAATAAATTTCATTCTTATTTGCAATTTGCCTGCCGGAAAGACATAATTTATATATAAACAAATAAAAACGATACAAAAAAAAACGTGTAAGTGTTGCTAATATAAAAGAACAAATATAAACATTTACACAAAGAACAAAATCAAGTAACACGGGCAGACCAATAAACCATAACAAAAATATAAAGTAAATGTGGGTAAACCAATAAATTAATCAATCACTTGACCTTACAATGTTACAATGCAGAAACATAAATACGTATACATGAACTACGTTTTCTAGATGTGGCATTGATGACATAGTTTATACTTAGTCTAATTGTTTTATTTTGTTATTGTAGATGTACATGGTATTCAATTTAAACTATTTAGAATTTAAATTAAATAATAATGGTTCAGGACAGGTAGGAAAAATATTTCAATTGAACTATATTTAAATTAATACTATGTTGGCGATATTGAGAGAATTAAAAAATAAACAGACTAAAATTTGAATTTTGTCACTTCATAGTAACATAACATCATGCCTTTTATCCCCGAAGGGGTAGGCAGAGGTGCACATTATACCACTGTACAATGTAACACCCACTTTTCACTATTTATGTTATGAGTCCCATGTAATAGGAGGTGAGCCTATTGCCATATACCGGGCACAATTCCGTGCTACTACTGAGAATTTTTTAAAAGCCCAGTAATACTTTGCCCGACCCAGGAATCGAACCCGAGACCCCCTGCCCGGCAGTCGCACTTGCGACCACTCGGCCAGAGCGGCAGTCAAAATTTGAATTTTGTCACTTCAAAGTAGTATGAATATATATTTTCTTGTGAAAAATATGAACTAGCTCAGGTTAAAGAATTTTAGCTAAGTTTTTTAGTGTAAAAAAAAGATACGTCGGCGTCATACATAGTAACATCAAACCCCAATACAGGGTTATTCATCATAAAAACTATTTATGAGTGGGTTTTCATGACGCAGTTTTGGGTCAATAGAAAAAGGCCAACTGACATTGTTGTTCCGCCATTTTGTGTACAGACTAGTTTTACTGTACGCATCAAATATCAATAAAGTTATATATAGCAACATTTTGAAAGTCATACAAAAAAACAGCTGAATACAAATTTTATGTGGAACATAATATACGAAATGAAAGAAACTTTGAGAGTCTTCAGCATATAAATAACTCACCTAAATCTTACAAAAATAACATAACAGATAAATAACGTAATATAAATTCTTAAAAAGGTAAAAAAAATAACAACACCTTCTCATCGATTCTTAACTCGTCGAGTACCGGTTTTGTAGACACAATTATAGAACAACAGTTTAAGCACAAACACTTAAATAAAAAAAAAAATGAAAAACAAATTACGATTTCCAACATTCAATAAACTCGTTTACCGGGCCGTGTTATACAAACGGTTTTTCATACAATACACGAAGCATAATTATTTGTTGAACATGTTACAACTGGAAGTGACCTGAAAAGGACGACGTGTATTGTTGGAAGGCGTCCGAGGCAGAAATTGTATTGTGTCCCAGCTCTTTATGTACCACAGCAATGGGACTGTGCTACCTATGTCTGTTCTTTGTCGCTGTCACCTATAAAAGGTTTCTTAAGTTCCGTTTGTACTGTTTTAGTTGTTGCTAATGAAGTGGAAACGTACTGGAATGGGCACTTGTGAGAGTGCACCTGTGTTTCAAGGGTTAACGAACTGAATGATTTTGTTTTCCTTCCATTTTCTAAATAAATATGCTTTCGAGTAGAAACACATGTCTGTCTGTATGCTAGGAAGAATTTCTTTTAGAGTTTGAATTAGTAAGTTAAGCTTGAATTAAACTAAGGCAGTGTTTTCTAAAAAACAAGTTCGCAATTTATCTAATCCTAATGAAGTAATAAAAATAATTCTGGAAAAAGGAAATAAAAGGGAGCTTGTGATTACTCAAAGAGACAGCCAAATCCTATCATTTCTTCGGCCTACAATCTTTTTTTCCAATTTGTCTTAATGTTAATGCTGACGAAACAAGATTCCCTTCACTTCGGGGCGTGCCTTACTTAATGCCAACTCTAATGTTGCCGAATATATAAAAATATCAAAAGAAAATGGGTACTACAAATTGAATTATGTTTACACATCGTAATCAAAGCCGAATGTATAATGTTCTTTGTGAAAAGTATGACAAACGTGACATTAATATAAATAAGAACAAGATATTTTAAAAACCAAACAAAGTTTGTCGAAAGCCTAAATTAGGAATGGGTGCTGGAATAATTTGAAATAACAAAATATAATCGATACTAGATGTAGTTCAACGCCCACGAGTAAACGTAGGCGTACCTATTATTTATATTGGTGATTGATTTGGAAGTTTTAAATAGGCCTGTCATCAAATCTAGTCCTAAAACTGTACTGGAAAAGTTGTATTAATAGTAGAAAAAAGCTATTTTCCACAATGAACACTTGTAAATTGACAAACGGGTGCTACTATTTGCGTGAATAATCGACACAGAATGTGTTATAATTATACAGAATAGATTAAATTCCGCCTATTATATTGACTTACACGTGCGTAAAAAAGTACCTAGATAATAATTGTCCTTATTACAATATAATGAAATTTTATCAACAATAAATACAATCTCTAACATCCTTCCATAGACGTATCCATTCTTCACTCGAACCCTCATAAACGGGCTATAAAAACGAGTCTTGTATTGACAATAAAAACGATTTTATGTGATACTTTAAAACATTTCCCAACAAATGTAATGTGATACATGTGATTATTCGATGAAGGTAAAACAGTAGATACTTTGATGGCTTCGTACAAACAGAATAAAGTATTGACAAATGAAAAAGAATTTATAAAGAGATTGGAAATAATACATGTAAAAGCTGTTTCATTAAGTCAACAATATCATTTAAAAACGATACACAAGTAACACTAGGGCAGAAAACCTTTATCCATTAGTTGAAAACGATCATGTTGAAACAACAAACCAAAACAAAAACAACTTATTTTAAAGAAAGCAACTACAGGAACAAAACAAAAATCTTTCTCATGCAAAGGAAATTTTGAAATGATAATTTTGATTTATAACTTGAAAGAACATTGCATGCCAAGAGTAAGACACGGTGCATAAGCACTGACTCGGGTTGTAGAAGTCAAGATGTGAACAACACTAAGAATGCATGAGAACGGACAAAGTAGAAAAGTTAGCGTCATAAACCAAATCCTTGCACCGGAATAATTCTTAAAAGTTGTTTGTGACGTTCCACGTTGGAGTTTATTTCCAACGGTTAAACCAGGACAATTTAGAGAACATTAAAACTAGTAAGGCCTGCAGGAGCTTTTAGCGTTATCAACACTATTGTAGGTAATGACGCTCGTTGGTTGGTCGGTTGTAGAGTAATCAGAATTGGTGAATTTGAACTAATTGGGATGGAATTATTGAAAATGTTAGACATTAATGAAGAATCATTATGATATCAAGGGTGTCTTTCCTAACTATAAAAATTGAAGAAAGTGTTTGATATTGCCACTCATAATTGTAAAACTAGTTTTCGAAATCGTTTAATTTATTTACATTGTAGTTTGCCAGTAGGCTGCGCGACATCGCCGCGACCGTGCACGCATTTATGAGGAATAACCCCTCTGTGTCTTTCTAATATAAAACTAATCTTTGACTGCACGGTTGGTGCGGTGGCTGGGCAACTGGCTGCCGTGCAACGTGTCGCGGGTTCGATTCCCGCACGAGACAACACTTTGTGTGATCCACAAATTGTTGTTTCGGGTCTGGGTGTCAATGTGTATGTGAACTTGTATGTTTGTAAACGCACCCACGACACAGGAGAAAATCCTAGTGTGGGGCAACGTTTTTAAAAAAAACAAAAAAACAAAAACAAACAAATCTCAAAACTAGTTAAGCTTTTCTCAGGATGTATACGTGACTAACCCGCAATTTTTAGCTAATTTAGTATGCCTCACGATAGTTGAGGTTATAAAATTAACAAAATGTTAATATTATAATACTAACATTAAATAAACAACATAAAAATAAAACGCCATTTTAAAACTAACAAACGTCAAAACAGGGATTAAAAATATATCCAATTTAACGCTCACTACCAACACAGCTAATCTCGCAATCCAAAACTTATTGTAAACCGAAAATTCACAAACAACTTCGATCGTTTTGCAAATTTTTCTTCCAAAACTTGAGAATTTAGATTCGAACTGTCTTGTTTACGAGTATTTATGAGTTGAACCACACATTATTTACAATTTTCCCTTGATCGCGATCAACTGAGATTAGACCTGTCATGTTTGCTCTGAAAATGGCGAAGATTTAGAGACAGAAGAGTTACAGAACTCATTTACATTATAACACTCTAAGTTGTAGCCGATGTAAAAAGTTTACGTTCTTCAACCAACTAAGTGAATTTATGGCTGGCTATATCTTAACTTGGATAGGGTTCGTTAACTAGTGTTTTGTTCTGTGGCTCTAGTTTGGTTTTAAAATTAGGGAATTATTCAAAGGGCAATGGATTTAAATTGGCGGTTGTGAATTTACGTCTTATTTTTCCTTTGATTATTGCAAATGGTTTGAAGTCTAACAGTAGTACGTACGTTTGGTGATAGTTTATTTAATCTCCATTTCATAACCAGAACCCGTTCTATGTTCATATCCATGACTATTACGAAACACTAAAATGGATTGTGAAATAGTCTCCACACTACTTTAATGTAGAACTACCTCAAAAGTATATTTCAGACGTTAAAAAAGTCCTTAATATAAGGTAAAAACTCCGTGGTATCCCCATTACACCTGAAACATTGTTCAATACTGTTTAACTTTACTTTTTATACAAAAGTTTCGTCATGGACGTTTTGTTTCGTCCGATCGAAACATCATAAAACTAGACCGGTGCTGCCCAAACTTTTAGACAGAAAAACTTCTCCTAGCATTTTTCATGAACTTGGCTTATCAAGTAAATGTAGAAGCGAAATATGAATATAAATTGCCCAAGGCTGTTTTTGCTGCTTTACAAATTTATGTTTTATATCAAGGGTATAAGGAACAATGTAGAAAATGTTTTGTTTTGGTTGTATGTGGTAACTACTTATTATAGAAACTTGTAGCTAAGTTATACATTTCGAGGTTAGTCCGTTTATAAGTGACCATTCCTGATAATTATCTAGGTAATCCTGGGAGAACAAAGACCTATGTAGACAAAGAAAAACTAGCTGTGCAACCACCGTCGCATGTAGCAGATATGACAATGATCTACATTAACACGAAAATATAAATCAACATGGCTACACGAATGCGTAGGTACACACAACTAACACATCAAACTATGCAAACCTAGCATGAACTGACCACTGAATTTGCAGAAAGATCAAACAAAGCAGACCATGATAAATTGGTCTTTTTTTCAGGTTTTTTTTTAAGGAGGGAAAATCATCAAATGACTGCTCCCGCCTGGGTTAGGCGGGAGGGAGTGTCAGACTCTTACTGACTAAAAACCACCCCGTTCCTTCTCCTGCACATCGAGCCGGAGCCCCAGTAAACCAGTTTATGTGAAGAAATGGTAATTAGTACTTATGTTCTATAATTAGAAACCCACAATATAAGGCGTGATATTTTTATCATACTAGTTACTAATTATTAGAAATAATTCGAAATAAGTACTGAGAATTTAAATTTCGAAAAACTCATTATAATTTTTGGGTGACCCAGAAAGTAGGTATTATTGATGTAATACATGGAATTCGTTGAAACGTAAATTGCGGAATATTTACTTGTGTTAAACGTACGTTAAATTACTCCAATTTATTTTGTAATTCCAGGAAATAAATAATTACGGCATTATTTGCTGATGCTTTCATAATACACATTATTATATAACAATTAATAAATTAACCCATTCTTTATAAAACCCATATACATTAAAAAGTATCATGAAGTGTCGTGGTGGCCCCGAGGATAAGACGCGCCCGCTTCTCATGCATGAGGGTACGGGTTCGAAAACTACCAATGGCAAGTACCAATGTGACTTTTTCCGAGTTATAACTTTCTAAGATTATTTAAACACCACTGAACAAACACTGAATGAACATATTGTGAGGCAACCTGGACTTATAAATTCTAATAATAAATTTGAAATCATATTTGCTCATTCCAAGGTGTAGATTCCTATGGAGAAGAACGAGCAAGAAACTCCACAATGAGCAAGCATGGTGATAAATGCACAAAACTTCTCCGTGTGAGAAGAGGCAAACTCAGCAATGGCTACTTATAGGATGTAGGATGACATAGAAAGAAAGAAAAAGAAAGAAAAAACATTTATTTAGCACCAGGCACGATGCAGCATAAATAAAATAAAAAAAAAGACAATCAAGGTGTGACAGTGGAAGTAATAAAAATATAAGAGTTGAAAAATTGAAACAGAAGAATTAGAAAAGAGACGCTGACAACATGCCTATGCTAAAAGGGTCACCCACTCAGTGTAAGCCAGGCATACAGGTTACCCAGCACTGATTTTCAGTGGGCACCCATGCAGTGACGCACGGATGGTAGCAACGTTGAATGGTTAGACAAAGACAACAAGAAAATATATATACACATATATAATAATGCATCTGCACACCCACCACACACACATATACATACACACACACATACATATACATACATATACACACATACACACATATATATGCAATAAGTATGCAGATACAACAATGGTATACTTATCAATGTAATAAGTATAAAAGTAATGTAAAATAAAAAAAAAAAACAAGTAAAATGTTAATAAATAGTAGGTACACATGACAGAACGAAGGACATAGAACAGCCAGTATGTCTGCGTTCTGTATCATTCATACACTAAACTGGCTGGAGTCAAATGATAGACAGATCAACATTAATTGCAGCTTTGTCTTTTTGTGAGGTTAAAATAAACATTTTAAGATTGTATTTGAAACTATTTATACTTGGTGAGTCTCTGATTGGTGGAGGTATATTGTTCCAACATTTGGACGCTGCGTACCGAAAACTGCCTCGAAATGCTGCTGTGTGTTGCATACATAAAAGTAACCAAATTTCATGTCTAGATATAATAGGACCAACATCGATACTTTTAGGGCACAGCAACAGAATAAAAGGGTACATACCACTAATATATTCACGACCTAAAAACCCAGTCTCAGAAAATTCTCCTAAATAATAAAACGGTCGGAGCATATTTTTGGGTGAAACTCCACCCTTCAATATGTCAATATTCATTCTGTGTTAATGAAACAAGGAGTTCGTTTCCGCAATTCTAAATTTCACTCACGTCTATCCTAATGAGGTAAACGAAGCAACAGTTACGGATGAGTGAACATCAAACGTTTTTTATTATACCGGGCTCGTAATGAAATAGATTATTTCGTTCTTCCATTAGAAGTAGACAAAAACGTCTTCGTCAATTTTCGAAAGATTCTCGTGACAAAGATAATAAATGAAAAGAAGGATATAAATTATTAAAACTTTCATGAGACATACTAAATTAATTATTATGTTTTTAGCTTACTCACATGACTGTTTGACGAGGAACTCGACTAGTTTCAAGCCATGCTTTTTTTAAGGCGGAAAATCGTCCAATGAATTCTCTCACCCGGGTGAGGCGAGAGGGAGTGTCAGACTCTTACCGACTAAAAACCACCCCGTTCCTACTCCTGCACTTCGAGCCGGAGCCCCGACAACCCGTTAAGTCTTCCGCGGCTCCGTATCGGCATCAGCCCTGTTGGGCCGTATCTGTTCAAGCCATGCCAGAGGCTCATATTCATGAGCAGCATTTCAACGAGCAGTGCGACAGTCACCGAGTCGCGTCAATTACGTGATTAAGCCAAATACATAATAATTAAATTAGAATATAACTTGTTTCACAAATTTACTATACTACTATTATATTATTATGAAGCTAAAGAATTTGTTTGTTTGTTTGAATGCGCTTATCTCAGGAACTACTGATCCAATTTGAAAAAACATTCAAGTGTTGGATAGTTCATGTATCAAGAAAGGCTACAGGTTCTGAAATATTGCGATTCAATCAATAGTCGCCGAAAAGAGCGTATCTTAGTAAACCTGTTAAAAGTGTAATAATATCTAATTCTGGCGTTTAGGATCAGGTTGATGATATTTTGATTTAAAACAGTGAACCTTACACAATATGGCGTAACATTATGCATACCTTGGCCTACTAGATAGACGTAGGTACCTACAGTAATCAGGTTTCATCAGGTTTATTATATCGTTCTATGACATAAAAGACACTAACCAAATAGGTAGTAAATAATATGAATCATTATATCAAAACAAAGCAACATAATACAGCAATACTCCATTCTTCCACAAACTAGGTAACAACGGAAAACTGCAGTAATTTAACAGAATACTCGTAATATTCGGTTCATATTACAAAATAATATTTCGAAAGGCAGAAAAGTCACGAAAACTTACACAAACAAATAAGAACATTGTAACTCATTATAACTTTGCCTATGGGCAAACATGAAACTTGTCGGTAGCTGTATGTTTGCCGTAAACTCGGCGTCTTTTCAAAAAGGAGAACTTCCCTTTATTACTTCAAAAATGTCTATTAAAATGACGAGATAGCTTTACTTAAGTTTTAACACTGAACGCGTAATGGCAATTGGGTATAGGGTAGAATTTGTTCAGAAGTTGCGCCTAGAAAATTAATAAAATCAGATAATTACTTTTAATATGGAACTTGGAACTGCTGCTATTAGGCAGTGTGCATAGGGTGGTAGACGGGGATGCTAATCACCTGATGGTAGGCAGCCTATGAGCACCCACGCCACAAAGAGTTACAAGTTGAATGCATTGTGCAGTGCGGTGGCTGTGCAACTGGGTGCCGCGCAACGTGTCGCAGGTTCGATTCCCACACGAAACAACTCTTTGTGTGATCCACAGATTGTCGTTCTAGGTTAGCGTATCATGTGTGTGTAAATTTGTATGTTTGTAAACGCACCAGGACACAAAATTAAATTCTAGTGTGGGGCAACGGTTTTTTTAAATAAAAAAACAAAAAACAATTGATGGTCTTTTGGGAGTTAGGTATTTGCTAATACAATTCATAATTATTATGATTACCTTTCTTCATTTATGTTTTTACTAGCTGTTGCTCACTACTTGATCTGCGTAGAATATGATTCCAGTTTTATCCCATGGGGATATTTAGTTGAGATATGGACTCACTTAGGTATCATATCACCTAAGTCAGGCCATATCCTGCTTGTATAACAAATTTTATCTGTTATTGACGGACAAACATCCAAATAAAGAAACTTTCACATTTATAATATGAGTGTGATTCACAAGTGCCAATCACAGACATATTTTTTACCTTACTTATAGATGGAATACAATATCTGCTTCGTGCTCACTAGTCACTGTTACTACAACCAATTTCATTTGGCAACGGGACCCCAAAAAACATAAAACAGAAACAAATAAAAACATGAAACTATTGGTATTCTAAAATGATATAGCACACATATCCGTGTAAAATATATCAAGGCTACAACTGCTGGCTATTATTGGGAATTTCCAAACTCAATAACAGGCTGATCCGGAAATTGAATGTTCAGCACTCGAACTAGATCAACGTGGTTCACTTTTTTTAGTTCTTGATTTTTCTGCGCTAGTATTTCGCTTTCCATCTTAGATGAGATTTCATTATTTTTGACATAATTATATACACAAATATGTGTTAGTATACTGTTCTATCTATTAACATTATACTAACAGATACACATGCAATCACATGAATTAATCCTTAAGCCTCTGGGTCATAAAAAGTGCCTACCAGACAATAATGTTCTTGGAAATTTGATTTCTCATAGTCATTCCAATGATTAAAATTACTATAAAAGTAAGTTAATAGTGATTCATAGACCCTTGACAATTCGACCACCACGTTTTTAGTGAATCATATTCTATACTAGCTGTTGTCCGCGACTTCGCCCGCGTAGAATATAACTAATAATATAATAATACTTTTTTTTGCAAAATCGGTCCAATCATTCTAGACAGACAGACAAAGATTGTAAAAAACGTTATTTTGCTATTTGTACAAATATAAATTTTATTTATTATCGGTTATTTTAATATTACGAACAAACTCCCATTTTATTTATCTATATTAAAATGAATAGTATATTATTATAACAGCCTTCCTCTACAGCACACCATACATCATGTAGCATATTTTAACTCCCACCTACTATAAACAGAAGGAACTACTTATGAGAAGCGTCTGTCGTTTTCACTGAAGAAGGAAAAAAACGTGAGCCATGCATACAGAGATAGCATCATTTATCACGCGAAGATACATTTCTTTTACGCAAGAAAACTGCGTATTTGAATTGCGTACCTTGGAAAAGGTAGCATAGAGAGTGAAAATTTACGGCTGGGAAGTAAAAGGCGTGTTAGTTTAGTTATGTTTGGTGTGTAGGTAGATACTATACTTGATTTAAGAGTTTTAAATGTTTGGGGGACTGCCTCGTTGTATGTACGAGTGGTCGCAAGTACGACTGCCGTGTCTCGGGTGCGATTCTCGGGTCGGGCAAAGTCATCAACAGGCTATAAATGCCCACTGCTGAGCAAAGCCTATTCTCACACGGAGAAAGTTTGAGCATTAATCACCACGCTTGTTCAATGCGGGTTGGCGATTACAAACTTATAATTAGAAATTATAAGCCCAGGTTTCCTCACGATGTTTTCCTTCACCGTTTGTCAGTAGTGTCTGAATAATCTTAGAAAGTACTACTGGGTTTTTATTACTGGTTTTTTTTTTAATCTTCAGTAGTAGCACAGATTCTAGAATTTTGCCCGGTATATGGCAATAGAATAGGCAATAAAATAAGCTCATGACATAAATAGTAAAAAGTGGCTGTTATACCTATTGTACATTGGCATTAAGTGCCGTAATGTGCACCTTTGCATACCCCTTCGGGGATAAGGCGTGATGTTATGTTATGTAAATGTTTGAGAAACGAGTGGTAGAACTATACAGAGGAGCTGGTATAGACTTTGAGTTCTCTCTACTAGGTTGTCATGTCATTTATGAAAATGAGTAGGAATTCGACTTTTATTTTACAACGGTTTTTTAATTAGTATTCTTCAGTAGAATTTCTTGTTTCTTATGCTCTTTCCTTTGATGTTGTCTAAATAATAAATGCCGTTCATTATAATAACACAATTGTTTAGTTGCAATCTTTACCTCTTGGTTGAAAATCTTGAAACATAATAGAATACAAAACACAAACTTCAACTTTCGTAAACAGACAAAAAGCTTAAATTACTTCATCACTCGACATGTTAATAGCGAAAACACTTCCAAATTCACATAACAGAATGACTCCAATACATAAAAAAACTCACAATGTACAAGAGATTGCTAAGAAAAAGTACATTTAAACAGGAAACGTGTGAAGACGTGCCCCTGAGTTCGCTTAGAACGTGACAAGCCGATGCTCATTCGAGAATCAAGACGAGAAACATATACTGAATATCAAACGGTATTGTACTCTTGGTGAATATTCCTATGCTGTACTACGTCTAGGATTCCCTTGGGGCAATAGTACCTTTGTAGTGTATTCAATTGTCAATTGACCAGTTGTAATGGACTGCCTCGTTGGCCGAGTGGTCGCAAGTGCGGCTGCCGGGCAAGGGGTCTCGGGTTCGATTCCCGGGTCGGGCAAAGTATTACTGGGTTTTTAAATAATTCTCAGTAGTAGCACGGAGTTTGGAAATGTGCCCGGTATATGGCAATAGGCTCACCCCCTATTACATGGGACTCATAACATAAATAGTGAAAAGTAGGTGTTACTTCTGTGTGCACCTCTGCCTACCCCTTCGGGGATAAAAGGCGTGATGTTATGTTATGTAATGGGTTACGAGGCTATTGTCAATAACTATTATTGCAGACCAAGTGCTTAAGCCAATCGCTACTCATGAGGAAGAGTTCCTCTGTGACTCAAAACTAGTAGAGCTTTTCTCAAAATAAGTGAGTAACTCATAATTTATAGTTATTTTTTATACTTAATAGGTCGATGTTTGGACACCATCTCGCCTGGTGGTAAGTGATGATGTGACCAATGATGGAACACGCCTACCTATGAGCAACCTGTTCACTCGGGACTTGAAGACACCCAAGTCATATTTGACGGGAAACACAGACTCCAGCAAGGTATTCCATTCCTTAGCAGTTCACGTTCAGTTCAGTGGGTGGAATGTCCACCATATAAGGGTGGCGCCCTGCCGTTCGTTTGGTGGTACTGTAGTGAATTGTTTTTGAGTGTAATTCAGCATGTCTTACGATAGGATGATGAAAACATATCCAAAAATTTTCGAAATACCTTTTTGAGAATAAAAAATAAATAGATATACGAATCAATTCCTAGCCAAAGCCGGACCTCGAGAACTTGTTCATTATGATCACTCTAACTAATAGGTAGTCTTTAGTAATTTGAGGTATAATAAAGATATATAATATATAATAATATCTTCAATAAACTCCTGAAATGCCCAATGTTAAATAAGTCGTTATGAGTACGATATTTCATGTAGGTACATAATAACTGAGTTATTCAGTTGAAAGATATTTCGTTGGAATGCAAAAAGAGAAAAAGGAATTATTGTATTTATGAACAGCAAAAAATGGCAAACATCTTTTTGAATAGTACTTTGGAACCATTTTTGGTTTACATTTGATGAATTTTATATTCTTATTCTGCAGATACAGAACTTAAATTACTTTAAGTTATGAAACAGGTAAAAGTATACGTTAGTTAGGTTACCACAATAATAACTTCGGGAACTGAATACTGGGTGAATCTATACTCTATATATTATATATATAAGAGTATATAGAGGAAACATTTGATTTTTTGTTTGTTTGTTTGAATAGAATCTCCTCTGAAACTACCTGGCCGATTTGAAAAATTATCGATGATCGAATCGATCGACTCCTACATTATCGATGCTGAACATAGGCTATATTTCATAAAACAGAATAAAGAGAACCCTGTGAAATTTAGATAATGTAACCCAATGTTAGAAAATACTACCAAAAAACTCCATATTGCTGTTTTCAAGGACTAATAATAGTATTTATGTGCATCAGAATCAGAGATTTTAAAGAATTCAAGTAATTGAATATCCAGCCGTTTTCACGAGAAGGATTACCGAACAGACAAATATAGAGGTACAATATTCGCATTTTAATATTCAGTAGGATAGTAGATTTTGTAAACACGAAATTTTGACGCCCGGACAAAGATATAAAAGCAAATTAGTATTGCTAAAACTAATATTCTTAAGACGAGCTGACAGTTTAAAGATTCTAATCTCCAGATATATGGACAAAGCTAGTAGGTAATGAGGTTCCATTCTGCTCACTCATCAAACTGCTTGGAGAGTTAGCCGTTAGTTTTTCATGAGACTGTTAGAAAATTTTAGTACCACTAACGCGACTTCGGCGTGAAGTAGATATCGATTGATGACCTAAATGTCGCCATGGCACCAACTGCTCCTGGTATTTCATGTTCGTCAGTTTTGACAAACGCATCTTTTAAAATATACATATGACCTGATGATAAGAAATTATGTTTAGAATAGAATTCGAACTATTTCTTTCCAATTGTTACATTTCACTTTCAATAAAATAAAAATTACTGTCTAAAATATTGAAGCATAACGCATGCATAAATAACATCGCGCCTTTTATTCCCGAAGGGGTAGTGCACATTATGCCATTGTGTGATTGTGCAATGTAACATCCACTTTTCACTATTTATTTTATGAGTCCCATGTAATAGGAGTTGCGCCTATTGCCATATACTGGGCACAATTCCAGACTCCGTGCTACTACTATTGAGTTTTTTTTTAAAACCCAGCAATACTTTGCTCGACCCGGGAATCGAACCCGAGACCGGCGCGGCAGTCGCACTTGCGACAACTTGGCCAACGAGTTTTGATGATTATTTTTGAAGTAAATTGTTAAATGCAGTGAAAATTTAACTTTATGAACTAGTCGATTTAAAAATAGTATCGTATTACTGAAAATTCATACGAAACTTATAAAAATGTTCATCGCTATTGCAATCTATGTACAGAACATGACCAGTTTATAATATTTAATTCTATTACACCGATCAAAGCGAAACACCTACTTTAAAATCAAACAAAAATTACACCAAATACCTTTAAAACATAAACCATTTTATGCAAAATAAAACAGATCATGTCCCTAAAATACTAAACAAAAGGTATAAATATAAGACGAGATCAAAATGGCATCTCAGTGTCACAGTATATTATGACGTCACGGAACATTGTGACGTCAGTTTCGCTTAATATGACATTGTCTGGGCTAATATTGCCGCGACAACCCGAATGACGGAGATACGAATAATTATAACGTTTCACTAGAAGTGTAGTAAGTGTATTTATTTGTTCTCGTGTAGATTTTTGTTCAGGAAAGTCGTATAAAAGAGAGATTTAAATAATGTCGATAACTTATTGTGGGTTCATAATGTTTTCCTTTAGATTTGATTTCATAGGTGCTAAGTGCATTAAGATATTATAATTGTATGACAAGGGCACAAACCTAGAGTCCGTGGACACTTAATCTGTAATATTATAAAAAAAGTGCATTAGTTTGATATATTTTACAATAATATGAAGGTCTTATTACTTTTTATAATCATCTCATCTCATAATCTTATCCTTTCCCTCGATTACAAAGACCAAATACTATTCAAACATATATGTATATCACTTTTTTTTTTTAAGGGGGGAAAATCATCGAATGACTGCTCCCGCCTGGGTGAGGCGGGAGGGAGTGTCAGACTCTTACTGACTAAAAACCACCCCGTTCCTTCTCCTGCACGTCGAGCCGGAGCCCCGGTTACCCGTTAGGTTCTACGCGACATATGTATATCACTAAACAGTATTAGCTGCAACTAGTTCAAGACTATGTAAATGTCAAGGACCTTTCTGACATTTAAACAATAACACAAATACCAAACAATGAATACAGTATCAAACGACTTCCTCTTACAAATTTAATCAACTTAAAACTAATACTTGTCTCCGAAAACCGTACTTTAGTCCCCAATTCTCATGCAAAATAACAGTGATACGCATCAAGCTAACTAATTCTATCACAAGACCCACAAAATGTCTCATTATACTGAAATATTCCTATGTTTATTCTACTCGTTAATACTAACGCTATAACTCGAAGATTACGCCCGTCGGGTACCGCTGAGGCATCTACGAAATGACTGTGATTATTCAAAAAGACTCGTATTTTTTGGGTCCCGTACGCAGATTACGAATATTGTATAATTCGACGATTTTACCAAACGTAGCTGGTAGAAATAGACGTGGTTGGTTTATTTTTGAAAAGATAGAGTGGTGTCTTTTTGGAATAGTGATTCAATTTGAAGAACAATGCTTTTGTTGTCATTCTACTTTGAAATCGACAAAAACAATATACCTCTATAATACAGATTGAATATAATATGAGCTAATCTAATCCATTTGATGTTGTATATTGTCATTTTTGCAATGCAGACCTCAAATTCTCCAAGTCAGCACAAATATCCGAAATTTATACTGAAAAAGGTTTTAGTATGAAACAGGGAACCCAACAATTGATTTCCGTGAAATTTAATTTTGAGTGTGAATTCGTATGAGGCAATTTTTTGGAATTTTATTTGCGAGAATTATTTAATTATTTTTACGTATAAAAAGAAACTTAATGCAGCGTAAGCTAATTAAACAACCTTGTTAATTGAATAGGCTCTTTATGACAATACTTTAAAGGATTAAACTGGCTTAAACAAAATTATTATTATTGAGAAGCCTTATATTGAATGTGCACTGCAACAATTTTGTGAAAAGAATATGGCGAATATTCAAAATGAGATTAAATTTTCTTGGTAAAATATAAAATTCGAAAATATGTCCTGCATTGTCTACATGTAGAATAGAAAAGCAAATTGTATAGTTTTGACGTAAATTTTGACACTTCTCAGTGTCATACCCATACATTTAGTTTTCTACTCTCTCTGTAGACTCTCTCTGCATACACATTCTATGCACATAGAGTAAAATATCGTGGAATTTATGTTGTATACTTCTTTGTATATAATATACATAGTACTTACGATTATCTACTGGTAAGAGGCATGTTTACATACATCCCGGGCATTTTTGCGAAAACAAATATTTCCCAAGTGTTGAGATGTCAACGTGACAAGGACCGGCCCCTGGCATCCCACTGGAGAACCCAAAACATCTATGTATAGTATGCATGCATGTATATAAACTTCGTTTTTGACAGTACACACAGTAACAAACAGAAAATTATATACCTGTGGAATGATCAGTCGTCAGCGGTATTTCCGAACCGATACGACCTTCAAACCTTCAAGAAAAGAGCGTATTCCTTTCTAAAAGGCCGGCAACGCACCTGTGACTCCTCTGGTGTTGTGGGTGTCCATGGGCGGCGCTGATCGCTTACCATCAGGTGATCCGTTTGCTCGTTTGCCTTCTATTCCGTAAAAAAACCTACTCTTTAATAAAGAGCATTCGAGATGGTAGGCCTTTTTAAATCCACTATTTTATAAATAGCTTTCGAGCTACTTTTGTGGACATTGGAATAAGCTCAGACTTACAAACGACTCATGACGATAACAATCAGTGTATAGTATATACATTTTTGCATTGTACAACAAACGCACGACGTAACGTTACAAATTGTTACTTTTGAGGAAAATGTAGAAAAAGAGTTTTGACTATTTAGTAACATTATTATCCGATAGATGTCACTATTATTGAGTAGGAATTTTGTTTTCTTTTTGTTCCTTTAAAAATGTAGTTTCATTAAAATATGAATAAGGTATAACAAAGTTAATGAACTTTGAACACAATGCTGTGACGTATATTAAAAGAGAAAATCTTAATGACCTGCTACGTTTTATAACGAAGAAGTATTCTATTTTTATTATTACTAATACATTCCGATTACCAAACCTAATAACCAAGTATTACTAACAAAATATATTCAAAAGGAAATCCAGAAACCAGTTAAGCTTTCAAACAAATTTAGGCTATCTCTGCTTGTAATTAAGGTATTGATTCCTGTAAGCTGGCATTAGCAAATACGATAGCTGGCCACAATGCACGAACTGAATGGCCAATAAATGTTTGCTTTGTATCTCGATGTTTGTGCTTGTGATTTGTATGTATAGTGTTATCTGATAACACAGGATGGGGTACATCTAGGTACAGAGAGTAGTTAGGTAAATATTATATAGGAAAGCTAGATGGATCTTCTTAATGCAAGTAAGGTTTACAGTTCAATATATTTTGCTTATCGTATGAACTGCAATCTGTAGAAATAGAGTGTGAATACTACACAAGATTGTTACCAAAACTATCTAAAATATATCACAATAAAAATTATAATACTGATATAAACTACTTTTAAAAAAACCAACTTCAGCCCCCTCTTTTTTTGAAATCGATTACTATTATAATTTTCTTTTAAATTTTAAAAAACATTGGGCCTCACTAGATTTTTCTCCTGTATAGGTACACATGACACCCAGACCCGGAACAACAATCTGTGGATCACACAAAGAGTTGTTCCGTGCGGGAATCAAAACCGCGACTTCTTGCGCAGCAGCCAGTTGCCCAGTCACCGCGTCAACCGTGTAGCCGATGTAGTTAATATCAGTACTAAAACCTTTTCTTAAATGTAACAAATTTTAAACTTTTCTGAAAACTACATCGAAATCGATTCACCCAATTGCGAGATAACCGTGCACAAATACACATACGTAGTACATACATACTCAAATTGAGAAACTCTTTTTCGAAGTCGGTTAAAAATAAGTGTATATGTAATGATTGGAGTTAATCTAAAATAATTCTAGGATAGTGTTAATAAGTCACATTCTGGTGTGACATGGATTTGTTGTTCACAATATTAGTATAGATAGGACACATGCATTAATGTTGGTAATACACAATACTTGGCTAAAGACTCACCCCTTCTATTCTGTGTGCTATACATACAATAGGGCCAAAAGTGTATCCTTATTTATATGTAGTTAATACAATTAATGATGAAATGAAAACAGTACACGAAGCTGTACTTCACCACTAACTTCTTGTTACAAGTATGATCTTATGTTATCTCGGTTCCTACAGTACGTTGCCTGCAGTTTGTAATCCGCTTGGCTTCGCTTAGCCACCGACAGCTAACCGCTTTACACGAGGTACAAACAAACAGACGACCCACCGACTATTCTAGATAAATGTACTGTCCTCTGTATTGTAGTAACTGCTAGGTAACTCTCTCAAGCAATACTGGAACAAGATTATTGGAGTTATTAATTCTCTGTCGATTTAAACGCTTAAGCACACACATAACATTACGTCTTTTTATCCCCGAAGGAGTAGGCAGAGGTGTACATTACTGCACTTAATGCCACTGTATAATGTAACACCTACTTTTCACTATTTATGTTATGAGTCCCATGTATTGGGTTAACCTATTTCCATATACCGAGCACAATGCCAGACTCCGCGCTACTACTGATTTTTTTTTAATATCCAGTGATACTTTTCCGACCCGGGAATTGAATCCGAGACCCCTTGCCCGGTAGTCGCACTTGCGACCACTCGGCCTACTCGGCAGTCCGAACGATTGAATTGTTCAATTTTAAGTAATGAACTAAACGAAATATTGACTTATTTTGTTATATACATTTCAATGTTAGTTTAATTAATTAGTTTAAATTCATAACTACTAATTGATGTTCGATTGGTGGTTTGTTCGTCCGCGAGTCACTCAAGGGGCCAGTAGAATACCAGCGCAAGGTCCTGTCTTGCATATTCTGACCTGGTCCCATTTTACCGTAGACTTGGAACATGAATATGTACCTATTAGTATTTATAAACTAACACTATAATCTGTACGTGTCACCTGTTTGTAGGATGTGAAATAAAAATTTTCTTTCTTTCTTTATTTACTTGGTGAGCATTCTAACTGTCTAAGTGTCCACTTTCTTCTTTTCAGCCCTATACATACAGCCATATACTCGTGGTGGTTGTGGACTCTTTAACGTCAATAAATTATAGCGTATGTGTTTGTAATCGAAATGATGTTGTTTTAGATATTAACCGACTTCTTTTATTTAGTAAATGGAGTTTCTTGCTCGTTCTTCTCCATTAGAATCTACATTTTGGAATGAGCACCTAGCTTCACTGATGGACAGACTGACAGACTATTATATATTTTGTATTTGTTACCGAAGTACCAAATTATGGGTGATTAAAATAAATGCTTTGAGTTTGATTTCGAGATAATTCTTTGCACTTAGGTGTTAATACATGTAATATAAGAGTCCTTACAAACATTATGTGTAGTGTAGACACTAGTTATATCCCTTTAACACCACAAACAACCAACAATAAAACGAACATAATACGAACAGAAATAAACCAGCGTTATGATCTAGTGTTGTCTAGTTAGCAACACGATCGGTCCCCGAGCGGCAACTCGAACGAAAACTAACATAAATCTAAAGCTATTAATATAAATTACTTACGATTTACAATCCCTTTGCGGTGTTAAATTACAGTTATTTCCCCTGTATATAAAGGCTTTATCATAACAAAACCGGAGTCCTAACGTGTCGGCATCAATTTTAATTATTTATTATTGTGAGGTATAAATGAGTTGGCCGTTGCTTAATGGGTTCGGATTAATTAGCGAACGATTTGGGGCAAGTTGTTTTAAAATGTTCAAGTAATGAGGTTTACTGTTAATTGATTTTTGGATTGGATAGCAGGTGCTTCGTATTCGCATTGCTATGTGAATATGAGAGATAATTTGTGCAGCTTACGGTTGAACGTAATGATCATGTCGAAAACCCCCGGTGTATTTTGATTATAGGATTGTAAAATAAATTTTTCTTTTGCTCTCTTCAATACTTTCCTTTTTCCTAAGTAAATATAAATAGAAGAAAATAAATAAATATGTACAACTTAAAATAAACTAAAACTGATTGAGAAAACAAAATGAGAACTAAAATGATTATTTACGAAGAGCATCAATTACATTCCGTGTTTACAGAAAAATAGGTGCTAATTTTGATGCATATAATATTTTCATATCCGAGTTTTATTATAAAGTTAATTTGTCTTTGACTGCACGGTTGGTGCGGTGGCTGGGCAACCGGCTGCCGTGCATCGTGTCGCGGGTTCGATTCCCGCACGTAACAACACTTTGTGTGATCCACAAATTGTTGTTTCGGGTCTGGGTGTCATTGTGTATGTGAACTTGTATGTTTGTAAACGCACCCACGACACAGGAGATAATCCTAGTGTGGGGCAACGTTTTTTTAAAAAAAAAAAATAATAATAATAAAAAAAAAAATCTGGTACGTCAGGTTCCACAACTTATGTACTAAGAATCTTTAGCGACATCAACTTACATCCTTTTGAATCTTCTATCTCCATTATGACAAGAGATATTAGTTTGTCATTGAGACAGCCACGGACTGATGAAGAGAATGCTTGATTATTAATCTTATGACTTAAAATTGTTTTCATCTTTTTCCACTTTTCTTTTTTTTTAAGGGGAAAAAAATCATTGGATGACTTCTCCCGCCTGGGTGATGCGTACGGAGTGTCAGACTCTTACTACACTATAGTTTTTTTCCTATATACTTTTCCACTATAGTTATGTTATATAGCATTATAATAAAGTGCTATACAAAATGCGATTCCAACAACAATCGTTAAACGAAGCAGAAATAAAAACAAAACACTTGAATTCAGTAAGTACAACGAGTCGAAAGAGTTAATCAGTATCGCGTGTACATAATACGTGTTAATTACTATAATGGTTGTTTTCTACTCGATGCAGAGAGTTGAATGCGGTAAAATAATCACATAGGTAAGTATTTAAAAACTGTGCAAATATTACTAGGTGTATTGTTGTCGAAATGTGTTGAATGTAGACTTATCAAAGAGTAAGAAGTTATGTATGTCGTGGTGGCCCAGAGGTTTAAGACACCCTTTAGGGTAAGGGTTTAAGGCTTCTCATGCATGCAGGTTCGAAACGTACCAACTGCAACTACCAATGTGACTTTTTCCGAGTTATATGTTCTTTCTAAGATTATCTAGAAACCACTGACAAACGATGAAGGAAAACATCGTGAGGAAGCCTGGACTTATAATTTCGGATTGTAATTATAACCAACCCGCATTGAGCAAGCGTGGTGATTATTGCTCAAACCTTCTCCGTGTGAGATGACGCATTGCTCAGAAGTGGGCATTTATAGGCTGTTGATGATGAAGAAGCTATGAAACAAGGCTCTAATTTTGAGGAAAAAATCTTGTCAACATTATGAGGATAGATATTTGAATTTAAATATTTTTAAAAGTGATTTAGTTCTTCTTCCTATCATCCTTAATTACACAATGTGAGATTAAAAACTCACTCAATTTCCCTAATTTTACTTTTTTTTGATACAGAACTTCGTTTCCATGGAATATGCTAATGACACGAAATTCAATACCGTGCTTTTACCATTTTACCATATCTTTTTTTATTAAAATTTCAATGTATAAACTTCATCAAATCAAATCAAATCATCTATTTTTTTTTCTAAAAAAAAGTAGCCAATGTTACTGCTTAATGCATAAGCTACCTACTGATGAAATTCCCGTCAAATTTATATTTAGCTATACAGTTATACACATGCAAGAAGACATAGATAAATATTCGATAAGCTACTGCAAAAAGATTCTATTCTATTATTGATCACCCAATTTCTGTTTCCAGTCTAGCCGAATATGTAATATTTTTTCGAAGCTAGGTATTTTTTTCAAATTACTTCATTTAGAATATTGATAGACCCGACATTTTGTTACGATAGGTATGTAATAAAATCAGACATTGTATTTTCTTTTCATATCAATGTTAGTATATAAAACAGCAACCGTCTTATATAGAAGGTTACGTCATTCGATTACTTCAGTCAGTAGGTCACGGTATAGGTAATTAAATCACATTAATGGGTCAATTGAAAGGAACAACTTTCAAAGTTTTCCTTCTTCCAAAAAAGGTACAATAAGAATTTATAATGTTTGTTTTTGGTTAATAGACATAATTTTATTGCACATAAAATTGTAAAGCCAAATATTTTGAAATACAAAACTGAATTGACGCGTTAATAAGCAGTTTTTGTGTCATACCACGAAATTTTACAATTATTTTAAAATATCGACATCATTAAATTTGTATGAATTCCAAGTAAAGTTAATGATTACTCAACCACCACTGTTTCAATAAAATGGGTCATTGCACTGATGACCTAACAGTACTGTACCGGGCGGAGAGCCAAAGATACAGAGATTTAGATTCATCCCGAATGGGTACCCTCTGAAATATGGAGGCCAGCCGTTGCCCAAATCGCATCTATTTTTAGAAACTACACAGCATTCGTAGAAAACGAATGTGTAAAAATTTTGTAGTCTCACTGAATGCAAAATAGTGGACCGATAGTTGTAAATTATTGGGAGGGAGGATCTCAAAAGGTAGGTGAAGTGCCACAAGAAATATCACAGACCCTTATTTCGGATATGACTCAGCAAGGGCACTTTACATAACATGATTTGTGAATCCGACGAAATCTGTATCTGTACGTAAAATATTATTATATCTTCGGAAACATTACATTGTAAATCAAATTTATGAAAGTTTCAGACTTCATTTCCATCATAATGTTTCAGATTAGCATGGAAATCAAGTCTAGGCTATAAAGAAAAAGATAAACTGTGCCAACCGCTTACTGAGGACAGTTGGTGGAATAATATGGCAAAGCCAAACTCTGAATTTTAAATAAGTCTGACAAGGCTGCTCTTAATATATAAATATTTTATGTCATGAAAGTATGAGGAGTACAAATTTCTTGTAACTTCCTCACATGCCATTTTCTTTTCGCGTGTTCCCTTTAAAGTCAGAACATTTTCGAGTGAAAGCAGAAATGTGAATTTGAGAATTTATGAGACATGTTTAAACACAAACAACACAATAACACAATACAATACCCTAACAAGAACAGTTTGCTGGTTTATAATGATGTTCAGAGTTTCATGTAGGTACATATTTTTCGAGAAAGAAATTAAGATTACTTTGGAAATCTTTACAAAATAGTTACAATACGGAGATATGAGTTGTGCATACAGTTTATGTATTATGTATATTATGTACAGTCAAAGGTCAAAAGTCCACTGTCACCGTGAGTGATGTTCACACGGCAATGCGTGAGTAATTTCATATTAATGTGCATAAAAACGCTTTCATACGCAAAAACATACGCACGCGTACGCACACGGATAAAAATATGCGTGTGCATGTGTGTATAAGTAACAACAGCCGATAGTAGTCTTACGGTGGCAGTGGACTTTGACTTTGTAACATCATCAGAAACCTCCTGTGTTAGTCAACATTTAGATGTTATATATTATAATTATGATTAGTTTAAAATCCTACCAATATTATAAAAAATGTGTGTTTTTTTTTTAAAGGTTCATGCACAAAATGTACATAAGGTGGACTTAATGCCGCAGGCATTTTCTCCCAGTCTGACCTTTGGTTTAAATTTTTTTTGTTTGTTTGTTACAGTTCACGTCACAATGGTTTAAGGTATCGAGATGAAATTTAGAACATCAGTAGATAATCTGGAATTATACATAGGCCACTTTTATCCGACAGGAACGCAAGCGAAACTACTGGCAAAAGCTAGTTTAACTATAAAACCATTTTTTACCATCTTATACTAGTGCATAAGATAGCAATGTTTGTAGTAGTCTTTTTTTAAGGGGGGAAAATCATCGAATTACTTCTCCCGCCTGGGTGAGGCAGGAGGGAGTGTCAGACTCTTACTGACTAAAAACCACCCCGTTCATACTCCTGCCCTTCGAGCCGGAGCCCCGACAACCCGTTAAGTCGTCCGCGGCGTCTGTAATAGTCTGCATTGCCATTTTATGATACATTTTGCTCTTTTTATAGCACATAACTATTGTAGAAAAGTGTCGAACCTTGGCATCAAAACGATTTGGATTAATGCCCGTACTATTATCTATTGAGGAAGTTAAGCTTGAATTTTTCACGTATAGCTTAATTGTTGACGTTTAAATTTAAATAAAAGTAATTTGTAAAAAATGTAAGGTAGAAACCGAAGTAACGTAGGATAAAATGAAGATTGTCAGCATAGAGCCAAGAACAGAATAGAAATGAAAAGTTATTCCTAAATTTCAATATTTCTATTAGTATTATTTCAAGAAAACGTTTAAAATGCTGTAGTTGCTAATCGCCAGAGTTAAAGTTGGTAGAAATTTAACTACGAGTGTAAGCGCTGCACGTTCTACTTATGTCACTTCACAGTGACTGAGTCACAGGTCGTTAGTCCTCTCCTATTTTCTTGTCTAACTATTTTATACTATAAAAATGCTCATAGTCTATATTAATAATTGATAAACCTTTAGACTATAGGTACTCTAATTAATTCTTTCTCGGTAGCCGCATTAACCATTGTGTAATACTAATGACACATTAATAATTATAATTCTCAAGAAAACTACTTATCTTGATTACATTTATTACCTCACAATATGAAATTCAATAAAAGTCGACAAATCACACTCGGCCAATCAAATATTTTATGAATTGAGGTCGCGTCGTCCGCCGACTCTGTAATTATCACAACCTATCAAATGATCCCTAAAATATGTATACGAGTATGGACAGCAATAATACTATTTATGACTATCATAAATAGCCTATCTCTATGTGAAGGTTTACGTCTACAGAAACTTTCGTCTATATGTCGCTATATAAAATGTATTTGTCTATAAATCTTAATCTAAGATTCTGCCGATATAGTCAACATTTGGAACCTTGTATATATTGTGTGTAAATATAAAAGTGTTTACTGTTTGCCTTGAGAAGGTCTGTCAAGACTGGCGGCATATTTTTGTGTAAATATTTTGATAAAAGCTTAGTAACAAATATATGTATAATATCGTAACATTATGTTTTGATGGAAAGGTGGGCAGAGATCTTCTTTTGTTTTGTAGTGTCACTGAGCACTTATCTTCGAACTTAATATAGTACAGGTCTGGAACAGTCTGGAATCGATTGAAGTATCTATTATATTATTATTATATAGTAGGGAGACTACTTGTACAATTTTAAACGTATTTTTAAAGTAATCATGTAAAGAACATCAATAATACTGGCAAAACCTTCAACAAAACCCTGTATTACCAATAGCCCATTAAGACGAACGCTTTCTTCGAAACTGGGTCCATCTGGATACTTTTCCTAGTTGACTGTATACGAGCCTACTGTGTCAACTCATCTCACAGCAAATATTTACTCGACAGTGTAAGGAGACGCCCTAGTTGAACAGTTTGTAAAGGCTTCTACCCTTTCAACACAAATCCACTTTGGTACCGTCTTTGAAATCTGTCTTTGAAATTATTTTCTTCTTCTATAGAGCTTTGATCGCAATATTGATAACGTGCTTATATTACTTGGTCCTTTCTAACAATAATGTTTTTGGACTTCTGTGTAATAAATTATTCTTCGTAGTTTTCTTTTCTATTTTCTTTGGTGAGTAATAACTGCTAAGTGCTTGGTCTTGAAATTGGATTTTTTTAGGAAATTCTAAACATGGTGTATTTTTAATGCTTTGTTAGTTAATTGGCTTTGTGTTTGATTTTGGAGAATGGAAATTGGTTTATATTTTAAATTACTAGTACCAAAACAATCTTAATTTTGAAAAATTGTCTATGAGCAAAGTTGAGTATTTTATGAAACTCGGAAATTGTTTCAATATCTGCAATCTCTCTTGAAAATAAACCGACGTAGTATATAATATTATCATGTTCTCTCTCATATTTATGTAGGTATCGTGACATTTGAGTTTACTAACAACACATCTCATAAACTTTATAACGAGATACCATATTTCATGAAGTTTGTAATTAGGTGTTGCTTTATGTTTCATGTTTTAGTAACCTTATTTCTAAAGAAGTAAGATTCTTTTTTCTTTTTACATCTTTACGTATGAATGTAGGCAGTATGTTCCAAAATATTTTCTTATACAAAAATAATTATAGTTTGTTTTCATAATAAATCAAGTTCAATTTCAAGAGAAGTTACAAGTCGGTGTACATTATTAATCACGATAATAACACATTTTTCAATTTTCAAAAAACTAACTTGTTAATATTCGAAATTATACCCACATTAGTTTTAATGCAATAACGAGTACATTGCCCTAACGTATCAAATTAAACATTAACCACATTCAATGTCAAAGCCATATTCTGTCATTAGCTATAAAAATAAAACTAACCACACGATACGAACACTAACCATAATTCCCAACTGTTACCTACGATTATAAGTAATACAAATTGCATGAATACAAAGGGCAGTTGTACACTATAAAACAGTGGACATTTTTCACTTTAAGCTTTCAATTTTAACCGAAATATTCCATTACCAGTGATTAGTAATCAGAGTTAATGGATGACGTGTGTGCTACGCTTTATGTCATGTCATGTGCCAGTAATTACGTAAGACGATATAGTATTAAAATGAGAGTGCTAATCTATATCTGTACTGATGGTTTCGCAGCAAAATTAAATGTGACTGATGAGTAGGAATTCCCAAGGTTCGCACTTGGGTCCATAAGTGCTTCAACGATTTTAATTTCTAAGACTTAGGGATTCTGCGGTCAGAATGCTATAACTGAACTAGAATGCGTCAACTTTTAAAGCATAAAAATGGCAGTGGTAAAGAAAAAAGGAACTACATATTTATTTCAAGGTCACACGCACCGCAGGCGTATGTGTCCTATGAAATATATACATTTGCTTGAAAATAAACAATCCGATAAAATAAATCTTAACAACGTACAACACACAAAGTACCTTCATTAAAGATCAATTTAATAACATTTGATGTAACAGTAATTATTTTAACTCAAGTTCTCTTATATTAATTAGTTCAATCAATCGAATTACTCAACCTAATAGTATCTACTATCGTATACCACGCCTCTCACTAATTATGGTTACTGTTACGCTACTATTACATACTAGAACGTAACATCACGAAGAGTTAAGCTAAGGTTAATATATTATTCAGGTCAACATTTATAATAATTCTCCTTTTCTTGATTGTGAAGAGAAATCTTTTAGTATTCCCTAGCTACTAGCTACTTAGTACCTACAATATGCCATCAAATACTCTAAATAGAACAACCCTGGAGTTCCTATGGTGCTGCAAGTTTTACGACATGTTTTTAGAAAGGAATGCCTTTTGAAATTAGTGGTAAACCATGTAAGTACTTTAATCTGCGTTTCATACACCTACGTAAATATAAATCAGTGAAAATAATCATCTTATTTTTAAATCACAAGATAAGTCCTTGTAAAGACACATTACATTTTTTTAACAAGAAACTTCTTGAGCTACAAAAGACGCTTAAAATGAAAATCAGAGCGAGGGTTGACTTAAAAAAACACACGATATTAAATAACATTAGATATAAATAACCAAGTAAAAAAATCTAACGCCTGCCCATCCAATTTGGTACACTGTAAAAAGTAAAGTAATTTACTTCAAAACCCAAGCATCCAATTACCCTAGACAAACAATCACTTCGGTTCTAAAAAAACCTCGTACAAAAAAGGCGTTTTACTTTACGTTAAAAAACATTTTCATCATTACTCCTGCTGGCGCTATCAAAGCTATAAGCTATCAAATTTTCCCCTCTGAACGCCTTCAAGTATTCCTATGTAGAGGAGCAATTTCCTTAAGCTGAATTTCATGAGCGATATACATACTTCATATATCACATTGTTTCAGCTAACGATTGAACGTGTTACCTCATTTTCTTTTAAAACGTGTGCCTTATTGATTGGGCGGTGGTGTACCTGTGTAAAGAAGACAGAATGTTTGCTGGTACCTGTTTTATTAAAGACTGGTTTTTGTGCATCGATATGTTAGTGCTTCCTAGTTGTTGGTGCCTGGTATAGTATACCGGTATCAGTTAAACTCTTCGGAGTGATGCTCTGCTAGCAGTTCTGATGATGATATTTTATTTTTGGTATTTAAACACAATTTAGATAATTTTGCGTTGTATTGTAACTTAAACACATGACCGAAAACCTATTTTGTGAACAATTAAGTCTAAAATCTGTATTACAAATGATACAATTTTAGGTCTCGATTACCTAAGTACTAATATTAAGCCACTTTCTTCTATAAAATTTGTATTGTGAAAATCTGAAATCGTCTCAAGAATTCAGAATTTGACACAATTTTAAGTACCATTAGTGTTGCCTAACCTAAAACGTGGAACGGTTCAAAATTATCTCAATTCACTGTTTAAACATTAACATTTGACATTTTCCGAGTGAATTGAGAGGTAACTTAAAACTTTTGAATTCGGTTCAGAACGACCTCAAACGTTTTCCAGCTAAGTGTCTGCTTCAGTAACTACCTACTTATATATAAATGTAAAAGTTGTTCACTGTTAATGTTAACTTTCGTGGCATTTAGTGACAATATCATTAAATATTTGACGCTAAAGCTAATGGGACGACTTTGTAGTTTGGGCGGAATGTCATAGATGGCGCTTTTCTAAACTTATACGAATTCTCAGGAACATCAAGGGCTTCAACATGAGGGCCATGCATATTATAAGCATTATGTCTTATTGCTGGCGATTTCGGATTTGCCTCCATTGTAATAGGCACTTAAACAAAATGTGTCACATTACGGCTCACATTACTATTGCAAATCTGTTATGCTTCAGCGAATACTTTATGGGTTATTTAGTCATACTTTATGTGGCATTATACTGGATTGCGTTGAATTGATAATTTATGGTTTTATTGCAACCATTTTCTGTTGTCGTTAAGTTTTATTAGAATGTTCTCGAATATTCAACGTTTGTGCGTATGGTGGAATAATGAGGAAATTAAGTCATTTCACGTCATTGTCTTTTGGATATTTGATACCACAATTTTTATTCTTCTATGCATTAGGATTGTCGCCAGGGTCCCAAAAATTAAAAATTGAATTAGTCCTTCAGTTAGATAATGAAACATTTATCACACACTTTTTTTTATTTTCTTAAATAAAATGGCATTAAGTTTAGAAGTTAGTCGTTACGATATTTTAAATTACTATATCGTCGAAAGTATTTAATTTTGTGAGAAAAAAATGTAGCTATGTGTCTAAAATTAAAATTGAATCGACCAGACAGAATTTATAATAAATTTTCGGAAACTTCCCTACACTTATTTGCCTCATTGAACCCCAACAGCTTTGATTCAGTGCCAATAACCACACCATCATTACAAAACCGAATCATTAATCACTTGACCTCATGTATCCGTTTCGGATGTAATCTCGAGTGTTCAAATTCATTAATAATTTTCAATCAATACAAAGGCTGAACGTAATATACATTGACTCGCCCATAATTGATGTATACGACCCACATCAAATATGAGCATTGGGTCGAAAAATGCCATGGCAGGCTTAGTTAAACATCCCCGTACAACACCTCGCGTCCAAATCCCTGATCACCTCCCCATGGGAGAAGTGGGGGTGGACAAATAACTTCGCGGGGAATCTTCCACTCGATATAATTGCCGACGAGAGAATATTTCCTAAGGGCTGGTATGACTTTCTAAATAAATTGTTCCTCTGATTAATACCATAATTATGGCTGTATGGAGTGCTATCCATTTTTGTAATAGCTAACGTTTTATTAAGCTCGGAAGACTATTAATTTGATGTAATAGAATTTATTTAGTGGCACTTTTCATGATTCTTTTCATTACATCTGGGTATTGTACCTCCTTTTTTGTTGTATCATGCTTTTAGTTGTAGGAGCAAAATTAGCCTTAATGGGTTACCGGGGCTCCGGCTCAAAGCGCAGGAGTAGGAACAGGGTGGTTTTAGTCAGTAAGAGTCTGACACTCCCTCCCGCCTCACCTAGGCGGGAGAAGCCATTCGATGATTGTCCCCCCTTAAAAATATGCCAGTTTATAAATTGTAACTACTCAGAAGGAAATTGTTTTAAAAAACAGAACGTTAAAATAACTCGAGAAGAAACCATCAGGTTCTTAAACTAACTACCACATTAATGTTCTAAATTCCTTAGCAACTAGTCTTAAACAAAACTAAAAGCCGAAAGCAATGTAAACCTCAAATTAATTACTTACTAGGAGTCATAAAACCAAATGTTAATTATCACAATCACTTTAAACGACAACCCTAGTTCCTTATTCAGGGCGACCATCTAACTCGAGACACGAAGATGCGTACAAAGGTAAGTAATTGGTAGCCCAAAATAAGTTCAAAGGAAATTCGCGTCTGTAATTATTGAAATAAAGATCACGTTTCAACGATTACTACATATTATAAAGTTACGTTGCCTTGTGGTAATCCAATCAACGCTGTGCGTCGTGCACTGAACCATAATATTTTGATGGAGCTTACGTAATTTTCCTTCGCTGGAGAATATTTGGGAAGTTTTTCAATTGCGTCGTTTTAATGATTGTCTTGTTGATTGTTAATGTGAAAGTTCAACAAACTTCTAACCAGACAGTGAGTTTGATCCACATATTTTGTAAAATGTTTTCGATATATCGAATTTCACAGTCTCATAAACAATCATTTTAATTAGTGGTTAGAATTTTAATTTAAAACTTGTTCTATATAAGATGATACATAAAAATGAAACATTGTTCCCGTTGTCACGCCATTACTTGAGAACTGCTAACCGATTTAGCTGATTTTTGGTTGTTTGTTATCGTCAGGAGAAGGTTCTTATGACAGAAAAAAGTCCTGAAAATCCTACGGGAATGGGAAAAACGGGCGTACGAAGTCGCAGACAGAAGCTAGTAAGATGATAAAGATAATCTATTTTGACAAAAATTTATGAAGTAAGTGTTCATAAATTACATAACATAACATCACGCCTTTTATCCCCGAAGGGGTAGGCAGAGGTGCACACAGAAGTAACACCCACTTTTCACTATTTGTGTTATGAGTCCCATGTAATAGGGGGTGAGCCTATTGCCATATACCAGGCACATTTCCAGACTCCGTGCTACTACTGAGAATTTTTTAAAAACCCAGTAATACTTTGCCCGACCCGGGAATCGAACCCGAGACCCCTTGCCCGGCAGTCGCACTCGCGACCACTCGGCCAACGAGGCAGTTCATAAATTAATTAACCATTATTTACTCACTGCTTCAAGGAAAAACTGATATGATGTTATGTCACTTCTAAGGCCTAACTTATTAACATATTTTTAATGTTATACAATTTTCATCGTGTCTCAAGACTGGAAAGTTTTAGGCGCTTATAATTATGAAGTTAATTAGACTTGAAGTTTTGTTTTAGAGACAACTTTTAGTCAACGTTTTTAATTAAATAACACGTCCTTAAAAGTTAGACAGCGCTATCTATCAATTTGCAGACGAAGGTTAATTATTTTGTAAAAATGTTCAATGTTGGCTTTCAATTATGTTCGTATTTTTTATGCAGGTGCTAATAATATTGATTATTATCTTCCAAGCAATCATAGTCATGTCTTTCTATATCTAAAAAAATAAAAATGAATTTCCGTTCGTTAGTCCCGCTAATACTCGAGAACAACTGAACCAATTTGGCTAATTTTGGTCTTTTTTTAAGGGGGGAAAATCATCGAATGACTGCTCCCGCCTGGGTGAGGCGGGAGGGAGTGTCAGACTCTTACTGACTAAAAACCACCCCGTTCCTTCTCCTGCACGTCGAGCCGGAGCCTCGGTTACCCGTTAGGTCTTGGTCTTAGCTGGCTGCTAGCTGGTTAGCTTTTGGTCTTGAAATATTTGTGAAAGTCTAGAGAAGGTTTAATAGGTGAGAAAAAGAGATTTTAGACAGTACGAAGTTTGCTTGGTCAACTAAAATTTATTAAGGTTTAAAATATAATTTACCATTCCTCTTTACGAAGTTTAAGGGTGACGTAAAAGATGAACCTCACTGTACACTATCTGTTTCTCATTTTTAAACAATAATTACTTGACAGTAGATACTCATGTACCTTATTAGTTTAATACCGGAGGCCCAATTACCCTCCCCTTCCCCAATCTCCCCAATTCCTGGATTCCCAACGATCCTCAAACTCCTAATCCTCAAAAGGCCGGTAAATGACTGCACGGTTGGTGCGGTGGCTGGGCAACCGGCTGCCGTGCAACGTGTCGCGGGTTCGATTCCCGCACGGAACAACACTTTGTGTGATCCACAAATTGTTGTTTCGGGTCTGGGTGTCATTGTGTATGTGAACTTGTATGTTTGTAAACGCACCCACGACACAGGAGAAAATCCTAGTGTGGGGCAACGTTTATTTAAAAAAAAAAAAAAAACGCACTCGTAACGCCTCTGGTGTTCCAGGTGTCCTAGGGCGACGCCGATTGCTTACCATCAGGTGATTCGTCTGCTCGTTTACCGGCTTATGCCATAAAAAAAACTTGACAGTACTCATGCACCTTGTTAGTTTGATAATTTTCGCTTCAAATATCACAACATATTAAAGTTGGTATCCCATCACGATAAACCCCATACAAACATAGTAAAGCTTCATCAACATACACGGCGTTCTCTTAATTAATAACATGGCGAATGATCCCATAATTAAATCTAAAGCCATCCTACATTTAACCCATCCTAAGCTAAACTACTCAATTTAATTGCGAACGGGAGCGGTGGTAAAAACCGTGTTGGTACAAAGAGATGACTCCGCGTTTTGCCAGTTTGCTTTCATTACATTTTACGCAGTGAAAGCGCTGCGTCACAGCAGCGTTATCGAAACGTGGCGTGTTTGTAACTTCACTAAAATATTAGCAAAGTTAGTATTGTAAGTGGGGCCTTTGTTTTGGTGTATACTTGCCAGTGTTTTTTTATAAATGAACTTTACGCCGTACTAGGAATTTCTCCTGTATTTTGGGTGCGTTTATAAACATACAAATTCACATACACATGACACCCAGACACGGAACAACAATTTGTGGATCACATAAGTTACTCCGTGCGGAAACGCACTAACCGTGCGGTTTTAAAGGGATGGAACCTATTAGTCATTTGATTGATTTATTGGATCAGGTTTTATTTATGTCTATTTATTTATAAGCAAACGCGCTGTTTCTTGGAAGTGGATAGACATAATAATACATCTAAGACGTTTTTTACTGTTTAGGTTCCCACTGTTCATAATATTGCACTTAAGTGCCGGACAGTCATGCTTCGGCACGAATGGGCCGGCTCAACCGGAGTGATACCACGGCCTCGCAGAAAACCGACGCGCAACAACGAATACGTTGTGTTCCGTAGTGTGGATGAGGTTACTGGAGGCCCAATTACCCCAATCCCAAAATCTAACAATCCTCACTGGCCGAGTGCCTCGCTGGCCGAGTGGTCGCAACTGCGACTGCCGGGCAGGGGGTCTCCGGTTCGATTCCCGGGTCGGGCAAAGTATTAATTGGTTTTTTTTTTAATTCTCAATCGTAGCACGGAGTCTGGAATTGTGCCCGGTATATGGCAATAGGCTCACTCCCTATTACATGGGACTCATTACATAAATAGTGAAAAGTGGGTGTTACATTGTACAATGGTATAATGTGCACCTCTGCCTACCCCTTCGGGGATAAAAGGCGTGATGGTATGTTATGATGGTACGTCTATTGGCGACGTCAATTGCTTACTCTCAGATGATGTGTCTACTTGTTTACCGGATTATCCCTTAAAAATTAAACTTTATGGGATAAGACGGAACACATTCTTGGTCTTTGAACTACGTTTTTCTCAGACTCACGAATTGAAGAGAGGACATTCTATCACATGATAAACAATCGTTTAAATTATTATATTTTCGACTTACACACGTAATAATTTGACGAGGAACTCGACTAGTTTCAAGCCATGCTAGAGGCTACTCGAGTCTGCGGGCCCAGCGCGCCCTCTGCCGTGACTCACGCACTTTCCTCTATTCGTGGTATTGGCGACGGCCGCGGCGGCGCGAGTGACAGTTTTGGCACGCTAGACTCGCCCGTAGCTGGGTTGGTGTTGGGTTCGAATCCCTGGTCGACGCAAAAACAGTGTTACATACCGTAACGTTATTAATTAGTCAAATTATTACGTGAGTAAGCGGAAAACATAATAATTTATTTAGTATGTCTCACGCAAGTTACAATACAAACAATCGTTTGTTATCATCGTCGAGTTTTCTTTTATCAACTCCCCAAATATGTTCAGACTGCATATTTATTACTTATTTTCTCTTTTTAAAACTTTTATAAGGACAAGCCCGTTGTCAAACCCACATTAAACTAATTTAAAATGCAGATAACTATGCAGCATGTTTCTGTAAAATGTATACGAAATTTCGCTTCTGATTATTAACTAGATAGAATGTAATTTAAAGTTTTTATTTTATTCTGAAGGTCACTTTTACATTTAGGTAAATGCAGCTTAGGTACCAGGGGACTAGTGTCGCCAAGGTGGTTTGAAGGTATGACGTTTTGTGTAATCTATTCAAGTCGTACGAGCATTTTATTCAGATTTATTGCCTTCACACAAAACGTATTGTGCATGTCAAAATAATGATTGTGGTTTCATGTCAACTTTAGTTAGTGTTGGCAATTTTAGTTCTTACTCTCTTTATTATGTGTGACATTTAACACTAAATTTAATATTCCTTTTTTTAAGGTCACTAAAGTATCAAACTCATTAATCGACTTCAAAAAAGAAGAAAACGTTGATCTCCGGTTTTTTAAACATAGTTTATGAAAGAAATATTGTCAGATTTTTTTTTCTTTTCAATCAACATAAATTAGGCATTTAAAAGGTTATTTTTAACCTTAATAATGCACAAATACTAAAACGCTGCTCAAATTTTAGTCGCGTTTGAGTATAGTTGTACATACATACATAACATCACGCCTTTTATCCCCGAAGGGGTAGGCAGAGGTGCACATTCTACCACAGTTATACCACAGAGTATAGTTGTGTCACTAAAAATTATTTGTAAAATGACAGAGATGGCATGATCTTTAAGTTCAACTTAAACTTGAGTAGACTTTTAATATTCAAGTGTAAGTGCAATAAATTATAAATGTAACTAGAGAATTGTATTGTTACCTATAGAGTTTCTTACTTATTTTTCTCCGTAAGAATCTAGACGTATACCTTGGAATGAGCAAATAGCTTCAATTTTAATTTTGTTTTGACGTTCAAAAATGCCTTTCTGGTGTAATTGAAATAAATGATTTTGACTTAGACTTGACTGTATTCTAGAGAAGTTTTCATTCATTATTTATATGTACGTCTGGCTTGTTCTAAGAAGAGAAGCTCCGTAAAACAATAGCCAAGCTTTACGTAACTATTTATAGTTAAAATCCACATCAATCTCAATTTCGCTAAAAATAACTTCACCAAGACATTTTTACGACTATATAAACGTCTCGAAAATCTCGTGGAATCCAGAGAACAGATTTACTGGTAGAAAGTTTAATTATGTTAATTTCATTTGTTTATGCTCATTTACTTGAGGATTAACTTGTAAGAGTCTCGTGGAAATAAAAGCAAGTGTCCTTAAAACATTGTTTTCTGTTTCTGAGAAAATGTTTAAGCAGATGATTTCGGAGCTGTAAATATCCTTGGATCTTTTTTAAGGTTCGGCGTCTTTCTAATCTCGCCCAAGTATTTTGTAGGTGTTTTAAGCTCCAGTAAAGGGATTATATTTGTAACAAAAGGATTGCGATACTCTTTATAATGCATGCTTTGGGTTTTTAGTTAAATATTTTATTTGTACTAGTCGACTAAGAAGACCAATTTTCATATTTCAAAGCACAAATGAGAAGGTATATTTTATCAATACTGAAAAAGTCTGAAAAGCCGTTTATTATACACTTGGAAAACAATACAATTTTTATTTTTGAACAATACTAAAAATAAAAGTTTATACAAATATGCAGTATCAAAACCTAAAATAAAATGTGAAACTTCATGCGTATTTTAATAACAGTACTCAACAATCCTACTCGCGTGCTTCATCAATTAACGAACGATAACTTAAACATTTTGATATCGAACAAAACACAAATAAGTCAAAGACCAATTACGTAACAATTTTCGGTAAACAAGAGCGGAATAATTAAGAAGGCTTGTGTAACACCACTCTGTGATACAGCATAAGGGCTAGTACACACGACGCCGCGCCGCCACCGCACCGTCACCGCGCCGCCACAGCTGTCACGCCGCTGCCATACTGTCATCGCTACGCCATCGTGTCTGCGCCGATTAGCCTTCTTAGGCTAAAAACACCCGTCTGGCGATAATCAACAGCCAACTTTGTTAGCGATAATCCCAAATGGAAAGCTGCGGGATCGCAGAAAACTGCGGTACCTATTGTGAGTTTTGAAAATTTCGCCTCAATTCTGCCACCGCAGCCGGCGCGGGAGAAAATCGCACCGTGAGTCCTTAGCCATTCGCACTAGCAGTTGTACGCGCAGATCGATTGACAATAGAACGGATTAAACGACGTCGATAGACAGTTTCTACTAACTAATCCATTCTACTACCAATCGACACTATCGATCGACGATCGATCAATTGTTATAATATAATACTCTAAGCGGTCAACGACTAGTATGTACCTACGTATCTAGTATTTACGTGGCTTATTTTTACTATACATAGCTAACTAGCAAAATAATCAACGGATAATATTTTTGTGTTCACCAAAAATCTAATGGTACATCTATGTATGCATTTCTAAAATATTGATCTTAAACCCGTTTAATTGTTTTACTACCTCTATAATTAAACTACTCGGCCAACAAAATATGTTACATCAAACAAATTCCAAAAACACCAAGAGTTAATCAACTGCAAAGAATCGTTTCTACGCAGCCAGCAAGGTATTACTAACTCCTGTATAGTGGCGTGGTAAAATTGTGTCATGTCGTGTACACGAGCCCTTAATGTTCCGCAGTAATGATGCAAACTAATTTATTCGTCAAGATGTTATCTTACGCGTAACGTTAGTTGATAACTATTACGAAATTACGTTTCTGGATTCGGGAGTATGATGAATCATAATTATCTTAGGAGAACTTGTGTATTATGCGTTGTTGTATTATCTAGTTTTAGAATATAGTAAGATATTTTATTGATTTTCATATGTGTTTTGTAAATGTTACTCGATAATGGGCAAAAATCTGAGCTTAAAAGAATTGATTTAAACAATTGAAATTGTTAAAATGAACGACGAACGGTGATTTCATGCGGTGATGAAGGTTCATTATTAACAACCACAATGTAAACTTACAAATCACACATCATTCAATTCTTAACTGTAAACCAAAATTGACATTTGACAGTTTTTAGGCTGGAAGAATTGTCAAAGATTCAAGATTTACACCTCAGTTAAATTAATCTGGCGTATAACTAGATTATTAATAGGGACACATTATTGATTAAAATTAAAAAAAAATCATACTTGTCTCAAGTTCCGTCAATAGGTCACCGAAACCTTGAAACAAAATAATGAAACTCACCTTTACACACATGAATATAGAAACTAGATAATTACACAATTTTGACCGTATTCTATCAGTTCAGTAGCTATCCTTTCACTAAAGAGGTCGGTCAAGTCAATCATATTATTAACCCGAGCATTGATTTTCAATAGTGACACATTATGTTATCACATCGCGTGACTAACTCCCACTTTTATTGAGTTTCACGTCCATGTGATACGAATAGACAGGCACGCAAACAATAGTTAGTTTTGATGTGAAAAAATTTCCTTTCACACACGTATTATCAAAATAAAATGGATTTGTTTTGTAAGAAAGTCTTGGTACAGTTAAACTTAGGTTTTTTATGGTATAAGCCTGTAAAGGAACAGACGGATCATCTGATGGTAAGCAATCGACATCGCCCATGGACGCCAAAACACCAGAGGTGTAATAAGTACGTAAGCGGCATTTTGGGGATTACGAATTTAAGGATTGTTGGGGATCCGGAGATTGGGTAGGGGGTAATTGGGCCTCCGGTAACCTCATACACACGACGAAATATAACGCAAGCGTTGTTTCACGTCGGTTTTCTATGAGGCCGGGGTATCACTCCGGTCGAGCCGGCCCATTCGTGTCGAAACATAGCGCTCCCACAAATGTGTTACTAAAACAATAGTAGATATAGAAGTGTTTGTCTTTGTTTTAGACAAAATAAAACTTTAATTTTAATCTTACAATTGTGCAAAATTCAGCTTTTGAAGTTCGGTACCACCTTAATGAAAATGGTCATGAAGTCATAGTGTTCAAGTTACAAAAGCACAATCCGAAAATATGTATAAAGAGAATAAAAAAGATAAAAAACAAAGACAATATAACACCTCATAGTCCTAATAAGGCCCTCCTAGACAAATCCCATTTAAATATAAAAAAAACGCAAATCGAATGAGTGAATACAAACATCTATGCGTTGGCTTGACACACTTAACTTTTCACATAATTAATCTAATGTCAGTGCCAATCTCATACATTAAGTTAATTCTATTCGCTACATACTCAATTATTAACACGAAGAACAAAGTCAAATAAAATAATTTAACAAAATAAACACCTAACTATTGGATTAAAACTTCGTACATCTATGAATTATTAAGCCACCAATCAATTTTACTTGTACGTATAACAATTTGAAGAAAATTACGCTGACGGTCGAATACTGAAAGGATACTAAATTTTAAGTCACGCTTAAGTATAGTTCTGTCTCTACGAATTCTTTGTAAAATGACAGAGATGGCACGATATTTAAGTTCAAATCAAAATTGAGTAGCCTTTCCATTTGGGCGTTAAACTTTCATAAATAAACACACAAAGACGTTTAGACATTGGTGTAAGTTTTTAATATTTTAAGCATTGGTTCTTTTTATTTCATTTAACAAACATAACATAACATCAGTCAGGCAGTCGCTCTTGCGACCACCCGGCCAACGAGGCAGTCAAACATATTTCTCTTATTTTAATTAAGAATATCTACAGCCTAAAAACACTGATTCTAAAACATTTTAACTTAAGCCCTTAGTTTATTTTCAGCAGCAAAGCTTTCAAATTATCTAAAGTGAACTGTAAATCTAACATAAAACCTGTTTTACAGCACTAACAATGTTACAAAGATATTTCTTTGAAATCTGTTGTAAAATGTCAGGGCTAACTCGTTTACGTGATTCAGTGGGACGCTTTGATGCAGTCGTTTTTAAATGAACTCTCTTCGCGTGACCTAGAGTTGGTTACTTTGATAGCTGAGTAGGTAATATTTCAAAAGATTGAATCGGTATTTAATGTGTTATTGAGATTAGTTACTTTCGTGCAAAGTCCAAGTCGATTAATCGATATGTAGACGCTCTTTCGAAACGTCTAAATCAAAGTTTTCGTCTGTTGGTTCGTTAGTGAAGCTAGAAGTGCAGCGTATAAGTGTGGAAAGATCATGCTTCGGCCCGAATGGGCGGTTTGACCGGAGTGATGCCACAGCCTCACAGAAAACCGACGTGAAATAACGCTTGTGCTGTGTTTCATCGTATGTGTGAGGTCTCTAATTCCACTTAAATCCAATTCTTCAATCACCCCAATCCCCGAATCCCCAACAATCCTCAAATTCCTAATTCTCAAAACATCGGTAACGCACTTGTAACGCCTCTGGTGTTTCAGATGCTTAAGAGCGTCGATTGCTTACCGTTAGATAATCCGTCTACTCGTTTACGGGCTTATCCCATAAATAATGCGAAATGTTAACTATAAAATAAAATACGGATATGTATATAATTTTGCTTTGTATATAATACCTCTAACCAACTGTGACAATTTTAATGTAAAATGGTAGGTACTAATTTTTTTCTAGTTTTAAGAGATAAAGACTAGTTTGTAGGATTTTTACCTCAATAAAACCTCCCCAGTGGCTACCTAAAGTAAGCTCTTACTAGGCCAACCAAAATAAACCAATAAAGCAGAAATCAATTAAAACTAAAATCACAGTATAGTAAATACCAAAGTTTTATTCGAATTTGTCTCGTTAAATGAGTAAAAGCTTTAATTACGGCTTGTATATTACTTCTCACTCAATATTATTTGAGAATTATTTTACTATTGTTGTTTTCATTGTTAGAATCCTCGTCTCTAAATAAAGGTCAAAGCAAATTAAATATGGTCGAAGAAAATTCAATCATTGTTCAAAGGTAGGTAGATAATGAAAACCTTCACAAAGTTAACTCGAAACTGGAAGTATTAAAATCGATAAAGATATTTGAAATAACATATTTTTGAAATGATTAATAGTTATTTTATTAGTCACTTCAAATGTTATATTATTATTATTATACACAACACAGAACAATATTCATGCCTGCCATACAAATGTGGGTTAATCAAATGTAATGAAATTCATGATCTAATTTATTTGGATTCCTTGTATAAATAATTGCATAAAAATATATCATGCATGAAGATATGAATACAAAAGAAAATACTCTAAAACAATATTAACAACTTTCAAGATGGCCGTCCGCCTTGCACCAAAACGTCCATATCCACATATAAATGGGAGAAACGAGAAGAAATGAGCAATTCTTCGTTTTCATTGTTTTACATTATAGTATAAAAAGGTTAAAAAATAATCCGACGACTTTGCAACGACCCCTTTTATGGCATTTTTTAAATACCTGAATGTTAAATGTTTCGTTAAATAAAAAACCCAGACAAAAGCGTAGAAGTATTTAGCCAGTGTACCAGGATCGCAGTCGGAGTAGGAAGTCGTAAATACGGTTTTATTTGAAATGTGCTGGAACGCAAGCATTGTGTGAATGTAACGGTACCCAGGGGTCATGTAACCCGCACAGCTCTAGTACATTTTATTCGTGACCGGTCCGTAGCTGTTTAGAACTCATATTCGAACTCGTATATACTATTTATTACCTCTAGTCTATTTAAATTTTAATATCCGGACGTTTCTAATTTCCTAAATTCAAAATTCTCAATTTCATGACCGACCCAAACAGGCTCATAAGCTAAGTTATTAACGCACAAAGGATGGCGAAATGACGTCATAACTTAATACAATACATTTCAGGAAATTCCCACGTAATAATTTGCAAACATTATTTAAAACATAAAATTTTTACTAGCATGTAGACTTAAAATTCCTTCACAATTTTCTACAAGAACAATTTTCATAAAAATGTTTAATAAATTCCTCATTCGAGTGAGCAAGTGGTTTATGGATACGTACGTCAGTCGACACATCCGTCCTACTTGAATATGTGATGGGCCAACAACGGCTAGTTACCATAACCGACAAAAATGGAACAACTACATCTAGATAAAGTGGACATTAATTTATTACGTGAAACGTCGCGTTTCTCGTACGATTGTTAATCATGTGTGACGGAACACCCATTTAGCAATTCAGCGTCATCCAACGGTGCGAATACCTGTTCGATTTTCCAATTTGCTTTCTTTATTAGAATTCTGGGGGCGTTCGAAAACGGCAGGCAGTTTGTCCGCGGTCACCGCGCCTGGCAATTTCGACTTCGTTTTTGTTCGTATTTTCTTTTAATTCACAAAATAGCGTTTGTACCAATAAATCCTCAGTTCTTTGAGCACAATGCTGCTGTCGTACGTGGAATGCTTTTTGTAAAATAGTTGGGTTTCAAAAAAACATTTTCTCTATCTGAAAAACTGGTGATAAATGTTATAACCTACTTTGTCTGGAGAACTTATTAGAACTAAGTTTCTAAGCGTTCTGTAGCAAGAAGTGGCTCTCGAGAGAATAGAAAGGAAATATTTATTGTTCCGTGTCTCAATATGCTCGGAATCTGGGCGTGTCATCTTACTTTGGGAAGTTAAAATCAATAATAGACATTGTCCAGGGACTTGATAAGTTTGTGCATCATAAACTGAGTTAGTTGTCGTTCAGTTTCACGACTATTACGTATTCATTGAATTCGTAAGCGTTGTATAAAAAGCGTCATAACTTCATATCAAGTTGATCTATTTTTTATGGGTAGAGTCGGTAAAAGAGCAGATGGATCACCTGATGGTAAGCAATCGGCGTCGCCCATGAACACTTAAAACACTAGAGGCGTTACAAGTGCGTAACTGGTCTTTTTGAGATTGTGAATTTGAGGATTGTTGGGGATTTATGAGGGGTTCGGAAAGGGGGGAGAGGTAATTGGGCCTCCGGTAACCTCACTCATGCGACGAAACGCAACGCAAGCGTTATTTCACGTCGGTCTTCTGTGAGGCCGTGGTATCACTCCGGTTGAGCCGGAAACTAAAAAGTAAAAATGGAACGAAATAACTAAAAAGTTGAAAAAGAGAATATTACATCACAACAAATTTTAATTACTTAGCTTACTGGCTCTCACATAATTTCTTCGAGAGAAAGAAAATAAATTCAAAACATTTACAAACATAACTTCAATTTTCAACAAACATTGATACTTTAGATTTGACGCTCAAACGAGCGAGTCGGATTACATGAAACTAATCAATAAACGCGAAACAAACTTATCATCCAAATTGTTGCTATTGTCAAAATCTTCATAGAAGTATGCCTAAGGCCGAAACACAAGCCGAGCCGAACAAATGTCACTGAATCATAATAATATTATATAGAAGGGAAAAAAAAACTTTTCTGATTATGCCTCATACTCGCTTTTTGTCGTCATTGCACGGACAAATAAGCCGAATATTATAATTGAAGAAACCCCTCAAGCTATACGAATTACATTAAAGAAAAAAATAAGAGAAAAAGAATACTTTTCAATGCTCCTTGTATCATTACGGTTATTTCGACAACAGATTTTATCAAATAAGATATCTCTGAGGAAGAATTTTGTTCTTTTTGTACTCTTTTTGTATTTTTCTTGTCAGTATTTGGTTTGTTGGGAAACGATAAGCATAACTGCTGAGCATGAGGTATTTCGATTTTTTGAATTCTTTTATCATTTCAAGGTTAAGTTCGTATATTTATGTGCTCTTTGAAATACTGTCGCTAATCATACAACTGTCGATGCCAAGTTCATTTAAAATCGAGGTCCGTTGAGACGTAAACATGTTCAAAACAAAATCGTACACATGGAATAAATTCACCAAAAACATACCGTGGTACTACTACGGACAAATTACACTTAACCCTTCAAAAATAGGGTGGAGTGTCATGATTCCAACTTTGGCAAAAGCCGGGACTAATGACGCTATACAGAGTGAGATTATAAGCAGAAGTCAACATTGCAAAAGTATCATCACCCTAACTTAATACTCTGCAATACGATCTTTATAAGTAAGTTTGAAGGTCCTTTATTTCTGCTTTTATTTCGGTATTGCCTTGTAAGGGTAATTTGCTGGCCCATCGCCTATGGGCCTCGTTAACTGGGACATTCCCCTCACTTTTATATCTCGGGTATATGGGCCCCATTTGTTATCTTTCGTAACATAAACGCCATAGCTGTGAGCCTTGAGGGTAAGTAGAGATGTGTAGTCGTAAAGTTTACCAATGGTATAATTTGGATTTATGTGATAAAGGGTGAGAAACAACTCCGCACTAAATCCGAAGTTTTATTAACATTACAAATTGGACTATCCGTTTCTCTATACATAATATTATATTACCAAAATAAATATTCTATGTTACACAGAAATCTAGAGACTTTGGGGAACACTAAGTTATTGAAATTAGTAGAAGTTAATTCTAGTAATCCATAACACACAAGGTCATAAGGTTTCAGTGTTTTCAAGGCAATTTAGAGGTACATTAGTAGAATTTTTAATCAGTTACGATTTTCGGAATACCACACTGATCTTCAAAGAAGTTAACAGAATCTTACTACACACAAGATTCTAACAAGATCCCTCTATAACACTGCACATAAAAAAACTCCCCACCGCGTTATACCGAGCCAAAACCCATTCAACCACCATTGAAAATAAATAATCTTGATCTCAACTGTAAAGTAAGTAGTTGGCAAGATATTTCCAGTTTTCCTATCCAATACCAGACTACAATAACTTGTGACGTCATATCAGTACAGAATGGTTACAAAGAGCACCTCCTGCTAATAATTCGGACAATTGGCATGCGGCCATAGGTCCCAGGCTTGGTTTGAATACCACAAACATATTGTGTGTACAATCTCTAACTAGTTTCTGAATTCCTGGTACATGTTTCGTTTGGAAATTCCGTTCGGAATACGTACGAGTGTTGTCTTGGTGATTTGATTGTATTAATTAGATTTGTTTTTGTTATTTTGTGTGTATGTATGTGTTATTGGATTAGTGTTCAATTTCTTTTCCTACTGTCCATATATGTATACCTAGTAGTATAAGAATTTAGTACTTTTACCTATATTTTTTTCTAATATAAGGTATCAGGAAAAATAACACTAAATTTATTCTTAATCTTCTTTTAAATAAAATGCCTGCCAGGAAGATAAGAAAATATCTAAAAATAGACGCCTTATCTTTGGATATTTTCATCTAGATACTATAAGATACTTTTATTCATTTTCATTTGCGTCACGCCGTCTTGAACCTATTTTTAGTATTCATTCATTGAAGAAAGTTGACAGAAAGCTTCAGTTAGAATAAAATAAATGTTATTGGGTTTCCAAAAAGATTAATGACTTCAATGGATACTAAAAACATCCGTTTCTTAAAGGTATAAGAAATTTAAGGTTGGAAAAAACTAACTTTTATATTGAACATATTTTTAATATCGCCATTTCATGTAATTACAACAAAAGGCAATTCAAATAACTAACTTATTATAATAAAATAACTACAATCTTCAAAAACTTAATTACAGAATAGATTTCGTCAGAAATTGTGAAGAATATCACAATCCCACTCGAAAATGTTACGATTTTTTAAAGAAAACACAAGAGGGAAAGAAAAAAGTAAATTTAATTTTTTTTTACGAATTCGGCCAACGAAATTACGTACACATTGTGTTTTAGTACGAAAATTCTTTTACTTCCCGAGTACGAGGAACATTTTCAAGTTAATGCTACCGAAAAAATTGTCTACTTTGATACTGACGTTCGGGAAGATTATCGCGTAGTAAAATAATTTGGGTGTCTTGTTTTTGAAGCTGTATACGTTAGTACTTGCTAACATTACGTTCAATGAGTAAGTCAGTCATCAGGTTTTAAAATTTAGTGCTATATAAATTGAATAAAAATAATAGAGAATAAAGAAGTACCTCAAAAAAGACTGATCTTAACCTAAAGATTGATGTTTGCCTTCATCCCGCTTGTTGGTAAGCGATGATGTGGCCGACGATGGAGCACAGTTTTTTTTATGGAATAAACTAGTAAACGAGCATGTGGGTGGCATGTTACATGTCGAATGACAGCTCACGCTCGTAGACCATCGATGAAAACAAATCACTGGATGATGTCATAAAAATCCTACATCGCACATGTGTAGTTCACAAGCAAATTAATACAGATAGAAAATCACAACGATCAAGTGATGGACAGAAAACCCGCCAGGCACGAACACTTCGCCCGGTCGTAGGATCCGCCTTATCCGATCATGTGGAACTTTACTCCTGTTCCCTAAAAACAGACGAATCACCTGATGATAAGCAATTGGTGCCGCCCATGGACACCCGGAACACCAGGCGTAGTGCGTTACCGGCCTTTTGGAGATTAAAAAAATAAATTGTTGAAGATTCCAGGGTTAGGGAGATTGAGTAGGGGAGTTATTGGGCCTCTGGTAACCTCACTGACATGGCCATAGGATACGACAAACATGTAAATTTTATTGACCTGCACATGACCATATTCTACCAGTTGATAATAATAATAATGAATAAATAAAGGGGATTATTCAGGAACATTCTAACCGAGTATTGGTTAATATAGAAGTTCACCTAAGCATAAGGTTTGTTCCAAATTAAATGCTTGTATTTATTTATACACACGAAATAGTTGACCTAGATTCTTATCGTTTGTTTATTATAATACGTTTTGAATCTAAATGAAATTGTTATGTACGGAATTGTGGTTGTATTTACAGCTTAATGTTTTCTATAGATGTTGGCTTTTGAGTTAATTTAACTATTAGGTATAGTGTATGTACAATATTATTAGATTGTGTACTCTTTGATTATTAGCACTGTAAACAGAATCTTTGTTGAGTCATAATAAATACTTCTTACTTGTTGATTGAAGAATTAACTGACAGTGTAAATCACTATTTCACTATTTTGGTTTTAAGCATATTTATTAGTAACATCACGCCTTTTATCCCCGGAGCTAGGCAGAGGTGGACATTACGGCTCTTAATGCCACTGTACAATGTAACGCCCACTTCTATCTCACTATGTATGTTATGAGTCCCGTATCCAGACTCCGTTCTTCTATTGAGATTTTTTTTTAAAACCCTGTTATAATTTGCCCGGGAATTGAACCCGAGACCCCTTCCTCGGCAGTCGCACTTGTGACCACTCGGTAAACGAAGCAGTTGCCAACAGAGCAGTATATTTGTTAGTATTTTTTACTAATTCTTCGATTAAAAAACTAAAGGGATTAACTAGGTACACACAGATACAACTAAACAAAGACAATGCTATCTAATCAATAAACCTAAATATTAAATTATAAAGTTTGAAAATTGCGATCCAAATTAACATAGCTTAAAAAATTAAAAACATTCCAAAAAAATAAATGGATAGGTCGTTATCGCCATTATGGGAATATAATTTGCATTTCTGTATTAATTCAAATTGTCTCGCAGTAAATTCATTTAACGTTCTTTTGATAATTTGCGAAAATGTTATTTTTGCATAATGAATGTTTTATCATGCAAAAACTTTTAAATTATGCGATGAAAATAAATATTGGTTAAGTGGAACATCATTCAGTAGTATTTTATTCTAGGAAATACTAATCTATAATATAAATATTATATATCTCGGAATGGAGTACGGCTTATGGTTTAAAGGTCAACCCCGCGAAGACCCAAGTCATTGTAGTCGGTAGCCCTCGTCTGCGCTGCAAGATTATATGGTCCCAAATTCCGCCGATTGTCTTTAACGGTGCTACAATACCATATAGTGATGCGGTAAGGGACTTGGGTATTGTCATAGACCAGGACTTCTCATGGGGACCTCAACTGGGACAAGTCAGTCGAAAAATTTTTGCGTCGGCGAGGTCCTTGTTGAGACTCCGAAACTTTCTTCCAACTGCTACTAAAATTGTGCTTGCTCAATCACTTCTCCATCCCATCCTCGATTATGCTGACGTCAGCTATCCAGATCTTACCGAAGTGCAGTTAAATAAACTTGAGCGACTCCAAAATTTTAGTATAAGGTTTATATTTGGACTACGTAAATATGACCACATTTCCGAATATCGTGCTAAACTCAAGTGGCTGCCGATCCGCCTTCGCCGGAATACTCATATCTTATCTCTACTCTACAGTATACTGTTCAATCCTTCAACTCCCCATTACCTCAAAGAACGTTTCAGGTTCTTCCATGACACACATTCTAGACCAGTACGTTCATCGGAGGATTTGAAGCTTGAGATGCCCCAGCATGCGAGCAGATCCTTTGACCGATCCTTCACTGTTCGAGCTATACGACTGTGGAATACATTGCCTCTTTCTGTAAGACGAGCACAGACACTCGCTACGTTTAAAGCTCTCGTGAGGAAACATTACCTCACCACGGTGTAGTAAATTACTATTTCTTTTTCCCTGCTGTCTCTTATCCGTCATGTGTATATATTTTATTTTTATTTTTTTACATATCCTTATGTATATATGTGTGTGTATGTATATGTATGCATGTATGTATGTTGGTATGTATGTATGTATGTATGTATGTATGTATGTATGTGTATGTATAGGTATGTGATGTAAGTACCTGAGTATGCCTAAAATCACCTCCACTATCATTCAGTGCTCCATTCACCCAAAGGTTGCCTGGTAGAGATCGCTTTTAGTGATAAGGCCGCCTTTGTGCCCTACTATTCTTGATTGTAACTCTACATATATGTTTATATTATTTTAAGGTGTACAATAAAGATTATTTATTATTATTATTATTATACTTTCGGTATATCTTGCTTAGGTTCGCTGGTGAAGATGTTCGTTTCTTAAAGTTAAATTGGGCGAGTTGATAAGTTCAAAGAGAAAGAAACACTTCTATTATGTTTATTAGTTAAGTTACACAAGTTGGAAGTTGGCGATTCCGTTCTCTATCGTTGATGTATTAGCACCTAGTAAATTTACTAAAACTCTTTTCTGTTATTTCATGTCATGTATTGTTATGTTTATATCAGCCAAATATTAATAGCGACTTACTCAAAAACGTTATTGTAAGAATACATACACACATAGGTACATACCTACTTACTTCATATTGAATCAGGAAATACATTGTGTTCTTATATGATCCATAAGGAAAATTAACTAATGGATTATCTGACCCTTTTTATTCCGCTTGAAACGATGTATGAATTGGATTCCATGTTTGTTGGACGACAATGGACATGAATCCTTACTGGCAAAAGTAGTCTCAATGGTGCGTATAGGTACGCACCATTGAGACTACTTTTGCCACGCCCTACTACTCGGAACTCATAATTATTACGTTAGTAACTTATCAATAAATCATACAAAAATTCTTTCTTAAAATGTAATTCATAGTAAGCAGTTATATTAAATTGTTGGCCCTAAGATTCCGAATAGGAAACGATGAAATGTCTAATATTTCATTTACTATTTCAACGTTGTTATTAAGTACTTTTTACTAAGTTTAGGGTTACATTTGAATCAAAATATTCATACCAGAACAAGTAATATCACTTCTATGTAAAAGTATATACTTCCGATTGTATACTTCTTCGAATAATCCGAACAAAAATATCAACATGGAACAGCCGTAGTTATGTCTTGTCTTACACAAACAATACAAAAATAAAACCAATCAAATAAAGTTTAACAATTAAAACATTTCGAACGAAATACGATGAAATATCAAACGTATCTGTGACTCATAAATACAGACTTTATCGTATTTTATTCGAAACAAATTACTAAGTATTTATATCAAAACTACAAATAACAAATCTAGATATCCAATTGAATTGAATACAATTTCGAATAATCCGAACAAAAATATCAACATGGAACATTTATTAGTTCCATTATTTGCCGTCCTGTATCCACATGGCTTCATAACACGGCCGTAGGTGGCAAAGCAAGTGGCTTATTACAAATATTATCATTGCATGAGTGTGCCAGCTATGCAGCCGTTATTATGGCTTGTCTTGCACAAACAACACTCTCCAATAAAGTTCACTATTTGTATGACGTCATAATGTTAGTATACGGGGCTCCTGCGTATAATTTTGTTGTTGCGATTTTATAAGTGGTTTGAGATTTTCGTTCTGTGTGGCTTTTTTTGTTGTGTGTGTTCGATATTGTTTTGTTTTTTTGTTACTACAAAGGTACTTCAAAATGGATAGAATACTTTGATACTAAAACTTTATGGGGTACTTTATATAAATACACATAGATGTAATGTTATGTCATTTTTATTTAGAACTGGGGACTTACTCTTGAATCCAATTCCTATCGATCGACATTGGTATTGTGAAATTTCGTACTCTTGAGTTGCGACATTAGCGCCTATTGCATCCGTATTGCGTGGTTATTTAATAAACTAAATGGTATTGAGTTTGGCTTTATATTCTTTTTTTTTTTTTTTTTAATATTATAGATTATTTCTCCACGGACTCTAGGTCCGTGCCCTTGTCATACAGTTTTTTAATTATAATACATCTAGTCGATTTTTATAATGTAAAGAGGGAACCTAGTTACACACTACAATTAACTACATCTATAATTATTACCAAAAGTATAGGTTACATAATAATTAGGCACTATTTATTTATTTCTATTTCAAAGGCTTTATGAAACCAGCCCACCAACAAGATGGGAGAGCCGACCTGACCCAGCAGAAGGCACCCGTTCACGAGTATGACGTGTGTGTCAGCAATTGGTCCGGTCAACCTTTTTATTGGGAACAGAACAACCCAACACACAGCGCCACCGACTGTAGGACATTTATGTGTGCATGACGCCTCAACCCTTGCCACATGGGCCGATTCCAATAAAGCGTACAATAGTCCAAAGTCAATTGGTTATACTCTATTTCTACATGTTTCTGCACACACATTTCCTCATGTTGCATTCGTTTCATCACAAGCAACACTCCCCGCCCAAGAGAGCACCCATGACTGCCGCGTCCCTGTGCTTGATAGCCATTTTCAGGTTGTAGTCCTTAATACCTTGCTCACCCTCATCAGCCGCCTTCCTGATTAGTTTGCTTATCGCGTCTTCACTGTTGTCTGTGTAATAGATGCAACCATGCGTGTGACGCGATATTGCTACTACCGCGTGTGGTACGCTGTCATGTATTTGATGTTTCTTTGTTGCTGTGTTGACAACAATCACATTCGCACACGAAAGTCCCTGTGCCTCGTGTATCGTGAGCACGCGTGATCCCACGGTCGACCCGTATCCCTGGTTCTTAAGGGATTCCTTCTCTACCTGAGTGTGTACCAGGTATAAAGTGTCGGGGAGTGACTTTGGAATCATCGCCCCCGAGAACCTTTTTATCTCGAGGGATCTCACGAACGACCTGGACGAGTATATGCCACTGTAAACTGTGCTGAGGGCATACGCCACATCCATTGGATTTCTGTGGGTACACATCAATTCCTGGCTTATGGGCGTGATATATGTAGGGCGGCTGTAGAGTAGAGGGAAGAGGTTAGGTGGCTTTATATTCCGTACCCTGAATGCTATTGTAACAGCTACGATTGTGGTTGTATAGTGTTGACATTGAATAATTATTGAGATTTTATTGGATTGAAATCGCATTGACATTGAGATTGGGTTCAAAAGTAAGCACCCTGATCTATTTTTCATAGCACTAAGGGATCTGAATCACAGAACGAAGCTACTCATGACACCGAACTAAAATATTCATTTTTTTGTGTCTATTTTAAATTTTTTCTTTATATCCCTTTTAAATCTTTCTCCACGACATTTTACATGAAATCCTCATATAAATACAAACTGCGCAATTCGAACTTGAAATGAAAAGAAAATTCTGTTTATATTTGAAAGAGTCGTACCACTAGATGGCGGCACTTGCATGTCTAGCGCAGTACAAGTGCTACATGAACATGTCAAGTTGCCAATCATCGCTCATGTTGACTGACACTCAAACAAGTAGTTGTACATATAACTGCAGTAGAGAAAAACAAAAGAGAATGAAGATTTTTCAAGGATTTTCCTATATTTTTTTATGTTTCGGTATTGAATGTAGTTACCTACCAGAACAACATAACATCACGCCTTTTATCCCCGAAGGGGTAGGCAGAGGTGCACATTATGGCACTTAATGCCACTGTACAATGTAACACCCAGTTTTCACTATTTATGTTATGAGCCCCATATAATCGGGAGTGAGCCTATTGCCATATACCGGGCACATTTCCAGACTCCGTGCTACTAATGATATTTTTTTTTAAAAATCACTAAATCTTTGCCCGACCCGGGAATCGAACCCGAGATCCCTTGCCCGGCAGTCGCACTGGCATCCAGTCGGCCAATGTAAGTCGTACTAGAATATATTTTTCAAGTCATCAATTATAGGTTTGAATTTCGAATTGTCTTAATTAAGTTGTTGGATGAAAATGAAAACGAAGTTCAATGCCTATCATTCTACTTTACTCAATTTTAAGCCGTGCCATCATATCGTGCCATCTCTGTCATTTTACAAAGAATTGGTGGAGTTAGAACTATACTTAAGCACGACTTAAACTTGAGTAGCGTTTCAGTATTCCGACATTAGACTGGTTTGTACCAACTTACTTTTACAATGACAAACGTTTAAATTTCTGTTAAAGTATCGGTTAAGTCAAAAAGACGTTGCACCAATTGACAAATTGTTAAATAACGTCATAACTTTGACTATAACTGTAACCGCTCAATTTTCTCTCGTTACTGTTAAAGTTAGTGTCAAAAATGCATCTGTCAAATTGTCAAACGCTTTGTCAAACCTTTGAAACTCTGAACAGCATGTCTCTGTTACAAGAGATACTTATACTTTGTATCTCAACCATAATATTGATATGCCTCACAGAAAACCGACGTGAAGCAACGCTTGCGTTGGGTTTCTTCGTGTAAATGAGTTTACCCTCCCCTTCCCCAATCTCCCCAATCCCTGAATCCCTAACGATCCTCCAACTCCTAATCCCCAAAAGGCCGGTAACGTACTTGTAACGCCTCTGGTGTTCCAGGTATCCATGGGCGATGCCGATTGCTTACCATCAGGTGATCCGTCTGCTCGTTTATCGGCTTATGCCATAAAAATAAATGTAAATATAAATAGTAGGCATTTTTCTCTTTGTTATACCTACGTATTCCACTAACCACTTCCAAAAGATATATTTTTATAATACCTAACTATCGTGGGACATACTAAACTATAGTAGAGGTAGTACTCAGTAGAAGTAGGCTGCGCGACGTCGCCGCGGCTTTCATGAGCATGGAACAGCAGCGCACGCTGCTCATGAGGAAGAACCCCGCTGTGGTTCGAAACGAGTAGAACTTTTCTCAGTATATTCATGTGAGTAACCCGCGATTTTTAACTCAGTATTGTCGTTATATGAGGTAGACACAATTATAGAACAATAGGTTGCGGTCACCGGTGTCCTCGTGGTGTTTGACAGTTAAATTAACAAAAGTTATTTTCATGACATGGTTTTCTTCAACATAACATCACGCCTTTTTTTTTTATCCCCGAAGGGGTAGGCAGAGGTGCACATTACGGCACTTAATGCCACTGTACAATGTAACACCCACTTTTCACTATTTATGTTACGAGTCCCATGTAATAGGGGGTGAGCCTATTGCCATATACCGGGCACATTTCCAGACTCCGTGCTATTACTGAGAATTTTTAAAAACCCAGTAATACGTTTTCTTCAACTAAAAGCTTAAGCCACACCCTTCATTTATTACACCGAGACTCATCCCAATTTTATTGAGAGAATTTTCATGATTCCAGGAAAAGAATAAAAATAACCCTATTTCTAATTAGAAAACACAAAATTTGTCCTTATTTTAATACAATTTGGCTTAAGTTTTATTTAGGACTGTCTGAAATAAGAACAACCTATTTCTATTATATCATAGATACCTTACCTTAGTTTTAATGTATTACACAAAAGTTACATAAAATAGATCAAAATCTGGTCTATTCTCTAAAATTAGTTCACTTCTACTTAAATTTCCATATCTTATCATTGATGCTTACATTACTAATACTTCAATGTATGTTTTGCCTAAATCTATCACATACTTTTCAAAACCATAAATACACTAAGAATATTTGAAATATTACATCTTCTGGCACGCGACTGTACGAGGGACGCAACTAAGAGGATTATTTCAATTAATAATTTATCCTTCTTACTTATCTTCCTAATTTCGCATTAATTTACAGGTTGAGCTGAACCCTAATTAGTATCAACGTCACGTCATATTTCGTTTTACAATCCTTAATTTAATATCACTTTAAGTAAGTCCAATTTATCTCACAGTTTTATATAAAAATCATTATTGAAACTCTAATCAACTTTTTGAATTTTACTCGAAAATGTTTGTTAAATTTTCAATTTACAAAATCTGTATCGATATCAAATCAAACCGCAAACCCCACCAAACACAACAAGAGCAAAAAATAATTAAAATTACACCAAACCATTTTAAAACGAAACTAAAATTATAATGGAAAACCAACATACGAAACCGCACATTATTTTAATCAACAATAATAACATTTATCGATAGACGAAATAAAAAAAAATACACAATCATCTAATTGATACTGTTTCATATTCATTTTGAATAAATAACCAACCAATGTGCCGTATTGTTTTTACATAAAATCAATACTTCGTTCCCGGACGAACCAGAACATTGTAAATTATCCAAATATTCAAACTTGAAAACTGATCGATTCATGTCCTAAAGACTGATTCTGTTGAGAATCAACTAGATTCAATCAAAGAGGATTAATAGTAACTTGCTCACGACAGACAAACGTACAGTCTAGTATTTGATTTCATTTACTTACTTGACTGACTCGTTAGTCAAATGATTACTATAACTTTGAGGTCTCAGTGAACATAAATAACTTTCTTCAAAAATATAATCAAAGACTTTAAAAATGTTTTCAGATTTGTTTCTCAATGTTGATGTTGTATGAAAATGATCATGTGTCATGTCATCTTCTAAGCAATATTACATGCGTACCACAGATTATGGTATTAACATACCATAGTTGACAACCACGCTCCATCAATCAAGCCAAGGAGAACATAAAGCCGTCTGCACCCGGTTATCATACGCATGTAATTAGAAACAGCAAGAAGACTTGTTAAGTACCTCAAAATTCAAGCATTAGAATAAGAATATTAAACATTAGAATAAGTAGTTACATTTAACTAAATCCACTCAAAACTGTGAAAAAAAATAGCATAACCGAAGTACATTACATTAATAACGATTTTATAAACAATGCATTGCTCTAATCATCACAACCTTAAGGTTTAACACTAGACAGACTATATACTAGTGTGCTTAGTGCTCGAGCGTATCTAGATGTATCAAGAGGAAAGCAACAGTCTTAAAAACAACTATCAAACTGGATAAACGATGACTTGAACTCTCAAATTATCTAACCGCTTAATTAATAAAGGTCTTGTTTGATTAAATCTTAGCTCCTCTTCATTAGACCTAAAAAATTAAATGTCCTAAAACCTCTAGCTAAGAGAATATCTGAGAAAATTCAAAATGATTTAATCTAAACTTGATGTATTTATTTCCAAGACGCAGAAGCAATAAAACTGTCTCTCCAACGCGTCGTTAAGTATAACGCTTCCCAAAAATCTAAAAAGAAATTCAGATTCAGGTCCAGCGAGATCGTAACTATCAAAAGAAATTCGAAAATGAGAGCGCTAAGGGTAACTTTTAACATTTTTGCTACTCAATTTTGAACTCTAATTTCAAGGTACTAAAGATAAATTATTGATAGAAGAATATAGGTGTAATGTGTCGCATTTAAATTAGTCTGATGATTCTGGGTCTATGTTAAAACTGATTGCTATGAGAAAATTTATTAAAGGTGATAGTGCTGAAGAAGAGTGTAATGGTTCAGCCACGGCTTATAGAGAACTTATAGAATATCTATACTAATATTATAAACAGGAAAGATTTGTACCTATTTTTGTATGTTTGTAATGAATAGGCTCAAAAAGTACTGGGCCGACTTAAAAAATTCTTTCACCAATAGAATGCTACATTCTTCCAATATGACATAGGCTACATTTCATTTTGAAAAAAATTAGGGATCCATGGTAAAATTTGAACAATGTAACCGAAGGTGTAGAAAAATGTGTCTTAAAATGTCTTTCGTCGAATGCGCTGCCGAAACTATTAGCGAAGGAACAAAATAATGTACAACAATATTGAAGAACATCATAATGTCTACAAAAAACTCCGCGGTAGCATATGTCCAACTATTGTAGTTATGTCTACATCAATTCAAATTTCCAAAAATAAATAATTGTCTACTTGAACCTGTATGAACGTTTATTTGATTAAGATCTTGTGTCGACCTATAGACACTCGGAAAACATTTTATACGGAACGGCTGTTTTATTAATAAATCCATTCCTCAAACTATATCCAAACCACTTCATTTACTTCTTCACTTCTTCATTAAGGTCTAAATTCCGTTGCTTCTATGAATTCTTACAACTCGTTAATTTTAATCTGAAAAGTATGTGATATGGATCACCCCCGAAGGTTTTTACAAAAACCTGTTTTGCTAAATACTTCAACATGTAAAAGAAATCCCTCTTTAAAAAAGAATTTTATGATTAATTGTTTTGTTAAGATGTTACTAAAATGATTTACGTTTTAATTAGTTAAGATATCCTTTAATTTATATTAAAAGAAAGTCGTGTTCATTATACTATTTATAACATAAGAACGACTAGATCGATTTGGATGAAAATTAGAAGGGAGGTAGCTTAGAACCAATAGATAGATATGGGATACTAAAATGATTTAAGGATTTTCCGAAAATCCTGCGACATCGGGGTAAAACGGGATTACGCGTAGAAAGTGGCGGGCAGAAGTTAGATTTAGATAAATAACCTTGACGTAAACGGGTTAAGTAGAGGTAAATGGATTAGTTTGTCCCATGTGTGAAGCAGACTAACCCCTTGTTTTGATTAATATATAGATCTTATTCCATAACAAACTTACCTTTTAAAATATCCATTCCATCAATATCTATTCCCATCTAGAATTAAACGATCAGTTAAGCCGAAAATTCAACCTAAAAATTTATAGATTCAAATAATTCAAAGTGTGCAAACGTCTAAACACAAGTTCCCATACGATATCAAGAACGGGTAGCTACAAAAATACTTTCCTCGCTCAATAACAAGAAGCGAAATAGAATTGAATACATCTACAATAGATCCCTTCCGTCGGCCCTTAGTTCTGCCTACCCACGGAGAAAAGGTTGATCAACAATAAAGCAGTAATATGAATTCTGAAAGCGTTATCTAATGAACCTTCGGCTTTGTTATAAAAATCGAAACATTTTGTTCCATTGCGCAGTTTATGCGACGCGGCGTCATTAGCAAACTAAAACGAATTTCGCATAATTAGAGGCTTGATCGGATGTCTGCTTTTAATCGATTTTATGCAACCTACCCTTGATGAAAAAGTAAATTAATGTTCATTAAATTATTCTAAAAACCTTTGGCCTGCGGAAAGCGGAAAATTTTGATCAAAAGGCCGGGAATTTACAAGAGAATAGTGTAATTTAGAGCTCATTTTTTTGGAAATGTAATGTGGAATAACTATAACGTAATTTTGTTTTGGTAAATATAGTTTCATTTTTCCTTAAAATTACTGTATTAAAAGTAATTCTTAATTAGTTTCAAGTCAAGAATATTAAAACATAGTTATGAACTGAACCCTATTACGCAGGTCTTATGATTTAATTCTACTTATTGATTGACCTTAAACCTATACATGATTGTAATGCAATTTTTTTTTTATATATATTTGATGGGGCAACGTTTGACCACTATCTCGCCTGGTGGTAAGCGACGATGTGGTCTACGATGTAGCACGTCGTCCCATAAGCAACCTATTCACTCGGGCCTTGAAGACTCCCAGGTTGCATTATGATTCCCACATCAGCGTGCAATGATTCGTAACCAAGTAATCAAAGAAGTTATAATGATAAATTAATATCTTTCTTAAATCGTATACCAATAGCATTCAGAATATCATAATCAGTAGGTATAGACAATGAGCGACATAGCAATTGTAAAAGTTCACAATCATGCGTCCTCAATTTTCCCGTATGACGGCATTAGTCCCAGCACTGAGCTAACTTGCCACTCCCACATATCAAAGTAAAACTTTTTCAAATCCGCTAATTGAAAAATTACTGGATTTTAGTTTGCATGCATAGTAATCAGTTTTACGCTATTCAATTTGAAACACTATATTTTGAACGAAAAGGTCAAAGTTCATTTGGCAAAATTTGTGAACATTGTAGGTTTTTCTTTGCGCTTTCATTTATTTGGAGTAGAAACTATATTTCACTTGTTATTTGTTTTTTAAATGGCTGCCAATATTTAGAGGTGGTAACTTTTAATAGCTTTTCACATTTCTTATTGTACTATCTTCTTTTCTATGAGTTATTTAGTAAATTTGGGATTGCAATATAGACAAACTATTACAACAAGAGATTTATTCTTCGTATTTCTCTGGATACTATATTTATTGTTATGTCAGGACAGTTGTACTAACTGAAGCCGAACTACTACAAAGCTGGCTCAAATACAGATAGTCCTTGCTAGAATATCATGTATTTTTAATCATAATTTATATATTACATCGCACGTAACTGTTACCGACCGAATATTCTAAGTAAAGTATGTTATTAATATTTTAAAGGGTTATTCCCATCATTTATTCATAAAGGTCAGGGTTCTGATACAGAGCAGTGATTGTTATTATATAATTGTGTACGCCAATTAATGGCTATAAAATATAATGACTTTCTATTTATGGGAACTGAAAAAAATATTTAGTAATAGGTGCTGTAAATCGGTTTGACGATTCACGTTTGATTTTATGCTGAAAGCAAGGTCATTAAATCCGACGGCGTGTGTTGATTACCTCATAATGTGTTAATTAAGTACATTTTTAATTGGATGGTAATTAATTTATTATGAACAGCCTGAATTATGCATATATGAAAACCAACTGACCGCTACCGCCAAACAAATTGTAAAATAATACAGCACATTCACATATTAATTAAGTTTCAGATCCATTTTGAATAAAAAATGTCGTTAATTATTATTCATAACGCACGATCGGCGGTGCAATCTCTCCATGCATGTTGAATTTAACATTTAACAACACGGTTCAAGTCAAAACGTATCGAACCCAACCACCACGATTCATCCGCACACTGCATGAACGTGGTCTCCTAATGAGGACATTAATTTATTGGGCACGTTCTGGCTCCGATTTAAATACCCTATGATTAATTACCCACAGATCCATAGACCGGGCCCACCATGTGACTCAATCGTACCAATTCTGTTACTATGCAAATTTTATTGCAGAAAACACCACTACTTACCGGCGGTACCTATGCAACGTAACCACACGAACTCGCACCCAACTCACTTACTTAGTCGCACGCAAGCACTTAATCACAAGTCACAAACATTTGTTCACAATCATCGATATGGTCATTTCCACGCATGTGCTGACACTGAAACACGTCACAGACACTATATAGGGTCACCAGTTCTGTTTTTCGGGGTGCGACGCGTACAGGCGCTCTCCGGGTCGTCGCAGCTTCTACTGGCTGGGGCGACGCTACCGCGCGTGCCTAGCCCCTCAACCCTCACCCCTCCTCGTTTACCTCGCAGTACAGGCAAATAGAAATAAAGTATGCGCTGTAAAGACAGTACGTAGAAGAAAAAACGGATCTAGATGCCTGCAGGCGAGTTAGTGAGATCGGGACGTTTCAAAGACTCGATCGAGCTCCCCTGATTCGCAACTCGCGAGCTTGTTATCATTGCACGGCTTCAATAATTGAAATGATAGTGAGTTCATGTTATTTTCTAGTGTCATTTTTATCGCAATGCGCGGCTAAGATTTATAGTACTTTAAATACGTTACTACAGTTTTGGAATGAAATTTTCGACAAAAAGTGTTTACATAGCTGTTCGTATTAAATTAGATTCACCATTTCTTGTGCTATGTACGCATTTGATTTTGTATTGACATGTGCACAAAAAAATTTTCCTTGTATTAAGACCTATATCTATTTTAAAACCAAATCCGTAACATATTTCGATTTCATTGTAACATTGTGATTGGATTTTAGTTTTAAATGATAGTTTGGTTCAATTAATCCTAAACATTTTATGATTCCAAATTCCTTGATTACTTCCTGATTAACCTGGTCTAGTTTACTTCTGAGTAAGTCACATTTACATTTCTAGAATTTGTTCAGTAATATCAACCTAGTTTTACGAATTACATGTCATTATTTTAAGTAACGTATTCATTATGTGTAACCATTTGCAATGAAACCGTAACGATACTCCAGTTACGTACGATACTTAAACGATAATCTGACTTGACATTTTTATCGCATTCCCAAGCTAAAATCACCCTCATTTCCCTAGAAAAAAGGGTGAGTATTGCATAGTAGTTGAAGTTATGATGTTTATATAACAGTATATGGCACAAAATAAAAGCCTCGAACATTACAGCGTAAAAACACCATAAACACACATAAAAATAAAACTGAATCACAAATCATTTTGAACCTTGTATCTGTCAACATGGCTACCCTTTCACGATAAGAATGTCAGTAACAAATTCTCATCATTCTAAAATATACAAGTGAGAATTTTTCTTACATATACTACGTAAAGTACCTATACATTTCTCTCCGTTCTCAGTTGACACCTGCGTTCGAAGAAAGACATATTGGAATTCATAAAGGCGCCATTTTCTCGCGATTTTCTTAACAAAAATGATACATCTGTATTGTTGTTGTGTAATTTAACTTTTTTCGCACATGTGAATTTTTCTAAATATCTTTCTGAGATATCACTTGATGATTTTTTCATGAAACAAAGTATATTTTTCTCTTCTTTCTTTTCTCTCGTAAGTACTTATAAATAAGTATCTTAATTTTGCATAATTCCCTGACTAGCTACATTCACAAATTATATTCTAACATTTTTCAATGGTAAAAAATAAATACATGAAATTCTCTTCTCACGTGTAAGACTCAAAGCTTAAAATAATTCGCTAATGTATTCCATCCCTTTCTTTTAAACTAAGATTAAGGGTTTAAGAACATGCGCGCTCTTTCACACTGGCGTATGTTTTGTTTTTACAACATTACAGTTGATTACTGATATATAAAAAGTGTTCAGTACAATGATTGATGAAGTTTTGTGATATTTGTAGTATATGAGATGTATGATGAAAGAACGAAATTGAAACAAATTCCCACAAAAAGATATTCTTTACTTACATTCTAAGAGATAATATGAACAGAGATGTTTAATGTAGTAATTGTTGTATGTACCTAATTCTTAGTTATTGCGCTGTTACCACAAGCGTACCTAAGTTTACTCGACAAATTATATTGTCAGTCAAAACAAAAAATAGAACCTTTTTTAAAGATGAGACCGTATGTGACGAGGCATGTTTTTTATACATTTACATAATTGGTTGTACTTCAATGCTCAAAACCTAAGATACTTTCGAACACATGTGTATGGGTTGAATAATAAGTAACAGTTCTGAACACACCACTATACATTTAACCATACTTTGTATTATTGTTTAAATCATTGTATTTCTGTTTCTGTGTACTGTGTGTGTCGTGTTGGCCCGGAGGTTTAAGACGCCCGCTTCTCATGCATCAGGGTGCGGGTTCGAAACCTACCAACGGCAAGTACCAATGTGACTTTTTCCGAGTTATATGTACATTCTAAGATTATTTAGACACCACTGACAAACGGTGAAGGAAAAACATCGAGGAAACCTGGACTTATAATTTGTAATTATAAGTTTGGAATCACCAACCCGCATTGAGCAAGCTTGGTGATTAATGCTCAAACCTTCTCCGTGTGAGAAGAGGCTTTGCTCAGCAGTGGGCATTATAGGCTGTTGATGATCACTGTATTTATCGTTATCATTTCTATCAAGTGCGCAGTAACGTAACACTCTCAAACTAACCACGTAACCACGCTAAGCCGTTCCTTTTAGTCATTATTAAAAAATGATTAAAGAAGAATCGCCTGCCTTATGGTGCATCCATATATGGCTTGCCTCTCGCGAGCCATTTGCGAGCTGCACGCGAGTTGCGCGTGTGCAGTCACGGCAATGGTTTGGTGCTGAACTCATATAAAGATCGTACCCACAATAATTTTAAATCCACGTGTGGAGCATTCACTAGATATAGATCCACCGTTAAGATATTTTCTTATCTTTTTGATAACTTCACTACATTTATTAGCAAATTTATAGAACTTTCCTAACATTATGTTCGGTAGTATCGATCTGCGAAACCAATTTCACATAAACTTGTTTTGTAACCTTTCATTTTAACATTGACCTTGAAACTGTATTGAATACTTGCGCAGCTTGATTCCGAGGAGGCGCTGCTTAAGGTAGATGAAACACCTTTGAGCAACAGTTGGGATACAATAATCTTGCTTTATATTTAAAAGCTGTTTAACTATCATATTAATCTGGTAATTTAAGTGTAAATACTTCGGCACAATTGGGCCGGCTCGATAATAGTGATGCTACGCCCTCACTGAAAACTGACGTGAAACAACGCTTTAATTGTGTTTCGTTGTGTGAATGAAGTTACAAGAGGCTTAATTACCCTCTTCCCACTTCTCCAACCTCCTTGAATCCCGAACAATCCCGAAATTCCCAATCCCTAAAAGGCCGGTAATGCTTTTGTAATGGCTCTAGTGTTCCAGGTGTCCATGGGAGACACCGATTAGTTACAATCAGGTGATTCGTCTGATCGTATACCGGTTAGTATAAAAAAATTAAAAGGACAATCCATATTTTATTATTCACATACTTTACTCGCATCTTCCAACATGAGGTTCTTTATACAATTTTACATGTACACATATATAAAATCACGCTCTTATTCCATAGGGATAAGCTGAAACTAAAGAGTCACTTACCGTGATCCCTATATTAATTTAATTACAATCATTCATCTGATCATACAAGCTCGCTGGTTAAGAGTTAACAAGATTAACTTTGTTTAACTATTTCTAAATTCAACGGTATATTAACGTTGTACAGAGCATAACATAGGTTTAATGTCCAATATAGATACTATTTTTACTAGTAATAATTACCACCTAAACTGGATAATAGAATATTAATCTCTTTCATTTACTCTTTCTAATGTAGTGATCACAATCTTAACTGAAGAGACAGGGGGAGCTACTCTGACAGATCACATGGAACAGATAGTATTTTTTTTTTTTTTTTTTAAGCGGGGAAAATCATCGAATGACTTCTCCCGCCTGGGTGAGGCGGGAGGGAGTGTCAGACTCTTACTGACTAAAAACCACCCCGTTCCTTCTCCTGCACGTCGAGCCGGAGCCCCGGTTACCCGTTAGGTTCTCCGCGACTCCGAATCGGCATCGGCCATATTGGGCCCCATCTGTGGTGGTCTGATGGCTCTTTGAGGCGCGCGCGGAACGCGACGCGCCGTACGCTCGGGTCTGTTTCTGGTCGGACGGGGAGCCACCCATGCTCGCCGTCCGCAGGCCCGCGCTTACGGTGGCCGGAGATCGTCCCGCGATCCCCGACGCCCGGTGTGTCCTTCGCGATGGCTGGGTTGCGAGGAGGCAGCGCTTCGCTGCCTCACGCGTCCCGCCTCCTCCTTAGCTAGCATGACTGCTTCGCAAAAGGAGGAGACGGCATCCCAGTCCCCCTCGCTCCGCATCATGGCCTGCACTAGGCCCGGACGCGAGAGGTCGCCATCGCCGATCACTTCCCTGAGGACACGGCGGTGCACAGCCCACGAAGGGCATTCTCCCACCGTGTGTTCCACCGTGTCCCCAGGGCGGTCCTCGCAGTGATGACACCCGGGCGTTTCCTCCCGCCCCATCAGACACAGGTACCTCCCGAAACTTCCATGTCCGGTGAGGACCTGCGTCAGGCGGTAGGTGAGGACGCCGTAGCGTCTCTCAAGCCACTCCTCAAAGAGGGGACTTACCGCTGCGATGGCAGCGAGCCCAGCCCTCGGTTGCGACAGTCGTTGCTGCCATTCCGCCATGAGATCGCGCCGGAGCTCATCCCGCCACGCACCTATTTGGCGCGGCAGCGGGGTTTCGCCCCGGCGACGTGCCTCCGCGCGCATGCCGTACACGCGCGCGAGCACCTTCGCCTCCAGATCCCACGGCGGTAATCCGGCAAGGAGGTTCGCCGACTCCCCAGAGATCGTGCGGTATCCGCGGATCATTCGGATCGCCATGACCCTCTGTGCCATGAGCAGCGTCCGAGCGGGACGCCGCAACAGGTTTGGCGCCCAAACAGGGGCGCCGTAGAGGGCCATGGACCACACGACCCCGGCGTATAACCTCCGGCAGGAGGCGTTTGGCCCCCCGAGGTTGGGGAGGATGCGTTTAAACGCAGCCCCCGTCCTCTCCAACTTTGGGGCCAAACGTCGGAAGTGTTCTATGAAGTTCCACCGACTGTCGAGGACGAGTCCTAGGTACTTCATCGTCGTCTCGACGTCGATGGTAACTCCTCCCGCCGTTATTTGGGACCCACCCGGGAACAGATAGTATAGAAACTAAAGTGGTTATTTGGTAAACGTCAATATAAAAAAGAATGTGAACATTACTACTGTAAAACGTCACAGTAAGACAAATTGTCAAATAGTGTAAAACGTAGTTCTTGGAATTATTTGATTAAAGCCTAAGGTTTCGTCGAAAGCCTAATTAAGATTGTTGGCTGCTACAAACAAAATCAATTATAGAGGTAGAAGTGTTGTCCGTTTATACTAATCTTATTTTGTTCTCAACTATTTGTTACCCTTAAAAGAATTAATTTTGTGTAACCAACTGAGGGTTAGAAAACTTAATTTAGACCTGTAGAACTGCGGACTTCTGTGTTTTCATTTACGTGTACTGTTTTGTTCTAAAAATACAATTAAGCCCACGTTTCCGATTCTAACTTAGGTTGTGTTACTCAATAATTGCGTCAACATTTTTCAAAAGAAATGCCTTGAAATTTGAAGTCGACTATAATTTTACGACTCCTAGTTTCCATATTTATTGCTCCAGTTGTTAGCCAACGAATTCACTGTATACTTGTAATGCCTAACTTATTTCTGGTCGAGTAGAGAAAACAGCTTGCCAATAATAATTTACGTTCAGATCACAGACTTAAACCGTGTTTAATAATAATATTGTTTGCTTACGTTGAATACAAAATATTGGACTGTCTCCAGCGAGCAATTTATACGTATTACGTACTAAACTGACATGATAAAGGATATTTGAAACGTAGAATACTGAAGAAACTTTTCATGGATCCATCTCGACAGTTATTCAAAGCTAAATAATGCTATTAGTCCGGTCAATTTAGACCAAAAAATGAGAGTGAAGTTACATAAAGTCCCAACAAGCTGAATTTCTGTGAAGTTGTTCAAAACATAATAATAAACAATGTCTAGAAGTTCTCCATCATTCCCCTGTAAGGAAAAAAATTAATTCACAACTGACCCGTGGAGTAGTACTGGGGAAACCACGTTAAAAAAATGCGCTAAGTACACTAAATCATAGGTGGCGTGGAAACGTGTGCATATTGTGACGAAAACAACTTTTATATTTTTTTGAATCGTTATATCTCAGAAACGATGGCTCGTAAGAAAAAAAGTATTGATATATTTTTTATGGATAATTTTATGATCTACAATTTTTTTCTGAGGTACTTTTATGATAAAACTTACCGTTTTGCTGAAAATCGCGAAAAACTCATTTTTTTAATTTAATTCAAGGTCAAAACCTTGAATTAAATTTTTTCCTTACACGGGAATAATGGGGAACTTCTAGACATTGTTTATTATTATGTTTTGAACAACTTCACAGAAATTCAGCTTGTTGGGACTTTATGTAAATTCCAATGTCTAAATTGACCGGACTATATGTACAATATTATTTATTTAATGTCTACGAGGCGTAGCACGTTTGCTACGACGATGCTACGCCGCTACAAAGAATCGTAGGCGTGTTAGTAATTTGTATAGATCCGCTAGTCATAGTAAAATTTCTAGTAGACACCGACACATACATACACGAATATTGCAAACACATAAGTAAAATACTGTCTTATCGTTATTTTAAAAACATCTTATGGAGTTGTAGAGTTTGATTATAATTATTGGTTTTTATATTTTATTGTATGACTCCATATAAATAGCAAAAAATGGATATTACAACTTTGTTCTCGAATGATAACAATCATAAAAAAGACATAAACCTTATTCCTGATGAAAACAGAATGCCTTCAACATTCCCATAAATATGTAACACATCAAAAGACCTACAAACCCACATAATTTCATCACTTAAATTCATAGGGATCCCCATATTTACCCCATCGTTCTAAGCAAAAGAAAACGATTCTTTTATCCCTCAAAGATATCTCGAAGACTCGAATAAGCTTTGAAAATAAATGTAAAGGCATACATTTCTGTCTCATACCGTGCTAATGTGATTACGTGGGGGCACGAAACGTATCTCACTTTTTCCCCGAAAGTGCTAACGAGCCCCTTAAGGAGGGGTGTAAATTAACTAAAAGAACATCTTTCACCCAACCATAGTTAGGATGAGCAAAAATATTTGTTGTTTTTCCCACAAAGGGTTACGTGATCTACATAATTGCATTTCTTTATTTACAACGCAATTTTAAATCAACTCGTCTCTGAAAGGGTAGGCAGAAGTATACAAATATTACAATTTACTTTACAAAAATGTATAACTAGCTGCTACCAGCGGCTTTGCCCACGATCTCGTGGTATAAAAAGTAGCCTGTGTTTTCACGAACTAATTTGAAATCAGTGTAGTGTAAACGTCGATCGAATGAAACGCATGGTCTAATTTTCTTAAGAGCTTCTTTAAGCTCAGGAGTTTTTCCAGAAATGCTCAAAAAAGCGATAGTACACCCGATTTACAAGAATGGGGACAGAGGCTGTGTCAACAATTATCGCCCTATTGCGGTTCTTTCCTGCATCTCGAAAATTCTTGAGAAAATTCTAAATCAGTCACTCAAGGGATTTTTGGAGAAATTTAAAATATTAGCTGAGAATCAATACGGTTTTCGCTCTGGTTACTCTACCGAGGATGCCGTAATTGACTTGACAACAGAAATTGCTAAAAACTTAGACACTAAAAACAAATGCTTATCTATCTTCCTGGATCTCTCTAAAGCATTTGACACGGTCTCTGTTCCCATCCTCCTTGCCAAGTTGGAAAAACTAGGCATACGAGGTAATGCATTCAATATACTTAAGGACTACTTATCCAATAGAAAACAACAAGTTAAAGTAGGTAGTATGAATAGCGATGAGGTTACAGTGTCGTACGGTGTTCCACAGGGGAGTATTTTAAGCCCAACCATTTTTCAACTCTACATAAATGATCTCTGTCGAATCTCTCTTCCAAACACTAACATCTTTACGTATGCAGACGATACAGCAATTTTCGTCTGGGGTCCGAACTGGAATGCCGTAAAGGAGATAGCCGAATATTCCCTATCTAAAATCATGAACTGGCTTTCAAGCAGCCTGCTGACGTTAAACCTCTCCAAAACATACTATGTTGCCTTCTCGATCAGGAAAACTAATTCCCCACCACAAAACTTCTCTATCATAGCCCATAATTGCTCTCTTCGGGAAGTCTGTACATGCCAACAAATCGAACGAGCCGAGCATGTCAAGTACCTAGGTGTATATATTGATGGTGGACTGAGGTGGGACAAGCAGATAGACACAGTCACCTCCAGAGTGAGGAGACTTATACATATATTTAAAACACTCAGAGACTGTGTTCCATTTGAGAAACTAAAACTCATCTATCTAGCCCTTTGTCAGTCCATTATTCAGTATTGCATTTCAGTTTGGGGTGGCGCTGGCAAGACGCTCCTTCTCAGTCTGGAAAGAGCACAGAGAGCTGTGCTCAAAGTAATGACCAAAAAGCCTTATAGATACTCCACCGAAAAACTTTATTCAGACTGCAAGGTCTTAACAGTTCGACAACTCTTTGTGCTCAAGTCCACCATGAGAGGACACCGAAGTATCCCCCGTCCCGATCCAGGCAAACGTAGCGGGAAGTCTGTATGCCCACGCGCTCTCTGTAAGACCTCCTTTGCCAGAAGACAATTTAAAAATATGAGCATTAAATTATACAACGACATCCACAAGAAACTGAATATCGCTGGACTAAGCAGACACAAACTTAAAACCAGCCTGACTAACTGGCTCCAAAATAAAGACTATAAAAAAACGGAAGAATTACTGACATACATCGCATAGAATAACCCTCACATACAAACACACGTCACCATTACCTACATAACACCACACTTCCATACAACACAAACACAAAATCCCACTCATCCCTACACACTTACACCCACACTACAGACACTCACTTATACTCATTCTCACTCAACAATCCACGGTCCACATTAGTAATATGTACATGTATATGCATTATTATCTTTATAATTATTTTCTCTTGAATCTCCAGCGACAACGTTCACCCGCATGCATAAATATTAAACAGTAATCATTGAGCCTCATTAAATGACTGAACACTGCCACCCAAAATACAAGCTTTCGCTTAGTTTGGGAGACAGCATCAGTACCTATAGCACATTACATTTTAAACCTGTGTCTAGATATAAGTCACCCAAAGAACTGTATAACTTTTGCGACAATAAAGATTTATTATTATTATTAATTTTACATTAAAACCTAATAGAAATTAACCGATGACTAACAGATTTGGTTTTTTACGTCAGTTCTAGAAAATTTAATGTTTTTACTGAACCCTAGACAGCCCACTAAGTATAGGGTCACGATATTATTATAGGCCATAAAAAAGAAATTAAAGCCCATTATGTCTCTAATTTATTTTATGGCAATGAAGGCAATATTGAAGTTTATTCATAGTATAAAAATTGATTGGAGGTGAGTCTTTGATTTTTATTGTTTTATCTATTCAATAAATGTGACTGGGTATTATCTTGCCTGGTCAAGAATTTCTTTATAAATTGATGTATTGTAGCATCGAATGTTTTTTTGCCACAAAAGGAGAAATCATTTTAATAGTAGTTAATATTATTATTATAAAGAGGGAAGATTTGTACCTATTTTTATGTTTGTATTGAAAATACTGATCAAAAAGTACTGGGCCGATTTAAAAAATTCTTTTACCAATAAAATGCTACATTCCTTCAATTTGTCATAGGCTACATTTCATTCTGAAAAAAATAGGGATCCTTGGTAAAATTTGAACAACGTAACCGAAGGTGTAGGAAAATGAGTCTTAAAATGTCTTTCGAATGCGCTGCCGAAACTATTAGCAATAGAACAAAATAATGTACAACAATATTGAAGAATGTCATAATGTCTACAAAAAACTCCGCGGTAGCATATGTCCAACATAACATAACATAACATAACATCACGCCTCTTTATCCCCGAAGGGGTAGGCAGAGGTGCACATTACGGCACTTAATGCCACTGTACAATGTAACACCCACTTTTCACTATTTATGTTACGAGTCCCATGTAATAGGGGGTGAGCCTATTGCCATATACCGGGCACATTTCCAGACTCCGTGCTACTACTGAGAATGTTTTAAAAACCCAGTAATACTTTGCCCGACCCGGGAATCGAACCCGAGACCCCTTGCCCGGCAGTCGCACTTGCGACCACTCGGCCAACGAGGCAGTCATATGTCCAACTATTGTAGTTATGTCACTACAACAATCCATATTTCCAAAAATAAATAATTGTCTACCCCGTGCGAAGCCGGGACGGGCTGCTAGTAGTTCATAACTTCTTGCTTCTACTATTTATATTTATATATAACATAGCTTCTACTACTGTTAGTTTATTAACTAACAGTAGTAGAAGCATGTTATCACAAAAGTTTCTTAAACTATGTTCAGAAGTGTATCCATTTTGGATATTTTACAACACCGCCATCTTTTAGTCGTACTTTGAATTAAATTGGTTGTTTCTACTAAGACCTACTTTTTTCAGTTTAGGTTATCAGGGAGCCCGAATGACTTGGTTGGAAAGAGGCTACAACCCATTATATTTATTGCTTATACAGTTTTAATGTACATAATTGTCTTGAATACATTAGAAGTACCTACCTCATAATTTCCAAGTCTTTTAGCATCAGCGTTCAAAATTCACCTGTATTATTTGTTTTCAAAACAATTGGGAAGCTACAAACAGCGAGGCATGTCTAGCAAATTGGTTGAAACTGTAACTCGCTCCATTGTCGTCTTACTCCAAGATCTTCGTTTAATAAGCTCTGTGACGCTTCGTTTTGCTGAAGCGTAGATATTCCGCCCGAATACCTACAGTTTGGCTCGAATTACGCTCCGTTTGACTATAATTTTCTTGTTATTGGATAGGAAAATGTTATTAAGTTCTGCCTCGAGTTGAAGTTGGTTTGGTAAAGAAACTGCTTCTTGTGGTCTGTACGTTGTTAGTAGGAATTGTGCCTAGTGGCATATTTAACAAGGTTTCCAAGAATGATAACTGTTTTGAATCAAAAGTCTATGTGAAGTACCTGGTAGGAATTCAAGTAAGTAGGACACGTCTGACTGTCTCTTCTTATATGGTCTTCAGCTACGCCATTCGAAGGCCAACCAGGCAATTGATGTCTTATGTCGTATGCTACATAACTGCGGATCACGTTTTGAGATTTAGGTTTAGTTACGCTTTAAGAAAATGAGTTCATCTATATTAGCCGGTTTTCTTTTATGGGATCAGCCGGTAAACGAGCAGACGGATCACCTGATAGTAAGTCGGCGCCGCTCATGGATACTTGAAGGCGTTACAAGTGTATGTAACCGCCCTTTATGGAAATGGGAGTTTGAGAATTGTGGGGGTAATTGGGTCTCTGGTAACCTCACTCACACGACTAAACATAACGCAAGCGTTGTTTCACGTCGGTTTTCTGTGAGGCCGTGGTATCGCTCCGGTCGAGCCGGCACATTCGTGCCGAAGCATAGCTCTGCTACACTTACAACTTCTTCCATACTTACTGTGTTGTAGAGACTGATCGGTATAACGAATCTAAAGATATTATATATACTTCAAGATATTTAAATTTATCACGTTAAACACCATGGGGGTCACCGGTGACCAGCGTTGGAGGATTTACCTTCAACAGTTTTTTATTGGCAGTCGAAGTCTTATTATTATTATTTAGAGCATTATTGCCAAGTTTGGTACTTGATTAATTAAGAAAGTTCAGGACTGTTAAACTTCTAAACGATAATATTAAAATTTGATAACTTTGTTTGTTTGTTGAAGACACCTCTTACCATCAGCATCCTATTTTCGCATTTAACACCCAATCACATAACATCGTTGCCAAGTTTCAAAGTGCACATTATAATTTTTGTTTCTGAAAAAGCTGACTAGCTGCCTTGCGGTTTTCGCTGCTAATTTTTGTTGAACTAAAATGTTTTTAGCAATTATCGTGAGAACAGCGACAGGCTGAATGCAAACTTTAAAAGAATATGTTTTTGTTTTCAGCTTTCATGAACGCAACGTGTTAAATGTGTTTGTTGTGTGCCAGTTGTAGCTGTATTTTGTATGTAACCATATTGTGGGCTATGTATGAATAGTGTACATTTTCACTATTTTATCAATGTACGAATTTACTACATCTCTACATACTAATTTTAGTGATTCCAAACTTTTGTTCCAAATGTGTGCTTAAAAATTATTAAGTTCCATAAGTGAAATAATGGAACTGATCGATAAAGATAATGTGATAATGTTCCATAAGTGAAATAATGGAACTGATCGATAAAATAAGATGATAAGAATGAACAACGATGGGCGGTACTCCTGATTGACCCAAACGTATATTTCGGCCTATTTAACTTACTTTGTTCCTCCACGTACTATTTAATTTCACATTGATCGGAGGTCAACCAAGGTCAATAAACTGAAAATAAATTGTTGACCATAAATCCGAATACTCCAAAATAACATCTAAACGTTATGATATTCAATCTCACAGAAATGATACCGAATGTTCTGTTTTTCTTTTGAAGTCCAAAATACGATTTAAACATTACAAATTACGCGTAAATATTCAAAATTAATTAAAATCTCTCGCAAACCACGAACACTGTTCTAAACAGGGTATCGCCCGCGAATTTTTATTGACTTAAGCAAGAGAACCTTGTTTGATCCGACCCCAAGTTTGCAAATCTAAAGTTAATTAATTTTAATTATACAGCGTAATGTGTTTGAAATTTCTAATAGGTATGATATCAAGTTTCATCTTTAATACTATTTCCCTTAACGGGGTAGGCTGAAAACAGAGTATGAGTAGAATTCTTTGCCAGACTCTGTATTTTCTGAAGGGTATCTTTAAGTCTCGAGTGCATAAGTTGCTTATGGGACGACGAGCTCCATTGTAGACCGCATCATCGCTTACTACCAGGCGAGATAGTGGTCAAACGTCGGCCCATCAAATACAAAAAATGAGACAAAAAGCATAATAACAGACAGATCTCCTGATGCTAAGTTATTATCACCGTCCAGGTACAAGTCATGTAGTTAGTAGCCTTAAAACTAAAATTAAGAGATAGTGAAAGAAGGAAGTGTTTAGCAATTCCTACAAGTCTTGTCTCATTGTTAAATCCTTTGTAGTTAGTCAGTAATATCGACCAGTGCGTTAGGTTAGAAATCGATTAGAGTCTCAGCACATGAGGCCGAGCTCAGCTGAACTCTAGGGATTTGGAGACAATAGTCACACGAAATCGATTCAAGTCTCTACGGTCATTCCATCAGCAGACAACGATAGTGCGGACTTCCTTTCCGTGATTTCTGCGTTTTTTGTTTCCTACATCACAATAGTTAGGAGATATTTTTTCAGATTTGAACTCCAGTGCCTCCTAGATACGCCAGTAAATGAGCAGACGGTTCACCTGATGGTGAACAATCGGCGTCTCTATGGACACCCAGAACGCCAGAGGGGTTATAAGCACATTGCCGGCCTTTTGGGGATTAGGAGGTTACGAAATCTTAGGAATGTAAATAAAATATTTTGTTATTTTTATTGGTTTTAGTGTAACACTATTCTAGTTCTAGACTGTTAATAAAATAGTCTAGACGAGTTCGTCAAAACAGAACACACTGGTATTGTTATACAATTCTAAATAAGTAACATTTATTTTCAAATTATGAATACCTATGTACTTTGAATTTACTCTGACGTTACCACGTGGCCTATTAATTATGAATTACTATAACTTGAACAATGACCAAAATATTCATTGTTCTCCAATATTCTTCTTGACTGCACGGTTGGTGCGGTGGCTGGGCAACCGGCTGCCGTGCAACGTGTCGCGGGTTCGATTCCCGCACGGAACAACACTTTGTGTGATCCACAAATTGTTGTTTCGGGTCTGGGTGTCATTGTGTACGTGAACTTGTATGTTTGTAAACGTGTTACATAGCAACAGTCCATGGATTCCGCAGATTGGCAAATTATTTGAAATACTTATTAATATTGCATCAGTCGTGCAGCGATGGCGAAATCGCTGCATCAGCCCATCGTGCCCTACAACGTGACGGACCGGACGACGGCACCGTTTTCTAGAATACACGACACTTTTGCTTCCAACTTCGACCAAGAGTCACTTAACTTAGAAATAATACTTTTCTGTAATTTTATTCAATAAATTAGTTGCAATCAATTTCGTCCTTATTTGCAACTTGCCTGCCGGAAAGACATAATTAACGCACCCACGACACAGGAGAAAATCCTAGTGTGGGGCAACGTTTTTTAAATAAAAAAAAAATAAAATAAATAAAATAAAATAATAAAAAAAAAAATTCTCCCTTTCAAAGACATACCTGATATGACGTAGTTTGTTTCCAAAGACGTCTATTTTTAGTATCTTCGTCTCAGACTTACTCGTATATCAACAGGACAAAGTATTGAACCAGTACAGCGGGTGGTCTTGTCAAAATCTCCGATCTCACATAACCTTGGACAAATGTCATAATACGAAATGTGTAAACAAAAATAGTCACTGGGTACAAATATAACATAACATAACATCACACCCTTTTATTCCCGAAGGGGTAGGCAGAGGTGCACATTTCGGCACTTAATGCCACTGTACAATGTAACACCCACTTTTCACTATTTATGTTATGAGTCCCATGTAATAGAGGGTGAGCCTATTGCCATATACCGGGCACATTTCCAGACTCCGTGCTACTACTGAGATTTCTAAAAACTCAGCAATACTTTCGAAATTCGAAATTCGAAATCTCTTGCCTCGTTGGCCGAGTGGTCAAAATATTTTTATAAATAAATCTTCTGAATGAACAGTAAAATTCTGAAAATAATCCCTTGGGTACCATAGACCATAGAACCTGAAAGCCGTTGAGTGAAGACTATGTTCTGTATTAGATGTCTTGTCTATCACTATTTGATGATGATGATGATGATAGTAATGTTGAGAGTTTATTAGATTTTGTTGCAAGAGTATCATTCTAGATTTATTTAATTAGTATTGATCTCCTAAATGAGAATTTTTGTCATAATATCCACGTTTGCTTGATGGGTTGGAGATTATAGTTGATAAGAGGCTATGAGCGTTCTCATGTCCTCATGCTCACCTTAGTCAGTGCTCATGACTCTTATAGGAGTTGCAGCGGTTTTTGGGAGGTAGTTGCGGGACTCTCATGATACCCTCACTTAGAATAAGGTTGGTAACAAATTTAATAAGTAATCGTTTTGTTACTACAAACAGTAAAAGATTCCTTTACTTTGTTCCTTACTGTACGACTACACCAATTCGTATCACAAGATTATCACATGCCTCAACGAAAATCAAGATCAAACAAATTACTAGTCTACAACAGTATCTAACATATAAGGTATAATTTTCCTAGTTAATCTGTGTATAATTTCAGAACGACCTTGAATTTAGATCGATACCGTTGTTAAGATGGGGACACACGATGGGGGCGACTTCACACAGTATCGTACACAGATACTGCTAGGCAGTACTCAGTTATTAAGCCGTTGTTTAGTTGATTTAATAGGTATATCTCACGATAGTTATTATAACAATATCATCATTTTTATATCCAACCTTTTTTTCAATTTAAATTTAATATTCATTTAAATACTTGATTGGCATACTATACATTGATATATCACAACACTATATATACACGCTATATTGCAGCTTTCCAAACATATTCAGACTTTACTTTTTTTCAGTGTGGCCTCACCTTTAGCCGTCAATATAAGTAACTACAAGGTTGAGCTTAGACTTAGCTTACATTAGACTTGTATTACAAGCTATTTGTCGCGTGCTTCTATATAGTTATGTTTTATGTAAGGTTTTCCAGACTTAAGAAAATGTTTAGTTACTTATAGATTATTTCGATATTAAATATAATATTTATATGGTATACTTTTCAAGATTATTTTATTGAACATTGGTTTTACCAATGCATACCCCACTTAAATTCTAGTATTGCACTTGTATAAAGAAAAAATAAATATTTGTAATTAATAACAAAGCAATATGGTAAAATAAAACAGAAAATTCGACCAAAGCCTTTGTAAAACTCTTCAATAGCTATCATTTTTAGGACCAAATTCTCTTATACTTTTATTAGACCAACTTCTTTATAAAAGACCTTTGCTATCACAAAAACTACTTACCCACAATACTTTAGCTGTGTTGGTCAGGAAGTTAATAGCAGATTCCCAAGCTAAACTTGCGGGCTTGAAACCTGGTAAGTACCGTCCAACTTCTTCAAAATCACATTATGTACTTTCTAAGTTTTTCTTAGATACGGCCACGTGATGGAGAAAAACATCGAAGAAATATTGTAGTAGTAAAAATGGAAGTTAGAGGTCGCTGTCGTCGGTAAGTAAGGTCAATCAAATTTTATCAGGTACTAGCTGAAACCGCAACTTCGTCTACGTTCTTCTAAAATAAAAGTGTGTATGCCTATATTGCCTATGTAACTCCTTTGCATATAGTCCTCTCAAAATTATAGTTCAGCTATTTCAGAGATTACCCAGTACAAACAAATAAACAGACAGACATAAAGTTTTATTTTGGTATATGATCTTCGGCATGAATGGGCTGGCTGATACCACGGCTCCACAGAAATCCGTGAAACAACGGATGGACGCTTGCGTTGTGTTTCGTCATATGAGTGAGGTTACTGGAAGCCTAATTATCCCCAATCCACGAATTCCCAACAATCCTCAAATTCCCATTTATTCTAAAAGGCTGGTAACGCACTTTTAACGCCTCTGGTGTTTCAGGTGTCCATGGTCGGCGCCAATTGCTTACCATATATGGTGATCCGTCTATCGTTTACCGACTTATCTCATAAAATAAGACATTTCGCTGAGCTATCGTTATATGTGTACCATTCTATTTACTTTTACAAAATAAATGTCAAAATTAATCCACTTTCACCCATCGCATGTTCGACAGAAATAATGTCGCCAAACTGTTATTCAACTTCGCCTCAAATTGTATGGATACAAATTATGTTATGTTAATGTCAAACATTTTAACCTTTTTAATGTTATCTAATGTATGTTTATTTTATTTTGTGGCTCAATTAGTGCTGAAAAATAAAGTTATGCTAGTCTGTGGTGACTTAGTCGCGGAGAACCTAACGGGTAACCGGGGCTCCGGTTCGACGTGCAGGAGAAGGAACGGGGTGGTTTTTAGTCAGTAAGAGTCTGGCACTCCCTCCCGCCTCATTCGATGATTTTCCCCCTTAAAAAAAAAGTCTGGGGTGACTTAAAAGGAGGTTAATTTTTTTTTGATATTTAATGGAATATTTCACATTTTGAAGTATAAAAGTATATCAATGGAGCGTATCGTGTTTTTGTTTACCAAATGGCGCTAGTATACACCTCTCGTTCTTCGTCCAATACGGAATTAGCTATTGTCATACCATTGGACGTTCAATATTTCACAGCTGCTATGATTGGACCAAAAACCCTTCCTATTTGCGTCATATAGTGAGCAAAAAAGTTAGCTCCCATTGTAGTTTTGCGGTTATTTTAGAAGTAGACTTTGTTAAAAAATCCTCACAACGAGCTCGTTATATTTAATAGCTCTCTGAATTCGTGGATGTGCAACATACACGCACTACTTGTAATCTTTCGAGGTATAAAAGAGATGAGGTACTAGTATTAATGTACTATAGAAATACTATTTGTTGAATATAAAGGGAACTTCAACAAATTCCCCTATAGGTAAATTCAATCCCCTATAAAATGTTTTATTTATACAATTTATAATTATTAGGCAACTCTAATAATGACTGTCTTGGTGGCCGAGTTGTCGCAAGTGTGACTGCCGGGCAAGTGGCCTCAGGTTCGATTCCCAAAGTAAAGTATTACTAAGTTATTTAAAAAAAAATCAGTAGTAGCACGGAGTATGTGTCCGGTGTATGGCATTAGGCTCTCCCACTATTACATGGGACTCATAACATAAATAGTGAAAAGTGGGTGTTACTTCTATGTGCACCTCTGCATACCCCTTGGGGATAAAAGGCGTGATGTTATGTTATGTTCTAATAATCATACTTATTATCGTTATACTATTGGCACAAATTGAATCAATACACTAATGTAAACAAACTGAGAAGAACCTCCTTTTTTTTAAAATTGGTAAGTAAGAAGTTGCAGCGGCAGAAAGTTCGTAACTATTCCCAGACTTAACCAGCTAAATTTAGTGTTTTAATGTTTCTATTGGAATATATGCAGGTACAAACTACTAAAGAAATTGTATCGAGCCTAACAAATTGTTCCTCGTACCGAATATAAGATAAATACAAAATGGGTGTAAAGCAAGATTGATGTTTCCACAAAGGGATTTTAAACTTTTTGATCGCAATGTTTCGAAGACTTTGGTCTAAGTAACAGGCTAATAGCTGAAGTGAATTATTTGTAATATCTTGAATTCTTTGATTACTTTGTTTTTTAGTTAATATTCATTAAGTTAACTGACGGAGGGTAGCCGTTTTGTTTCAAGCTACAAACAGGGTTCATATTAATGATCCTCATTCAATTCCAATATTGGTTGTCTTTGGGACAGGCCAGATTGCTTTGGGACAGGTCTGATCACCCGGTGGTAAGCAATCGGCGTCTCCCATGGACACCTGGAACACCAGAGGCGTTACAAGTGCGTTACCGGCCTTTTGGGGATTAGGAGTTTGAGGATCGTTGGGGATCGTTTACGATTATTCATTAAATTGATGCAAATATAATCCTAACTAATATTATATATATGCGAAAGTTTGTGAGAATGTGTATGGGTGTCTCTCTTTCACGTCATAATAGCTAAAGAGATCGAGATGAAATTTGGAAAAGGGTACGTTATGATGTGGAATAACACATAGGCTTACATTTTTTATCCCACGGGTACGCGGACAAAGATGCTGGCAGAAGCTAGTTAGCGATATTTTCATAAATCTCATATGTTGTGTGTCACATATTTTGTAATGGTATTGGCTATGTGCAAAGCGAGTAGTGGCGGACAGATAACGACCGCAGCGCACAACACGGCAGAAATTGGAAACAAATGCGGATGATGCAAACCCGGTTTTTTATTATTATAATCATATTACAATAAAACTATTGAACAAATTGCACTTTAAATAATGTCAACAATACTATTTTAATCTTTGGTTTTATTTATATTTGCAAAGAAAATTATATTTGTTTACATTGTAATTATTTGACAGCTTCCGCAAATATTGTGAACGCTACGCGTCGCCACCGTAGCGCACATAGCCAATAAGAAAGTATTATAATAAGACCTATTTTCTACCAAATTCAAAAAATATTCCGCATTGATGGAAATAAGAATAGACAAAACTTTTACCATTTTATGTTTTACCAATCTCTGTGTTATTGCATTTTACCCTTTAGGTATTGCTACACAAGCTTACAACTTGTACGTTACCACAATAGTCATGTGCCCACAGAAACAGTCAGGTAGGAAATAAAAGTGGAAAACAAGATTGACGTCGACTTTTGTAGCAGATTTAGTGGGACAACAGAAATATTAGATTTGGCTAATGTTATCATGATTTCCTTGTTTTCATTATACTTTTAATATCAACTGCTATATATGTACAAAAACAGTTAGTTCACAACGATTTGTGAGTAATGAATTGGTAATTAGTTTTTCAATTACATTATTATATTTCTTTCATTGCATTTGACTGCCTCGTTAGCCAAATAGTCGCAAATGCGACTGCCGGGCAAGGGGTTTCGGGTTTGATTCCGGGTCGGGTAAAGTATTACTGAGTTTAAAAGAAAATCTGAGTATTATCGCGGAGTCTGGAAATGTGCCCAGTAGAGGTGACCCCTATTACGAGAAACTCATAACATAAATAGTGAAAAGTGGGGGTTACATTGTACAGTTGCATTAAGTGACGTAATGTGCACTTTTGCGTACTCTTTCGGGAACAAAAGGGATATTATGTAAGTCATCTTTTATTTTTTATTCAGTACACAGTCGAAAATGATGTATTTTAGCAAAGTATTTCTTTTTAGTAAAGCTTATATTAATAGACATTAGGTAGAATTAAGACCTTCTGTATCCAAATTTAAATTTAGTTCCTTTTAATGACAATAGTTCAATGAGCTTTGCCTGTCTATACCTACTTTTTTATTCTGGTTCCCTTCAAAATCTTAGGAGAAAATTTCAAAGTTCATCGAACGCGTTTTAATTAAATGTGAGGTTCGTGTAAGAAAGTGATTGTTTACTTCTTAGAATTAACGTAGAACAAAAAACTTACCTGCTCTCATGTTTGAGTATATAAAACCATTATAATATTTTCATTGTGATGAAAATTATATGGATTCTCTGAAACTGTAGATGCTCATAATATTTTATTATAATGAAAAAGTTCTTAAATTAATGAAAATAACTACAATGTGTTTATTAAAATATCGTATCGTACAATAAAGTTGCAATGTGAGTACGGTTCGGTGTAGTTGCACTTATAATCCTTTGACCAACTAGAGAGTAATATGACTGCACGGTTGTGGCGGTGGCTGTGCAACCGGCTGCCGTGCAACGTGTCGCGGGTTCGATTCCCGCACGGAACAACACTTGATCCACACGTGATCCACAAATTGTTGTTTCGGGTCTGGATGTCATGTGTATGTTAGCTTGTATGTTTGTAAACGCACCCACGATACAGGAGATAATCCCAGTATGGGGCAAAGTTATTATAAAAAAAAAATTAAGCTATTACATTGACATTTTAAATTATTACTCTATATTATACTAAAACTATAGTATATTACAATAGACTCACCTCCTATTACATGGGACTAATAACATAAGTCGTGAAAAATGGGTGTTACATTGTACATTGGCATTGAGTACCATAATGTGCAGCTCTGCCTTTTTTTCGATGACGGGGGAAACCTTCAAAAGGACCTAGCTAGGGTTTTCATCCCACTAAAACCACCCCGGTAGCCACCCTCAGCACCTATATGGAGGCACTGGGTCCTCTAAAAGAGAACCCAGAGTTACGACACATTTCTAGGGAGACGGGTGTCTCCTTTAAGCCTTAATGGGTACGGCGGCACGTGACCACGTCTTGGTCTTGTGTGCCACCGTCTTCCCTGAGACCACAGCCTCTGCCAACGCCCTCGGGGATAAAAGGGTGATGTCATATAAATAACATATGTTACTATTAAATATTCATAAAACCAGTATTAGTAATTTATGCTGTCAGTAATAAAAGGCGTGATGTTATGTTATGTAATTTAGTATTTCTGACAATTACTAGAAAGGCTTTGAAGATACATTTCCTTAATTAAATATTTATCAATCTCTGATATTCAGGTAGGTTTAGTACCCCTATCGTTCGCCGATTCTCGATTATTATTTATCTTCACAACAGCCTGTGGATAAGGAAAACGTTAAATTATCCACATAAAACAAACAACAAACTTGTGGAATCACTATTATAATACAAAATGAAATAAAAATCTAAATCGAGAACACTAATGGGTCTACGTAAATATTGGAACAGGCGGGCAAATGGTGGAAAACGATATTAATGTCTCGAATCGAGTATCGATTGATTTAAACGTCCGATGAATCGAATCTATTCGATAGTGAATCGAGATATTCAAGATGAATTGATTGCTGTTGATTGACAATTTGTGTTATTTTTTACAGCTGTTCGAGTATTCGTTATCCTTTTGTTTGATTCGTCGATAAGTTTCGAATCAGATGTTTTTGATCGAAGCTGTAACCTCGATTTTATAGGTATTGTCAATGGAATGTATAGGAATCATTTTCATAAATCTTTATGTACGTTTATGTACCTTCCTATTTTTGGACTGGCACGAGTATTTATTATTTTTTATTATTTATTTATCTTTATATCACAAAGGTAAGTATTTTATAATCAAAGCCCCACAAAACCGTTGCAATGGTTTGACTGCGGGGTCGAGTCGCTAGACATTAAAATTAAATGGACTTATATAAAGGATCATTTAAAAATATTATATGGCCATAGATAATGGAATTTTATGAGTTAACTAAGTATATATAAAGAAATGACTTTGACTGCACGGCTGGTACTGTGGCTGCCGCGCAACGCGTCGTGGGTTCAATTACCGCACGGAGCAACTCTTTATGTGATCCACAGATTGTTGCTTGGACTCTGTCATGTGTATGTGAACTCTTATGTTTGTAAACGCACTCACAACACTGTAGACATTGCTAGTGCCAACATTCTAAAAAAAAGAAAGTTAGAAGTACGACTAAATGTTACAAATTCTAAAAATAAAATTGCTTTCTATAAATTAATATTTGTGTGTATTATAAATTAATTAAGTGTGGTAGAGCCATGCTTCGGCACGAATGGGCCGGCTCGACCGGAGTGATACCACGGCCTCACAGACAACCGAGGTGAAGCAACGCTTGCGTTGTGTTCGTCGTGTGATTGAGGTTACCGGAGGCTCAATTACCCTCCCCTTCCCTTCCAATCTCCGCAATTCCTGAATCCCCTACGATCCTCAAACTCCTAATCCCCAAAAGGCCGGTAACGCACTTGTAACGCCTCTGGTGTTCCAGGTGTCCATGGGCGACGCCGATTGCTTACCATCAGGTTATCCGTCTGCTAGTTTACCGGCTTATGCCATAAAAAAATATATGTTTTGGTGTCCTTCACCTTATTCTCATTTCAGACAAAATAACGTCACTTAAGACACTTTTTCCCATTCATTTATTCTTCCTCCAGTCTAAAAATTCCTTTGAAAATGTCATTCGTTAAATAATCTTGCTATTTGCAAGTTCGTATAAAGTCGGTTATTTTGCGTATAGATTAAACAAAGGTGGCATAGACAAGTTCTGACGTCACGTCACTTCTGACATACAGCGGTGATACTGTCAGTTTTAAACTTGTGAGTTGAAGTCAACATCAACTTGATTAAACGCAAGATAGAGAAAGTTGGGAAGGTCTATTTTGACATACTGCAGGATATTGGGGAAATATTGGCGTTGGAATTTACTTTATTTTCGCAGATTTATAGGTATTTTATGTAACTTTTTTTAACACGGGTTGTGGTGAATAAGTAATAATAATAATAATAAGTTGTGTTTTTCTTTAATTTGATAAGTTGATGAGACGTTGTTGTGATGTGTTTTTCAGTGAAAAGAAATTCTGAATTAAATACAAAAGGAATAAGTTACTAATATGTACAAATCAACAAAAATACAGAATAAAATATACAATTATGAATGTTATGAACAACTATCTAAATAAATTTGTTTTGTGCACTTATACCTTTGAGTACAAAATAATTACATTTTTCAATAATAATAACTAAGTTTATTAAATATCAGTTTCAAGTTCCTTCCAAAAACTGGAGTAATTTTTACCATTTGATTCTCAACAAGCAATAATAAGTTTCTTACAAATCCAATTTTTCTTCACAAAATCTCATAAACCTAGTCAACAATAAAGTATCAACAATAGAGTTCCGATGTTCGATAATAATGTCTGCGACTAGATACACCGCCACCGTAAGATTTAAGAACATACCTAGAATTACATGTGATCCGAAACATCTGTGTCATTTCCTCAATATCCAACCAGTGCGGCCTATGAACGCTAGATAACGCCCATGATATAGCGCATAAGCGGAGCGGATTATGATTTATGATAGTGTACTCCTTTTTAAAAGGTCGGAAATATATTTTACTCCTTTGGTATTGCGAGTGTTCATAGACGACATTGATCACTTGCCATAAGAGACAATCTCTCTACTCCGAATACAGAAGAAAGAAAGAAGAATATGAAAATAGTTTATTTGCACTGTAACAAAAAAAACAAAACAAGAAAAATAAGGCCAGTGCTCAGGCAAAATACTGTGACTCGAGCCATATACCATAAATATGAAAAAATCCTCCTAAAAATACTACCAAAAAATAATAATAATACCAGTAGGTAACTGTGTAATAAAACAATAAAAAATATTTCATTCATTACACATTTTACCTGATATGCTTAGAATACAGAGTGCAAACCGTTCCTTTATTTATTTATTCTAGAGCTTAACAGCTATCCGGTTACCGATGCACGTTACTTCGAAGACGATACATTTAGTATTGATACGCTCAATACCTGATGCAGCCGCATCACTACTCAGAGAATACGAGCTCTACGAATATATCGTAAGGAATAAGAAAGTAACGTAGAGGAATAGAATGAAATGACAAACGAATTTGAAGATCTGGAGTATCAGACACAATTCAAATACATTACAAAGTTTCTTGACAGAAAAAAATACCGAGCAGAGTAGGTATTGCAGCATCGCACAAATATACTATACAGTAAATATAATATACTATACAAATATACACGATTGGCGCGGTGGCTGAGCCAACTGAACTGTTCGTGGATTCGATTCCCACGCGGAACAACTCTTTGCGTGATCCACGGAATGTTGTTGCGGGTCTGGGTGTCATGTGTCGATAATTATGTGAACTTGTGTGTTTGTAATTGCACCTACGGCACAAGACAAAATCCTAGTGTGGGGCACCGGCACCAAAAAAAAAAACAAACAAATGCTCGTCAATTAAAATTCGGTCACTCCATTAACGGTCAAAATAGGTTGTTTAAAATTTAACAATTAAATATGGCGACTAATATTTCATAACTCGCTCCTCTACTCAATAAAGACACAACCTTATAAATGTTATGTAATAGGTCGCAAACTGCTGGGAAGGCGTAATAATACCGCCGACGCTACGCTCAGCCGATACAAGCTAGCGGAAATTAACAGCTTGTACCGCGCAAGCGGAGCGGAGCAAGCGGGGAGCGGAGCGGAACTAAGAACGGATTTATCACCACTGTTGTGCTGTTATCGCACTGTATTCGTAGTTAATCTCTCATGCGGGATGACCGAGACCTTTAGAATATCATGTTGAATGTAGAACCTGCCTGAATATCTAAGCTAGGTGTGTGAGTCTGTTAGTGTATGCTAAAACATAATATACATCTGAATTTGAATGTATAGAGTACCGGGCTAAAACAGAGGGTACCAACTTAATTTCTGTTTTAAGTGCGTGTATGGTTGCTTTTGTACAGCACCAAAAGATTTTTTTTTAAATAACATAGCATCACGCCTTTTATGCCCGTAGGGGTAGGCAGAGGTGCACCTTATGCCACATTACAATGTAACACCCACTTTTCACTATTTATGTTATGAGTTCCATGTAATAGGGGGTGAGCCTATAGCCATATACCGGACACAATTCCAGACTCCGTGCTACTGAGAATTTTTTAAAAACCCACTAATACTTTGCCCGACCCAGGAATCGAACCCGAGACCCCTTGCCCGGCAGTTACACTTGCGACCACTCGGCCAACGAGGCAGTCATTTTTTCAAGGTTCGAGTAAATAAAAGCCAATCAGTCATACACAAAATGCTATTTATTAAGTTAGCCACTTTTTAAAACCATATTTTAGTTTAACAAATTTAGCGTTTAAATGACATCACATCCTCTTATTCGCTGGATTTACCATCTAATATATCGTGACGTCTCTTAGGCACACACTTAAAAATAAAACAATTCTCCCTAACATTGTAACAATCAAAATTAAACTTAATTAACAGTCAGTTCTGCATATTGCATGTCATTAACTTATACCAAGTTACAAAGTTGAAACAGCCTGTATTAAAATGAAAACTGAAGTAGAGAAGTGACAAGAACACCTGGTTCTGTAGAGTTAATTCCGCCTATAATTTTTAGTGCTGACCAAATAGTCGATTAATCGAGTTCTCGTAATCGACTGCATTGATAGTTAGTCGATTTAATGAGATTGTAACGGTTTGGTGCGGATTTATGGACGCATTTAAGCTCTGAATGGGTTTAAAGCATTTTAAACATAATTTACGGTTATTGGGTAAATTATTATGCGTGTGCGGATGATGTATTGAAAACAAACACATGGTGATTTGGTTTTGCTTTGATGTTTTATGGGCAATAGATTTTAGTTGCTTTAGTGTTTATTACTCATCATTATCTACACAAAAATTATAATATATTAATTTCTGTAATCAAACAAAATAAACATCGAACTATATCTGAGCTAAAACTTTTTGTCTATCCTCACTGAACACTTTTTCAATATCAACTTTTGAAGTTAACGAGCATCTAAAAGTCATTCGTCTGTATTCGATTCAGTTAGTCGATTCCTCCCATCACTACGGTTCGTGTCGCTACAACTTCATTACCGCGAGCCAATTACAGCGACGTGTAATATACGTTAACACTTGACCGGATTCCGAGAGAGAAATCGATTCATATCTCGAGTTTACTGTTGCATACCTTACTAAGTATTTTTTTTTTTTTTTTTAAGGGGGAAAATCATCGAATGACTTCTCCCGCCTGGGTGAGGCGGGAGGGAGTGTCAGACTCTTACTGACTAAAAACCACCCCGTTCCTTCTCCTGCACGTCGAGCCGGAGCCCCGGTTACCCGTTAGGTTCTCCGCGACTCCGAATCGGCATCGGCCCTATTGGGCCCCATCTGTGGTGGTCTGATGGCTCTTTGAGGCGCGCGCGGAACGCGACGCGCCGTACGCTCGGGTCTGTTTCTGGTCGGACGGGGAGCCACCCATGCTCGCCGTCCGCAGGCCCGCGCTTACGGTGGCCGGAGATCGTCCCGCGATCCCCGACGCCCGGTGTGTCCTTCGCGATGGCTGGGTTGCGAGGAGGCAGCGCTTCGCTGCCTCACGCGTCCCGCCTCCTCCTTAGCTAGCATGACTGCTTCGCAAAAGGAGGAGACGGCATCCCAATCCCCCTCGCTCCGACCTTACTAAGTATAGGATGTTATCACAATGGTGATAATTCTGGTTCGAGTAGGCATTATGTTTACAAACCAGTAGATTAATGATGTACGGGATTTGGTTGAAGAATTATTGTTATATAAATGAGTGAATTTATATTATATTTAGACCTATATCTACTTCATATTTAGCCCTTTCAAAACGTGGGATTTGATTATATTTAGAAAAAATCCACTATATCTTAATCCTTGTTAATACATGTCTAGTTAATTGCATTACATATAGCCACATATAGTGTCAATGCTATCCGCCAGCAATTCAATTATTTCGAGACTCCAAGCACATTTAAATTGCATGGACACACGGTAGCGTCTTCGAATTCAGAATAGAGTAGACGCCATTTGTATTTAGGACTTTGTACAACCTGGTACATGAATATGAAGGATGCTAAATAAAACATAACATAACATCACGCCTTTTATCCCCGAAAGGGTAAGCAGTGCACATTACGGCACTTAATGCCACTGTACAATGTAACACTTTTATACTATTCACTATATATGTTATGAGTCCCATGTAATAAGGGGTGAGCCTATTGCCATATATGGCACAATTCCAGACTCCGTGCTACCACTGAGACTTTTTTAGAAACAGAGTAATACTTTGCCCGACCCGGGAATCGAACCCGAGACCCCTTGCCCCGCAGTCGCACTTGCGACCAATCGGCCAAAAACCCCCATAGCATTAAGGTGTGAGTGCTAAGTTACCTTTCAATTTATCCATATGCTGCAAGAACGTTAATTTATTTAAGTCTTTATCTTCTTGAATTTATACTTTTTTACGAAGTTACATAAATAAATATGTTATCAAGTACAATCAACTAATTTAGCTCCCATTTTCTTTGTTAAATTTCTCATAATAGACAGCTAGTGCTATTATATTAATTACTAGTATGCATATCTACAACAGTTACCTACGCTATAAAAAAATAACATAACATAACATCACGCCTTTTTATCCCCGAAGGGGTAGGCTGAGGTGCACATTACGGCACTTAATGCCACTGTACAATGTAACACCCACTTTTCACTATTTATGTTACGAGTCCCATGTAATAGGGGGTGAGCCTATTGCCATATACCGGGCACATTTCCAGACTCCGTGCTACTACTGAGAATTTTTTAAAAACCCAGTAATACTTTGCCCGACCCGGGAATCGAACCCGAGACCCCTTGCCCGGCAATCGAACTTGCGACCACTCGGCCAACGAGGCTCAAGAGGCTATAAAAAAATAGTTTTTATTTATCAGAGCATTATAAAAGAATTGTAATAATTTTACTGCCTTTTACCACTTTATTGCTCAAGACATAAGAAAAATAAAAATTGTACAGCTACCACTAAAATCCAATAGCAAAGAGGTTACGAAAATCTGACTTTTCAAACAATAAAGACTGTACTATGTAAATTCGTCTGCTTTATTATGATGCAAGTACGATCTAGCTTCATAGTAACCGTAAAATCGTTGAAGATTTACCGTCAGTCCAAAACAAGCTCGACTGTACAATGAAACTTAATCCAGTCCAATCCGCTGCCAGTCTTGCATAATAGTTCCCTTTACACCGAAACGAACGTTTCATATGGAACAACTATGTATGCTTTCTTCAAAGAAATCATTCTTTAACCGACTTCAAAAAAGGTGGTTCTCAGTTTCACCTGTATTATTGTACCGCAATTAGCTAAACCGATTTTTATGCGGTTTGCAAAAAAAGTATTTATTACGCTTAGGGGAAGGGTTGAGTATATCAATGAACCGACTTCAAAAAAATACGGGGTTGAAGTCGGTTCTTTTAAATGTATTTTATAAAATATTTTTTATGGGTGATCGTAATGTGACACCGGTCTAGGACATGGTAAACTAGGTACCTCATAAACAATATATTTATGTTACCTTTCTATGAATTGTTTAATTCAAAATGCTTGCAACAATCCTTTCTCTCAATTTCAGCGTGTTGTCTCAGAGTCTGTACCAAAAGCTTATTGACAATGCTGGCATTGTTTACTTTCACGGTGATATCCTGCCTATAAACTTAGAATTTTCCTTAAGGAATTTATGTCAGAATTTACTCTCCAATTTTTCTCTTCAGAAAAGAAACAAAAGTTTCTATTCAAGAAAAATGCATCTGCTATTCTAACCCGTTGTAAATGCAGCCAGCACCCATAAAGATGATACCGACGCTTCCTCAAGCGTTATTCAATTTGGTTCACAGTCGGAGGTTGGTGGAACTGTGTACCGAAAGACGAGCCCGGCACTACGGGGCTGTACGGACAAATGGAGATTTAACGCCTTATTTAAAGAATGTAGGATTAATGAGACCCAGTGGAAAAATGCATTTGGAAACTGGAAAATGCGATATTAACACCGCTGCAATAATTTTCTACCTATGAGTTATAGAATGGTTCTTTAAGAAAGTTTTGTGTGATGCAGTGTTTTGTTTTAAAGTGTGATTTAGTATTCGATAGCTTTTGGACCAATAACAAACTAATGCAGGATAAATCATCATCATCAACAGCCTATAAGTGGGCACTGCTGATCACATTCTTCTTCTCGCACGGTGAAGGTTTGAGCATTAATCACCACGCTTGCATAATGCGGGTTGATTTCAAACTTATAATTAGATATTATAAGCTCAGGTTCCTCACGATGTTTTCCTTCACCGTTTGTCAGTGGTGTTTAGATAATCTTAGAAAGTACATATAACTCGGAAACAGTCACATTGGTACTTGGTGTTGGTAGGTTTCGAAACCGCACTCTCATGCATGAAAAGCGGGCGTCTTAAAGCTCCGGGCCACGGCGACTTGCAGCAGGGTAATTTTTTATTTTTTATTGCATAACCCGGTAAACGAGCAGACGGATCACCTGATGGTAAGCAATCGGCGTCGCCCATGGACACCTGGAACACCAGAGGCGTTAAAAGTGCGTCACCGGCTTTTTGGGGATTAGGAGTTTGAGGTTCGTTGGGGATTCAGGGATTGGGGAGATTGGGGAAGGGGAAGGTAATTGGGCCTCCGGTAACCTCACTCACACGACGAAACACAACGCAAGCGTTGCTTCACGTCGGTTTTCTGTGAGGCCGTGGTATCACTCCGGTCGAGCCAGCCCATTCGTGCCGAAGCATGGCTCTCCCACACTTGTACTTAATTGTAATGTTGTAAATGGCTCAAAAATTGCAATTACTAAACGTCAAGTCAAAGGTTTAAATCTTAGTAAAAAAATAAAAATCAAACATGCACTGTCTACCTATTTTGCAACGTCATTGTGAGAATCACCATTGAAAATGCAATTTATAAACATTGCAACAAAACTTATATTTCAGTGTCCCAATACTAAACAGAACAGTAATTTCACATTGCAAACTTTAAACAGAATTTAGTTTAACTAAAGTTTAGTCAAATTTATAGAGTGGACAGTGATCTTGCAAACACACTACGTAGTTTGTATTCTATTAGACTCTTACAAAACAGTATAACTTTAGAACTGCAAACGAAAACTCTATACACTCCCCGGAGTAAAATACCATGTAATAATTTAATACAGGCAAAATATTTTTATAACAAAGAAATGTGTGTTTAAAATCGTATGTGAAAGAATTCATTTTTCTTTGACGCGCACTCATCTCATCACTTTCTGTGGAGAGCCTTTGTATGCGGCTCTTCGCGCTAAGTACATTATGTAAATGTAATACCAGAGGCAGGACTGCTTGGTCCTCGTACATTACAGATAACCACACCCATATTATTTTACACAGAGTAAGGAGACACCGGCAGCGTTTTTAGGAATATTGCAGTATGTGAAGTTTATCCTGTGGTTTTCTTATAGTCTGTGGCGTTGAGTTATTTTGGTTGAAACGGGAGTGTAGACTCAAAAGCGCAGCAGGCTACCTTGTCGTGTGAACGTCGTGTGAACGGATATTCTTTCAAAATATTTTGCTGTTTAATATTTATAAATGTGAGTGTAATATGTCTGCACATGTTTCATAATTTAATATCTGTTGCCATTAGCCTTCACAGAATCATTATTTGACTGGCTTATGGAACAGGAAAATAGTTACAGCTGTATGTTTGTAAATATAGTTTATTTTTCACTCAAAATATTTTGTGTACAATTTTCCTTTATAAGTAACCCTAAATAAATTTGTGATAAAACTAATTATTCTAGTTATCCCTTCAGATCAAAGTACAATATTACATAACACACAATAATCTAATTGTAATACGTATTTTTATCGAAATGAATAAAAATAATCTCTCGTTTTCCATTCAAGATAATATTTGTTTATAGAAATAGCAATCTTCCACGTGACGCACAAGGTTCAATACACTTTAAATCCTTTAACATTTTCCGAATTCAATCACAAACAGAACTATGTAAAAACACCACATAAATTCAACAACAAACAAACAAATTCTCCATTCATAATTAAATTACTTCGTCAACAATATTAGTGGGTCTTCATTGACATTCCTTACAAAAACGTTCAACCAGACATTCCTTGAATTGCTTCCATTGAAATCTCAACAAATACATTTCATGGACGCGGCCAGTGTATTAAAGACAGCAGAACAAGCTACCACAGTCCTGTCAATATTTTTCCCTGAATTTTGAACTTTATAACAAAATATAAAGTTGAAAATTTAATAAAGGAATTTGTGTGATAGAAGTAGGTTGATTTGCTGGTTCTGAACCTTCAATTTGAAAGGGCTTAAAGTACGATCACCGGCGGTGTTCGGATTAAAACTTAGTACTATCAATGCTATTTAATATTTTAAGGTGATAGCTAAGAAACCACGTAAGTACTACCTAAGTCTTTAAACTTAAGTTCAAGTTAAAAAAGTATATAAATGTTCATTCACGGTAAGGTAAGGTTCTAATACAAATCTGAAAACCTTTCAATAGTTTTGTGATCACCTCGATTGATGATGGATCAAGTAGTGCACTGTGTAATGTACATGGCCACTTGCTTTGATTCTTATACCAGGAATTTAGTCTTAGGTATGGTGAACTTAAGAACAATTAAAAGATTTGTAGTCTTTTATGTACTTATATTTAATTCGATGTTTTCTCTTTTCTTCTTATGTTTAAATCTCTAGTTTATATTGTTAAAGTATTTTCTAAGTTTACATAATTGAAACTAGATATCGAACAGAAATTTCTAATGCTATTTTTATTAGATTTCACTGAATAAAAGATGAATAAACATGAATCACATCTGCAGCGAAGGAGCTAAATATAAAATGAATAAATCAGAAAATGTCTATACATAAATATTTAAGAATTTAATAGTAAAAAAGCAATTTATTTTTAATAATATCTTCTATAAAATGTTTTAATATTATTTTATAAGTAAAGTGACATATTCCTTCTTGGAACTACACCTCTTTTCGTATTCTGTTCACTTTTTTCTCGAAGTACTTACTTTTTGTTATTGAAAAATTTTTTGACAAAGACTTTTTCGCTGACAGAGTAGTCGCAAGTGCGACTGTTGGGCAAGGGGACTCGGATTCGACTCTTAGGTTAGCCAAAATATTGCTGGGGTTTAAAAAAAAATCTCAGTAGTAGCACAGAATCTGAAATTGTGCCCGTTTTATATGGCAATAGGTGAGCCTATTGCCAAGTCCCAACTTATAAATAATGAAAAGTAAGTGTAACATTATGCAGTGCCATTAAGTGCCGTAATGCGTCCCTCTGTCTACCCCTTCGGGAATAAAAGGCGTGATGATGATTACAGATAATCCAACATTTTATTCAACCAGCTTCAAAAATAAACATCAACAGTGTGAATCCTTTCCACGTGACAGTTAATGACGGAAATTAAAAATAAACTTTTGACTCGAGGATCAAGTTTAACTTGGCGAGTTCTTTATTTGCGTTGCTTCCTTTGATCTTGATATTCAGGTAGCTGAAGGCGATACATCCCACTGAACAACTTTTAATCCCGCCACCGTCAGCAATCGAGCGGTAAGTCGTTTTAAATTAAAACTTGTCGTCGATCCCTGATCCTTAGGATTTATGGCGAAGTTAGGGAGAACCCATCGATCCCTGGTAGTCCTCATACATACATAATTGCGGTCGACTAGAAAACTTTTTCTTTGCGTGCAAAACGAAAATTCGTGAACGTTTTTAAATTTATTTTTAAGCTTTTTGTGGTGCAATTTGTAGATGGTTAGTGACCTAAGCCACTTGAAATGCAACAAATGACGCACTTAGATTTTATCTAGAGAACAGTTTGAAACTATTGGTTCATTTTAGCACAACTTGTGAGTTCTGTCTTGATAGTATTTTTATTTTATTTTGTTGGTATATTATGGTTGGTTATTTTTAGTAATAGCACATAGTCTATTTCTATGGAATAGGCATAATTGAATTAACGTTCGAATGTTCTATTATAACTACATCTAATATTTCTTTTTAGAAAAATGGAAGTTAGAACAATGTTTAAACTGAATATTTGAATGTTTTCAAAGAAGTCTAATCATTTTAATGGCTTCCCTTAAACAAATTCTTTTTATCACGGAAAACATGCGTTAAAAAATGTGTATAGATACTCGTAAAAAAGTTTATTACGCCGTAACTAGCTAGTTAGGTCCGTGCAATGAACATTGTAATTACATTACCAACGTCTCTCAGAGAATTTTTAATTAGATTTATGTACAACTCTACACTGTCGCACGGAATATTTTTCGCTCAAACATTTACTTTATTACGGATAACCTAATATAAGCGAGCTTTTGAATTACTGGTACCCCGATAATGAAATGTGAACTCTCATTTTTCACCTGGCTTACAATCGTATTTATTTATCGGTTATTCAATTTGCTGTAGGTTTTTTATATGTGTTCAATTGCAATTATTGCTAAAGTAATTGAATTGACTGAATAACAACTATTAAAGACGAGGCAGATACACCTGGTTGCCGATTTCTCAGAAACTGTATGACGGAACCAGCAGCCGAATCACCTGATGGTAAATAATAATCGGCGCCGCCCATGGACGCCTGAAACACCAAGGCGTTACACGTGCGTTGCCGGTCTTTTGAGAATTGGGGATTTGAGTATTGTAGTAGAGAATTCGGAGACTGGGGAGGGTGGATAATTGGGCCTCCGGTAACCCCACTCACACAACGAAATACAACGCAAACGTTGTTTTCTGTGAGGCCGTGGTATCACTCCTGTCAAGCCGGTCCATTCGTGCCGAAGCATGGCTCTCTCACTCTTAATGTAAACTTTGTGCTACGTAGATATCGTTCTATTATCTATCATTGGTTTTGTACAACACACAACAGTATAAAATACACGTAATTCCCTCTCGGCAGGTGTTGTAAGGACTGACCAAAGGACTACACATTTGACAGAGAATAATCAGTGCTATACTATACAATAATAAATGTGAACATTACAAATAGCGATTTTCAACTCATTGTCAAGCCTAGAAATTAAAGTAAACTCTTAGCTAGTTAAGCATAGTCGTAGTGGCCCGAAAGGTTTAAGACGCCCGCTTCTCTGCATGACGGGGTCATAGGGACGCGGGTCCGAAACCTACCAAACGGTAAGAATCAATGTGACTTTTTCCAAGTTAAATGGTACTTTGTAAGATTATTTAGACACCACTGACAAACGGTGAATGAAAACATCGTGAGGAAATCCGGACTTATAATTTCTAATTATAAGTTTGTAATCGCCAACCCGCATTGAGCAACTGTGGTGATTAATGCTCAAACTTTTTCCTTGTGAGAAGAGCCTTTTCTTAGCAGTGGCCACTTATAGGCTGTTGATGACACATGATAATGATAGTTAGAAGTATTTAAAGGCCCGCGATGCAGCAGATGCCTCCCGCAGACTGGTAATGATGATTTTGTTATGATGTAGGTATTAATTTTATTGTACATATCTACCTCTATATTTTATTTGTTACTAGCGATCCGCCCCGGCTTCGCACGGGTTCAATATTCATGTATTATATATATAAGCCTTCCTTAAGAATCACTCTATCTATTTAAAAAAACCGCATCAATCTGTTGCGTAGTTTTAAAGATTTAAGCATACATAGGGACAGGCAGACGGCGGATAGCGACTTTGATTTATATAAAATAGTGTGTAGATAATTTTATTATTACTAGGAATTTAAAGCGCAACTGCTTTGTGTACTCAAAATTTTCATGAAGTCATATGTTGCAATAACTCCCCTCTTATCTTACACTCACACCAAACGAATAATAACATAACAACAGAAAACACATTCATAATACTAAATACTGCAATAGTGTTCTCTATCTATTTGGAAACAACAATTTGCTATTCGAAAATAGCCTTTATTGCCATTAAATTCAATGTAATGTCGGTACATATTATCTTATCAGAACACACAAATCGGTTTGTGTGGTCTAGACAGCCTGATTGCTCTTTATTGTTGCTTTATCTATTATAAATGTCTTTAGTCCTTATCATTAGTTTATCCTGTTTCTAAAGTCTTCTCATGTTAGGATGGAAATCGGATGCTTTTCTGACTACAGATAAATTGTACATGAGAACAGTGTTCGCTGAGGCGTGGAGGTTACTTCTATAGGAATTAACAATAGTACCTATGCTGAACCCTACTCGTTGATTTACGGTTTAAGACTGAGAAATACAAAATATACATAAGTAGGTACAGAATGCGAATTAGTGCCAGTAACAATCAAAATATTACATTAGGTACATACTTAAAACATACACAATAAAATTAGTTTGAGTAGTCGAGTATAAATTTTAAAATATTTGAAATGCACCAGAGAAAGTCTAACCAAGTTTTGATATAAAGATTTGTTAAACAAAGTTATAATTTGTTATTTTGACCCATTAACACAATTCAATAAACACATATAATTGTAATTTCTCTCATTTGTGAAGAAAAACAAATACCGCAAACTATCCTCATGAGCCCATGTATAAACAAAACGAAAAAGTTGTTTTATAATTATATTTTTCTACATTAGTTAGATATTTTGTTTATTATTAAGATGCTTGGCAATATAATTTAGAAATTTCGTTTGCAAAGGCGTTTACGTCTAAGGTGACCGAGACGCCCTCTATTCAAAAGTTTTATATGCAGATGAAACTCTTACTTGTCAAAGTATTCATGTCATCAGCTTGTTTCATTTTATTATATCGATACTTCAACTAAGTTTGTTTAGTTTTGTTTTCTTTTATTCAGTTTTCAAAGACGTATTATTCTGATTACCTATAATGCGATATTGTTTTTGTTTTCGATGCAAACAAAATACTTATTCGTTTAAAGTATGGATTTAAAGGTGGTTGATACCAAGCAAATTAGTATGAAATCTTTTGAAGATAATTTTAATAATGAACTCGTTTTTGAAAATAGTTTGTGAATAATACGTCTAGATAAAATGTTTATTAAAAAACCAATTAAATTAGTGCTAGTACATTTTTTATGGAATACAAAATTGTGTACAAAACAGCAGTTTCGGTTAAATTGTGTTTTTCTGGTAGAAAAATACTTTTCCACTAATAGTGAATTATTCCAGTTACCGGACATAAAAATAATTGGATTAGTACTCTATCTGCAAAAACTAAATTTCAAACAAACCAGGCCACTGTAAAAAATAGAAGAAAAAAGTTTTACCACAATTTGTGATAGCATCAGTGATTACACAATATTGTTGTTCCATCCAAAGGGCAATGAACTTTATAATAAACTCATACAGCATTCATAAACGACGTTATTCCTGCTTAAAGCTTTTAGAGAGACCGAAATTAGTGTTTCGACGTTGCCAAAATGTGCTTACGAAATCTCTCACGAAGATTCTATAATGAAGTCCCGAGTTTACCAGTAAACATGTATATTAAAGATATTAATATTAAATGTTACTTCATTAAGGATCAAGTGTGAAATATTTGGATCAAGGATAAATCAACCTTTGATTAAAGTGAGGTACAATCGAACGAACTGGTGTTGTTTATAGAATAAGCCGGTAAACGAGCAGACGGATCACCTGATGGTAAGCAATCGGCGTCGCCCATGGACACCTGGAACACCAGAGGCGTTAAAAGTGCGTCACCGGCCTTTTGGGGATTAGGAATTTGAGGATTGTTGGGGATTCGACGGGGAAGGGAGGTACCTGGGCCTCCGATAACCTCACTAACACGACGAAACACAACGCAAGTGTTGTTTCACGACGTTTTTCTGTGAGGCCGTGGTATCACCCCGGTCGAGCCGGCCCATTCGTGCTGAAGCATAGGTCTACACGTGTAAAAAGTTCTTATACACACATAATTTCAGTATAAGAACTTTTTTTTTAATTTTTGCTTTTTTAATAAACATTGTCGTACAGTAAATATACTAAATATTTCACATGGTGTCACAATAATCGCATAGTCATCTGATTTTCGGCGAAAAAATCAACCTTAGTGACTTTACCTCTACAAAATAGGTGCTAACATAGTTTTAAGATTTAATTTTTTTTTCTTACTAACACTTATGGATGTTTCACTTGTCCGAAATAAATATTATTTTACCGTACCGAGACTGGACCGTTGATAACCTAATGAACTAGGACCCTGTTATTTAGATCCTAGGTTTAGAAGGATAGTCTATATTATCATAGAGATGTCTCTATACATTTTACGATTTTATCATAAGGTATAATCATACTAACTTAATTCTCGTTTTACCGCGTACTACATTTTACGCTTAAGTCACATTTATTAGAGTGATAAAAAGGCTTGAAAGCTTAGTACACTGGCAACATTGTTTAAAAATAGCTTTTACTTAGTTAGCAACTATTAAATTGTTCGATAGTACATTGAAGATTTAGAAAGTTCGTATTACTATACGTCTGTGAAGTCTTTATAATATTAAAAACTATATACATTTTTTGTTATGTTTTTGTAATTATTATGTCCATTAAACTACAACTGTTTAAGTTGTACATAAGATTTGTATAAGTTGAGTTAATTCTATGTTTTAATTATCTTTGCACACCCAATAAATAAAGTTCAAGTGAACTTTGCCTGCAAAATGTATCATATCTCTGGTTTGATTTGTATCCGTAGGTGGTGCTGATGGTACGATATTTCGACTCACTTGCCCTATAAAAAAGGTTTGTTAGCCACAACCAGTTTATTTCCATTTAGAAATAAAGAAAGAAAGAAAGAAAAACCATTTACTTTGCTACGACACAACAAGAATTTAGGAATATTAAATTAATTTATTAATTAAATTTTTATTTGCATTTGACATAAACATAAAAAAATTCACTAAATGTAAAAGACAAACATAGTAAAACTTACGTCATATAATAAACAATTCGTTTTTACTTTATACACAAGGTTAATTTCGAAATTCTTCCAACACAAACAGGATTCTTCGAGAAAGTTCTAACATTATTTTCCGACGTTTTCATACGAATTAAGACACGGCATTAAGATAACGTATGTGCCCACAATGCCTCGAGAGACGTTATCGTTTAGTCTCCTACCACTGAACGTAAGTTTTCAACACAAGTTGTTTTAACCCCAGCGAGGAACAAGTGGAAACGGTGCACCTTTTCCCGTATTTATCAAAAAAGGAAAAGGTTTTTCTTGAGTCCTTTCTAATTGTAGTGGATTTTAATGGAAACTTAATATTTTTGTGAAGTACTTCTTCCTTTATTACTTGATTCCTTGAAACAACTCGGGTGCTTAAGTGTATCGATGCAGAATTAACTAAAAATTACGAACTACTAGTTAGAAGCTAGAATATCTACTAGTTTCACAAGATTACCATCTTTTTCTTATGGTAGTAATACGTTACCAAATATAATAATTTTATACTTCTCTTACAAAAAAAGAAATAAAACACGTTTTTCAGTCATTTTGATTACATCTCGACATTAATTTAGAGGTATAAAGGGTGGTAAAAGTGTGTTGTTGTTTGTTATCGTATCGTAACCTAATATCGAATACCTGAAAAATAATTAGCCATAAAAATAATAAACACGACTAATCACGGTTAGAGGATACTGGGTTACCTGTTCAACACATGAAATTTATTATTTAAATTAAGGTATTCAAACAAAGGATCTGTTTAAGCGGCTATGGTATAATGCAGTCCTAATAAAACAACGGCGACACGGAGTAATGAACAAATGGAATCATCACGCATGGTTTTTCTTGGCATAGTCAATCGCAGTTAGTCTTTTCATTTGTGTGTGATGATTTTCCACAAAACATATTATTCAATCTCATTTTGTAACTTAATGGCACATTTTGTGTTAATTTTACCATTTGGTTTTGATTGATAATAAGCTATTGCTATTTTCCCATTTTATTGCAATGAATTGTAATTGTGATCCCTTATTGTAATATTTATGTCACACAAATTATTGTTGACTGTTTACTAAAATATGGGTTTCATTTACGTATTTATAACTGTATTTGTTTGTTAATAATAAAATTATGCATGTATAATTAAAATATTACTAATAGAGAAAAATTGAGTTGAACACTTTTATTTTGGCACCACGCCTACTCTTCCCATGGGTGTCGTAAAACTCGACTACACTATTGACAGTTATCTGATGCTCTCGATAAACGTTGTAGCTTAAAAAGTATAGCAAATGCTCTAACTTGTAGTACCCCCATAATAACGGATAGAACTATCAATAATGAAAATTTTACTTCCACAAAATTATCTTTAAAATTTTGTCACTCCATCCGCTACTTACTCCTTGGTTCTTGTAATGTACACAGTTTACTGGTCGTCTTCACAACCTGTAGGCTACAGCTACGTAAACACTGAACTAATTATAAGACGTTGGATGCCCAACGTAAATATTTTGTTCTATCTTGCCCGTAATGTTGCTAACGAACTTGTTCGTTTTTATTTTATAGGGAAACTTGGCCGGTGTTTGAAATATGTTGATTAATTTAATTTGTTTTTGCGGTTGATGTTTTATTTGTTATTTAATAATTGAAGGCGTTTACTGCTTAAATTATAAACAGATCTATTAGTCTGTCAAATGAAACCTGCCTTACGTTCTCATTCATCAGTCCTGCAGACGTAGTGTTATGTGTAATGGCACGTTCAGTAACAAAAAGGTGCTTCGACAACTAAGCATGTACTTGGAAGTAATGTCAATGGTATCCGGTCACATGAAACAACTAAGTGTTAGATTAGCACAAATGCTTAATTTCCTTAATCAAAAATAAATTATTTCGACTGTTAAACACAATAAAATTTTAGAAAAAAAACACACTTTCATTAATTGACTTTATGACAAACTTCAGTATTTTTCTAGCAAATTTTTAAGAAATACCTAAGTATGCTGTTTGACTCTAAATCACATGACGTCACAATACACAATCTCGTATAAAATTCATAGAAAATTGTCGTTTTTAACAGATCGAAAAAAGTATTGAATTTGATTAGTTGGCGAGTACCCAATTGGATGTAGATAACTTTAATTTGCGAATTGTTATTTATACCGATAACAAATCTTGATTATTATCCAAGTACAAAAGATTGATTCATGTACTTTCTGTTGCTTACTAATATTAGGTATAATTAAGCCATACTGACAATCGCATATAGTTGTAGTGAACATCCTTATCTTCAACCAAAACTGAACAACCGAATTACGACTTCAAAAAGAATGCAAATTAAAACTCCTTGTATGCATCAAGGTCAATATCAACACAAAGGCGTGAACCAACATTTTTTCCTTCCCTCTCACCTCTATCCTATTTTTACGATGCTAACGTTACGTAAGAGGAGTGGCTCAGATATCAGACTGCCGACTACACTATTCTCATTTTATAGGCATCGTCATATAAATTCAGTCGACTCGTTCTTCGCTTTCTGAGCGAATTTCAACATATCGCCGCTTGTACGGCGGAGTATTCACGGCGGATCTTATACCTTCTAGTAATGTTATTTGAGTTGGAGTTTCTGGTGTATTATTAGAGCGTTACGTTCAATGTTAGCGTTATGTGAATGTGTGTGTTTTCTCACTTTTAGCGAAATTATCGGCGGGAAGCGGCTGTAATATCAAGTGGCTTAATTTTCTTCAGACGTGCTTGTATAAAAAAGATATACTTTTGATGATATATGTATGTTATATGTGCCAGCTATTTTGGTTGGAGTTTACGGCTTGTGAAAGTGGGAATATAGTGATGTAAACACGTGGTTTATTATTGTTGTACCTGAGTTGTAAATACCAAATTATTTTCAAAAAAAAATTACTATTGTCAACGCTTAAAGAACCTAATTCGATCTGAATTAAAGTGATAATTTTAGAATCCCACTAATTTACTTTTATTTACACGACATCTGATGGTTAAACCGATCAAGAAACTAATCTTCTATATCTTCTATATATATATAATTCAAAGGTGATTGACTGACTGACTGACTGACTGACATAGTGATCTATCAACGCACAGCCCAAACCGCTGGACAGATAGGGCTAAAATTTGGCATACAGATAGATGTTATGACGTAGGCATCCGCTAAGAAAGGATTTTGATAATTTCCACCCCCAAGGGGGTAAAAAATGGGATGAAAGTTTGTATGCAGTTTTGTCAGTTTTTAACTGATCGGGTTAAAATTTGGCTTGCAGATAGATGTTATGACGTAAGCATCCGCTGTGATAGGATTTTGATAATTTCCACCCCCAAGGGGGTAAAATAGGGGATGAAAGTTTGTATGAGACTTTGTCAGTTTTAAACCGATCGGGTTGAAATTTGGCATGCAGATAGATGTTATGATGTAAGCATCCGCTTTGAAAGGATTTTGATAACTTCCACCCCCAAGAGGGTAAAATAGGGGATGAAAGTTTGTATGAGACTTTGTCAGCTTTAAACCGATCGGGTTGAAATTTGGCATGCAGATAGATGTTATGACGTAGGCATCCGCTGTGAAAGGATTTTGATAATTTCCACCCCCAAGTGGGTAAAATAGGGGATGAAAGTTTGTATGAGACTTTGTCAGTTTTAAACCGATCAGGTTGAAATTTGGCATGCAGATAAATGTTATGACGTAAGCATCTTCTAAGAAAGAATTTTGATCATTTCACTCCCAAGAGGGTAAAATAGGGGGTTAAAGTTCGTATGGAACTTTGTCAATTATAAAACGATTTGGTTGAAATTCGGCGTGCCGATAGATATTTTGACGTAAACATCCTCTAAGAAAGGATTTTGATAAATTCCACCCCTAAGGGGATAAAATAGGGAATGATAGTTGGTGTGAAATTGGGAATGAAAATTGAATCTAGAATCATTGAATCTTTTTGATTTACATTCGGTAAAACGATGATTTGGGACCTGAGTAACGTATGATAGTTTTTATTTCAGAAGTCCCTCGGGAACGGGAACTATGCGTCAATGCTCCAGGACTCTCTATCTTTTAACCACTGAACTTATTTCATAGAGATTCTGTACAACAATAGTCAAATTTTTTATTACTCAAAACTTACGTGATCGGGCCGGGACGGGTAAGAACCTGCGGGATTTTTAATTTATTGAAATTTCGATAAATCATTTCACAATAGGTAAATCTTAATTGGGCACTGAATTGATTCTGATGAATTCTCTCAGAAGTCATTAATCTACGCGGACGAAGTCGCGGGCAACAGCTAGTTTATTATAATTATAACATGAAACTAAATATGGGTAAATTTTTCAAATTGGAATTTTTAAAGTTTTTAGTACTTCCAAACTTCCGAATTGTCAAATATTTAGTAATTCCTCTAATAAAGTTGAACTGACATTGGAAAAATTAGCCCTAAGAGTTTTTATTGCAGTTTTTCTTAAGACGGTATTATCTAGAATTAATAAAATTAAACTTTGTACTAACCTACTATTATAAAATTACTTCAGTTTGGAAATGAAACCACGTCACACAGACAATCCCATTTACCACTAAGTTACACCTGCATTTTATAGCTAGACATTACACTCTGCACTCTTCAGCTCCTTTAGCTCCTTTAGCTCTTAACTTCACACACTTTGTATTTTAAATGCACTTTTATTAACCAGTTAGTATCAGGTCGTACCTCTACATTAATGGCTGTGCACCAGAAAAATACCATTTTGTCAAAAAAATACTTTTATAATCAATTTGGTTATATATATATCTAACTGAGCATAATTCTGAGTATGGCCCATATCGCTATATGTTTTTATCCAACAATGTTTTTTAAATTTTTTAAGAAAAAATTCTTTCATTTAAAAAACAATATTGTCGTTGTTTTTATTCGATTAAGAAAACCATAAAAACGAAAAGTTAACCCTCATTTATGCTGTTCAATGCATGCCACGTTGAATGGCAATGCTTATTTTCTGTCCGAAGAAAAAGCCAGCCCTCTGGTCACGCGTAGAGTCGATTAGCCTACGGGCGATATCTTTAAACACAGAGTGTGCACTGCGACCCCATGGCCCAAGTGTTTTGACCCCAAACGGCTCAAAACAGTAGTTACCCACTAGATTTTTATTACTTACTTACATGATATAATTATAAAAATAAGTGGATAAATAATTATGTACAACATAAACTAAACCAAAACTAATAGGGACAATGAAATAAAAGAAAACTAAAAATGACTATTACAGAGAGTATAAACCCTTATTACAACTTAAATGACTAAAAATGACTATTTACAGAGAGTATCAAACCCTTATTACAACTTAAATGGGAATAGAACTTTTAAATCTCTTATCAGCTAGAAAATCTCAACAGACTTCACAAGTCAATACATCGAAACCAATTCAATTCTAACTGCCCCAAACCCAAAATAAGGACAATGCACACATTACCTAATAAACGACCGAACTAACATTAAATGAAAACTTCTAACAGAAAACAGGTACAATCGCCAGAAGATCAACCTAATCCTAGCTGTTAAACCAATTTTCGACTTTATTGTATACAGTTGAAAATCCAAAAAAAAATTGATAATTTAGAGTAGTGTGATCTGCAGGTAACTGTACAATGCAAGACCTCGATTCATTCTCTAACACAATCGTCGAACTTCATGGCACGCCATTTAAACTTGGCAAAATAGCTTTTCAGTTAATCGTAGTCATTTTGTTGAGAGCCATCGTTGAGTTTGGTTTGATGATATTTCAGAAAAGTTGGTGACTACAGCTGGTTATAGTTAGTGGTTTAGCTTAAGAGGATTCCTTGTATCGTGTTTTCTATCTTTATCTTTATTGAATAAAGCCTACTGTACACGTTGCGTCATTTGACGAATGTATGGCAGATTGAAAGTTGCCGCTTCGTTGATACTTGGTCATTTTTCATTGTTTCTAAGCTAAGTTTCTAAATGTGGGAGAGCCATGCTTCGGTACGAATGGGCCGGCTCGACCGGAGAGATACCACGGCCTCACAGAAAACCAACGTGAAACAATGCTTGCGTTGTGGTTCGTCGTGTGAGTGAGGTCACCGGAGGCCCATTACCCTCGTGTGAGTGAGGTTACCGGAGGGCCAATTACCCTCCCCTTCCCCAATCTCCCCATTCCCTGAATCCCTAACGATCCTCAAACTCCTGATCCCCAAAAGGCCGGTAACGCACTTGTAACGCCTCCGGTGTTCCAGGTGTCCATGGGCGACGCCGGTTGCTTAACATCAGATGATCCGTCTGCTCGTTTACCGGCTTATGCCATAAAAAAAAACAAGCAATTGTCATTTGTAGGCCATCTATTGTTTCTGAAGGATGCATGTATTCGTCAAATGATGCAATGTGGACTTAACTTGTATAGATTTCGTATTTAAAAAATCTTTGTTGGATGATGTTTAGAATTACAACTTTGTTAAGGAGCTTGTCGTATAGAATATTATTATTGCAAATTTTCACCTGGGCTACATCACCTAGATGAAATGAGTCGACTCCCTTGTTATTATCGATAAAATAATAATATAGAGGTATACAAGTTACTTGGAAAAAAATTCCCTTATGACGTCCATAACCAACATTAGTACATTACCAACATTAGACGGGACGCTGGCTTACACCGCAATGGAGAAAGCGAACTTATTCGCCTCTCTTTTTGCGGAGTCTTCGCGTCTTGATGCTGATGGCGCTTCACCACCTTCTATACACCAAGTATGCGAGACTAACATGTCGGACATTCGCATTAGACAGAAGGAGGTCTGCAGAACGTTGCGCAACCTGGACGTGAACAAAGCCAGTGGTCCCGATGGAATCCCGGCCGTAGTACTGAAAACTTGTGCACCTGAGTTAGCTCCAATCTTGACACGTCTGTTTCGCCTATCTTTGGAGACTGGTCAAGTGCCGAAAGCATGGAAGCTGGCCAACGTGCAACCTGTGCCTAAAAAAAGTAGTCGTGCCGACCCTAACAACTATAGACTTATCTCGGTCACGTCCATACTCTGTATGGAACGTGTACTGAATAACAGGCTCCTGGCATACCTTGAAGGTAACGATCTCCTTAGTGATCAGCAATACGGATTTCGCCGAAACCGATCTACTGGGGACCTTCTTGCATATGCCACCCACATCTGGAGGGAGGCCGTCGAGAAACACGGGGAAGCGTTAGCCGTATCCCTCGATGTCTCGAAGGCCTTCGACAGGGTCTGGCACGATAGTCTTGTTGGCAAGCTTCCCGCATATGGACTCCCCACTGGTTTGTACACATGGATAACAGACTTCCTGAGGGATCGATCCATCCGTGTGGTCATTGACGGCTGCTCATCCAATCCACTTGGTATTAATGCCGGGGTTCCTCAGGGGTCAGTACTCTCAGCAACACTTTTTCTGTTGCACATTAATGACCTGCTCCAGCCCGGTATCTTTGGGTACGCAGATGACAGCACCGTTGTTGAGAGGTATGTGTCCGATGCGCGAACCAGTGCAACTCAAATCCAGTCTCTAAGAGAATCTATGGTAAATCGTCTGAACCTCTCCTTGCAGGCGGTCTCCGATTGGGGTGACGCCAATCTGGTCAGGTTCAATGCCAGCAAAACCCAGGCGTGTCTGTTTTCCGCTAAACGGAGTCGGTTCCCACTGACTCCTACTTTCCGGGGTGTGTCCGTTCCGATGGGTGACCGTCTCGAGCTTCTCGGCGTAACTCTGTCGCCCACTCTCAATTTTGGCTCGTATATCGAGACAAAGGCGCAACTGGCTGGTAGAAAGTTGGGTGTCCTGTCGAGGGTGAGACGGTACTTCACGCCGGAGCAGTTGCTCACTCTTTAGCAAATAACAGACGATCCCAAATATTCTCATACAACTACCAAATAAAAATATAACCACAAATATTAATATAAGGTATTATGTATTATAGAGGCAATATATCACAGAAACGCCCTTATCTTGTTAAAGAAAGAAAACACATTTGTAACACGTTGTAAGCCCTAATAAAGTAAATCGACTCAAGTGTCGTTGTTATTAGATAGATCAATAATATTTTTAATATCATATACCTACATACCATAATTAACTAGACTGGAGCGTACCGCGCGTTGCGTCTCGCGCGCGCCTCAGAGAGCCATCACACCATCACAGATGGGGCTCAGTAGGGCTGATGCCGATACGGAGCCACGGAGGACTTATCCTGTTTCCGGGGCTCCGGCTCAAAGAGCAAGAGTAGGTAAGAACGGGGTGGTTTTTAGTCAGTAATAGTCTGAAACTCCCTCTCGCCTCACACGGGCGGGAGAATACATTGGATGACTGTCCCCCCTTAAAAAATACAATCCCTGTTACTTTCATTCCTTCGTGATATAGACTGAAATGCACCTGCAGTACCTGTTTTAATTAAGTCAGTAACTTTACTCATCTTTTAACCATTTAAACAGTACCATTGTATGTATTAAGGATCACCAATGTAAAAAAGGTCAGGTTCACCTGAGCGCAACAAGAACTAAAGGTATAAAATATAATAATTATAATATAAAATTTATTTTCAAACATAATGGTCTAGAAATGTACAGTTTTGCTTAAAGTTAAATAAAGTTCACAATATAAGGTGCCTGAACTAGGAAATCCTGTGTTTCAGGCGAGGTTAGGTAATAGTAGTAAACAATGTTATACCTCTATAATCACTAGTACTTAAATGCTAATAAGTTAGGGTAAATTATGACAATATTTAATTATATGTATGCATACTGATATAAAGTAATACTTAAATTCTATGCTTAATATGTATTTAAGAGTATGTATGTAGTATATAAATAAGAGATTAGGAGCTTACTTTAAGTATTATTTAGGAACTAATAATAACTTCTCTGTGTCTTCATAGGACATGTCTTGAAGGGCTTCCTTTAGAATTTTCTTACAGTTACGGATGCTATGGGGATAAATCCATAACGTTGCATTTAGTCTATTGTATAGGAGTGGTCCAAGAAATACAAAAAATTTGGTAATAAAAGCGTGTTTTGTACTTTTGGTTGGGCAAACAATATCTCTTCGCCGTTTTTCGGTTACTCCAGACCGCTTGAATTATTATAGAGTTAGAAGAGACTCAAGATCAGTAGTTTTTGTTGAAAACCATAGCAGTTATCTTCATATTTGTTCCATTGTATTTTCTTGAAATGAATTACCTCAAATACATTCATCTTACTTTATAAAGATGTACTGTTTATGTACTGTAAAGTATTAACTTATGTACAAATCCCCAAATTCATTAGATACAGCCAGCTACACTTATAATATAAAGTGTGTCACTTTCAGTACCTAATTCAGAAATGACAAACATTATAATTACATACATAACATTTATAGAAACAACACGAGCCTTATACAAAGCGACAGCCGCCGCGGGGTGAGACTACCTCGCGATAATTCTCTTAGATCTACAAAGCTTGGAAGAATTTTGAATATGGCATATTGTGTATATTATTATTATGATTGAAATAAAAATGGATTATTTTTGCGAATCCTTTGGTTGAACTATAAGAACATTTCATAATATAATCAGAATGATGAATATATCAACAGAATTTTTTGCAAGAGGTAGTTAACACGCTAACGCCTTTTGCCATTTTCGGGAGTTAAAACTATTAGACAATCAATTTACAATAGCTATAGTGATTGAACAAATAGGCCATCATGCTACATTAGTTCTGTTAAACTTCATTATGTATGCTGTCTATTTAGGCCTAGGGTTTGACCTAGAAAAAAATGTACAATCATAAAGCCTACATCTGCATACCATTCCGACGCAATCAGAATATAAGGCTAAAAGCTATATATTAGGAAATATCATTGAATTACTTTGATAAGTTCGTGCATATCAATAAATATGGTTTATTAGTTATATTTTAATTTAGGCTACCTCCTAAAAACGAAACTTTTTTATGGTAGTCAATTAAAAACTTTAAGCATCCTCCACAATTAGTCATAACCCTTTCCTTCTACGATCCATGGCCCACACATTTGACTTCGTATCTCATTACTCGTAACTCCGTACAATTCGACCTTTTTGTTACAACCGAGGTGTACTCACTTGCCTTTGTTTTCGCTCAGACAAAAGACGCACCTTTCAAAGGAAATCCAGCGTGTTATGTAAATTAGAAACAGTACTGTCTCAACGTTTAATGTGTGATATCGGTTTTGTCTGTTCTCTTAATAATTAATTATGTTTTTTTTGGAAATTACGGCAACGCACCTGTGACTCCTCTGGTGTTGCGGGTGTCCATGAGCGGCGCTGTTCGCTTACCATCAGGTGAACCGTCTGCTCGTTTGCCTCCTAATCCATAAAAAAAAATTCGAACAGTTTTTAATTTTCTTCTATTGTATTTCTACACATTGTGTTGAAAAATATAGGCATTGACTATTGGACTCTAAGTGGGGTTTACAATTCAAGATTTCAACAATTCTAAAATTTCATAATGTAGGAACAGATCCGCTCCTACACCTCTTTTTCAAGATGAAAGAAAGGCTCTTATAGATTAATTTTGAATAATAATTAATCGGTTTGTTTAATATTACCAATACTTTACTCATATTTTTCTGACGGGAAATCAACTTTATTAATTTTATGTGCCTGACAAATAATTGAATTTTTCTAGTTTATATTTTATATACACACACAGACGTGACGTTATTAAAAAAGCGAATTGAAACTGTACTATAATTTATTCCAGCTGTTATTTAAAGTTGGTGGTCCTGGGAGGATGACGAAATTAATTATTATTCGTCTGTCTCGCCTGAATTTAGATCACTATTTATTAACGAACCCTCTTGAGCCCTATCGCATCCCAATTAGGTATCTGTACATATAAAATGCTAATATGAATCAGTCAATTTGACATATTGGCGTCTTTTGACTGATAGACCGTAAAGATTACGATGCAAGCAAAGAATAAAAAAGACTATTAAACTAATTGCAAATAAGAAGCGTTGTTCAAAAACTCTGTATTCAATAGTATAAGAGATGAAGTTAAGCATTTTAACTAGGACTTTGAAAAAAGGCGGACACGGTCTCTTGAACCAACGACCACCTGGTTTTTTTATGGCATAAGCCGGTAAACGAGCAGACGGATTACCTGATGGTAAGCAATCGGCGTCGCCCATGGACACCTGGAACACCAGAGACGTAACAAGTGCATTACCGGCCTTTCGGGGATAGGAGTTTGAGTATTGTTGGGGATTCAGGGATTGGGGAGATTGGGGAAGGGGAGGGTAATTGTGCCTCCGGTAACCTCACTCACACGGCGAAACACAACTCAAGCATTGCTTCACGTCAGTTTTCTGTGAAGCCGTGGTATCAATCCGGTCGAGCCGGCCCATTCGTGCCGAAGCATGGCTCTCCCACACTTAAACTTATATAAGTAGAACATACATACCGACACGAAGGACATCTGTCATTTTCTTAAGTCTGGTAACGTGGCAATCGATTACACATGCACACATGAATAACCCACTGACATTTTGTTGCTTCAGTCATTTCGAAGTAACATTTTGTTCGCTTTTTCAACATACTTCCAATTTAAGTTCAAAATGCTGATATACTTATCCTTTCTAGTTTATTTTTGACTCCTCTTGTACTTATTTTATTCAATTTTTCTGTTCTTTATCTTCCATTTTAGACGATACAATATTATTATATATATTACTAGCGGCTTCGCACGGGGGGACTTAAGATTTTTTACATAGTTTTACGTTTTATTTATATATATTCTCAATTTTTTTTATTTAGGAAGTATTTACCTTTTGAAAATATTTTTCCGGAGTTCATTTACTTATTTCATTTATTTAATTAATTATTTTCTTCTTAAATAGGAACCTACCTATTTTGTTGTTGTTTGTTTTGGTTGAGGTAAAAGTTTGTTTTTAAATTGTTTTTCTACATTTGAACCATTCATTAAAACGATTGTTATGGGTAAACTATAAGAGGTAGACATATGCTCTCGCGGACTTTTTTAAAAATAATGTTAAGATGAACAATTTATCTATAGAGCATTTTTGTATAACTTTAACTATATGCTCAGCGCACGCCACGGAAGGCCTCAGAAACGATACTTTTCCCCCGTTTTTAAAACATTTTTGGTTACTGCTCCACAACTATAGCATCTAGCGTGATATTATATAGCCTATGTTACTTCTGAATAATGCAGCTTTCTAATGGGGAAAAAATTATTGCAATCGGTCCAGTAGTTTTCGAGTTTATTCATTACAAACATACAAAAATACAAAAATACAAATCTTTCCTCTTTATACCTCTAATATTAGTGTAGAGGTAGATAACTAAGATCATTTAGATAGGTATTGAATTTGTTAAAATGGCCAAATTCGGCAGCTAGTCCTGCACAATAAAGCCAGGGGCTAAAGCTTGTATTACCTATAAATTGGTATGATTTACCTAATTTATGAAAAGGTCAGAGCGTATCGTAACACAGTTTATCTACAATTGTTATGTCAGTCCCTAGGGCTTCAATCATCCGTCCTTCTTTGAATGTCCTAAATATATATTAAATGTAACAAAAACGTAGGTAAAAAATAAATAATTTTGTGTAATATTATAGTGTGATTTTCTTTATAATAATAGACCATGTTGATATTACTATGTCGAAGCTTGTATAGTTCTGTGAAAAGTCTTATATATTTTAAATCCAGCTCACGAAGTGGTGCAGCGACGCCTTCTGCGACAGTATGTGAATAGTTCTAATTCTATACTGCCATATACCTCTATATTGGTAAGTTATCGAGACTTCGCACTCAATATAAATATACGTGTGTTACATTGCTCTAGTTCAAATGTGTTTATGACACACTTTATTGAAAAGAGCGAGCATATGCTTTCCATCATGCATTTGATACATTTTTGAATTATGTACTTTTGTAAAAAAAAAATACAATCTATTTGAAACTTTAGAAGACAGGCCAAATAGCCGAACACGGTATAAAGACAGACTTCGTTTACCACGAATAAAATTAAAATTATATAAGAAAAATGTATATTGTATGTCCATAATCGTTTATAATAAATTACCAAATAGTTTACAAGAATTACCATTGACATTATTTAAGAAAATGCTTTTTAAACTTTTGTTATCCAAGAGTTACGATATTAAGGACTATTTAGAATACCTCTATAATTCGATAGAATCTAGATAGTGTAATCTATACTAGAGGTAATATTATAAAGAGGAAAGATTTGTTTGTTTGTTTGTTTGTAATGAATAGGCTCCGAAACTACTGGACCGATTTCAAAAATTCTTTCACCTCTGGAAAGCTACATTATCTCCGAGTAACATAGGCTATATTATATTTTAAAAATAATTAGGGATCTTTCCTAAAATTCCAATAATGTAACTCAAGGTGTAAAAAAATGACCTGAAAAAATCATTTACTACGGACTTTGCAGAACTCATCATTATCTACAAAAAGGGTCGCGACAGCATGTCTAAACATTATAGTTATATCACAGTAAGAGTTTTTTTATTCTAAAAATGTAATTTATATGCCGCCGCTTGAAAAGGCTCTTTATTTGTACCTTGGTATTAATCCTTATCAAAATAAATTACCTTATATTCAAGAAAACGGCTTCAATACCTTTTTATTCAATTCGGACATTTCATTCGGAAGATATCACGAGTAATAATCATAAAAAGTCGCGTGGTTGCCGCTCACCGCGCTCAGCTAGCTAGCATGAGATGTAGGCTCCATGTAAGCGTCACTGGGTTTTTTTTTTTTTAAGGGGGGAAAATCATCGAATGACTGCTCCCGCCTGGGTGAGGCGGAAGGGAGTGTCAGACTCTTACTGACTAAAAACCACCCCGTTCCTTCTCCTGCACGTCGAGCCGGAGCCCCGGTTACCCGTTAGGTTCTCCGCGACTCCGAATCGGCATCGGCCCTATTGGGCCCCATCTGTGGTGGTCTGGAGGCTTACTCTTGATTCCAATTCCGATCGGTCGACATTGATATTGTGAAATTTCGTACTCTTGAGTTGTAACACTAGCGCCTTTTGCATTTGTATTGCGTGGGTATTTAATAAACTAAATGGTATTAAGTTTGGTTTTAAATTCCGTACTCTAAATGCTACTTTAGCAGCTACGATTGGGGTTGTATAGTTTTGACATTGCATACTTATTGAGATTTTATTGGATTGAAATTGCATTGACGTTGAGATTGGTTTCAAGAGTAAGCACCCTGATGGCTCTTTGAGGCGCGCGCGGAACGCGACGCGCCGTACGCTCGGGTCTGTTTCTGGTCGGTCGGGGAGCCACCCATGCTCGCCGTCCGCAGGCCCGCGCTTACGGTGGCCGGAGATCGTCTCGCGATCCCCGAAAGCGTCACTGGGGTACGGTGGGGGTGGGGTGAGTCAATGTAATAAAATAACATGCGGCGCGACGGTCGGCTCCCTACGCAGCGGTCGTGTGCGTGATCGTACGATTTTAGCTTGAAGAAATTTTGAATTCGCTTTCGTTTCGTAGGTAAACAAGTACCTGATAATAAATATTATATTTTAATGTAACTATTCAAACAGCTTATAGTAGTAATTTGTAGGTATTCCTGTTCAAAATTTAAGCAAAAATTTAGTAATATTTTTCATTTTCTTTTAATAAGTACCTACTACTTACCTGATAATAAATATTATATTTTAATTATTCAAAAAGCTTAGTAGGTACTTTATATAGTTCAACAAGCAAAAATTTAGTAACAGCCTGTTTAATTATTTATTTCCTTTTATTTTTCATTTTATAATGCCTAAAAATGCCAAAAAGATCTAGATCTCAACTTTCTAAACATAGTTCCCAGGCGAGGGCAATAAAAATACGGCGTAATGGAATGGAATAGGAATCTTCATCAGCACCTGAAAATCGCCTTTCAAGTCGGAGAGAAAACGCGTCGCAATCGCGTGCTAGAGAGTCAAGTATCGAGCGTTCGCAACGGCTTGCTGAACAAAATTTGAGAACATCCCAAGTACGCGCGCGAGAGTCGAGTATTGAGCGTTCGCAGCGGCTTGCTGAACAAAATTTGAGAACATCCCAAGTACGCGCGCGAGAGTCGAGTATCGAGCGTTTCCAACGCCTTGGAGATCAGTGAGAGAGACAACAGATGTCAACGACCAGAGTCCGTAATCGAGGTTTCTAAAAAAAATTCGTTAAAAAAAATTCTAACTTCCTTTATAATTTTACTTTTTTTTGAAACCCGACGCAAAAAAGAAGGGTGTATGTGTGTGTGTGTGTGTATGTACCCGTGCGAAGCCGGGGCGGGCCGCTAGTTTTAATAATATATTTGCACGCCACATATGGCAGGATACGCTGAAAACAAATTGTATTGTAACCTTTTGTACCGTATTTTAGCAAATAAACATTTTTGATTTGACTTGAGTTTTTTTTTTAAATTTCGTATAACGAACACCGGCATAATAACCTTTTGATAGATCATCCAAACAAAACTCAACAATCCATTCAGCATACGCGAAACAATAACATCAACAACTTCTATAAAAAATGATGGATGTGTTATAAAAATATAGCAAAGATAAAGTCGAAGGCTTACCGTTAATGCTTAGGTAACCCTCCTCGCGCCGTTTCAGATCATAAATACCGTAGAATCCTGATAAGCTCTGGTAAAAGAAAGGCAAGTACCTACCCACGTGAAAAAGGAAAGTTACGGCGCCTTTAGGGTTGACAAATCAGGGAGAGAAAAATGCTGAGATAATGGGTAGAAAATTCAGGAAATTGGAGGATAGGAGACGCTTAACGTATAGTGATAACCTTATGTTTTTTAACTTAAGTTGTTTGAATTCTCAATTTTGGTCGATGTTTTATTTTATTGTCCTGAATAAAGAAGAAATGGGTATTAGTAGACATTACAGAATCTAAAGTAAGTTTGTGTGCTTGTTACGTTTTGGTGGTACCTTGCAGACAGTTATGAACTACCTTTCTTGTGAAAATAAAACGTACATGACATAAAAATATAAGACCTAGCAAAAAAATAAGCGTTCTCACGAAGAGCTATGTAAAATCAAATTATCGATAGTATTTTACCATTTAGTATAAAAATCTAAAAGGTTTTCTTTCAGTATTATTGTATACATAATGCAAATTCAGCTTGTAAATTCTACAAGGCCTTGTTGGATATGTATTTTTTCTAAAATATTTGCTGAAATATCATAATTTTATTCGAATAAGTATTTGGTTGGCGACCCTGGACCCGACGTCGATTTCGATGTTGGCTTTGTTTGAAAGTAGATCGGTCCTTAATTTTCTTTGTCTGAAAGAAAAAACAACTAAGTTGCCTACGTTTTAGACGGCCAGTGTCGTCTCTCATTTATTTAAAAAAAAGTTTGTTTGAGACGCGTCTCTGCTTGTTGTTTAAAATTTTCTGTTTTTGAATTTGAATTTGAATTAAAGTCGGAAATAATTATGGTTGGTTGCCAGTTTTAAAAGGCAATTTCGATCTGTGTTTAATATAAAACCTTCGTCACATTTTTGATGATATTTGTATAAAAAAATCGGGTTTTATGTGCTTTATTTTTATTTCATTCATCATCTTGCTCGACCGAAGTGATACCACGGCCTTACAGAAAACCAACGTAAAACAACAATTGCGTTCTGTTTCGTCGCGTGAGTGAGGTTACCAAAGGCCAAATTATCGTGCCCCCTTCTCCCTAATGTGCCCAATCTCTGAATCCCGAACAATCTTTACATGCCTAATGAAATCCCAAAAGGCCGGTAACATATTTGTAACGCCTCTTGTGTTTCGGGGGTCTATGGGCGACGCTAATTGCTTACCATCGTGTGATTCGTGTGCTTGTTTACAGATTTATCCCATAAAAAATTGACATTCTTTATTATAACGCTAAAATATTTACACTATCATATTACTTCAGATTCTGTAATATTTAACTAAGGCACATTTACTTTTAATAACTAGGGTTAAGCATTTTCATATGGTAAATACTCATAACACTCAATCATAAACACATTTGACAGAAAATTAAATTAAATATCTCATCGGTTACCCATAATATAAATAATAACAACCAAAAAATGTGTAGAAATTTCGCCTCATGAAAATCTTTGTCTAGTGACACATTTTCGTAAGATACATTTTTTATGACATAAATATCTAAAATGTAGTAAAAATTACATAGGTATATGTATTTACGAAATTCAATATAGACAAAAATAAAAACATTTTTGTATGTTTGTTTGTCTGTTTACACACGCTAATCATCGGAACTAATTGACGGATTACGATGAAATTGTATTTGTTGTGTCTACATCCTATGTCTGGGCAACGTATAATTGTGATTTCAAAACTGCAACAATATTTTTTAAGTCACTTTACTACGCGGACGAAGTTGTAGGCAAAGCGTTAGTATAGATACCTATTGTATGTTATTCAGACGAGAAAACGAAGAATGTTCTTCAAATAATCTCAAGCGAAAATATATTCAACTTTGTAGGTATGTAATTTTTCACACGTTACGCCTGCCTGATTACGTTTAAAAGTGAGAAATTTTAATATAGCAACCCATGTATGTGTGTGAAGAGTTTAAATAAACGCCTCGTTTAGCAATTCATTTTGTTTACGTTTTATTTGGCACCTGTTAACATGTCTGAATAAAATACTCATACTTTTGTGTATGACTGTTTTATTATTATATATTTTGTTCAGGGTATTTATTGAAGTATATTTTTTGGTTACTTATATTATAGGTTAGATTCTAAGTGTGGGAGAGCCATGCTTCGGTACGAATGGGCCGGCTCGACCGGAGTGATACCACGGCCTCACAGAACCGACGTGAAGCAACCCTTGCATCGTGTTTCATCGTGTGAGTGAGTTATCAGAGGCCCAATTATCCTCCTCCGCTTCCCCAATCTCTCCAATCCCCGGATCCCTAACGATCCCACAAACTCCTATTCCCCAAAAGGCCGGTAAGCCACTGGTAAAACGTTTTTATAATAACTATCGTGAGACATACTACATAATTAACTAAAATCGCGGGTTACTCACATGAATATACTGAGAAAAGTTCTACTAGTTTCGAAACAGGAACTGACCAACTGACTCATGACCAGCTTGCGCGGCGATGATACGCAGCTCACTGGCTGGCGATGGCGCTCGAGCTTTTCTCAGTTTATCACGCGAGAAACCCGCGATTTTAGTTAATTCAATTGTAATACCTCTGGTGTTCCAGGTGTCCATTGGCGATCCCGATTACTTACCATTAGGCGATCCGTCTGCACGTTTACCGGATTATGCCATAAATAAAAATTCTTGGACAAAATAGTATAGATATTATGAAAAAAAAAAATGAATTTTAGTTTAATACACAACATATATTATGTTCTGTCTTTAACTCTTTTACTGTACATAAAAATACTTTGGCAGCGATTGGAAAGTTATGTCATTACAATGAAACTATAACATAAACTGATGATAATCATTAATCAATAAATAGGTACTGTATATTTGAAATTGAGACTGCCTCGTTGACCGAGTGGTCGCAAGTGCGACTGCCAAGCAAGGGGTTTCGGGTTCGATTCTCGGATCAGGTACAGATTTACTGGGTTTTAAAAAATATGTAGCGCGGTGCCTGGAATTGTACCCGGTATATGGCAATACGCAGCCCCATTACATGGGACTCATAACATAAATAGTGAAAAGTAAGTATTACATTATACCTCAGTGGCATTCAATGCCGTAATACGCAACTTAGCCTATCTCTTCAGGGATAAAAACGCGCGACGTTATGTTATATCTCTGAAACTTCGAAAAACAACAAACAGATGTTCTTATTTTGTAATCAAAAACGAATTCAAAATACAAACAACATACACATGACGTAGAAAGCAATTTAAAACACATTTCCTCGTAAAAAACATTCAATTTATAAATAAACATCGTGATGGAATTCGCAAAGCTGTCTCAAATCAAAGGATTAGTTAATCTGTCTTCAACAGCTTATCGCAATCCTTTTAAGAATCCCATAAAAAACGTAAGCTAGGAAATCTTTGAATAACGCCTTTTTTTCATTTTACAAAGAATGACTTGAAACGTACTGTATATAAATAAATGTGATAAAATTCTATGAGCTCTGCTGAAGATTGTAAGGAAAGACTGGATGATTCAGCAGAATACTCTATAAAACTTTTGCTTTTTCTTCTATTTACCTAGAATTAGTCTCAAATTGAAGCTTTTTTAAGAGATAACAATTCTTTTATAAGGGGAAACGACGGAGTAAACGTTGGAAACTTTATCACATATAATTTAAACTTAAAACTATTGAGATTTGACTAGAATTTACGGATTTAAAAACACTTTATATTGTTATAAGATAAGATGCCTAATACAAATCCTTATTTTCAAAAACGCAGACCTCTCTATGGTCTGGCAAGGACAAGACCATTCTCTATGTTTATAACAGCGCCTCTAGCGGCAAAAAACTTGACAAAACCAAAACAAAAGGACCGTCGAAATAAAACAATTTAAAACTATTAACTGAACCATTAAAATAATTCACTCAACACATTAATAATGGGGACATATTATTCAGCCGACGAAACACACAAACACGAACTAACCAGGCACTAAACCAATACAATAAACATAATTGAATCACGCGTTAGATTCACAAACAATTGCCTGTCTATTAATACCCATTGCCCTTAAGCATAATGCCTGTCAAATGTTTAACCCGTTTGCTGCGAAAATATGGTCGGCTCGTACACTGTGCATGTCAATATATTTGTTTAACAAACAACATAGTTATATGAACCCTCCTCAATATGTTGGTCGATGGAATATATATGAAGCGTTTTCGTACTGCCCTTTCAAAGGTTCTGGGTTTCAAGGAAATCAGGTGTAAGTGTGTCATAATGAAATATAGGTTGTTATGACTGAATGGTTTAAATGGAATCTTGCTATGAATTAAATCAATGTTCAAGTTTATTTATGTTCAATTTGTTAATTTTGTTTGGTACCTACCATGACCATGTACAGATTCATAAAAAAATACAGATGTCATGAGAAGGTTACAATTTTTGTACATATTAAAACAAAAAGGCGCCTGAAGCTTCAATTACCAAGATTTTGGTTCTGTCCTCGTCGTTATAAGGTCAATTCCATTGTCATAAAACGAAGCCCTAATATAAACAGCAAGGGTTCTGCTTGATTCTTTCAGCACCAATCGACGCCCTAAACCAACGGTCTTACAACCAAAAAATACATGAAGCCCTCTTAAAATCTGTGTTCATAGTAAACATTTTCTTGAACAAAAACCTTAAGTCGAAAAACACATTATTTTATACAAATTATAAGCGCAGGATTATTTGGGATTAGCGCTCAATTTTGACGGAAGCGTCAATTCTAAAAGCCTCAGCTTCGTCTGAACGTATTTGTTAAGAAAAACTTTTTTCTCATCAAATAATTACGTAAATCGAAAAACATAATAATTAATGGACGTGATTCATTAGACATCACACTGATGTTCCAAGACATGGCATGCTTATTTGTTCGTTCTTTTTAAATTTACAACATGTGTCGCAGCTTCTCGTTTAATCCTATCACAAATTAACATAACATAAGATCACCTTATATCCCCGAAGGGGTAGGCAGAGGTGCACACAGAAGTAACACCCACTTTTCACTATTTATGTTATGAGTCCGATGTAATAGGGGTTGAGCCTATTTGACACAAATTATTTAGTGATAAAATACTTGATTTCAATATTTTCTTTAAATCAACATCATACAAACTTCACTGAAGAACGCGGTCACCCCCACTCATATAGGACAATTGTAGGTAGGTCCATGAAAAAAGAAAATTGTTTAATTCTCCCGGGGATTCCTTACAAATCAAGATTTGTGGGAAAACAATTTCGCTTGAACGAGTTTTCGTCAACGGCTCCAACCACGTGTAAGAAAATTAATCTTTTGAATTATTTTTATGTTATTACTTACTTGACAAAGATTTAATCAATCATGCTGCAATGTCTCGAAGTCTCAATATATAAAACATTTTACTGCAATCTTCATGCATCTTTATTTACTTGTATTACCTTTCTTCGCACAATTATTTTTATTACGAACTCCTTCAGATAGTTTTAATCGCCATAACTAACGATATTACGTTCATGAATAAACCTTCATTGCGTAATTATTATGGTAACTACTATAGTTTATTGTCATTCAGTCTTACTCTAATCTTATGCTACTTTGATCTCATTTGAATAAACACATGAAGCTTAAGCACAACAGCACAACGTAATTAAGTAAGTCAAAATTAGGAAACGGTTTTCAAATTTAATACTAATATAAATTTGCTTCCACATTTTGAAAATTCATTTTGTTCAAACCGTCCTTTAGAGTCCACATTGTTAACTTCGTAACAATGGCTTTGTTATAATTTTCACGCACGACCCACTGATCCAGTTCTCCATTATCTGGAAATTTTAACTCGAACGTACATCGTACATCAGATAAGAAAGAAACTTTTCTGTCCAACATTACCGAAATTGCGTTGTCTGACATAGATTGATTGAGATTTATGATCAGCCCCATCGTCCTAATTAACTTCTACCTGCAATTCGAAAATATCAGTTTTTATGCAAGAACTAAGTTACGATGCTTATAAATCATCCACCCGTTTAATAGTTTAGCGTTTTATTATGAATTCGTTTAGTGAGTTAATAATGTTTACTTTTGATGTTTTCGTAATAAATCTATTTTGTGTGCTCTTAATATTTGCGATGCGTTTAATGTCAGAATTTAATTTTAAAGTTAACAACGGCGTGTTCGTCATTTAAATGTAATCGGATTTGATTCTGGGATTATCAATGATTTTGTTTGCGTAATTCATACAAATAGCTTTATAAAATATTATTGGATATTTAGAACTTGAATTTAAATTAATATTATGATAGACCGTTAAAGCTAGCAAAAATTATATGTCCGATTATTATTATCATCCCGTATTCAAAAAATATTTCGAGGTAAATCAGTATGCATACGATTGATCAAAAAATATGCCAACAGACGCAACCTTACCTATACCTCCTTGACACCAACCAAAAGCTTACGCACAAAATACACTAAAATCAAAAATGAAAGAGTACAATGTTTATGCGTAAGTCTCGCTACTCTTGGTAACTGTTAATTTATTTATACGTGCCCGGCAGAGCAATATCTCAACCCCTGCCACTCACTAGCCACTACACAATGTAGCCATGTTAAAAACGGGTAATATTTCAAAATATTATTTGAGCATTTTGAATTCTGGGCGCTGAACAAATACAACTATTGTTGTCTACCAATGATCATGATTACGAATAATTGAATCGTTTTATGAGTTCTTTAACCTCTGTCAGTTCAGCTCTGGTAAATATTTTTATGATTAATTCCTTGAGTACCTAAATAAATGAAATACTGAAGGAAAAAGAAGAACTATAAACTTATCGTATTTACTTTTTATGACCTCTCGAGAAGCGTAGCGTGTCAGCTATACATAAAAGTTTCTACACGTTTTAATTAACACTATTTGTTCGTTCTATTAAATATTTGCTAGACATGGAGTATGGCAAACCATTGTATGTGAAGGAGGCTCATAAAATCCAGTAAAACCGTTCAGTGACTTCTTTTGCCTGGGTGAGGCGAGAGGGAGTGTCAGACTCTTTTTGACTACAAACCACCCTGTTCTTACTCCTGCACTTCGATTCGAGCCATAACCCCGGCAACCCATTATGTCCTCCGTGGCTCCGCATAGGCATTAATCCTACTGTGGCATCTGCGGTAGATGTCATAAGCCTGCATTTTTTTTAACATAATTATCTTTTCCTTCCCAAATACATTGGAGAATACAAACATGTGACTTCCCACCTCTTAACAAACAGGACCCCTTAAGAAAGTAAAATTGCTTTTACAATTTTGCTTCATCTACGTTTCTCCACACCTCCCTTGGACAAGGAATCTGAATTCGGTCGGATGTTAACATATTATCAAGATCAGGGACTTGACAGCAACGAAAATTTTATTTTATCTCACCCCCTTCCTTACCTACTGTTTTGCATTTCGTTTCTTCTTCGGAAAAGATATGAATATGTGAGAAACAAACATGAGTTTTGCATTTCTTATTGTGTTTTGCAAAATATCTTTGTTGTGTGCAATTTAAGGTTTAATGCATTTTCCAAAATAGGTAGGTACTAACAAGTACGTGCTCTCAAAAATGTTGTTGGGTCTTATTTAAAAAGTATACCTTAATTGTCTTCAATTGCACGGTTGACGCAATGATGCAGGCGTCGATTCCTGTATGGACATCTTTTTATTAGCTCCACAATCTAGTACAAGATCAAAATGTCGACAAATAAAGAATATTCTAAGAGCCATGATTATGATTAATCTTAAAAAAAATACTTGTAAGTGTAAAACATCTATAATTATTACGATACTTAACTGATGAGAAGCTTATGCCGACTCAATATAAATGGCAATAAAGTTAACAAAATCGTTATAAAAACACTCATCTTCAAATAGGTCATAAAATTTGAACTTAATAAGTTGAAGGCTGCTTCAAATGAACAGCTGCAATAAATCAAAATGGTTTAAAGAAAAATATGACTGTCCTCACAGGACAGAGGCCAAATTCTCACCTTAGAGGGTGTTACAAATTTATTACCACTACTTGATGTCACATTAACATTTTTCTATTAATTTACCAATAGAATGAAATGAATGGCTATACTTCTTAAATCTAACATTTGCCATGCCTTTTTTCTAAGGAGGTAGGCAGAAACCAGAGCCTGCCACTTACTTCTGTAGCTTTTATAACATTAATATATTGGTCATTTAAGTACACCACTTAAGGATACTCTATGTCTAATCTTATCTTTCCCATAAGGTCTCTAAAACCATCGTCGTCATAATAATAAATAATTCTCTTATAAACTTCGTTTAAAAATAACGACTTCAACCCCCTCTTTTTTGAAGCTTTTTTGAAGTCGTCAAATTGAGAACCTCCTCCTTTTGGGTAGTCAGTTAAAAATTAGCTACAACACGTACGCTGCAAAAAGTAAATAACTGTTAACTGCGATTTAAAATCCTGTAAAATACTTGACGTACAAACTAGACAACTAAAGGTAACAGAAACTTAAAAATTTCCTTTGGACCTAAGGTATGTCCTTAGACCATTATAAAATGTAAAACATTCCCAAAACTGTGTGTCTACTTGATTAATAAACTTATCAAAACTTAACAGAAGATAAAACACTTCTCAGAATTTAAACCCTGACATCTAATAGTTGGCAAACTATAATTGGATCTGTAATGTATTACTTAAAGTGCTTAGTAATATAAATAATGAAATTGTAATAAAAAAGGCCATTTTCACAATAGACATGCTGTGAAATGAACTCAGTTTCAATAATAGTGTCATTTGTATTCCATATGAAATTGAGATATGAATCCGTCTAGTGTTAGAAATTGCAATTCCCCACTAGACCCACTGCGTAAGGAGTAGTAAATACGAATTATAATTATATTTATCAATGTTTGTGTTCATAAATCTATACGTACTTGTATGAGTTTGTAACATTTTGAGATTTTTTATGGGATAAGTCGGTAAAGGAGTAGACGGATCACATAGTAAGCAATTAGCGCCGCCTATGGACACCTGGATCACCATAGGCGTTGGGAAAATCGACCCTAAGAACAGAAGTAATTTTAACTATCGTCCTTACTTAGTAATTTTAACTATATCCGTTACCGTCATTTTGGAAATTAGAAAAGAGGATTGTTGGGGATTCTGGGACTAGGGATTGTGGAGAGGGGTAATTGGACCTCCAGTAATCACACGACGAAACGCAACGCAAGCGTTGTTTCACGTCAGTTTTCTGTGAGGCCGTGATATCACTCCGGTTAAGGGCGGCCCATTCGTGCCGAACTCTTCCACACTTGCATACTCGCGGCACACCACATCAAGTTGAAAATAACGGATCATGTAGATGAAAGATGTGGAGGTAGTGTTAAAAAAGCTCTCAAAATAACACTTTGAATTTAGAATGAATCTGACGATTTTGTAACTGCAAAATAGACAAAGAAACGTTAAAATATAGAGACTGCGTTTTTATTATTTCATAGCACCATCAAATGTAAAGTTAATTTGTCAACAGCAAACCATTCATTATTGGTGGAGATTTCAAACGACATAAGGTTTTTAATTCCAAAACATACTACGAGAATATTATGTCCCAATGACTGGTAACATTAAGAGAGACAAATCACCAATATCTGTGGGTAATCAAAAGCCTTTCTCAATTTCACAATCAATCATTTCTTGAGACCCTTTCATCAGTCAAATTTAACGTATCTGAACATACATACATTCATACGAGATTTAATAAATATGTAAGTGTGCATGTCAGTTTATTTGTCCGTATTTCACGTCAAAACCGAGCGACATATTGACGTGATTTTTAAGTGGAGATAGTTAAAAGGAAGAAGAGTAACATTAGCTACTACTACTCTTTGTCACTTTCTAACTCCTCATTTTCCCGAAATAGGGGTGGAAGTTTGATTGGAGTATTTCGCAATGTTAAAAAGCAAAAGTTCGTATGTGACCTATACTAATAAAAAATCGTGCATATTTTTTTTGTAAATCTGCCGCCAACCCTAATCCCTAACTTAGGTAAAAGAACGCGAGCGAAGCCACGGTTAGAATTACTACAACATACATACTATACATGTCTTGAATAGACTAATATATTACTTATCATCATTTTTCAAACTACTTATGTGATATTCAGTAGCTAGGATGGCTTATGACCGAGAGTCCTAAGTTCAGATGCAAGGTCGCGCAAATGAAAGTGCTGAGATATTAATAACTGTCGTGGACAAGGGAATGGTAGGTTTCAAGTGTTTTAAAGGGGTGATAGATCTTTATACTTCTATAGAACACAGAAGAAGAATGAAGACTCATAACTGGGAGTTACTGTTGTTGTTTCGAGAAGAATATGCAGTAGAAATATCTAATGTTAATTCTAGAATATTTTTTTAAACCAACTCATTTCAGTTACGATATCTTGTATTTTTGCTGAAACTTTTACGACATGATTTATTCTTTGACTGCTTCGTTGGCCGAGTGCAACTGTCGGGCAAGAGGTCTCGGGTTCGATTCCCGAGTCGAGCAATTATACATAATAGAGTATTACTGAGTTTTGAAAAATTCTGTAGTAGCTCAGAGGCTAAAATTGTGCCCGGTATATGGCAATAGGCTAACCCCCTATTACATGGGACTCGTAATGTAAATAGTGAAAAGTGGGTATTGTATTATGCAGTGGCAATAAGTGCCACAATGTGCATCTCTGCCTACCGCTTTGGTGATAAAAGACGGACTGTTATGTAATTTATTATTTACATACATAACATCACGCCTTTTATCCCCGAAGGGGTAGGCAGAGGTGCACATTCTACCATAGTACAATGTAACACCCACTTTTCACTAGTTGTTATGAGTCCCATGTAATAGGAGGTGAGCCTATTGCCATATACCGGGCACATTTCCAGACTCCGTGCTACTACTGAGAATTTTAAAAAACCCAGTAATACTTTGCCCGACCCGGGAATCGAACCCGAGACCCCTTGCCCGACAGTCGCACTTGCGAATACTCGGCCAACGAGGCAGTCAATTTATTATTTAAGAACTTTATTATAACAGTATAAAACAATTTACAATAACTATGACAATGCAACGAACAACCTCTTCACACAATAATATCAACTGAAAAAGCATCCAACGTTCATTTATCTCCATCATGGATAAGTAAAAACTGATAGCCCAATAATAAAATTCAATTTCATACCGATACGATGCAGGCCATTACGCATCGCCGTAATGAACCGAATTTTCGAAAAATAAGTAAAAAGGTGCTGGTACTGAATTGGATCCTCTACTCGAGTTATGAGGGTCGCGAGAACCATGCGTCACAATCATTCTCTGTCTAAGAACTGTGCCCCGTCTCTAAATATTGTTTTTAGACTGTTAGGCGAGCAAAATATATAAGGTCACCATGCAAAATTCAACCCTGTACATCACGATGTATGGTTCAGATTGGTATAAACTTATTCCTAATATGTGCCTCGAAATTGGTACAGCAAGTTTCTTTCGGTATTTGATGTTACCGTAATATAATGCATCAAGCTATAATAACTTGTATAAACTGACCGTTTGATTCACAGCATGATCATATAAAGGAAGACCATGATAAACTGGATTGTGTAGTTAGATGTGAGCTATGTAGGTGTATGGAACGCTGAAAAAATGTTTTCATCTTGTTACAGAATTATTGTGAATTGACATAGGACGAATTTTGATGTTATTGTCGTCGAGTTGGGAAAGCGTTTTGTATTATTGTAGCTGTATGTCAGTTAATATAAAGTTAGGCACATATTATGTCTTGTGTGTGGGAAGTTTAATATTGTAAAGTTTCAATACATATAAAGACTATAAAGAAATACTTTTTCAAGATCTTGAAATGTTCTTATTATAAAAACTTTTACAATTGTAAACTTAATCGTTTTTAATATTAAATACATGCATAAAATGGTAAAATATTACATTTCTATCTCTCGAAATATCAGTCAGAATTGTTATTTTTAATATGGAATATAAAAACGAATTACTTTTTATAATCAACTAGATATGAATGAATGAAATGATATTTAAATAATGATATTGAATCACAACTTTTGAAAACTCACAAATATGTCATTATATTTTCCCAAACTGCGGCTTAATACAGCTTATAACTAACCTAGAAAAGAAAATAACAGACTTCACTATGGCTGACTATTGTGTGGTCTTAGTTGGTGAAAAAGATTTCCAACAAACAGAAAACTATGTAAATATCATTATTGAATTAAGAGAAATTCTACTTAAAATCCAGCATACAAATGTTATCCTATGTGTACCTACCTTCAAATTAAGTGATTACTCAACTATGTTTAATTGGCGAATAGAAACCTTTAATAATTTATTACATCTCGATCTTCAAACACATTGCTATGCTACTGCATTTGATTCCAACCTAGACTTGCTGTATGATTTTACTATGTTTTCAAAAGTCAACAGAAGGGTAAACGACCGCGGGATGCGCAATATTTTCCGCAACCTACTGCTTACTATAATATGACAGTAATATGACAGCATGTCATATTACTGTCATATTATATGGCAGTCTAGTAATATGACAGCATGTGAAGCCTTAATTAATAAAAATGTTAACAACGTCGATGTATCCTCAACTCGTGAGTTTTTTCTTTGATTCCATGTACATTTTCCATCAAAACATTGCTGGACTTATAAACAAATCGGATTTACTAATTGTTTACATTCGGGAATTGTTGAATGAGCAGAAAACTGTAGATATAATATGCATAACCGAACATTTCATAATGTCAGGCCAAGAAAATTTACTACATATACCGAATTATAAACTGGCGGCATGTTATGCTAGACAGAATAGAAAACGTGGTGGTTCTTGTATACTGGTGAAAGCTGGACATGAGTATAAAGAGCGTTCTGACATAGGGAAATGTTCAATATCAGGAATTGTGGAATGCTGTGCCATAGAAATTCCTGTACAAAAACTTATTGTTATATGTGTATATAGGCCTCCCAAATTGTGTAATCTAAGTAAGTTCTACGAAAATTTAGATTTGATATTAAAAAAAGTATGTATTAAACCCTTGCAAAAAGTAATCTTATGTGGAGACTTTAATATAGATATCTTGAAAAGGAATAGAATTACGTTAGAATTTGAATGCTTTCTCAGGAGCTTCAACCTCAAATTAGAAATTAAACAGCCAACTCGATTTACCAGTAACACTTGTTTAGATAATTTTGCACATAACTTTAACAAAATTGCCAACATGAAGTTAAGGACTTTGGACTATTTGACCACACAGCTCAAATGTTAAAAATAAAAGTAAAAAATACCAGTCAAATTAAAATATGGAGATCGTTAAGACGAGATATAACCCAAGAAAATCTTATTAAATTTCGAACACACCTCAAAAGCTTGACATTCATTGATGTATATAATACAGAAGATGCCAACGAAGCCTATGATAACTTTTTAGATAAATTCGTATTGTTACACGATCTCTGTTTCCCGTCTAAATTAATCACTATAAAATCTGAAAAAAAAATTAAAATGGGTCTCCCGTGGGATACGATTATGCAGTAAAAAGCAACGGCAACTATTATGGCAACAGCGACTTAAACCAACTTGTGAAAATAAAACGAAATTCAATGATTACTCAAAGAGATTTAAGAAAATAATCAAACTCACCCAAAAGGCCCAGAATAACCACCTAATAAATAACTCAAAAAACAAATCTAAAACCGCTTGGCAAATTATCAATAATAATAAAACCGTAAAAGAGCCAATTTCTCAAATAACAAAAGATGACAAATTAATATCAAACCCATTCCTAATAGCCGAATCATTTAACAACTTCTTCGTCAACCAGACTTCGAATAAAGTAACTAAAACTATGCAATGCGACTTGCTTCACATAGATAAAAATCCACATTCAATATTTATGGCTCCAGTGGTTCCTCAAGATATTATTCGCATAATAAAGAACCTGAAAAATAAAAAGAGCTTTGGTTTTGATGGCATTTCAACAACAGTCATAAAATTTGTTTCTGGTTGTATAGCCGCGCCGCTAGCTCATATTATAAATGTAAGCATATGTTCCGGTGTGTTTCCAGAAAATCTTAAAACCGTAATAGTCATCCCAGTATATAAAAAGAATGATAAAGATGAAATGGTAAACTATAGACCTATAGAATACTTCCATATTTATATTCCATATAACTATAGACCTAAAATATTTCCATATTTTCAAAGATAATAGAAAAAGTCATGTACGAATCTCTCTACAATTTCCTAACAAAACATCATATACTCTGTAGCGAGCAAAAGGGTTTTCGGAAAAATAAAAATATCAACATGGCCATTTTTGATTTCCTATATGAAGTAATGCCGAAAGTTGACTCAAAAATACCAGTATGTGCAATATATGCTGATATGTCGAAGGCTTTTGACTGTGTGGACCACGATATACTTCTAACCAAGCTTGATGCGTATGGTATTCGTGGCAATGCCCTTAATCTAATAAAAACGTACCTTAAAGGTCGGAGACAATGTACGGAGATATCTAGCCTGTGCCCAAAATCCAGAAGGGAAATCAAATCTTTATCCTCTTTCAAACAAATAAAATATGTTGTTCCACAAGGAAGCGTCCTCGGACCCTTACTATTCCTGCTATATATTAATGACCTGCCACGTAATATATCTAACCCTATGGTCTTATTTGCAGATGATAGCACATCAATTGTTTCATGTACCAATAAAGACTTATATGTTGCAGATATCAATAACTCAATCAATAGTTTAATAAAATGGCTTGACAATAATAACTTAGTAATTAATTTAGACAAAACTAAAATCATGCATTTTCACCAACGGACACCTACAATAGACATGGATATCAATTATAATGGCCAAATAATAGAAAAAGTGAAAAGTGCAAAATTCCTAGGAATTTTAATTGATAGCCAGTTAACTTGGAAACCGCAAGCAGAAGATATATGTAAACGATTAAGTACAGCCGCGTTTATGTTACACAACCTATCAAAAAAATTCGATCTGCCAACGGTGTTATTAGCCTATCATGGTCTTGTAGTATCTATTCTAAGATTTGGGGTAGTATTTTGGGGAAATTGTAGTGAACGGGAAAGCATTTTTAAAGCCCAGAAACGATGTTTGAGAGCAATGTTTAGCCTTAAAGTAACTGACAGCTGCGTACCTATATTTAAGTCTCAGAAATTATTAACTTTTTCATGCCTTTATATCCTAGAACTAGCCATGTATGTAATAACAAACCGATGTTTGTTTACATCAGTATCTGCAACCAGACAGCGTAGTACAGTTTTAAGATCACAATATCAGAACCTATTATCCACAGGTTGTGTTTAAAACTAGTCTACTAAAAAAAGTGTAATCTGTATGGCTCCTATTATTTACAATAAAATTCCTGACCAAATTAAAAACTTACCTGTTTTGAAATTTAAAAAATGTTTTACAGAATTACTTGTAGATAAATGTTATTACTCTGTGCAAGATTTTCTAAATGATACATCATAATTATTTCAATAACCTAATTGTTAGATTTATATTTGCATGCCAACAAGGCCGAATGTATAAGGTTCCGTCACAACATATTGTACCATCTTATTCTTATGTACCTACATTCTAGCAAATAAAGATATATTATTATTATATTATTACAATCTTGTTAGGGTAGTTTACGGATTTTCACAACACTAAAAAGGGGTATTATAACACAAACTAATTAAGCAAAAAACAGAACAATTTCAAAGCAAGCACTTCCAACCATCACTCTAGATTGCTTCATCATCAACTGGCAGATATCTCCCGCTGGACAAAGGCACCCTTTTTAGTCTTCCGCGTCAAATGATAGGTCACCACCTGCATCCAACTGCAACCAATCTACAGATTGCTAATCTCTTTAAAAACGGAGGCCCAATTACCCTCCCCTTCCCCAATATCCCCAATCCCTGAATCCCCAACGATCCTCAAACTCCTAATCCCCAAAAAGCCGGTATCGCACTTGGAAACCTGGTATTCCAGGTGTCCATGGGCGACGCCGATTGCTTACCATCAGGTGATCCGTCTGCTCGATTACCGGCTTATGCCATGAAAAAAAATAGATATCGCTCTGCACTCAGCACTTACCTTTTAATAGTCAACCATTTAGCATAATATTTGTAAAAGCATATGCATGTATAAAAAGCAAATTTTATTGCAAGCAACGATCGCAACGTATACCTATGTGTAAGTTCGAAATAACTTGGCGAGTGCGCTCTATTTACTTAGCTCTCGAACCGCGACTAGCGTTCAAACTACACTGGACATAGATTAAGTTTTACTGTGAGATGTGATCCCATTGCATGTGGTATTCCACCAAGTGGTATTTGCCCATAGCACAGATTTTCCTAGTTTGGGTTCCTGGTTTCACACATATAACTATTGTAATGTCATTTAACCCTTTGAGTACCGTCATTATAGACACAATTAAAGAACAATAGGTTCCAGTCACCGGTGTCCTCGCGGTGTTTGACTGTTTAAATTAATGAAAACCTGTTGGGATTTAATATCTCCCACAAGTTACAATTATATTATTTTATTGTATAATTATAATATAAGCCTAGTAAAAGACCTAATGCTGTTTCTAATATATGGTGGAAAAATAATTAAATAAATAATAATTATTATTATTATTATAAAATGTTTAAATAGGTGATGATGGGGTGGTAAGACGGTATACATAAAATTATAGTTATTCGTTTCATCATGAACAAAAAAAGAATGTGTGCGGAGAGAATAGTTTAAATTAATTCTTAAGCAAAATGGTTAAAACACAATGTAATACATAATACACTGATAAAGCGTGGGATAACTACACCTACTACCTCCACCACTAGCAAAATTACTACATTAGCCAGCTTGCTGCCAAAATATTATGTATAATTCTAAATAAACCGTAGAAAATAAACTTCAAAGTTCAGGCAACAGTGCCCTCTATAAAACGGCGGCCGAACCATATCGAGGCTCACAGAACACTGTCTTCGGACTCTCTCTTTCTTCAGTCGTGGTCAGCATCAGGATTGCAACTGGAGCGGATGATCTGCTTCCAGTGGTTTTTGTCATCGGACACAGCCATCTTTTTTGTTGTCGACAAGGAGGAGACGAGCCCCCAGGCCATGCGCAACATGCACCACATGTGCGGTCGGCCATTTTCTTCACAAGAGATGTTATGAGTTTAGAGTGGGATAATCGTGTGTCATTGTAGTATATTTTGCATTGTTAAACATAATGATAACTCTGTAATTTTTTATAAATACAATGTCATTTATCAAGAATTAGTCCACAAAATTCATTCATCACCAAACAAAAATCCTCTCTAGCAACTGACAGTAGAGACTTCTAGTTGCGAAAGGCATCTTAAGTTTTATTTGAAAACGAATCTATTTTTCATATTTATTTTTAATCTTTGACTAAAACGATTTCTTTTACAAGAAACCGCTCGAAAGCTGCGAATATGAAATTGGCTCATCCTTGCAACAGACATGCCTTCTTTATTTATGCTAACAGAAAAGTGCCGTTTTCAGAAGTTGCAATAGTAACTGTGCAAGTATTTTATACCATTCCTTTACAAAGTTTCATTGTGTTACCGAGGCAAACTAGTTTTATCCATTCCTTGAGTCGTGGACGGAATGAGTATGAGCAGTGATTGAATAGAGTGACTTCACGAGATAGAGAGGGATGGAAATATTGTGTGACTGTTTCTGAATAATTTGTTAGAAAGAGACAAAACTATAATGCTACGTTGCTCTCTATACGTCAACGGACTACAGACGTCTACAGACGTCATCGGCGGATGTGTTCCCCGACGTAATCGTGTGCTAGCTAGAAGCTAGTTAAATATAATTATTTGGCTTGAAATTTTAAACAGATAATGCAAGCTTCTGTAGCTATCTCCAGTAGCTAAATATCATAATGTTACTGCCACGCGCAGCTGTACTAGCATTGCATCCCTCCAATCAGTATTTTTTTAGCAACCATTAAAGATGTCTGTTGTAGAAGGTATACAAAATTACTGTACATTCGAACAAAATTTACTTGATGGCTTCACACAAAGTTCTTCAAGTTGATTATCCAAACTATACTTACAAAAAATATCCATTTTGAGTGTAAGTTACGTGTGTTGACAACGAACATAGACTGATCGACCTACAGACGTAGACAATTTGTGGAAATTGTGGAAATTGATATGTGGACACTTCTTTTGAAATCCGCGGACGTATCTTCCAGTGTCCACGAACTGTTACTCTGGGTGACTTCTAAAGTCCGCGGACACATCTGTTGACGTGTAGAGAAGGCATAACATTTAGTTCAGTACTATTTTTCTATCATCACCAGCTGTTTAAGAGATTATGTACCAGTACCGTAAGTATTAGCGAACAAGAAATAGTCATATACCTATAAAAGTTATGTTACTTACAAGCAACAATAGAAGAAACAAAATAACAGGTAAATAAGTACGATCTCCTGCTCTTCTCCTACCTCTTTACATAATGATTATGATAAGATTATTCCATCATAAAAGTACACTTATAAACATATTGTACCTCTATTAAGACTAAACCGTCTAAACAAACTGCATTACATTCTACTGCCAGCGATAAAATCTACTCATCTGCATAATTTAAACAAAATACTTTATACATTCTAAAAATACTAAGAAAACCTTGAACGTTTAAAATGTCGGAGTCTCAAGGAAAATACTCCCTAAAGAAACAGAAAGTTAACATAACATAACATCACGCCTTTTATCCCTGAAGGGGTAGGCAGAGGTGCACATTCTACCACAGTACAATGTAACACCCACTTTTCACTAGTTGTTATGAGTCCCATGTAATAGGGGGTGAGCCTATTGCCATATACCGGGCACATTTCCAGACTCCGTGCTACTACTGAGAATTTAAAAAAAAAACCCAGTAAGAAAGTTAATCTTAACTAAATTATAGCGATATACCATTTACTGCGGAGCAAAAATAAAAAAAATCGCCGAAGAAAACTTCGGTCAATATTAAAATGATTTTCCTAGAAAAGCAAAGGTCTAAAATGGCTATCATTTACAACTTTGTAAGGGGAAGTTTTATTTAGGAATAAATTGTATAAAAACTTGGCTTTGTGTTTAATTCACGCGTTCGTCAATCAACGGTCGTGTTGTGGATGTTTTTACCTTTGAGACTGTCAATACTGTTTAGTGTTTTCTTCTCTTCTCTAATTTATTTCTCTATTCCTTCAGTTTTTTCCTGGAATCGTATGGTTTTGGTACAAATTCAACACAATTTTATTTCTGATAATCTTAAAATAATGTAAAATTCAGATAATTGTAAGTTGTGATTCGGTGGTCAGATTTTTTTTATCATAGAACAATGTGTATGAACAGACAACTTGAAACGTAGGCCTACTTTACAAGACCAATAATGGTATTCGTATAGTCTACATTTCTTTACGAACATTTTTTTAAAGAAGTATCCAACCTCTACCTACTTAGATACCAATTGGAAATTTAACAAAAGTATCCCATTGAAAGTAACTTGACTTTTCAAATATTGATTTCTCAAAGATTAATGGACCGGTTTTCGTTTCGAAAACCTCTATCCATAAAATCAAACTTCCATCGGAATAGTGAAATACCGCGGAAAATGCTGCGACCACAGTCATAAATCGTGGCTGGATACAAAACAATTAAAGCCGAATGGAGTTGTAAGTAATTTATTGGATAGAAATTAGATAAGGGTATCCATCAGGGTCTGTTTCTGCGGTTTGCGATGTAACGTTTCTATTGGTCGAATGAGAATTCAAGTTGGTAGCTTAGTTACTACTTTGCTAATGTTATCAAAGCTAGTTTTCTGATTTAGGGATTTTTAGTAGGTACTTTGTGAAAACTCTCTGAAAAACTTGAAAAGTGTTTTTGGTTTGCAAAAATATCTGTTAAGACTTTGACTGCCAATAAAAAACTGTTGAAGGTAAATCCTACGCTAACGCCGGTCACCGGTGACCCCCGTGGCGTTTAACGTGTTAATTATTATAATCAAAATTTAAGCCGATACGGTCACACTAAAAGTGTCTACTTTCAAAATAGGCTTTAACAGTCATTGACTGCACGGTTGGTACGGTGGCTGGGTAACCGGATACCGTGAACGTATCGCGGGTTCGATTCCCGCACGGAACAACTCTTTGCGTGATCCATAGATTATTACTTCGTGTCAAGGTGTCATATGTATGTGAACTTGTATGTTTGTAAACGCACCCACGACACTGGAGATAATCCTAGTGTGGGGCAACGTTTTTTTAAATAGAAAAACAGAGACATTAACAGATCGATCGTGGTAGCCTCACTATGGGCCTCCACTGTGTAAAGTGTAATATGCTATAACCTTCAAACTTTATGTACAGTCCATCCTTTGAAATACAACAGTTTGTAACATTAAACATTATGAAAACAGGAAGCCACTATTTATTTAAGCTAAAATAGTTTCATAACAGTAGAACGAACAATAGCTAAAGCAGGAAATTCGAGAGAATACTCCTGTATATACATTTGGGAAAATAACTATAACTAGAAACAATAATTAAGTATGCTAAGCTGATTACTGTTAAAATTTCTATGTAGATACAAGCATACATTGCAATGTCATCAGTAGAATAATTAGTTCTAGGTATAGATAAAGGATATACCTCTATGATGATTGTCAGAATCGATAAGCCATTGTAATTTATTAAATTGAACCATGTGTAGCAAGGAAGAGGACGTTTAAGATATAGATAGACGAATGACGACGAATGGTAGGAGCACTATAAATTAAACAGAAATAAAAATGAAAAAAGACTTAGGCTTTTGGTCGCAAAATAAATTTGCATAATATTAGTAAAAAAAACTGGCTGCATTTGAACTAAAATGTATAAAACAGAAAAATGTGAGAGGGCCATGCTTCGGCCGGCTCGACGTGAAACAACGCTTGCGTTGTTTTCGGTCGTGTGAGTGAGTAACGGAGGCCCCTTTCGCTAATTCCTGAATGCCAAATAATCGTCGAATTTCTAATCCCCAAAAAGCCCAAGGTAACGCACTTGTAATGCCTTTCGTGTTCCGGGTGTCCGTGGGCGATTCAGATTGCTTACCATCAGATGATCGTTCTGCTCTATTACCGGCTTATCCCATACAAATTCTAAAAATGACATCAACAACAAGATATATCAATGACAATCTATTTAATTGCTGAACTGTAGATCACCTCTACATATGAGGGTTAGCAAATATCCACGCTTGATTTCTTAATGATTTAGTTAATAATTTCCAACTATCGGCACGGATGTCAAAATAAAATTTAAAACTAATGATGCGAACTAAACTCTTTGGTACGGAGAATTCATATTGAAAAAGTTACCACTTACAAATATTCAAATCGAGTGAGACATACCACGGTGCGCTTTTGAATTTCATTTGGTTTTCAGCGGTCTTATTTTCAGTTCTTGTAAAGGTATGGCCACGATGGGTTTTACTATTGACTACTAACCTCGATTATCTCGTTGACTGAGTGGTTGCTTAATACAATTTTGTTAAACTGTCTCGGACTTGAGCTCAAGGTCGGGCGCCACATAATTGGGTAGTTTCCTAAATTTTATTTTAATGTCCGTCTGGTACATTAATTTAAAACATCAGACACGTATTCTTTCTTTTCTCATAAAATTAAATACTTTCGACTATACCTCTTTATTAATTTAAAATACTGTGTGACGTCACAGCGTGCCACATTTTGTAGCACGTTATGACCTAACAACCTCCACTCCTGAACTTAGCGCCATTTCATCCAAGCATTGCAACTTCATACGAGAAAAAAAAATGCGTGTCTAATATTTTTTTATTATATATATAACTGACGGACTAATTGTTTTTCAATTTTGATACCCTGGAAACTACCCAATTGAGATTTTTATTTTAGAAATTGATTATTTGTGTGTTGATATATCCTTATTATCAATGAGCTTACCGCAAAAGTAAATCCTAAGTATTGGTCTTAGCAGTGACGTATGATGACTAAGTAGATACTGACATAAATTAGATACCAATTTTAGACCTTCTACTTATTTTCTTCTAATCTCTCCCTTCAAATTTGCTAAGAATAATATGATATTTTGTTTAAAGTTGACTTTTTCGTTTAAAGGCACACCCACAATGGTTTTGATTAATTTAGTTAAAATATCTCGTTGATTAACATTGGCTAAATTAATTTACTGGGAATAGCTTCTATTTATGCGTCAAAAGTAAACTTAAATTAGACTTATTTAATAACCCTGTTACCCTGTCATATATGAAGAAATGTTTATTTTTATATCTTTTCTTAGAAGAAGTCTTAAAACTTCTTAAATCTAAAAAATTGATAGCACATTTTATACAACAAGTGTTATCTGCTTCTACATACTAAACACATTTTACATACTTAACGACGCGTGCGCCTACTTAACCATAGTCGCAATAAGTGGTGTTGATGCTACACGGATACATATATTACAACATCAATCTTTAACCTTTTGAACAATGAGCACACATCAACCCTACGTAACATTTTGAACGACATATTGAGTAAATACTCAATATGTCGTACCTAAAACATACTCCTTATTTCAGGGCCAATAATACCAACAGACTACAGCGACAGCGGGTATCAAGCACCCTGGGGTATCAGAGCTAGATTGTATTTCAGACGATATTCCCCGAAGGCATACGAACGATAAACATTTCATTCTGCTACGAAAATCAAGCCCAGAAATAACCCGCCTCCGCTCTCCGCCTACCCTGTGACCCGAGGTTTATTAATCAGGGTTGTTGAAACAAATTGTAAGCGGTATTAAAGCGGATTACATTAACTGGGTAATGTGTGTGTTATTGTATTTATTTACGCTTACACGAGCTAATGATCCTGGAGGATGCCGAATCCATTAGCTTTTCCCTATTTGATTACCTATTAGTTTAGTTTTTGCAGATTCAGTTGTCTTTTCATAGATTTTGTTCATCAAAACTCTTGAAAAAAATTATGACACGTTTGCTGTGCATTGATGTGTTATATTTTATCCTCGTAAACAAAATATTATACGGGAAATGGTTCTATCTAAAACACGTGCAAATATTTTATAGAGAAAACGAAAGATTGTACAGACATTTTTAAAACGGACGAGCTCTTAAGTCAACCTGAAAAAGGGTTCTCAACGAGCCATAACTAATTTATCCTTGTACAAAACCAACACATACAACTAAAAAGAACACGTTTTTTACACCGAAACATTATCCAGTGGCAATTGATGGTCTTTAACCAACAAAAAAGATAGGTAAATGCCACCAGTCGAAATCGGTGGTCGTAAATTGTATACCTGTGAAATCGGCACTGGCCAGTTAACGGTTTTACTGCAAGCTTGTGGTCACATCCTTAGAAGTCCATGTTACGATTCAGTACCGACCGGCACGAGTTTTATGGCGAGGGTTTCTTTGAATAATGTAGCAGCCGGCGCGTGAAGAGACGGGTTGATACGCGGTACAAGTGACAGACGACATGCAAGTTAAAATTTCGCGATGCATACATGACTCTTGGTTACAATTCTGTTTTAAAAACAAATGCGATTATATTTTCTCTTGTTAAAAAGTTGTTAAAAAGTTGACTGATAGGGCATGCCCTATCATTTTAAACTCATCTCTTTTAAACGACTCAACTAAAGATGCAGAGTATTAAAAATCGCACGTTCATGAAAGCAACTATTCGTGTAAACATTTAATTCCATTTTCGTCCTTATAATTTGCAGGGAAAGTTAGTGAAATCGCTTTCCGCTTACCTTTGAAACCGTACCCAAAACTGTCAGCATACGATTTAATGCAAAGTGTTGGAGAATTTAAAATGGCCGAATCATCCATTACTATATTTTGTTATGTAGTCTATTAATCTGCACGCCAATAAAATTACGAAGTAGAATATATATTTTTTCCTGGAAATATGTAACGAGCTTACGTATGTGTATTAAATAACGAGTAAAATGCAATCATTTATGAATATAGAGGTACATTATATTTTTACACAATTTAAAAGATAAATCTTGTTTGTACAATTTAAAAAATATTATGGTATTTTCAACGATACATAAAACAATTGTAATATTACTATTTCTACCAAATAACAACACGTTGATATTAGTCGAAATATTTTAATAAATTGACTAGATACCCAATAACATTACAATCCTTACACTTTCAAAATATGAAGAATATTACAACGGTGTTGCCAATGCTGATAATATTGCTCTACGTGGGTTGCCAACTCATCGCCTCTTTATTAGCACAGCAGTGACCCTTTCCGTCAGTCAACTTTTACGACATGCCTGGGGTGATAATCAGCCGATTCATTCTATTTCTCCTTACTTTTTACACCTACACTGTAAGCAGATCTTACCGTGTCTAAACGTAAAATTCTGTCAAGTAATGGTAAAACACGTCCTCACGAATGAACTTCAAACTATGTGTTTTTGTTAGGGAAATAAATTCAAGAATACATATGTAGTATTCTGTCTTGACTGTAATTTTTTGATTTTTTTTAGACCTCACTAGGATTTTCTCCCGTGTGGGTTATGGGTTCCTTTACCGTCTAGGTGTCATGTGTATGTAAGTTGACATACACATGACACCTAGACGCAAAACAACAATTTGTGGATCAAACAAAGAGTTGCTCCGTGCAGGAATCGAACTTGGTACAAGTTGCACGGCAGCCGGTTTCCCAACCGTGCAGTCAATGTGAGCTATATTTTTGTTATTTTTAGCTAGTCACGTAGATATCATAAGTAACTTAGAAACTAATCTAGCTTTCAATGTCCTCAGATTGCCACTTATGTATTGGTTATTAACCAAACAAATACCTCATTTATAACATCTGTAATTTAGAAGTTCCCAGTATTAGGGCCAATTTTTCAATGCTCAGATAAATTGATACACATATATAATAACTGAGGAATGACTTTTAATATTTAATATTAACAATTCTTCCATACTCAAAACAGTCAACTGTCAATTTTATTCTTCAGTTAAGCATTAACTGATGATTGAAAAATCGGCCCTTAATCATCAAAACCTTGTAAATAAAACAATGTAGTTTGACAGATTTAAGAAACACATTACATTCACAACATAGGTATTAGTAGTTCATCTCATAGGTATTAGTCTATACGTCGTGAAATTATTATTAAGAAGGTTTGATTCCTTTTTTATGGAATAAGCCGGTAAACAAACAGACGGATCACCTGATGTTAAACAATCGGCGTCGCCCATGGACACCCGGAACACCAGAGCCGTGCGTTACCGGCCTTTTGGGGATTAGGAATTTGAAGATTGTTGGAGCTTCAGGGATTGGGGATAATTGGGCATCCGGTAACCTCACTCACTCGACGAAACACAACGCAAGCGTTGTTTTACGTCGGTTTTCACCACGGCCTCAGAGAAAAAGTGATAACTCTGGTCGAACCGGCCCATTCGTGCCGAAGCATGGATCTCCTACACCTATCAGATTCTTAGAAGATTATGTTTTGCAGCACGTATTGTTTTAAAAAAGGTAGCGGACACTTGGTGTCTATGAAAAGAAAAGAGTGTGATGATAATATAGTCGGATTTATTTTACTTGGATTTATTACAATAATACCTATGCAGAGCGCACGACGTGTACACACACCAGAGTATGACAGATAGACAGCAACGTTAATAACGAGTGTCCTACCTTATATAACACATTATAGTGAGAGGGCCACTATTTACTAATTAGTGATGTTAGTACATACTAAAGATACATGTAGCACCATCTTGATAAAAATGGATATACCTCTATATACCTCTACAACTGCAGATTAAAAAAAGCAAATGACTAGTTTGGAGTGTAATTTTTTTAACTTATACACTGCATTAAATTCCTTGATATAATTGAACGTGACTCACTAAACATTCCAAAACAATTCTTTATTCCATTAAAAATTCAGTTTAAAATCTCGCGCTAGACCGATGAGTTTCAATTAGCTGTAGGTACTTTGAACAAATTGACATTTGAACTAGTTTGTATATAAATTTGCTCATTAGTAACAAAACTTTGCTAACTTCTTTCTTTTTGTCTTCATGTATTTTTTATTAGTTCTCCAGTAAATAAATTGGAATGCAATATTTATTGGTCGATGTATAGTCAGCATGCGAAATGGGCAATTGTAAATTTATTACTTGTGTATGGCCAGCGATTGGGAATGCTACCAATGTAAGTTTAGGGTTCAATAGTTTTGTAAATTCTGCTGAATTGTGGTAATAAAAATTATGCAGTGGTTGTGCATGATAGAGTGGATTTTGATGACTAAAACAATATTGGTTTTTATTTTGTCATAAATAATTTTATTATAAAGTTATTACAAATATAAACAATAAATATAACAAACAATAAACACACTGTATTATTATAAGTATTCGCAAGTAGTACTTTTGTGAATTGACTGTTTATGTTAATTTAATATGGACGACTCTTTCTTCATGAAAAACGTAACTAGATCTGAAATTCATATTCATCCATTCAACATTATTCATTTTAGGTACAAAAATCAATGAAACAACCCAAAAACCGAAGTCAAAACAATCTCTTCGCTTCCATTTTACTAATGACTTGGCAGAAACTCTCAAGTCTATCAGCAGCATCTATCCCATCATCCGTCGCCATGCTCCTGGCCACAACGTCACAGAGATCGAGTTAATTACACTTACTTCAGAGGGAATCAGAAATGCAATTAGTTTGGTGCGTGCGCTCCGGTAAGCCGGGGTTTTTACTGTCCCTGTCCCTGTGAACGCGTCCGTCCCGTCCCTAACAAATGTCGTCTCGTTGTCGTTAAAGGTCACTGTCGTATAAGTTTTTTTACGATCCTCGCATTTATTTGCTGAATCAGAAATTGAGGTCTTTACGTCGAAATATTTTGATTTCGTTGCCTGTTTGTTAAATTGCTTTGATTATTTTTTGTACTTACGATTGTTTCTGTTATCATAGAGTTTATGTGTATTGATATTTTTTTTAGGTTTTGTTGCTATTCTACAGTGTACAGATCCTTCGCAATGTATGACTAAATTAACTTCTTATTAGTACTTAATTTCACCTTAAACTATAATAATGCTATTGATATCAAACATCGGCTTTAAACCTAAACACTTTCAAAAACTAAAAGTTACTAGTATTCCAATATCTATTCCCATTCTCTTTACGTACCACTTCAATTATCTTGTTCACCTTTGAGACAACTATGAAAGTGCTTTTAGCATTGAAATTTTCATTCAGACACAAAGGGCCCTCCATAAAGTTTAATTACAAAATATTTAACGCAACTATACCGCCAAAACTTCCTTTATAATGGCGATCCTAAGTCCAAGTGTTGGAAATTTTCAAACATATTTCGTTGTAACGAGGTCAAACGAGAGAAAGGGGAGTTTACACAACAACTGTTTACATAGCAAGGGGACAAAGGAATTATTAATCCTAACATTTTTGGTCCAAAAGTAAAGAAGTCTGACTGACCTAGTCTATGTAAAAGCTTGCGTAATTCTTCCCAATCATGATAGGGTTGGCTCACTGGAAGTCTGAAGGCTTTCCGTTGCGTATTCATTAGGGAATCGTTGCGACAAATGTTCCGGAATTATGTTTCCGAGATTATTCGCTTACTCAAGAAAATAAGTTGTGACACTCCTTATCCGATTGAGGAAAACATGTCGGCGTGCTCTACTGTGATTGTTGATTTCATAATCGTTGAACCGTAGCCCTTTGTCACTAACGTATGTTCCATGTCCCGTCCTTGTCTCGTGTTAGTTTTATTAGATTAATCGTTAATCTCTCAAGTTGAGAATTGCGCCTACTTCTATATTTGATCCTTATTTTTCTATTGTTATCGTAACTAAGTGTGGGAGAGCCATACTTCGTTACAAATGGGCCGGCTCCACCGGAGTGATACCACGGCCTCATAAAAACCGACTTGAAACAACACTTGCGTTGTCTTTCGTCGTGTAAGTGAGGTTACCGGCGGCCCAATTACCCAATTACCCCTCTATCCATTCCCCGAATCCAAAACAATCCTCAAATTCCTAATCCCCAAAAAGCCGGTAACATAGGTACTTGTAACGCCTCTGGTGTTTTGGGTGTCCATGGGCGACGCCGATTGCTTACCATCGGGTCATCCGTCTGCTCGTTTAGCAGCTTATCCTATAATAAAAATCTGAAACGAAGGAATTTCAAGGAATTCGATCAGTTCTCTTTTCTTGTTGGTAAAAAAATAACATGTTATGGTAAATTGATATCATCAAAGCGATTAGCAAAACTAGTTCACACGAGAAATTATATTAAAGAAATAGTATTATAACACAATACTATGTGGTATGGTAAGCGTACCAAAATAAGAATTTTGTTTCGTTCATGCAATAGAATTATATCCATATTTTCCGCAGTAACCCAAATTCTAGATTTCTATACAGTGTTAGAATATACAGAAAAATACAGCCAGGTCGTTATGTTCTGAATAAAACAACAATATCTGATGATTTAAAGCTGTGTTTGTATACCGGAGTCTGTTATTGGCATTATTCATTTTACTTTCATTTGAATGCTTGCAACAAACAAATGCAAGTTGACATAAATGTGTATAAATTTTGACACCAGTGCGCAGGTGCGGTTGCCGAGTCTCCGAACTGGTGTGAAAACTTTTTAATCCCCATTATGAGGCACTTCCTATAACAACATTATTTCATAGTTTCTAAACTTAATTTTCACTTCCTACTATTCTAAAGCTGATTTTGGTGTAATTTATGACTATCCTAAAGAACTAATATAACTCAATTACTGATTGTCTATGTAAATTGAGTATACAGCAACTACTAAAAATCGGGTAAGATGTGATCAAATTAGTCAGGATGGGCGAAACTATTCGTGTTATCATTAATCAATACCTGTGTTATTTTTACTTTATATATTTTCCTACATAATTATGTATAAGTAATTTTATTCACGATTCTCGGTCCCCATAAACCGATTCAGCACAAACGTCTCAATATTCCTAGAGATGCACAATCGATACCAACATAACGAGTCAATTAAATCGATTCTCCCAAACCTCTTCACCCGACTACCTTTTAAGGGTTCCGTAGGTTCATTATTAAGCGTAACCTGAATAATTCTGGGTGGCTCGTTGGTAGATATCCCTAATTTCATGCGTGACTCACCAAGCTTGACCGTCTCTGTAGTAACGCTCCACAAAATTGTCTCCTAATCCTGTTGTTAAGTATGGATAGTAAAGTTGTTCGCATGTTTATTGGCACGTTTGTTTGCTTGCTTGTTGTGGTAGATTTGAGTGTAAAAGTAAGTTAATTTCGATGTTGGTAGTGATTTCTTCGAATATTTAGCAATTTAACAGTAAATTCGCTCCCATCAACATGTTCTAAATAACAATACAGATTGATATGAAAAATAATACACTAATGGCTTTCGGTGTTATAATAAATAAAATGTTTTGAAAAATTCAAAGAATAGAAATCCAAGAAAAACTGCAAGAAATGCTCAAAAGAAATCCAGAATGTTCTAGAACTGCTGACGCATAAAAATATGATAAATGAACATTTCTAATGCGTTTCTATTCGCTTCTGAATGTAAACTGAACACGATTCCCACAAATATTTGATGTTTGAAAAGTTTTGATGAATCGCTCTATTACAAAGCCATTTTCCTTGAGTTTGTTTTCACATGTCAAGAACTATACTAGACTTCAATATTCCACCAAAAATAAATCATTGAATATAAGTTTACTTTCTTACTTTTATTCGTATGGTGGCTGTTTTTTCTCATTAGTATTTCTATGTACAGAGAACACAGGTAGATAAAACTTAAAGATGAATCAGCCTACTTGACGACTTAATAAACACCATAATAAATAAATAAAATTCAAGACAATCGTCATGAAATTTTATTCAAGACAATCATCTTGAATTTTATTCAAGACAATCGTCTCGAATTTTATTCAAGACAATCGTCTTGAATTTTATTCCCCAAAGGGGTCTTCAGGGACATTTAAATTATCTAGTTATGTTATAAGTTTCATGTTAAATGAGGTGAACCTGAGCACCAGGTACAGGTACAGTCACCGTACTACTATAGGTAAAATCTTCGGAGACCCAACAAGAAGTAAACGTTAATTAAATTACATTTATCAAAGACAAGTACTTTCCTAGATCAAAGCCTGGAGCCTCTCATTCTCTATGCATATTCCGACTCAATTTATACAATCTACCTCTATAAACAAAACCTCATACAAACGTAGTTTTCTCAAAAGCGTTTAACCCCTTTGTTTGGCAACGAAACTATTTATCGTGGGGCGGTCTCGATCGCCCTCAATATATTTGAACTCTAACTACTCCCCAAATATTTCCTGCTTTGCAATTTATAGCTGAACATTCGTATCAATTTGTTCGAGGTTATTGTGTAATAGTTCAGGACCTGATAAATCATTATCTACTATGCTATTTCTATTGCGATGAAATACTATTTCAATTATTATACATACCTATAAGCGAAAATTCTCGAAGTAAAATCATTGATGTCTAATGACCTCGCCCTGGGTAAAGCAAGAGGGAGAATCATACTCTTACTAACTAAAAACCACCCCGTTCCAACTTCTGCTCCGAGTCAGAGCCCTTATAACCCTTACGGTTCTCTGCACTTTGGTCAGGCATCGGTCCTAATGGGCCCGTAATTGTTCAAGACCTGATAAACCATTATCACATAATTATCATCAATTAGGTACATACCTACTATAAAATATTAAAGGTTAAAGATTCAATTTCTTTTTATCTGATTGATTGATTGTGATTAGCGCATAATCACTCCGTACTTCCAATAGACGTCTAATTTATTTATCTTTAACAAATAATTTCGATATCAAATGGTTCAATTAGCTATGCGTCAAATTATTATCGCTATAATATCTAATTTGGTTCAAAGGATTAGCAATACACATTGAGCTGAATCAAATTGAATCTTTTAAGTGTTTTCTTAATGAAATGATTGATTTACTGTCTAAAAGTATACCTAGAACCAAATAATTTGTTTAATGATTTTCAAGAGTTTACTCTCCTCATATTTTTGAAGTCGATTAATAATAAAGTCGTTTAACTCGTCGAGTACCGTCATTATAGACACAATTATAGAACAATAGGTTGCGGTCACCGGTGACCGCTTGGTGTTTGACAGTTTAATACGTGTATGAAACCTGATCCTAAGTGTAACAAATACTTTTCTGTAAACCGCATCAAAATCGATTCAGCCAATCGCAAGAAAATCGCGGACAAACATACATACATACATAGAGATCAACCTGAGAACCTCTTTCTTTTTTGAAGTAGGTTAAAAACACAGTTGAATCTCAAAGTTTTTTGAAGTCGGTTGAAACTCTTTAACAAAATATTACAAGTGTCCATTTTAACTGTAACGGTGGTGGCTATACCGCGAACTTTTGATATTGCGTCAGTCAGTCGGGCTGAGTACTACAATGAAGACTTACTGCCTCTGTTGTTCCCAACACTTTCTTATAAGAATATATTGCTTATGTCCCGAAGTTGTTCGGCAACTTCGGAATGTTAGCAGTGATACAATTTCACGAACTTTGTAATAGCTCCGAGATATTTTGTGAAAATACTGCGTGTTCGGACGTCTTATTTTCGATTTTGTTATTGCGCACATAGCAGTTTATTGTTGGGAAATTTGTGAACTGTATTTACCTGGAAAAGTTAGTAGAAATGTTTGTGTGAAACTCATGTCTAGTTAACATCTGGTACCCAAATGACTATGAACCTAAATAGTGCACACTACCAAGTTAAATGGTCCTCTAACAACAGATAGATGATTCCATTTTAATGATGTATGAATACTGAAGTTACCAACTCATCAAGAACGGCTTAAGTAGCCCATTATTCGTAATAATCAAACCATATATAACGAACCTTGCCACTAAGGTTTATTTAGGGAGCAACCTAAATCAATATCCCGTCTATAATCCACAAAATAATTTTGTGGAAAGAAAATGTTGTTACATGAAAATATCGGCGACAAATTGACAAGCCTAATTGGCAGACAAAAAATCTCTTTCAATTTTTTTCCACGCATTGAGCACAAAAAAAATTCGGATCCAATTTGCCAAAGTCATGTTTGTATCCATTTTTATTGGCGCGCTCTCTGCGGCCCAATTATTGACCTACATTTTGCATGCTCTTTAGTTTCGTTTCCGCGCAATTTCCAACACGCAAACGTCATTAGTTGCACATTTTATGTTCTTCAAAAAAGAGATTCCTAGATGCGATTTTAATATGACAATTCCGGAACTTTCACCGAAATAATATACCTGGTTGATAGATTCTATCCGCTTACTATAATTTCGGACTAAGTTTTCGCCGCGAGTTTATTCACTCAAAAAGTCTACTAACAGATAAAAAATGATTCAGATATTAACAGATCGCGGAATTCAATTTGGCAATACAAATAATAGTTTGGATCATCGCTCCATAAAGTTATTTAATATTAACTCTTACTATTAATACCTTTGGTACGGAACCAAAACTAGACCGCATCCCTCGAGACAAAAACAGAATTAGTTTTTAGATTTCGTGATATCATCGATAAAATATGCATCCCCTGTGAAAGTCAGCAATGGATAACCAATGTAACACTTAAAGGATTAATTAAATTAGCATATTTTAACCCTCAAACTATCTACATCGCGGAGAAATCCCATTTAAACCATTCCATCCCAAATGCACTCGAAAAACAAAATGAAAATGAGGCGATAAAAGCGGCGAGCTAAAATAATGTTAATACATACAGTAATACAGAATTCGAAATCTGTTGAAACAAACATGAAATAAGAAAGTTTCCTGAGGATTCCAGGGAATACAAGCCGATGAAGATTTAATAAAACGTTTCGGAATGTAATGAAGTGTAAAATAGAGTTCCTTCCAGAGATTAGTCCCTTTTGTCGTGCGGCGGCGTCGTCGGCCAGGAAATCACCAGGAAATTGCCCAGTACCCTGCTCTGCCGCCCGAAGACTTGATGATATGAACAGTTATAATATCCTGAGAGCACGGCTTGGACTTGACTTTTTTCAATGCATTAAAATATAAATAGGTCAGCCAGTGTTTTGTTTTTATTAAGACTCTATCTCAAAATTTTCCTTGCAACCGTGTGGGGCAACGTTTTTTTTTTAAAAAAAAAACTAAATGCGCATCGACGGAACAATTCATAATGCGGCCAATAAATCCTTCTTTTGAACAACGACATCTACAAATACCGCCGTTTTTATCAAGGTAAGTGCTACAAAGAGTCTGTATCATCTTCATGGCGTCATATCTCCAAGATTTTCTCATGAATATTTTTTGGTTGACCGCGTGCCTTCAAATTTCAATTGAGGATCTTGAAAGTGGAACGAGTTGCCTCAGAAGTCTCTTAAATACTCTTACACTTTGACTCAAAGGTCCTGTAAGAAGCTCGGAGATCAAAAGCGAATACACTGCTTTACTATGCAAAGGAAGATGGCGGATTAAAACTATTATGTCGTTGTGGACTATTCTATTTTTTTCTTTATTTCAATATTGTGCAATGTGTGATATCTTTTGAGTTTTGTACATATATAACATAACATTACGCCTTTTATTCCCGAAGGGGTAGTTAGAGATGCTGCGGCACGGCATTTAATGCCACAATGTAACACATTCGTTTCCCTATTTATGTTATGAGTCCCTCATGTCATAAGGGGTGAGCTTATTGTCATATACTGGACACATTTATAGACTTCGTGCTACTATTGAGATTTAAAGAAAAAAACACAATCCAAGCCTTGTTTCACGTCGGTTTTCTGTGAGGCCATGGTATCACTGCGGTCGAGCCGGCCTAAACGTGCTGAAGCATGGGTCACCCTCACTTAATCAGGTCTCAATAACTTCTTTCAGGTATTTTGTATTATTTGAATATTGAAGCTTAGTATAAGTAAGGACCATATTTATATCAAAAACCTGTAAATATCGGTAAACAAATATTGAAGTTAGGTTTGCATGACACAGTAAACCTGGTTATCTATTTAGTATATTTAATTTGACTGATTAAACACTGGTATCGGATACTCACACCAAGTTATCGTTCCACAAAACAAATTAAGGTAAAATTTGTTTTATTAGTTGGGTCTTTTATGAAATAGGAGGGAAACGAGCAGACGATCACCTGATGATAAGCAATCAGGGCCGCCCATGGACACCCCGCAACACCATACGAGTCACAAGTGCGTTGCCGGTTTTACGGGACGAGAGACGTAATCACCATAATTTAAACTTCATATCATAATTCACCAGAAACGACTACAAAAATAAACTATCACTAAATCATGGAACCAATTTAAATCTGTTACGTAACTATTAAAGTTTGGAACGGCGATTCGAAGCCAGCACTGGTTGGCAATCCATGTGCTCATACATAAATACTTTGGACCATACAATACAGCTTTTACGAAAACTAACCGCTTGCTCGACCAGCCATTAAAACTTAGTGGATAGACTTTTGTCCGATGTTACCCAATTTTAGTTACAGAAAACTTTCATCGGCATATATTATTTTTATTTGGTTTGTGATTCATAGTTTGTGTTACTGGTATAATTTTGTGTTACGAGTTATCGACCCAAGTTATCATACCTCTACATAAAATAGTATATACCTTTCGAATATCGACTGTCAGACTTTTACTGACTAAAAGCCAATCCATTTCTATTCTCACTAGGAACAGAAGCGTCGGTAACCCACAAGATTGTACGTATCCCCGGCCAGGATGTACTTATCACTGCGTCTGTCTCTTATTAGGCAGAGACAATGGTTTGGTTTCCTTGATGACACTATTGTGTCATCTTTCACTCATCATCAACAGCCTATAAATGCCTACAGGTGAGCAAAGCTTCTTCTCACATGGAGAAGGTTTGGGCACTAATCACCACGCTTGCTCAATGCGGGTTGGTGATTACAAACTTATAATTAGAAATTATAAGCCTAGGTTTCCTCACGATGTTTTCCTTCACCGTTTGTCAGTTGTGTCTAAACAATCTTAGAAAGTACTTACATATAACTTGGAAAAAGTCACATTGGTACTTCTTGCCGTTGGTAGGTTTCAAATCCACACCCTCGTGCATGAGAAGCGGGCGCTTAAACCTGGCCACCACGACATAATATTATACATACGTCTTTCACTACATCTATGTATATTTCTTCATTTAAGCTCGGCGCATGAAGGCATCGCAGGTCAAGTAAACCGTTTCTTAGTTTGTGTGTTTGTTTGTAACTCAATCACATCAAAATGGCTGAAAACATCGGAATGAAATTTGGAACAGGGATTCTGGTCTTTTTTGTAACAAGATGGAGATCCTCATGGACTTCCCACGCCGTGGGGACGATGGGGGGATGTGCCGGACTCTTACCGGCTAAAACCACGGCGGTGTTTCTCCTCTGCCAGTGGCCGTAACCATAGCCACCTTTGCGGATTCACCGCACCCGGCAGGCCTCGACCTACCACTATATTGCGACAGGTCCTACCACGTAGTAGCCCTCAAAATCTGCGATTTACTTCCTCGAGTGGCACGCGTGAACACACCGCTAACGCCTACTTTCGCCCATACAGCACCCGACTGACTCTCCTAATCAGTCACCCGCAGGTCTCTCCTATGGAGGTCGCAGATCAGCTACCACCTCGCGGCGTTGACGGCCGGCGCGTCTACGACGGGACGGGATAGAACTTGACGCCTCCCTCTCCCTTTCAGCCACTACCTTATAGATTCTGGTCTAGAATAACCCCCAGGCTACTTTTTATCCCACGGGAACGTGGGCGAAGCCGCGGGCAGAAGCTAGTGTGTCATAAACTTTAATATTACAATTTAAAATGTTTTTTCATAGCCAAGTAATTAAAAATATATCATAAACGTGCCGTCTATGTAATAAAGTATAACAATAGCTAGTTTATTTCATAGGAATGTAAGAAATCAATGTACTAGGTCTGTAATTGATTTAGCTGGAAACTTTCAGATTGATTGCGAAGTGAATTGGATTGTTTAGGTAAATGAAATACATTTGTAAACTGAAACTATTTTTGAAATTGAGAAAACATTGTGAGCTGAAGACTGCATCGTGATTGGAATCAGATGGCATATATTATCTACTTATTGTTTATTAATGTATAAGTAATATAGGCTTTATAAATTTTGTCATCATTTCTGTTATAGATCGCACTGTCAACTGCATGATCCTAACAGCTAAATCTTATCCTTACTAATATTATAAATCGGAAAGTGAGTTTGTTTGTTTGAACGCGTTAATCTCCATAACTACAAGTCTGATATGAATAATTATTTTTGTGTGGTATAGCGCATTTATCGAGGATGGCTATAGGCTATAAAACATCACGCTACGACCAATAGGAGCTGAGCAGAGCTTGTGAAACCGCGCGGAAGTAGCTAGTCAAACATATACACTATATTTATTTTTTTTAAACTGTGATTTTCATCTGTGGGTGTGGTAGGTGCGTTTATTTGCCCACACTTACATATCACAGACTATTAAAAAAGATATTAGTTCCATATGAAAATATACCCCTCGATATGGTGGACAGCAGAAAGTCATAATACACAGTAACATTCCCCACGCAGAGAATTATATTTTTAACTAGCTGTTGCCCGCGACTTCGTCCGCGTAGAATAATGACTTCTGGCAGAATTTAGGCTTTTGAATTAGTTTTTATCAAGGGATATTCTACGGTAATGGATGTCGTCAGAATTGATTCAGTCCCGTAGATGATAGCGTGATAATATGTATTGTAGCCTATATGTTTACCAGACTTGTTAGTAATATTCATGCAAAATTTGAAATAGTAGTGCAGTACTTTTTTTGATCATCACGGCCATACATACAGACAAACAGACAAAAATTCTAAAAAACACATTATTGGCTTCGGTATCGATTAGAGATCACGCTTCAAATATTCTTTTAAAAAATATTCAATGTACAGTTTTGACTTTTCTACGATTTATTATATGTGTAGATAGCTGTTGCCTGCGACTTCGTCCGCGTAGATTAATGACTTCTGACAGAATTAACTAGAATCAATTCAGTGCCCAAGTAAGATTTACCTATTTTGAAATGATTTATCGTAGTTTCAATAAATAAATAATCCCGCAGGGATCTTACCAGTACAGTGCCCAATCACGTAAGGTTTGAGTAATAAAAACTATTCTATCGACTATTGTTGTACCGAATCTCTCTAGAATAAGTTCAGTGGTAAAGAGTTAGAGAGTCCTGGGGTATTGACGCATAGTTCCCGTTCTCGTGAGACATCTGTGAAAAAACTATCATACGTTACCCAGGTCCCAAATCATCGTTTTACCGAATGTAATTCAAAAAGATTCAATGATTCTAAATTCAACGGCTAAGAAGATTTATACAAACTCTCATTCCCTATTTTATCCCCTTAGGGGTGGAATTTATCAAAATCCTTTCTAAAGAGATACCTATGTCATAGTAACTTTATGCATGCAAAGTCTCAGCCCGATCAATTTAAAACTGGCAATGTATCATACTTTGGGGTGAGAATGTTCAAAAACCTTTCTAAAGGGACGTTTACGTCATAATATCCATCTGCACGCCGAATTTCAACCCGATCGGTGTAAAACTGACAAAGCCTCACACAAACGTTCATCCCCTATTTTACCCCCTTGGTGGAAATTATCAAAATCCTTTCAAAGCGGATGCTTACGTCATAACATCTATCTGCATGCCAAATTTCAACCTGATCGGTTTAAAACTGACAAAGGCTCATATAAACTTCCATCCCCTATTTTACCCACTTGGGGGTGGAAATCATCAAAATCCTTTCACAGCGGACGCTTACGTCGTAACATCTATCTGCATGCCAAATTTCAACCCGATCGGTTTAAAACTGACAAAGTCTCATACAAACTTTCATCCCCTATTTTACCCCCATTGGGGGTGGAAATTATCAAAATCCTTACACATCGGATGCTTACGTCATAACATCTATCTGCATGCCGAATTACAACCCGATCGGTTTAAAACTGACAAAGTCTCATACAAACTTTCATCCCCTTTTTTACCCCCTTGGGGGTGGAAATTATCAAAATCCTTTCACAGCGGATGCTTACGTCATAACATCTATCTGCATGCCAAATTTCAACCCGATCGGTTTAAAACTGACAAAGCCTCATACAAACTTTCATCCCCTATTTTACCCCCATTGGGGGTGGAAATTATCAAAATCCTTTCATACCGGATGCTTACGTCATAACATCTATCTGCATGCCAAATTACAACCCGATCGGTTTAAAACTGACAAAGTCTCATACAAACTTTCATCCCCTATTTTACCCCCATTGGGGGTGGAAATTATCAAAATCCTTACACATCGGATGCTTACGTCATAACATCTATCTGCATGCCAAATTACAACCCGATCGGTTTAAAACTGACAAAGTCTCATACAAACTTTCATCCCCTATTTTACCCCCATTGGGGGTGGAAATTATAAAAATCCTTTCACAGCGGATGCTTACGTCATAACATCTATCTGCATGCCAAATTTCAACCCGATCAGTTAAAAACTGACAAAGTTTCATACAAATTTTCATCCCCTTTTTTACCCCCTTGGGGGTGGAAATTATAAAAATCCTTTCTTAGCGAATGCCTACGTCATAACATCTATCTGTATGCCAAATTTTAGCGCAATCTGTCCAGCGGTTTGGGCTGTGCGTTGATAGATCACTATCTCAGTCAGTCAATCAGTCAGTCAGTCAATCACATTTGAATTTTATATATATAGAAGATTATATTATAGATCTTAAATAACAAAGTTAACAAATTCAAGGTCTCACTTCAATGGAGTTCTCTAGAACCGCTTCTCATGTATGAGGATACGGGTTCTAAACCTACCAACGGCAAGTACCAATGTGACCTTTTCAGAGTTATATGCACTTTCTAAGATTATTTAGACACTACTGACAATCGGTGGAGGACAACATCGTGAAGAAACCTGAGCTTATAATTTCTAATTACAAGTCTGTAATCGCTAACCCGCATTCATTGAGCAAGCGTGGTGATTAATGCTCAAACCTTCTCCGTGTGGGAAGAGGCCTGGTTCAGCAGTGGGCATTTATAGGCTGTTTGTTGATGATGACTTCAATGGTAATATTTATTACATAATAAACCAAATTTTTCCTTCGCCGAGTACCTAATTGTAAAAAATAAAACTGTGTTCCGTTCCCGGTACCTATCTTATCATTATGACATTTTCCTTTTTATCACAGGAAATAGAGGTAATCCCATCAGAGGGACCACTGACGGACAATCTGATACGTTTTTAATGTCACATTCCATTTTAATGGGATTGTGTCCGTGTAATGGACACTTGAAGAGGACCTCAGCCATAAATCGATTTTGTTATACTACTTCTTGTGAATTTTTCAGTACGTACTCGAATATAAGTACGTATATATGTATGTACCATATAATACCCACTTTTCACTATTCTATGTTATGAGTCCCACGTAATAGGGGCCTTATGTCATATATCGGGCACAATTCCAGACTCCGTGCTACCACTGAGAGTTTTGTAAATACCCAATAATACTTGGCCCGACCCGGGAATCGAACCCGAGACCCCTTGCCCGGCAGTCGCGCTTGGCCAACCAAGCTGTCCAACTATTAAAAAATATATTAATAAATCAATAATTATAAATAAATTATTACCTTAAGGATAGCACAGATATAATTGTATTAATAAACTATTAAATGATTAAAATGAAATGAAACTGCTTCATGGCTTCTTTATGAATGAACTTCAAAGCAAGCAAGAAATTCATTTAGTAATCCAGTCTACTAATAATAAAATTGTTGAATGGAATATTTCCAGTAGTTATATTCTGTTTTTCTAATGACTCATCTATTAAGATAAAAGTTATTTGATTTCAAGTAATGATCGGAATCCATTAGTCTCGATGAATTTAAATTAAAGTAGATACTCAATATATTTTTGTATAAAAATATTACCGATTACCAGACTACGATTTTACATACACTCAGACTCAGATCCAGAACAACAATTTCTAGATTATAAATTGAATTTATTGTTCTGTGCGGGAATCGAACCCACGACGCGATGCACAGCAGTTGGTTGCCCGGTCGCTACGACAATCAAATAGTTTGTATTTTTCGATTCAGAAAGTCTAATTTTGGAATGATGTTCGGTGACAATAATCTCATAAACTAATGAAAAAGTAAAGGTTGATATTACATTTACACCCTTCAGTTATTTACGTATATGTTATGTATGGTTTTTAAATATTATAGAGCTCTGGTAATGTAGGTACTAGGCACATCCTTACACTTTCGTAACAATAATTACACCAACTCTATCATAATCAAGTGTTTGAATCATGTTCTTTTACTTTTTTCTCACTTTTTATTAATCAACTGATGAAAAAAATATTTTTTAAGTTCATCATCATCATCATCATCATCATCATCATCAACAGCCTATAAATGCCCACTGCTGAGCAAAGCCTCTTCTCACACGGAGAAGGTTAGAGCGTTAATCACCACGCTTGCTCAATGCGGGTTGGCGATTTCAAACTTATAATTAGAAATTATAAGTCCAGGTTTCCTCACGATGTTTTTCCTTCACCGTTTGTCAGTGGTGTCTAAATAATCTTTTTTTAAGTTATCATAGTATTATCGGCGACAGCAACCTCTCGTGTCCGGCTCCCGTTCAGACCATGGTTCGTAGCGTGAGGGAACTTCCCCTTGACCCAGCCGTTGCGGGAGACACTATTGGCGTCAAGGATCGTGGGACGATCTCCGGGCACCGCGGCTTTGGCTCGAAATGCAGAAGCAAGGAACAGGGTAGTTTTTAGTTAGTCGGCGACAGAATTCATTGGATGATTTTCCCCCCTTAAGCCGTCGTGTGTCTAAACGTGGATCCACGCGAGACACAATGTATTTTCTATTGTATCTCATATACAGGCATTCAAGCGGTTAAATAAAAATGTATGATTTTTTTGATTCAGATTTTGTCTAAAAATTAGAGTATCAAACAGAAACGTCTTCAAATCTGACTGAAAGCTTCTAATGTAATCATGTTTAACTAAATAAATACGAGTAAGTTTATACATTTTATAAATAGTGGACAAAACACTTTTGTTTTCTAAATAAACAATAGCTACACGAAAACTAAACAAATAAATATCCGAATGAACAAAAATATGAGCGTGAAGTGAATTAATAAATACTCCAACATTTCTATGTGCTGAGTTTGTCAAAATGATTCAAGTAAACCTAGTTCAGTAATAGAAATAAAACTATCGTATGTTATAAAAAATATTTTATTAACATTTTATACATTTCCCTAGGCACCGCAAAATATCACGTTTTAACAAGTTTTTTTATTACTTAGTTATTAAAGTATAATATTTTGTCTAGTCTACTGTGATTTCTTCTCTTCCGACTCATCATCGCTGTATTTGTTCGGTGTCTCACCAGGCTTCAGGAGACGGCCGACAATGTCGTACTTCTCTGTAAAAATATAATAATTCGTCACTTTTTTTTAGACTGGATGATGGTTTGTAACTTATACTACTACAGATTTTTTTTAAATACATACTTATCTATTTCACATGAAGGTTAAGCGAAAAAAAGGTCTTTTGCTAGACGCAAATCTGATTTCAGATTCTGATGTTTTATTTTGTTGAACTTGACTTATTTGTTAACTTGGGGCCAAATGGGCTGACAGATCATCTGATATTAAGTGATCAGCGTCACCCATGGACTTTGGGAACACCAAGGGAGTTATAAATGTGTTGTCACTCTATTCAGGTATCGCTTCAGTCGCGTCAAATACGTAAGAAGATTTTAAAATAATTTATCAATTGATTGTTTATGATAATTTAATTTAAAACTTGGTAAAGCTTACCCCTGAACTGTTCCTCCCACTCCTTTGCCGATGCTACCTCATCAGGAGTCAGGTCACTGACGTCATCGTATTCCTTATCGGAGGCAGCTACCTGACCGGTAGCCAAGCCTCTAGTAGCATCTTTACCAGCAAAAGCTGAGTACGGTCCACCTGGAAAACAGGAAAGTAATTGTCATTCGAAAAATGTACTACAATATTATTTCTACAAGGTCAATGGGAATTCTAATGTGATTCACATTATTATTGAACTTCTCTAAAGTGAATACGATATAATGCTAGAATCAAAGGTATTTTTAGGTAACATGTGTCCCACATCACCTTAAACATCTGCAGTATTTAATGCAAATGTTGTTTATTAAAAATTTAATTATTACTCTACAAACGTTAATGACATGACTAATAAGAAACAAATTGTATCTTACTAAGAATACAACAAAAAAAATGGCATCGTGACAGAAATACGTTAACATGACGTATGTATGTATTTCAAACAAAAAAAGGGTACCAAAATAAACTAATCAACTGTCACCAAATAGAATATAGATAAGCCATAGTACTATAAACATTGTTTACAAAAATAGAAAAATATGACTAAAGACAACGTCTTGAAACCAAGTATTCTATTATGAACAATAGGTGTTTCGTCAATGTTTATCTCATTCTTCAATCTTTGTTCACTCAATAAAAGACTACCTACTAAATATTTTGTAGGTATCCTTTAGAATTACTAACATTAAGCCATCAGGGTTATAAAAAGAGACAGAAAAGGATTATCGTGAGGCATATTAAATTGATTAAGCTGGCACAAAGTTGCACGAATGCTGCTTCGATCATGAGCCACGGTTCTAGTACGAAACAAGTTGAGTATTTTTGAACAGTTACGTGAGAAAACCACATAGTCTAACCACAATCCATTTTTACAGTTTAACTCAAAATAAATGTATGAAAGATATTTATTCAGAAAACATCAACGGATTCTCTGAGTGTATTGTTTCAAAAAGATTATGGGAAACTGTTTTGGCCAGAAAATAATATGTTGTGCACAAAGGATGAATACTAATGGCGTCTTGGCACTGAAGTGACCCGTCTCGACACAGATGCGAACGATAAAAATGACGTTCGTGGATGTATCGAATTTAAATACATAGTTTGAAAACTATCGAGTGATACTTAAAAATGAACTTAATTTGTAGATGTTTTCGGTTCATTTTCGTTTGTTTTGAGTCCAATTTATAAAGCGGCAATTTATTTTCTTATAGTGCTATACCTAATTATTGAAAATAAATACTGTTCTTCCAGCGTTGGAAAACTAACAATTGAAAGAAGTGCAAATTCTTATAATCAAGTCTAAGTAGCCGTTTGTTCTAAGTAGCCGCAGTCAATTCTTAGTCAATTTACTATTTATTGATTTTCAGATTAAATTACTAATTACAAGGACCATTACTGCCACTAAAACTAATTACGAATAATCAATCTGCATTCACACCGATTAAGCTAATTTACGTTTTTTCCGGTAAAATTACGTTACGAATGTTAAAGTTCTACCAATTTATTAACCTTGTGTTTAATTCCGCGTTACGAATTACATAAACTAATAGATAAACAATTCATTATAATTATGATCTAATAGGTAAACATTGTGGTTTCAACGAACGTTTATCGCTAGTTACGTAACTTGTTATAATCGAATTATATCAACTGTTTCCTTCGTGTCTGTTTACATTATTATGTCGCAGAGGATGTTTGCCAAACGAAATTTTGTTTTGGCTTAATATTTTTATATTTTGAGTCATTTTTGTAAATATGTTGGTTCGATTTTATATATTCAGGATATCTATACTTTTACGATCATTTTGTGTCATCCGGCGATATTTTTTATTACTCGACAAATACTTTTAGAGGTATATGTTACAAAATTTACGTCTCACAAAAAAAAGACTTTTGCTACCAATACTGTCTACGCGTAAAATGGAATGTTTATAATTTATTTTTATACAACAATCCGAATGTTTACGCAAGAATATAATTTATCAATAATAATAAAAAATTACTGTAAAATTTAACAATGCAAAACTCGCAACGAAAATAAAAACAACTATTGAAATATCTGAGCTATTGTGAAAAAAGCAAAGATTTCGTAATAACAGACCGACAGACAATGGCCTAGTAGATGAAAAGAACATAGATTTAGATAAGGTCTCCCTTAATTTTCGTCCCGACGAATGTTAAAAGAAAGAAACACATTTTTATGGGCCCAGATTCCATTAAAAGGATTTAAGTTCACCGCTCCATGCATTCATTAAAATAATTGCACGGTTTTCTGGGTTTTTTTTTCATTTGAGAGCTTCCACCCCTCCAAAAAGTATTTATGTTTAAAAAATTAGTTCCGAAATCGTGTTTGCTTGAAGCGTGTCTAAATTATTACTTCCTCGGCCATAAACAGTAGTCCCTACTTACTGTCGTGTTTTTAGGGTTCCGTACCTCAAAAAAAAAAACGGCACCCTTATAGGATCACTTTGTTGTCCGTCTGTCCGTCCGACTAGACAAGACGTCAGTCAAGACTCTTTTTCTCAGGAACGCGTGGAGTTATGAAGCTGAAATTTATATCAATTACTCAGGTCTACTGTCCCTTGAAGCTGTGAAAAAATCAAACTTCTAAGCCATAGCAATCAAAAGATACAGCCGTTTAAGCCGCAAATTTTCGACACTTGCAAGGGAATCAAAACCTACAGGGTGCTTCCCGTGAACTCAGAATCTTGAAATTTGGTACGAAGCAACGTCTTATAGCATAGATAAAGGAAAAATTACGAAAACCATAAATTTTCAGTTACATCATATAATATATATTTTTTTAATAATTTTAAACTTACTACCCATTTCCTCATAAACGCGTAGAGGTATTAAATTGAAATTCATACCAAATACTCAGGTCTATAATACCTTTAAGCTGTAACAAAATCAAACTTCTATGTCAACGCAATCAAAAGAAACAGCAATTTAAGCTGCATATTTTGAAACTCGCAAGTACTCGCAAGGGAATCAAAACCTAAAGGGTACTTCCAGTCGACCTAGAATCTTGAAATTTGGCATGAAGCAACGTTTTATAGCACACATAAAGGAAAAATTCCGAAAACTTTAAATTTTTAGTTAATGACTCGATTGTCATAATGAACGAACTTTGTAAACCTTGCAAGTTTGTACGGAACCCTCGGTGCGCGAGTCCGACTCGCACTTGGCCGGTTTTTTAATTTTAGTTTTCACTACGTAACTTTGGTTAAAAGTGATAAAATCTACCCTTTAAATTTCATGGTTGTATAACTAAAGTTGTGTTTTGGGGACGTTTTCATGTTTTATTTATATTTTAGGTAAATTTAAATCAAAATGTTTAAAGTTACTAAGCTAACCAGATAAAGGAGTTCCTAAGGGACAGAAGAAGAAATAAATAAATTGTAATCTTGACTAAATATAAATAATAAAGTGACTTTGCTAATCAAATCTAAATCTCGAAACTAACTTTAAAGAATTTTGGTACAAATATAGCTAACAAAACCTTATTTGATTCATCCCTGAAACATTTACTCAATAAGCCAATAATAAATGCATACAAAATTAACATTATTCCAAACACAACCAAATGCACTAGCTCCAATTATCCCAAAACAGTATTCACTCAATAATTTTAAATTTTCAACCTCCTTTTTTACAGTTGATTAATAAGACAGTAATAGTTATAAACAGAACAAACAGACAGTTATAAATTTATTATACTATAACTTATTCCTAAGGTGACAAATATTCTTCAGACAACCCCATCGAAATCGATTCAGTCAATCGCGGTGAAACTGACGGTAATAAGTCAAGTAGTCAAGTCATTAGAGGAAGCTTATGTTCTGCAGTGCCCTGTGACTAATATGATGATGATGAAGACTCTGACAACCTCCTTATTTTTTTAAAGTCCGTTAAAATATGCTCAGATCTTCCTTCAAACAGAACAATATCGTACAAAATGAATACACTACCTAAAACAAAAACAACGTCAACTTTTACCGAGGTCGAATCACTTGAATTGCGACTGTCTGTATATAAAATCAGGGACCACGTATAATTACAATGCAACGAAACATTTTCAATCTTAAACGTATAGAGTTATGGCACATTGTTGCGTATTCATTTTGGAGCAACGTTGATAAATGCAGCGTCCTCAATGTTAGTTACTGGGGGCATAGGTGATTACAAAATAATATTTATGTATGAGTTCTCTTTTGAATAAAATATTTTATTCAGTAGCAGATACTGGCTTGTTTTTATACAGGCAATGTACTGTTACATATTCTCTAAAATAGCATGCTAATACTAAAACGCGTTCTATTGAGCATGCTCAAGAATGATCATAGTAAAACTTTTGTGAGACATACTAATTAATTATTGTGTTGTCAGCTGACTCACGTAACTCTTTGACGACGAACTCGACTAGTTTCAAGCCATGCTAGAGGCTCATGCTAGCTGCTGTTGTTGTCGCCGCGTCGCGTCGCGGGTTGCGAATGCCGCTCGTGAATGTAAGCCTTTAGCATGGCTTGAAACTAGTCACGTTCCTCGTCAAACAGTTACGTGAGTAGGCCTTAAACATAATAATGAATGCAGAAGAATATTCAAAAATCGAACGCCTCTCAATTCGGAAACATGCGTAAAATGAGCATGCTAATTTTGACCAACATTCTGACATACACATGTGCTACAAAGTCAGAAGTGGTCAATTGAAATAGGCTTCGATCTTGAAATCAGTAATGTAGTAAGTAAAAACATTCCGCCTTATAATAAATCTGAATGAATCTCATAGACGTCCATATAAAAACATCATGACTTACCTATGTATTACAAAACATGTAGACTTTATGTTATTAATACATAACAGACCGTCCCGTTGATCGATTGTATATGCTATGGTCAATTATGAAATTACCAGTTGATTAGACGGGTCAGCATACACCTATGCCACCGCAAAAAGGCTGCATATTTTTAGTGCATGTTTTACCTGTTCCTTTGTAAATCAAGAGACAACATAATATTACTCTAATACTGTTCAGTATGTTTGCTAGCCAGTCAATGTAATTCGGACTTCATATTAACATTGAAAAAAAAACCCAAAAACCTTTTGTCTATGTGACTATTATTGTATTCAACTTTTCACACAACAGCACCTAAACTACACTCACAGGCACATTTAACCGTCCACTTAAGAATTACGTCATCACGTTAGTTTGCGATAATGAATGTTTATCCCGATGGATGTTTTGTTTGAAGTGGGTACTTTGGCAACAAATTAAACACTCTGACCCTTGTTTTTTTTAGAAGTTCGTGTAGACAGATGCATTTTTGTACTCTAGTCGAAATTTGACATTCCTTACGATCGGATTAGTGTGAGATTTAACCTTGTTCCTGGTCTTTTTGGTGTAATTACTGTTCTGTTAAATTATTGCATTAATTTGATTACTGTAATCACACAAAAATGCCACTGGATGCAACTGGAGTTGCAAGAGCCGTAGCTTTTGCTGATGCTGGGTACAGCCAACGTCGCATTGCTCGGATGCTTGGTGTACCTCAAACCACTGTACGGGATGCTATCAGGCGCTTTTGGCAGACGGGTTCCAACATGCGGAGACCGAGACAAGGCCGTCATCGGTGCACATCTGCTCGAGAGGATCGTTTCATTGTGAACAATGTGCTGAGAAATCGCTTCACCACTGCTCCCGAGGTGATAACTAGCCTGTTTGAAGTACGAAATGTCAGCGTAAGTGAACAGACAGTGAGAAGAAGATTGGCAGAGAAGAACCTGACTGCATTACGTCATGCACGCGCCCCAGAATTCCACCCACAGCACCGTAGAGCGCGACTTCAATTTGCGCGAGAATACGCTGACTGGACTACGGACCGATAGAAGGACGTTCTGTTTTCAGATGGAAGCAGAATAGCCTTCCGACGTCCAGATGGGCGTTAGCGAGTGTACAGTGTAGCGACCAAATGAAAGGTTTGCTCCGTGTACAATAATGAAAACTGTGGGTTATCAGGGAGGTTCAGCAATGGTTTGGGGGGACATCAGTTATGACGCTCGTACCGACCTGGTAGTGTTTGATAGAGGCAGTGTTACTGCACACAGTTATCTGGAAGAGGTTTTGCAAACCCACGCCGAGACATTTGCACCATTTATTGGTGATAATTTTCAATTAATGCACGACAATGCCCTATGCCACGTTGCTAGAATAGTGACCCAGTACCAGGACGAGGTCGGTATACGAACATCACCGTGGCCAGCACGCAGTCCTGACCTCAATCCAATTGAACACATCTGGGACAACCTTAAAAGACAGGTTCGAGCAAGGATTCCTGCACCAACGACTATTGGAGAACTCAAGATTGCTGCAGTAGAAGAGTGGCACAACATCCCTCAGTCTGACATCCAAGATGTCATTGATGGACTTCCAAACCGACTGCAAGAAGTCATCAGAGCCCGAGGAGGTAATACCCGTTACTAAAAGTCATTAGACGACCACAGAAAATTAAAAATTAACAATATTGTAAATCTATACTTTTCAACAAAAATCACTAAAAATGGTTTTTTTTATTTAAATGGTGAATAAATGCAGTTTTTTACATTATTACACAGTGTTTAAATGACAAGATGTGCCTAGTTTAAAAATAAAATATCTGACTTTCTCAGTTATAGGCAGCATATGAGAAAATCTAGAAAATCAAGGTGGCCGGTTAAATGTGCCTGTGAGATGTCAGAGAATCTACGAATTATTTAAATTATTTCTTAATTTGTGTCCGTTCATTACGACGACTCTAATTTTAGATACTGTACCTCACGATAATGAGGCAATTAAGCCACAAAAATAAAAACATAGAGATATGGTAATCATTGTGATAATTGTACGAATAAACTTGAAATGGCTACAAACACAGTACATCAGTACATTTTGATAAAGTAAAGAAAAATAAGAAAAGCTAAATACATATGGAATTGTTTTTGTAATCCATAATGTATCGTTCCTGGTCTAGATATGAAGTGAAATTATGTATTACTAAACACATACACACAACACAAGAGGTTACCAATGTTTTAAAAGTAAAGAAACTATATTAATGGATTCTGAATCTAATCAATACATGTACATACTGTGAGTGCTTATAAAAGTATTCTAAGCAAAAAGTTTTTACTTTTTTTATATAGCATAAGCCGGTAAACGATCAGATGGATCACCCGATGGTAAGCAATCAGCGTCGCCCATGGACACCCGAAACACCAAGGCGTTACAAGTGCGTTACCGGCCTTTTGGGAATTGGGAGTTTGAGGATTGTATTTGGATTTGATGATGACATATCTTCAGAAAATTATACTAACAATAGTACTTGTAACAATAATAGTTATTTAACATATTGTATGTATAAAATAAGTACCTATTTTTCATCACCTAGTTGATAATGAAATGAATATTGATTACCATTTGTTAACAGACTAACGAATGTATGTTTTGTTCTAGAAATATCCGTAGAATCGCAGACTTTAATAAATCACAATTCACGTTATCAGATAAAACACTATTTCATAATCGTAATACAAGTACCTATGTATTATTATACTAGCTAACAATGCTAACAATTTTGCGTACATAATCTTACATTTTGGCAAAATGATAAAAATGATTATCGATGTCTATCATCATAATTAAAACGATATGATTTTAAAAATGCATTGATGTAGAAGGCATTTTTATGTACAGCAAACTACTGAATGTTCACCCACAAATGACGATCGTCTAATATGCATGGCCTTTGCTAAAAATTCCTTTTGATCTGACCTGTGCAAAAATATTGTTGATAATACAAAATCTTGGCCTACATACAGACATGAACATACAATCGAGTTATGCGACAGAGCATCACTTGTACATAGATCAAGCTATACAAAACTTGTTAACAAATGTCCCCCATCGTATGATCTCTTCTCATATTCAACAGTTAATTTATACTGGTCGTTCATAGCTTGATAATATAACATATAACGTTTATTTATGAAGATACCTAGAAACGTCAGTTACAATTTCTGACATATTATTTATAGGTGTGTTATCTCCTGATATCAGTACCAACCAATTCAGTATTGATGGCTCGTAAACGATAACGTATGCGTTAGAAAAGTTGCTGTCATAAACCGTTCATGATGCCGTAAAACTCCGAGAAACTGTTTAAGTTTCTTTGGACAAAAGTTTTGATGTTTTACCATCAGATTTTTCATAAGAATCCGTCTAGTTCTTTTTCTAAATTCATCCATAGTTGTTATGTTTTTTTTTAAGTACTAGGGTGTCTCCTAGAAGAAGGTTACTTTTTGTAAGACATTAAAAAAACTTTGCTTTAGAATATCAGTGCCGAGAATACCTAGTATTATGTTGGTGAGGACAGATAGCAATAGTTTTATGCAAAATACTACCTACCAGTTGATTGCTAAGACTCAAAGTCGATCATATTTTATAAGAGAAAAGAAAGTGAGACGTTACATAACATAACATCACGCCTTTTTATCCCCGAAGGGGTGGGCAGAGGTGCACATTACGGCACTTAATGCCACTGTACAATGTAACACCCACTTTTCACTATTTATGTTACGAGTCCCATGTAATAGGGGGTGAGCCTATTGCCATATACCGGGCACATTTCCAGACTCCGTGCTATTACTGAGAATTTTTAAAAACCCAGTAATGCTTTGCCCGACCCGGGATTCGAACCCGAGACCCCTTGCCCGGCAGTCGCACTTGCGACCACTCGGCCAACGAGGCAGAAAGTGAGACGTTAAGTATCGAAAATATGCTACCACAATGGGAAATAATTTCTACAGAAACACACCATGTCATACAACATTGCGTGTACATAATAACTGGAACTTTGAACTCTAATCATCGAATTATCACTAGAATTTTCTTTTAGGTATAATAAAAAGTGCAACGTTCACGATGACAATGCTGTACCTGTTCGTGGAAATCTTTGAATGAATAGGTAACAGGAATATTGTGAGAAAACGAGTTACTTCAAAAGTGTTCTGTAGTAGTACAATATGTGTAGTACAGATCGAAGTATTTCAATTCTCATTGCAAGCGTTGATTCAATTTTTAAACTTAGGTCATCATTGCGTCAGCATTGATTGTAAACCAATGTTAAAGTGTATAATGCAATCAGGTATATCGATATTTCTGATAGTCAATAATAACAGAATATACGAATATCAACTGTATCTTGACTTACTTGTCTACTTCGTCAATGCATAGTCACAGAATTATTTTAGGCCATAATAAAATCACAGTCAAGCAGTTTTCTTCATATTTAGAAGTGTTATTTTTTTAATTGAACTATATACATAATTCGACATCGACACACATACTTCTCATGAATAAACAAAAGTATGAAACACTGAACTTTGTTACTTATAGGTACTTGTTATACTGCAAAAAAAATACTGACTCAAATTGAATCAAAACACAATCGTACCAATTTGCGATTCATTGTCTAATTTATTAGGCCATGACTTTATCAATAATAGCAAGAGGTCCCCCTCTTTATTTTATTCCCCTATGCTATCTATCCTCTTTTTACGAACCGGTCTATGCCCAAAGACCATGACCCACTTTTAAAAAACCTCAGGTAACGAGAGATTCTTGATTTGAAATACCTTTGGCGGGTCAAGATACTCGAAACATGCTATTTCAAAACATTTTTTTATTTGAAGCCAGTCTTCACTGTCTCTGTTATAACGATATAATTATTAAAATCACATGCAAGTACCTATGTTACCAGCAAGCTGTTAATATTCAAGAATACATTAGCTAACGTAACAGTGGTGTTTTTAAACTACGATCGTAGACCAAGAAAAAACCGAACATGTTAGATATTATTATAATTTTGTCGTTCGCTCTCACTCTGATGTTAGAGACAAAAGGAGACGGCGAGATGGAAGTGCTTATTTACGTTTCTATTCTATTGAGAAACAAGTTTAACTATTTTCGTTTTGAGACACAAAACTAAAAATTTTCCTAGTGCAAAATTTATCCAATATAGGTTATAACACAAATTACTATCTGATGGTAATTAGGTGACGTAACTCGTCTACTCAAGTACGTAATGCTAGCTAGTGTCGAGGTGTTTACCTTGGAAATATAAGAACATAGATACAACCAAACACGAAACTCTTAAACTACATGTAACCTAACAAAAGAAATCTCATTCTATTAACAAACGCTAGGTAAACCAATCTTTTTATTTGTACGTGGCAAACAAGAATCAAATAAAAAAACATTTCCCACACCATTTACTTTGAGCCAAATCGTAAAACTACGTACACTTTATTGCGCATGATCATAACCTTAACATGGCAGCCGGTATAATCCTAACAAATAGAAAAGACACTTACCGGGACCGTAAAATCTCTTGCCCTTGGTTACATCGAAAATTGTTCCGTTCACAGCGAGTAGTACTCTGCCGTCCGGCTGTGTTCCATCATATTTCTTGATCTCGGCAACTGTCAAATCCTTCCTCAGTTTCGGTAGGCTTGGAGGCGGCGGGGCCACGGTCACTTCAGATTCAAAGTTTGATTTAATAATTTTATACACGAGGTACACAATAATAGCTATTAACACAAGGTTTAGAGGACTCATAAGTTCCTCCCATAGCGTGGGAGACGCTGCTTCTGACATTTTGATGCGTGTGGTTGCGCCGGCCGCGTTTACAAAACTGTTCAATCGTCACGTTATCAAGCCACTATAAGGTCAACGAGTGTAAGGCCGCCACTAGTCGTGTATGTTTTAAAATTCGACGGATATTTACTGAGTTTAGTAACGTGAGACTGCTATTGTTGTGACTATTTTTGTTGATTTCAACTGAGCTGCATTGTTTGCAGTTGCTATCGTTCCGTTCAGTGATTTACTGCTGCAAATGCAATAACTGCATTTACGTATTGATTGCTAATGGCCTTATTTTAATGAGTACTTATTGTACTGAAATATGTTATTACACAACACAATAGTACTGTACTAAATGGGTAGTTCGATACTATTAACTTGATTTAATGGAATGTCGATTATTTATATGAGTGTTTATATCTTGGTTCACTGTTATCAGTGTATTGTTTAGTAACGAATGTCATCATTGTTATCGTGATGCTTCTATATTCAAGAAACAAATAGTCATGACTGGGCAATTTTTAGTGTTATTAATTAAGAAAAAATATCGGTATTTTTAAAACCGTTCTATTTAAGAACGTATGGATTAAATTTTCATCTAAAGACTTTTTATATGACAGCAGCTAAACTATTGAATTCATTTATGAATGGTGAACGAAGAACAAAGTAGGAAAAATATGTAGTTGGTGTGAATTATAACCAGTTTTTAATTAACATGGCGTGTAAATTGATGGACTTTGTACGAAGGTATAGACTACTCTATTTCATACATTGCTTTGTTAATGACATTAATTTATGACTAGGTATAGCTAATATCACCTGATATTTTTTAATTAAATACGTTTGTACTTACTTTTCTCTTGGTTTCTTTTACATTGATCAACATTATAAACCTAGTAATTCTTATATCAAATTATTATGGTTTTTATTAGAGGTATATTCTTAATGATTGTTTTAGTCTAATATTTCTAAGCTCTAAATGATAATAAACTTTAAGAACATAATTTCACAATTTTGAACTAACCTGGTTCCGTACTGTACTTATTTTTACCAAGAATTTACTAAGATAGAAAACCCAATAATGGCGACTTTGAAATCAATGAAATCAATCCACTAACTTACACCAAGATCTTTTGTTCAAAGGCCAAGTCCTTGCAACTATTCAACCAAGGTCCAAGGATTTTGTCAATATACAAGTCCGTGAAGAAATACAATTTGTTCACGCATCTAACGTGTGGACCACAGCGGCGGGAGACGCGGCGGGCGGGGGACGCACACAGCTGATCGGGCGCACCGCCGCCGCGCCCCGATCGGCTCGCCTACAGATTTGGTCAGCGACAGACGTGTCGTGCTCTAAGAAATTACTCATATATTTAATCGATCTGTATTAAAGTAATTATTTACCTAAAGCGAGTCGTTCATCATTAAATCCTGAACACAATTTATTAATATAAAATAAACTATTCAACTATAGGCATTTGCGCTTACTAATGTTCAAGTCAACGCAGAGCAGTCCAGGCAATAAGAAAAGTAAACCTAAAATCGACGTAAAAGACCTACCTTCAGGCCTTTAAGTACGTAATATCGTTAAGTTATCGTGACGATTTGGAATCGTAAAAACTGGAATCGTTCCATACGTATTTACACTTTAACGATCAAATAATACTGATATTAAAGCGGTTAACGATAAGCATTATACACGATACTAAGTAACTTAATCCTTACTTTTTCGTGTTTGTTTTGAAGTTAATTTTGTATTGGGTTGTAGGTATTTGAAAGCAAATGCTTGCCAATCACGTTTTTATAAACTATATAGAAACTAAACTGCCAAAAGCTTCAAAGTGTCAACTACACCAATGTAGTTGTATCCTTATAAAACTCTGTATCTTCTATCATACTTATGCATATTGTTATTAAAGTAGTGGAATCTTTTTATCGAAGTAGTCAAACACTAACGGCTGATTACTGGCATTTTAAGTTAGATACACCTAAATATCACGCCACCTCTGTCATTTTACAAATAATTTATAGAAATATTCTTGAGACAAAAAAATATACTTAGATACGAACTCATTTGCAGTCTAACATGTTTATCAATTCAATTCACACAATTGATAAAAGGCTATTTTTAAAACTGATAAAACAGTAACCATTTGAAAAATGATTTACACATACCAACAATTAAATAATACAAAAATACATTATGCACAAATAAGCATCGTCATGTAAAATACAAAGTCACAGTGAACTTGTCATAAATCTATACTAATATTATAAAGAGGAAAGATTTGTATTTTTGTATGTTTGTAATGAATAAACTCAAAAACTACTGGATCGATTGCAATATTTTTTCACCATTAGAAAGCTGCATTATTCAGAAATAACATAGGCTATATAAAATCACGCTAGGTCCTATAGTTGTGGAGCAGTAACCAAAAATGTTTTAAAAACGGGGGAAAAGTATCGTTTCTGAGGCCTTCCGTGGCGTGCGCTGAGCATATAGTTAAAGTTATACAAAAATGCTCTATAGATGAATTGTTCATCTTAACATTATTTTTAAAAAAGTCCGCGAGAGCATATGTCTACCTTTTATAGTTTACCCATAACAATCGTTTTAATGAATGGTTCAATCCTTATAAAAGTTTGATCTAGATAACTTTTGAATTGTTCAATCGGTTACCTTAAGACTATTAATTCATCCAAAAGATACCTATTAGGTAAGTAAAAGAAAAACAAAAAAAACCTTAAAACAAAAAAAATAAAATAAAAAGATGTAAATATTTTTCAATAAATGTAAAAAAAACAATTTAAAAACAAACTTTTACCTCAACCAAAACAAACAACAACAAAATAGGTAGGTTCCTATTTAAGAAGAAAATAATTAATTAAATAAATAAAATAAGTAAATGAAGTCCGGAAAAATATTTTCAAAAGGTAAATACTTCCTAAATAAAAAAAAAAACTGAGAATAAATATAAATAAAACGTAAAACTATGTAAAAAATCTTAAATCCCCCGTGCGAAGCCGGGACGGGCCGCTAGTTAATGATAAATGAGCTAGCAAAAAATTGCAAAATGACAATTTAAATTTTAACACAATCCATTTCCGATTAATTGGGATACTATTAATGACAGAGTAATCAGAACATGCAATGAATATGAAATCGCATTATGTGATTCCATATTAAACGTAATGATGCGTGCACATAAAGCATCGTTCTTAATTTTTAAATATTGCCGTCGTGACTCAGCAAAAATTTTATCACGTAGTAATAATCTAGTTTTATTGCGTGAGATGTTATTGTTTATGAAAAAAAAAAGATAAGATAAAATGTATACAAGAAACGGTTCGATCTAGGTATGTATAATATTGCTGAATCATCATTGAAGCTATGGTTCCTTTTTTGAATTGGTATTTTCTCGAGTTATGACCTGCCAGCATTATGCAAATAAATACAGAAATCACTTTATGAAATTTTAAAAAGGTTATATTGCGTTATTAGGTCATGTATATATCTTATTAGGTCCACTGTTGCTGTACCTAAAATCTACACGTGTTAGAAGAAAACAGCTAAGTACCTATGCAACTGACTCGCCGTCTTCTATACTGACTAACAATGGCTGTGATTCTGATTTTTTGAACAACAACTTACAATTAATGTAATCCAGCCATGAGTTCAATGAGTTGACCCTTTTTACACACGATGTAACAAACACATATGGTAAAGTAATCAACATGTGTCAAAACTTCTTAAGAGTAGGGATGACTATTTATTTTATGTATAGTCTGTATCCTCCACGCTTCGTAAAAATGATAGGACATTAATATTTGCACGCACTATCATGACTGTCGTTAATTCTGTTCTAAATGAGGCGTATGTAAACTTTTGACACAAAAATGTAGTCTAATGTAAAGATTATAATGTTGATTTTTAAATAAACGCAGTTACTTAACAAATCCTGCAGATTTAGACGTGCAAATGTGTAGTTAACAAAGAACATCTCTAGAAGTTCATCTATAGACCAATATACTACCATTATCTTAGGTCTACATGTAAATGTAATGAAAAATAAATAAATAGTAAATACTCTCTGTGAATAGTACTTTTTAGTTTTCTTTTATTTAATTTTTCCATTACTCTTACTAATAAAAAAATATAGTATCTAGTATAAGTTCGTCAACAGATAATGATCAGCAATTCAGCGTACTTCCACTATGAAAACCAACTAACAAGAGCATAAAAGACACTCCTAAACAATTGAATAACGAACCAACATGAATCAAGTAAATTGGACGCAAGTTTCAATTCGTTTCATTCCATACGATTTTCAAGTTACTCGATTAAAAACTTCATACATTTTTGTATCGCTCATTTTAAAATCGACATTGTATTGTTTCGGATTGCCGATTATTGTACCCAATTTAATTGGATCCCTGACAGTTCAATTAACTTGAACAGTTTTTGATCTGTTCCCCGTGGCCTTTATGAGTGGTTTATTGTTCTTTAGCTTATTTTACTCATTGTACTCAAATAGCTTTTGTACTCTATAATTATTTATTTTAATTATGCAGTGAAATCTGTTCGGATGTTGGAATTTTGGGTAGATACTGAGTTAATGAGTTTACAATGAAATAATGTGAGGTATTTACTTTACAGGCCTCTCATATTGTCGTACTCAGTTCGGTTTTGAATTCCTGCAACGCATTAACATGAAAACTGATTTAAGTTATGCGTACGAACTTCTACACTGCAGAGGTTTTAATTTAAGTTATATTTCTGGCACCAAGCAGTCTTACATACAATCGTGAATAACTTTAGTACTTAAGTAGGTAAGTTAGTACATCTTGAAATACTATTTGTCAGTCATTTATATGCTTGTAAAGATGCTACTATTAGTTGTACAATTTGCAGCAAGAAATTTGTCATTATGTCAAGTAGGTTGAGTCTTAAATGTAGATTTGATTAAAGAACAACATAGTTTTTATCCTCGAAGCGGTAGGCAGAGGTGCACAATACGGCACTTAACGCCACTGTTCACTAGTTATCTTTATAAACAGGGTGTGAGCCTATTGTCATATACCGAGCACAATTCTAGGCTCCGTGCTACTAAAGGGATTTTTATTAAAAACCCAGTAATTGGTTATCTTATGAAAGAAATGTCTTTTATTTATACAATCTCATAAAAATTATCTCTTAAATACTTGATGTTTCTGAACAGTATCATATCTGCATAATAAACGTAGTATCCCACCTTTCCCACAAACTTCTATGACATCAATACCGTTGTATATCAGTGTATCGTTGTGTACCCAGAATTTGGTAAAACCCATAGGCGATTTGAAAGAAAAGAACGCTGCAGTTGCCTTTAAACATAAAGTATATCAACTAGAATATTAATTCCTTTAGCAACAAAATCTATTTATTGTAAATAGTAGAAGATTTAGGTACCTATATACAAAAATTAATTGAGAATGTCGTGGTGCCCCGGAGGTTTAAGACGCCCGCTTCTCATGCAAGAAGAGTTTGAAACCAACCAATGGCAAGTACCCATGTGACATTTTCCGAGTTATACCTCTATGTACTTTCTAAGATTATCTAGACACCACTGAAGGAAGTTGAAGGAAAACATCGTGAGGAAATCTGGGCTTATAATTTCTAATTATATATTTGAAATCACCAACCCGCATTGAGCAAGTGTGGCGATTAATGCTCAAACCTTCTCCGTGCAACAAGAGACCTTTGGTCAGCAGCGGCCACCTACAGGCTGTTGATATTGTTGATAATGAAACAAATTATATTAAAAATTTTCCACCAAATAAAATAGGTTCCGTTAACCAAAAAGACATTACTGTATCTATTTACAACAACATACATAATATTTTCGGTACCTACTTTAAAATACTGTGAAATGAGAAATGAAAAGTGGCTGCATCAATATTAATATTTGTGTAGAGTTCAATACCATCGGATTAACATAACCGTTCACTCTGACGTCTCTGAAAAACATTTAAATATTTTGAAATTCATGAAAAACCGTGTGAAAAATGACACGAACAATTCATTGGGAGATATAAATGATGTGTTTACTTAGTTTCTTTGGTTTAGGTATTATTAAGTTGATCTATGTTGGGTGGTTTCTTTAAATATTGTGGTTGCTTTGCTAACATGAATACTGAGTGTGGTTTTGATCTTTAGTTTTGGGAAGGCATTGGCCTTCATATATTGATATATATATTGATATACAATGTGTTTTCGACTCCACGTTATTTTTATGTCTGTTATTTACTGAGAATTATTTTTTTTTTAATAAAAACGTTGCCCCATACTAGGATTTTCTCCTGTGTCGTGGGTGCGTTTACAAACATACAAGTTCACATACACATGACATCCAGACCCGGAACAACGATCTGTGTATTACACAAAGAGTTGTTCCGTTCGGGAACCCGCGACACGTTGCGCGGCAGTCAGTTGCCCAACCACCCCGACAACCGTGCAATCAAATCGATGTTAAGGTGTGCATAACATATGTAAATAACTGCCAATTTCATTGTTGCTGTTATTGTTGATGTTATCAGTTCACATGTCGGAAAGCCCGTCACTTTATTATCATATTTTAATATATTTTTTTTTTAATATTATAGATTATTTCTCCACGGACTCTAGGTCCGTGCCCTTGTCATACAGTTTTTTAATTATAATACATCTAGTCAATTTTTATAAAGTAAAGAGGGAACCTGAGAATTATTTTTTATTGTTATGAGGCGTCCACTCGGCCAACGAGGCAATGCATATATACAGACAATAAAACAAAAAACTACCCAGCCGTTTTTGAGTTACCTTCTTTACAAAACATTAAACTCAATCAACAATGTTATAGGTATCCAACAACCAAGAGAAAAAAAACATGACAATTATTAAATTAATCATAGGACAAAAGCCAAACCAATTATTTTTCCCCACAATAATCCAACGCATACCTACACCCACTCAAATAAAACAAGCCATTCATTTGTCACATAATATACACAATTTTCCATTTTATTTCCCGTAGTCAGTTGCAATGAATATTTTTCCAGAGGTTCAATATCAGAAAACGGTGTGTAGGATATTTCTTTATTAATAAACCAAGTAGAGTGCTCTTCACTGTCTGACTGTTATAAAATCTACATGGCGCTGGTGACTTGGATTTGTGGCGTTGGATATGAATGTGTTATGTATTGTTATGGAGTATTATTTTGACAAAATTGGCCACTAAGAGCCTAAAATAAAGTACAAAGTATTGTAGATGGCCTGCATTAAACTGAATGGAGATAGTTTCATAATATGGAATGAAAAAAAAATTTTCTATTACTTCGTAAGTTAAATTATAGTAGGTACCTCAGTTTTGTGAAAATAATTGATGCATTTGGTGGATTACCTCTATAATAAAAAAACATGAACAAAAACCACTTAACTTCAATTTTTTTTCTTAGTTAAATAATGCATTAAGATTTAGTACCAAATAAGGCGCAGATCGCGCGCATTTTGCTATCATAAATTTTACAGGCGCTGGTGTTTGTAAATTAACTTTAAACACCGACATCTACGAATAATAAAAATAAAATAAAAATAATAATCAAGACAAATATTTATGATGTTTCTTACATAACATTATAATTTACAACGTTGTTTTTCTTTTTAGAAATAACTTGTCAGTCATCTTTCTATTCGAAATTCAAAATTCCGTTGCACGTCGATGTGTCGCATCGAGCTGCTCTTGATGTCACACCGGCCAGTCTCAAATTATCCATGTTGTTTTATTAATGGAATCTACACGCGGCCACTTGGGTCCATGATGTACCTACGCACCTACACCATTCAAATTTTGAACATTATTCCCGTTGATATCCATCCCCTAAATTTGGTCATACAAAAGTATTCTCTAAACATTAGAAATAAGGTCTATAATGTAATGTAATATTAGTGGAAAGCGGTCAGCGGTAACCGCTTGGTGATTTATGGGATAATGATAACTATTCAAAAAATAACCGTTATATAATTCTATTCCACACTCAAAATTCTGTGGCAAGTAGCTTTTATCGAGCGGCTCTCGATGTCAGACCGGCCAGCCTCAAATTGTCCATGTTGTTTTATTGATGGAAGCTACACGCGGCCACTTGACGGGTCCCTGATGTACCTATGCGCATATTAATTCTTGATTAATTGCGAGCATTGTTTATGGAGCTTTAGGTAAGGTTTTGGAAGATATATGGCGTGGATTAAATGGGAACCATGTAGGGGTTATGTTTTTGTTTGTTTATTTGATTGTAAAGTTAACAGGTTCTTTGATTTGGTTTTTTTTCTGAAGTCATATCGTTTACAACGCTTTTCCGAGTCAAATGCTCACCAATATTTTTACTATAACTGTTTCGGTATTAAACTCATATTTTATGAATTATGATCAATCAAATATTTTATTATACTGCTTCTTCTTACTGGTATACTACAGAAAAATTATGAAAGCATTTATATTTTCCAATATGATCAGTAGTAGGACAGAAATAGTCACCTGAATCTAAGTATGTCTTGTAACAGTATTCAGCCATCAAGAACAACATTCTCTTAACAGTAATGTCCCATAAATTCTCAATGAGCACACTGTGTCGCCTATCAAGCATGAGGATTGACAAACCATCTTTAAAGCAAGAAGCCATTGTTCAGCAATGGGAGTATTCCAGCTGATTTTCTAAAACTAATCTTAAAAATATTTATATATTAGATACCAAACTATGTATATAGAATTGTTTTAATTTTTTTTAATATCATTTCATTTAAACTTTATTTTCAGGCAGCTATAGCCCATAGAAAGACTTTACAGACCAACATAAATATTTGAATATACAATTGATATTATGTTTTTGACCTTTAATGTATTAAAGGAACACATGACAATGACACATCAAAATTGAAGTAGATACCTGTTTCTACGCAATGTTATCTCATAAATCTGCAAGTCATTGCACAACATTATATTATTTGTAGAAAATTGTAAAATCATCAATAGTAGTACCTCTATATTATTGTAATATTATTTATATCGTAAGTTTCAACACAGTTACTGTCTGCTCATATTAACAGAAATTTCAACTTTATACATATTTACACAAAGTCTTGCAATATGTCTAAGTGGAAAGATGCATTTTTGATAATGAGGAGGGACCTTTCACTCGCAGTAGCCTCCCTTCGTGACATCACAGTCTCAGAAAAGCAGGCCGTTTCTCTCCAATTTTGTCTCTGCCTGACCACACCTGCCAGGCTATGCTAGCCAGGGTCTCGCCCGATTCTGGCAACCAGGACCCGCTGCTCAAAGACCCACGTTGATCACTACTCAAGCTTGTGCTGCGCGGAATCCAGGCTACCTCCGCATTGGTGGCAACTTGCCGTGGCCCCTCGTCTGATCCTGTTCAGGTCACACGAAGCACCACCATGTCCGGTTAGCACCTGAGTGAGCCTGTTGGAGACGCGCTCCTCTCTTTTAAGTTTTAAGATGCCTGTGTACCTTGCAATAATCGTACAAATCTCGACATAAAAAATTTATTATTAATTTACCATGCAGATCCTTCCAACTAGCACTTCTTAAAGTCATTGTGGAGGCTAATATTCAGGTGGACGTCTATTGTGTGATATGATGATGGCTATTGACAAAGTACCTAAATAATTAATTGATGCATGCAATTTCTTTCAGTTTTATTTTTATTTTTTTTTGTAAACATATATTCTAAATAAGAAATAAAAGGCTTTTTTAATATTTTATAGATGACCAGACCTTGTATTCAACTCCAAAAGAAACAAACTATTCGACTAACAATACACTTTAATATAAATTATGACAAATCTCCTGCAGACACAACTACACATACACAATATTCCTTATCTAAGTTTTGCAGAGTCATGTTCAAGCAATCCCAACAATTACTGCAAGCCACCAATAACTGCACCGAACGTAGATTGAACAAGAATTGCCAAGTTTGTCTAAGTTCCAAATCCGTAATGTTTTAATGCACTTCGTCTGGGTTGCTGGTTAAATAAGTGTGCGTTTCCAATGTTACACGTCACGTTGTTTTTCGAAGTGGCCCGGAGGTTTAAAATGCCAGTTTCACATTCACGAGGGTTGGCCACCTGCCAAAGGCAAACCAAGGTATCTTTTTCCGAGTTATATGTACTTTCTAAGATTATTTATTTAGATATTACTTACAAACGGTGAAGGAAAACATCGTGAGGAAACCTGGCCTTTAAACTGTCAAACACCAAGCGGTCACCGGTGACCGCAACCTATTGTTCTATAATTGTGTCTACAAAACCGGTACTCGACGAGTTAATTTGAAATTATAAGTTTGAAATCGCCAACTTACATTTAGCAAGCGTAGTGATTAATGCTCTAACCTTTTGCGTGTTAGAAAAGGCCTTTGGTGACCTTAAAGGTCTACCTGCTTCTTTTAGTAGAAACAAGCCATTCAGCACGGAGTAATCTTAGATGTAATACAAACAATCCATGACGCGTTACAATGGAAACATACACGCGTCGTATAAATAGTGATGCCATAATGGCGCGCCGGGAGTTCCACAACTGTTTGCATACGAGATAGCGGGAGGTGTTGTCTGCGGCATATGGGATGATGACGTCTCTAATACGAGTTCAGAACAAATAACGATACATACTGTGAGAAAACAACATTCCTCTATGACAATGTAAATAGCACATGTTCTGGAAAAAAAAAATTACGAACTTCAAACTTATTTAATTGGGTACTTGCCAACTAGTCAAATTCAATCCTTTTTTTAAACTGTCTAAAACGACAGTTTTCTATGAATTTTGTAGAGGTACAAGATTGTTTATTGTGACGACACATCTTTTTTTAGCATCGGAGAGCATACTTATTTCTTAAAAATATACTAAAAAAATAATAAAATTAAGTTGGTCATAAAATGAATTAATGAATTTCTTTTTATATTTATTGTATTGAAAGTCGTTATAATTTATGTTTGATTAAGGAAAGTATCCAATTACGTAGAATCAATGTTCATGTCTATTAATTTATCCTGTAATTTATCATCTAATAATATAATCATTTCCTACGCAGGGTGTCTAGCGACATAGACTAATAATTAGATTTAGATAATTTCCATTCTTAGTGTTACTGAAAAAGTTTCAATAGGGTAGATGCCTAGTTTTTATTTTAATGTCCGTCTGGTAGATTATTTAAAAACATAAGACACACGTATATTTTATTTTCTTACCGAAACGAATACTTTTGACGATATTGATTTGAAATGTCGCATGACATCACTTCTATGTACATTTTATACGCAAACATCGTCAAGTTTTAGCCTCCTAAACTTTGATTCGTTTAATCTAAGTATTGTTTTATTATATGAAAAAATAAAAAATACGTGTCTAATATTTTTCATTATCTCACTTACGGACTAATTATATTTTTAATTTTCACACACTGTCATCATCCCAATTCTAACACTTTTACGTAATCGAATTTCTAATACTAAACATTTAATAAAAACATCCAAAGATAAATCTTTTAATCTCTGTAGAGAATCGCATTGACTGCAACACAATGACGCAAATATTCTCAAAAGAGTCTACTCATCAACTAATTGATTGCAACAAACGTAGTGCTTAACCAGTGTCATTCAAAAAATATTTCGATTTAACACTCAAAGTAGCTTGGTTAAAGGTCTATTCTCGAACGCGCCCCAGTGAATACTCACTCGCTCTTTCATTAAATTCAAAAATATCATTTCATCCCACCACCTTTTATGACACCTCAAATTCTTTAAAATGATACCCAAGATTAATTTCTGACGAGTTAAAGCTGGCGTGTAAACGTGGGTGTAATTAGTCCTGCGTACAATAAAAACGGGAGGTATATAGTCCCGAAGCATTCAATGGAAATAATTAAGCGTATTAAAACGAGAAACGTAATGAAATACATTGTCTCGTGAAGCGACTAATTTAAGACTAAATGGATTTATAAAGGACTTATTTAGCGGTTTGTGTCCTGATTTTATGGTCTACTTTACTGTTTTGTGTTTTAGGTTTTTGTGGTTAGGTTACAAATAGGCAATAGTTTATTATTATATTGTTGTCTATTAGCCCCACTCTGACAAATTTAAAGCGAAAATATTTATTTTTTATTACTAAACTGTAAATAGAGACGAGAATGAAGCGGCACTAGTACTATAAAAAGCCGTTGCTTAATTCAGCCTAAAACACCTCGACATGAATTACAAAAAACCACCGCAGATATAGCGCCTAGCATTAAATTCTCAGCAAATAAAAAGCCACTCAACTTATCAAATGAAATACCCAACTTCGCACATCTATGTAAAAGAAGAGCTCCGAATAATTTAGCCACCGGCTTCCAACTGCTCTTCGAATACTCAATTACCACTTTTTTGTCTCAGTAGTACACTTTGTTTCTTGTTTTTATTTTACTTTCCGCCCCAATGGAGACTGAGGGAATACGTATTAACGTCAAAGACGGCAAGCGTCCGTTCTCTTGTAGTTTTAAAAACTGAATACTAGAATTCGAATTTTAAATTTTTCGGCCCGTATTTTAGAACGACGTTGTTCTACATTTCTCTTTTTTAATTTAGATTCGTTTTGGTGTAATTTTGTATGAAATTAAGTTGAGGTTTGTATTTAAAATTAGAAATTGTGGAAAGTGTGATTGTTTTATCTTTGAAATGTCACAAAAATGGTTGTTTGGGATCATTGTTGTTGGATTATCAAGTTTAAATGTTAAAACAAAAGCTTTTGTGCATGTAGGTAAATAATGTGAATATTAAGAAAATAATTAGAAAGAAAAGAAAGAAAGACTTTATTTCACATGCTAAAAAAACAGGTGACACGTACAGATTTTACACATAAGTTTATAT